>OX438773.1:11800968-12540954 GCA_949316455.1 Acleris holmiana | reverse complement strand
AAACATTTCAAGAAAATCACAGACAAAGCTACTGCTAAATATACTTCCTTAATTAGAAACGAAATGACGCTTCAAACAATTACTAAAAATAACAAGATGATGAAATTAAAGTTAGCGCATTTGACAGAATTGAATGGCCTAGAGGTTAATCACCCCAAAACTATCTTAGGATCAGGGACTGTGACTAAACAATCAACGAAACTAATTTCTACGCAAATACTGGACTGCCGAACTTGGTCAAAATACGTATAACTTTGATAAACTTCCGACAAATTTCGGTATAACAACCCGTCCTTTCTAACGCAATTTTGGATGAACACAAACTTTTAGAAGTAAGTACTATGATTGAATAAAACTTTCAAATTTAAATTTTGCTTTATATTATATTCTATAAATAAAGAATTATCGAAAGATATTTAAAACTCGAGTCTTGCTTGTAGTATTATTTCTCTTTATTGACATCAAAGGAGAAGTTCTCCGTTCCACTCTATCTTGGTGTAGGCATGTCACGCGTTATCTTTGACGAACTTTTTAATTTCAAGTTGGTGTCATTTCTTGATAATGGAGTCAGTTTGTAGTTTTTTCTTAAGACATAACTTACGCCGGCAATTTTCAAGGAAATGTTAAAAATCCAGGCTCCCGCACGTCAAGCAGCGCTTTTATTAAAAAATAAAACGGCAGAATACTCCAAAGTAGGTAATTTAGGTATAGACATTTATACTTATGTCCATCCCTTGTCCTTCCAACATCAGATAATGATTGATAGGAATCTTATTTCAAAGCAATAAGCCCTAGTTTTGAATAGCCGATTCCGTAAAAGACAAGAAAAGAAAGTGAGTGGTCTTAGGTCCAGAACGTAAAATTTCGAATTCCGTTCATGTTCGTAATCCATTGACGCGCACTAAACGTAATATGTAGAACGCTACAACGTTGTTGCAGCAATGTATAAAGAATAGGAAGTAACTTCGGATGCTTAGGAGCGGGCTTAAAAATACAACACGACGGCACGCTGAAAGCTTTTATACTGAGTACTTTATGGGTGTTACTTGTAGATACCTTTTAAAGAGCTGTAAGTAGAACGAGAAAGCCTCTAGCGTAAATGTTTTTATGTGTACAGTCAGCAGCAGAAGTAGCTACGCAACCGAAGAGCTCAAAACGATCTGAACTCGACTCTATTTTCAAGATAATACTTACGTCGCGTCTAGATCATTTTGAGCACGTTATTCTGCTTAGCTACTTTTGATGCTGACTGTACATTCTAAAACCTTTTCACAACAAAAACTAGGCTGAAAACTGCCTTGGATTTTATAAGCCTCAATATAGTTCCACATTAAATTGTATACTCGTATAAGTACATATTAAACTAACGATTAGCGTGATATATTTTCTGCAAGAGATGGCACGGTCACGGACTTTAAATGTTGGGCCACTATAAAACTGGCGCAGAAACCGAATGGTTCTAATTTAAACGTTAATTTGTTACTCGTGAGTTGACGTAGTCAGTATGAAAACCAGCGTTACATTTTTATATATGACACAAGCTGAGTAAAGACCATTTTGGACACCATTGTAAATAATTAGTTATTGGTTTTTGTTTCTACCTACTGTGTTTAATTTTGAATTTTCACTGTTTAATGCAAACTGCCATATGTCATGTTAGGTATGTCAATGTGTGTCAAAATAAATCATGCTTCTTCTTATTCTTTTGACAGTTCTATGGTACATTTTTACTTAAGTGTGCGATGTTGCAATGTTTATCGCGCGCATCTATAAATGTATGTAATGATTTTTTATTGCCTCGTAGCATTTAAACGGCTTGATAGATTTGAATGATGATGTATACATCGGTTCTATCTCCATTTGCCAAGACGCCAGTTTCCTAGAATAGGTGAAATAAAAGTACCTAGGTATACCTTTATGGCGGAAGTAGGATGTAATTTTTTATACTTGTTAAATATTTTGTATCTTGTTCAATGTTGATGCGAGTATGGGTATCAAATCAAAGGTCTCAACAAGCCAGTTACAAAAATATACATGTTTATGTTTACTTAAGCAGTCGGAGTCGGGGTTTAGACTTTTGAAGCTAGCTTTTTGATTAGTGATTCACAAATGGAGTCGCTGTATGTGTGGACCAAATTTTAAAAGCGAAGTAACAATTCTACATGTTGTATGTACTGAGGTATATTGGTGTAGGTTTTACTTTCGGTTTGGTTTTGCGTACAACAGAATACAAGTAATATGGCTCGCATCAAAGTTCCCACACCGTTGACCAAATTATCAAGTTTTAATCGAAATTTAAGGTAAGGATTTGTTAGCGATTAATTTCGATGTTAAAAAGGAAACAAGTTAAAAGTGATTTCATTGTGCATTCGCAGGTCTTTTCGAAATGTATGTTATTTGGCACTCAGAATGTGAAACGAACAAGCAATAAAGACGAAGCGACATAGGAATACAAAGCGTCCCTCTTTTTCCCAATGGGGTTACAAAGGAGGTGTGCAATATGCATTGTAATTATTACTTTGTGTTCTTTGACATTTTGGTGGTGTTAGGACCACGTGCCGGGTCCGTCCGGATAGCTCCGATTATTAGATAAGCTGCCGCCAAGCAGCAGTGTAGTTGCTGTGTGTTTCGCCCAGAGGGCAAGTCAAAAAATACTAGAGTTCCACATTAGCCATCCTTAGGTTTGGCAACGCAATTGTGTTCATGTGATTGCTAATGTAATCAATATAGCCTTAGAGCTCACTTGGGTGAATCAACTTTTAAGGTACTCCCCAATTTTCGACCTGTCTCACTATGTCACCTTAATTTGGTAGAATGCAATATATTTTTTTGATGTGGTCAATATATTAAATAAATCAGACAATTAAACTTACTTTCTAGCTGACAATTTTAAAAATTCTTCTATGATTTACACAAATATATCAGGTAACGCAGGGAACGACGTTGTCCCCGGGTTTTTTATGAAAAACGTGCATTTTCCACTGCGTTACCATGTTTTTACAAAATTATAGAATTGGTTTATGATTATGAATAGTGAAATCCGAAAATCTGATTATCTAATTTTAACATGATGTGTAAACCATTATCAATCTCACATATTCTAGTAAGTTTTTATTAGCGTGTAGAAAAGGTGGACTTTAAAAGTTGATTCACCCACTTACCATCAGATACATACATACATACATATCACAGGACAATCTCACACAAATTGACCTAGTCCCAAACTAAGCTCTAGGCTTGTACTATTGGTAATAGACAATGATAAACTTATTTATATACAGAAATATATAGAAAACATCCAAGACTCAGGAATAAATTCTCGTGCTCATCACACAAATATCTGCCCTTACCGGGATTTGAACACAGGACCGCTAGCTACGAAGGCTGGTTGGTCACTACCAACTAGGCCAGCATGTCTTCAGATGATCTGTTTGCTCGTTTGCTTTTCCAATGCTCTAAAAACCGCAGTCTAACCGACTAATTTACGTTACCAAAATTCCACGTGACCCTAATGAAATTGTCAGACTTCCATCAACGTTCATCCGAACTTTTATTTTTATTAAAAGCTAACCCCTCGTTCGTTAAAACCACACTTTATAGGTTCGATTGGTTAATAAAATCCCCCTTCATAGGGTGTCGCAGGGCGAACATTCCACACAAACAGCAATTACGCGCTGCATCCCCCCAAATACCATTTTAACACTTTAGTAATAGTGTGTAAAATCGTTTGAAATATGACGCCTCTCCTAACTAATTGTGCTGCATTTGACAACATCAAAGGAAAATACTAGTTTAGATTTATTAGGGGGCTGGACAGGAAGTGCTTAGTGGTTTGAAATGACGTGACATTATAAATCATTCCCTCAAATAGCTTGTTTGCGTTTAACACAACAATTACTACTCATATTCGTTTGTTTTATCGTTAAAAATAAACCCAAGAATAAGACGAAATCGGTGTTTTCAGTATTTCCTGGTTTCAATCATGAAAGGTCCATGAAGGATTCTGCGATCAATAAAGAGGTTGGTGCTGCCATCTCTGGAGCTCGTTAGGCGCGACCATACCACTGACTCTAAGGAAGCGTTAGAAATTGTTTCGAGGTGACGGTTTCATGCCGTAGATGGCGTGCTAATAAATTTTATTCAGCGATAAATAATTACGAGTATGATACTTCAAATATCCTCCTTTCCCGACTAGTCCTGAGTAGAGATGGGCCAAATATTCGGTATTCCGCCGAATACCTAGTTCGGTTACACTGCCGGATATTTACCTATTCGGCTAACAAAGTAAATAACGAGCGTAGGTTGTTTCGTAATTCGTCGGATTGATCCAATTTAAGCATTCTAAGCAACTACCAAAAAGAGATAAATATGCGGCAAAATATAAATAGAATTATTTTGCAAATACCATATATTAAGTAAGAACCAGAAACCAGATTTGTTTTAATTAAGTAAGTTTTGTTAAAGCGCACCTGTCAAAACCTGTTTCTAGCGATTCGGCGCAACCGAATATTCAGTTAGGTACGAACTGAGCCGAATGTTTGGCCGAATATTCGTAATCGGCAAAGTCCGTACTCGGCCCATCTCTAGTCCTGGGGCTCAAGCTAAGTGACTTATCAAACTCATCGAAGATTTTTTCTCTCCACGACTTAGGCGATTAATAATATCCATAAAATAAATAAATAAATATCAGGGGACAATCTCACACAAATTGACCTAGTCCCAAACTAATCTCTAGGCTTGTACTATGGGTACTAGACAACGATAAACATACTTAAATAGAGAAATACATACTTAAATACATAGAAAACATCCAAGACTCGGGAGCAAAATATTCGCGCTCATCACACAAATATCTGCCCTTACCGGTATTTGAACCCAGGACCGCTAGCTTCGGAGGCAGGGTCACTCCCAACTAGCCCAACGTGAAACATAAAACGCTTGTTTTCTGGCACAAACGATTTAACAATTAACCACCTTTTAATATGGTTCGCTTAATAAACTGTTTGAAATAAGACTGCTGCATAGATGAGGGTCATCACGACGACATAGGTATAGCGGGTGATGTTGTTTTATTTATTCATTTATTTATTTTTATGAAGGTACTCTTGTTGACTTACAGTTTATACCAAGGCGCCCAACAAGATACATGTTAATTTTTTTGGGCAACAAAAAGCGATAGGGCTAATAATTTATATTATTGCAATACCTAAGAATAACCGATACATAAAAACTTCATTATTGAGCCTTTATTTTTAGTTTATTTTCCGCACAAACTGCTGTTGTAAAAGCAAAGTAAATAAATGTACTCAGGTGTGCCTGTGTACATGAAAGAGAAATATAAACACTCATTTGCATTTTAAATTTTATTACTTTTCTTAGTATTGTTGTTCTTCGATATTTACTCTTTATACAAGACAAAATTTAGTTAAAATATTGGAATCATTTGAGCAAGTGTTTAGCAGACCGAATGGGCTAGACACTAATTGCATAACACATAAATGAAACATTCAGTATAAGCAAAGGAATCTGATTCCTAATACCATTTTCAATCTTATTTCCTTATCACTATGGTCATTGATGATAACAGTAAAGGGTCGATGAAACTGCAATACCGCGTAACCAACAATTGATAATGCCGCGTAACTAACAAAAGTGTCAAGTTTAAGTTTGGGTAAGTCCGACATCAATAAACACAAAGATTTTAAATTTTAATGCTCTTCTGTAAAATTTGCCACAACTCAGTTACCCGGCATTAGCAATTGTTGGTTACGCGGTATTGCAGTTTCATCGACGAAAGGTTGACTTTTCATTGCACACCTTACATAACATCTCGTAGTATGTTATAGTCTACGTAAATGCAATGTTATTGGACTTCTACACTACGCTGTGTGCCTTTTTATAGACAATCTACAAAGGCAGCGGCAGCGCTAGTTATAATTATGCGGATTTAATAACATCTTATTAATCTTATTATTTGAGTGACTTTTGTTGTTGTTATTCTGTCCCGTAACTCAGGAGACAACAGTGAGTTTCTTCGAAAAATAGTTTAATATACACTAATAAATATGCTCGAAAGAAAACCCATAAAAAATGGGCTTGTTTATTGCAACAAAAGCGGATGTTTGGTGGATTTATCTAGTTTGAAATCATGTTTTTACAGAGTATTTTAAAAGACGTAACCATGGCAACGAGGTACAAAGAATTAATGTAACCCAAGGCAAATGTCTATGATACACAGATCCCACTTACCATCAGCTTCCTATTTCACGATCTTGACAATGACACGTGACAGATGACAATTCGGTATAGTTACATTGCAAATTTAACACGTTGATTGATACATCACTGGGTTTCATATAAGCTGCGTCATGTACACTGAAATGTCACCTGTCCCCTGTTATTGTCAGAATGGTGAAATGGGGGCAGGTGGCATACGCGCTGGATTTGCTTCTCCAGGATAGAAAAAAAAATAGATATAAAAAAAAACAATGTTCTCGGTGGGAGTAACTATCTGCGACCAACTTTTCTACTACTGCAGCACCTATGAACAATGATTATTTTTGCACTATTTATGTTCAATAAATAAATACCTTTCTTTATATCTCATAGTAGCAGTAAGTAAGTATACCATAGTAGCAGTTTATATGTAAGTAAAAGTTATTGTTTACACAACCAGATCGGGGCGCATCAGCACCTACCCGCGACTTGGTATCCCTCTCTACCTAGTCTTTAATTAAGGAAAGAGACGCGATGAGCGACAAGCTAGAAAACATAACGTGTGATAGCTGTGCAGCAGCAGACTTATTGTTAAGCTTTAAAAGAACCTTGTCGGAGCAAGTCAGTGATTTATTTGACGTTCTTGACATATAATTTAAGGCCAGATAGTACTTACAAACTATGATATAATTTTTGACGAGATCACTTTAATATTTAATTTTATTCGTTGGGGTTATACGGTGCTCACATTGTTTTCGAAACAAAGCAAAATTAAAAGAAAAACAAAGTAATCAATACTCGTCAAACTAATCAAAATTCATTGTTCGTTCAGTTACAATAATTTCTTCTTAGTTTTGTTTTATACATTATGTGTTCTAGTATAACGCACACACGTTATTTTTAAATTAAATCATTGTCATAGCTTAAGTAGTTATATTTACGATCAAACTTGAATAATCAATTTATATCAGTCTTTCCTAGGCCAAAACAAAGCCGACAGCCTAGGCGAAAATGGTTGCTTAAAAACCCGTGAGATGGCGCTGTATGACTCAATTTAAGCATCTGTCTCAGCTATATACAATATAAGCACCATCTATCTATCGATTGACGATCTATCATTACATAACAACCAGAATACTATACTATAATAATAGAGTAGATAATAGTTCTTTAGCATACCTACTCAACTACTTTCATGACGACATTGTGTTCATTTAGTCTTTAATTTATTGAAACTTCTAGTTAGTAAAATATTGAGAACATTAATAATTACTTACCGTTTTACCGCTGGCATGGATAAACGAAAGTACAAAGCAGTTTCGACCTGAGGGTGCCTAAATTGTTGAGTAAGTCACGTTCGGCGGCCATTAGGATTTTCTATGACTTTTTCTTTTTAACATCGACTTTGTATTCGTGGATGGCTTTAAGTAAATATAAGGAGCCCACTATGACGACGAAAGCGGTACCGCTGGCGACCAGGTAGTAGTGATCCAAGTTGCCTACGGGCACCTCCCAGATCAGCGTGTCTGTCACCTGGGGAGCAAATTCGGAGGTTTAGATAGAGATGGCGCCACCGCGCACTTGTTATACACGATGTCCCGCGTCGTGCGCTGGGAGTCTATTCTACTGCGTTATTACCAGAGGGCGGAATTTCTCATGGCAAAAATTGAAATGTCATAGGGATAGAACATTTTGCTTTATCGACTTTTCCAGTTATCGATATTGTGTAATTACTAATCTCTTTGTAATTTTAGTTTTGCTTTTATATTAAAATGTAAACATCATTATTGATTCGCATTTAGTTATTGTTTTCATCAATACGTGTAGTTTTAGGGTTTAATTTGTAAATATTATGTTATTTTTGTCTAAAACACATGTCTTTATTAACGGTAAATAACAAGTGAAAATAAAGCTAAATATAAGACATAGAACTATACAATAATAATGAAAACTACACCTATATTTACCAAAAAGTATATTAATCTAAAAGACCGCTACTAAGGGGCATTGTTAATATTGGAAAATTATTTTGCTAAGTGTAATGTATCGATCAGAGGTATAATTCTATTTGGTAAAAGATCTTGTGCTACTTGAACCAGAACTACTTGTCGATAGTCGATAAAATACTTCATTCTATCCCTATGACATATCAATTTTTGCCATGAAAAATTCCGCCCTCTGGTTATAACGATATCGCGTTTGACGTGTGTTTTTGAATCGTTTATGTCACAGTCGCCATTATTGTAAATGACATAAGAGTTATCAAAACGTTGACAATACGGAAACACGTCAAAGACGAAATCGTTACTGCCGTGTAGAATTCCAGCCCAGTTCTAGATTTACGTAAAATAATTTAGTTCATAAAAGAAGACACATGATAGCAGTGAAGAAATAAATTGAGACGACTGCGACGGCTTTGTGGTTAAACCGACGGCGCCGTCTGATTTTATTTATAGTTTGCTGTTTTTTAATAATTTTATTAACTTTATTAGCTTACCCTGAAATAATAATCCTGGGATTTCAGCTTTAGTACCAATTTCACCATACGATGTTTAATTTAATTAATGTTAATCGAATTTTCATACATTTTGACAACTGTTAACGCTCTAATCGTCTGTTAAGTGGTTAACATTGTAGGGTTAAATTAGTACCTAACATGGTATATTCCTATTCTTGTTAAGTGAAATATTGTTACTACCTACTTATGCAAATATTCTATTTCTTTTTATTACTTTTGCTGGGGAGAAAGCTGTAATTGTACAGCCAAAATTAGACAGTTGAAGAAATTGGGAAACAATCATAATCGGTTTTAATCTTATGCCGCGACGCCTAAAATACTTCTCAAGCGTTGGTAATATCGAATTATCTTAAAAATAATCAATCCATCCATTCCATCCATCTTATCCATTAACCAACCGCCAAGCAACAGTGTTCGCATTGTTGTGTTCCGGTGTGGGGATAAGATAACCGGTGAAATTACTAGCATAGAGGCATTTCATCTTAGTCCTCAGGGTTGGCAACGCATTTGAGGTCTTAGGATTGCAGTCTTAAGATTATAGTCTTGAGAATTCAAATGTCTATGGGTATCAGATTCCACTTACCATCAGGTGGCCTAAGTTTTCGTGTGCCTTCTACAACATAAAAGAATAGTCAAACCCAACCAAAGTCCGTCCAAAAAATAAAAAAGTTCTTAAAGTGGGTGAAGATCATGTACAGTCAACGTCAAAGATATGTTTACATTTGCACCTTATTTTAATGAAAAAGAGTTTCTGAATTGGTTCACACTGATCCTGAGTGCTGACACTAGCCATAGCCTGACAAATAAGTAATGAGTTTAAGATTTAAAAAAGTTAATAAAAGCAGTAAAGAATTGATGTATCATGTACAAAAACTTCATATCTATAAATAATGTTAACAATAGCAACACTGTCACCAATTCGGAATGAACAAAATTTATATGGTGTTAGTTAGTGAGCGCGTCACTTTGCAAACTTGGGCAAAAATTCGCAAAAATGTTGCCTCTCTAAAATCAGAAAAATCTAATTAAAACTGGACAGAACAATGGCTATCCGGTCAGGTACTATTATATAAAGCAGTAATGTATACCTACCATAGAATACGGAACCTCTTTCCAACTGCATTTGTCCTTGGAACTACCATTGCACAGCAAGGTGACGGGAGAGGCGGCGCCCGCGCAGCGCGACAAGCGCTCGTCGGGGCAGCGCAGGTACAGCGTGGGGGGGAGGATCTCGTTGCGGGCCATGCTGAAAAAAAACGCCGAGAAAGTTCATTTATTATTTAGATCCATTGTTGGCGCTCAAAATGTGGAGTAAATGCCTGTCAATAAAATGAAATACTAATAAAAACAACTATTTCAAACTTTTCTGAATTTTGTGCTTACCAAACCAGACAAACAAAGTGCAAGCATAAATTATTTTATTTCACTCACAGAAGCCTGTGAAAGAAAATGTTCCTACCATAGTAGGTGGTAGTCACAAGCGAAACATAACCTAATGTAGGTAATTGATATTTTCATGTTAGGGACTCTGAGCGCTCGGTACGCTCCATACATTTTGTATCGGCGCGGTTGCGGCATATGACGTCTTTGGCGTCTGGGGCACGTAAAGTGGCTGCCGATTATGGTATTCAACAGGTTAAAAAACAAGATGTATTTATTAAAATAGATTTTGATTGAATCAAACCTTTTGAGGAGAAGGATCCGGTTTTAGTGGTGGTAGGACCCTATGCAGGGTCCGTCCGAATAGCTACTGCCAAGCAACGGTGTTCACATTGTTGTGTTCCGGTGTGGGAAACTTACTAGTAGAGGCATTTCATCCTTTTTGAGGTCTTAGGATTGCAGTTATCAGATCATAGTCTTGAGAATTCTTAAGTCTTCAAAGTGCTTGTGTGCCTCATCATAAAAAAGAAATACAAACACCGACTTAAGTGTCTGAGCCACATAGACATTTGTAATCTGAACACTGCAAATGCATTGCTCACCCTAAGAAATACAACAGAGCAACACCTTAAATATGTTAGTAGTTCAAGCAGTCCCAAACTTACCCTCCACCAGCTACAGCCTGATGGTATCTTGCATGTACCGGCACCCACAAGTATGCCTTGTTGTCTATCAGCTCACCAACCACATACACTCGGCTTGGTGAGGTCTGCTCTGCAGGTAGCTCAATGTTGATGCGGTTCATCGGTACAACATTTAACTGAAATTTAACAGTATGCATTATGCATAATTACGAATTCTGTCACTCATTCTGTATTTTATTTTGTTCTATTGAATTTTGAGTATTTTAATTATCTCTTTTAGTATATTGAAAATCAAAGAGTTTGGTCAATTTAGTGTTGTAATGTTTATTTTGAATTGTACTTATATTATTTGTTTGTATGTTTTTTTATTTTGCAAACAAATATCATTATCACATTTCTATAATTACTAACCTTGTGACCTCTCTTCAAGTCTCCTAGCTCATCAGGGTTAGCATACACCCCCGAGGGTAACACCTGGTCCAGCCCCACTACACAGTCTCGGAGCAGCCAAGGGTCATCATCCTCGTCTTCATTGAAAACAACACCATAGGTTATGTTTCTGAAAAAAATTTTTTTTCTTTCATTACTTGTATTTTTTATATTAACATAGGGTATAGACCCTCTTAACGGAGGTGTAATTTGGTAGTTGGATGTTTTTAGCCATGGGTAAAAATATTTATGATGTTGACTCTTAGTTTTTCTTTACAATTACTTGTACGTACAATTTTTAAACAAAAA
This sequence comes from Acleris holmiana, assembly GCA_949316455.1. Lineage (NCBI taxonomy): Eukaryota > Metazoa > Arthropoda > Insecta > Lepidoptera > Tortricidae > Acleris > Acleris holmiana. The sequence continues at coordinate 12,529,458 of OX438773.1, read as the reverse complement.
TGTTACATTATTATTTAGTATAACATGATAATCAATGTCATCAGAAGCAGAATCCACTATCAGTAGACTAAAAACAGTATGGTTGCTACTTCACAATTGTTCAAGTTTACTATTTAACTTTTTTTAATGTTTCAAGGTGCAGGCCTGTGCACGAAATAAACAAAATAAACACATTTATTTTTCGTCTAAGACATCCATTATTGTAGAGAAAAAGTACTGACATAGCTATATTTCAAAATTATGTTTACCCGTGCCTAACAAGGTCCAGCTACCAAATTTCACCTCCGATAACCGGGTCTAAGTATATTGAACTTCTAATAAATATTATAAGATGTTGTAAGAGGCGACTAAGGGAATAAAGGCTTCTAATGTCAGGAGATGGGCTTGCAACCTGTCACAAATTCACTGGTAAACATCTTAGCCTGATTCTGCACAATGTGGTTTAAGAATAATGAACAAGTTTAAAGTTGTTTGTATTCTGTAGCTTTGCCTTCCCCACTCTGGGAATGAAGGCATGAGTTTATGTATGTAAAAAACATCAAAGATCACATTTAGCGAATTACCTATATTGGTATGTAAAGCAATGGTTTTTAGAAGAAGGTATCTAGGTAGGTACAAAGTAATGCAATTGCATATTTCACTTTTACTCTAATTAATATCAACTGTTTCCGAAATATATCCAGTACAAAAATACTACAAATCTATGAATTTTTTAAACGCATTGTTTAAATTATATAAACTAAGCTTAAAATGCAATCTTTAGTTACTTAGTTTTTTTCTTCTATAGTAGTAAACAACTTCATCTTGAAAATATCTAACCGAATTGCTTACGTTACCTGTGAAATCCTTCATTGCGAAGAGCTTGCTTGACTTTTACGTTAAAGTTACAGGAATTTGTATATGAAATAGTGATGAACATTAAGAACACTAGAGCGAAAATTTGTACCATTACTAAGCCAGCTATAAACACTGAGTTTTAAGAAACTAACTTTGTAATTTGTTGATAAAAACTGATCGATAACTTTCATTTGAATTCTATTTATTTCATTTTCATTGTAAATAAATATAAATCTGTTTTATTTCAAGTAAACAAACCACTTTTAGGTTATTACAATATAACTTTGACGGTAAGTGAAATGACGTTTGATTTTAATGTTGCCATTGCAAGAACAAGTAAAAAAAGCCAAGAGCATGCGTATGCCGAGCCATGCTCGGTGTGGGGTTCCGTAGCAGCTTCTAGGTATAAAGTTTGTAGGTACGGCGACAACGACTAATCAATTTTTTTTTTTTTAATAAATGAAGTAATTGTTTAAGAATTGACGGATAAACTACTGTATTCTATTCTACAAAGAGATTAATTACATTGTAATAATGCCCGACACGTGCTGGCTGATTAAATAAATGAAGGTGCTGTTTGGAATGAAATTTGCAACATGATCCAATTTAAGCCAACAAAGCGCATCTTGAGAACAATAGTGACCTGATTCAGAAATTTTAAATTTCAAATTAGGTCTCTTTAATAACAAACTTATGACTTGAAGTTTGAAAGCTGAAATGTTTAATTGGGTCGCTATTGTTCTGAAGCTGCGATAGGTACATTTGATACTTAGTCTATGGTTGCCACTTAAATACCTGTCACTACGTCAAACTTATTCTAGCAAAGTACCTAATAATATTTTTTTTTATTTTTGTCAATAAATGTGTTACACTTTGTTTATTAAAAGATACGAAATATAAAAAGAAGATTGTTTATCAAGGGACACCAGACATTTAAACACCCGAGCAAATAGTTTTTACGACTGTCATTATGGCATTTTAGTCAAGAGTGAATTTCGATTGTGAGAAAATAAATCTTAAACTATAATACACTCGGCGTCAAAAATATCGCCCCTCCTCGGAAAATAATTACAACCGACTTTAAACCCTATTTGATCAAGGACAACAATATGATTGTTAGGTAAGTATCATTTGAAAGGTAATAAAGTGTTTTTTTAGGAAAATTTAAAAAAAAAAGGATTTTTCCTTGGGGTCAAAAATTAAAGGAAATGACATTGCGAACAGTTGAAAAATGTTTATTCAAGTTTAAATTTACAACAATAAATGGATAACAAAATTTTACAAAAAGTGCCTAAAATTAACTTAAAACCTAGTGTTACCCCCCCTTGCCTTTATCACTGCCTCTAAACGGTCTTTCATTGACCGCACCAACTTTACGATGTCCTCTTGTGGAATGTTGCCCCATTCTTCGATGACTGCGTCCTGAAGATCTTGCAGGGTGGTAGGGGCGGCATCTCGTGACCGAACCCGTCGCTTCAGCTCGTCCCAAAGGTGTTCAATCGGGATTAAGTCAGGACTCCTGGCTGGCCACGGCAAAACGGGAATCCTGAGCTCCTCCAGATAATCCCGAACAATTAATGCAGTGTGGGAGCGAGCGTTGTCGTGCATTAATGTGAACCCAGAGCCGACGTAACCCGCATATGGCATCACATGCTCTTCCAGGATCTCGGCAATGTATCGGCGAGCATTCAGGGACCCTTGGCCGCGAGTGCCTCCAGTCCTGGAGACGCAGACAAGGTCGGTTTTGCCGTCTATAGACATGCCCCCCCAGAACATGCAAGAGCTACCTCCGTAGCCCACTGTCTCTTCAATACAGGCTTGAGCAAATCGTTCGCCCGACCTTCTGTAGACTCTGGCCCGCCTGTCGTTGCAATAAAGACAGACTCTCGTCTCATCGGTAAAGAGAACCTGCCTCCATTGCTCAAACGTCCAATCGACGTGGTCGCGGGCAAATTGCAAGCGATCTCTGCGATGCTGTGCGGTCAACATTAAGCCTGTAGCAGCCCTGTGAGCCACGATATCCTTCTCCCAAAGTCTTCTTCTAACCGTAGAGATGCTAACTGATCTTGTCCGAGCTTCTCTGAGGCGTTGTTGCACCTCAACAGCACTAGCGAAGCGATTGCGTAGAGATGATGTCACGATGAAGCGATCATCTCTTTCGGATGTGCAACGTCGCCGACCAGCCCCACATCTTCTGATGTAGCCCCCAGTCTCCTGGAACCGCTGAAATTCTCGGCGGACAGCATGACGGCTTAAATTGAGTTGCCGAGCGACATCACACTGCCGAACTCCTGCTTGCAGTAGTGCAACCACTTGAGCTGATTCAGCAGCGGTGGTCTCCATGTTCGAGGGTTGTTTTCTTGCTTGAGTTCCTTAGATGTGTTCTCTTCGACGTCTGGATAGTAAATGATGGACATTTGACCTTGTACAGGCATTTTATACCCCTGGAAAAGGGCACAACTCGCGACCCTTCAAACTTATTATTGTGCACTTTTTTTTCGAAACGCTCTGATTCACAAGCCATTACGTTTTGTTTAAATTAAACATTATTAATTTAAAACACATTAAACGTGCTTTTAATTGATACTAATATTAATTATGTAACATAATTTCGCTAAGGTCTAGATTAGCTTGAATCTGATTTTCGCGGAGGGGCGATATTTTTGACGCCGAGTGTAGTTTTACATAGACATAAAATATTACATTTAATAGCACTATAATTTTTACTCTTCACCGGTCACTGTCACGCAGAAAGAGTAACAAAATAGTCCATAGACAACATTTCCGAAACTAAGACCACGGCGGTGGAGGTTGTATGCCCAGCCCCAGCCTGACCTGCCCTCCACCGGCACACCACACTCGCCGACAACAAGGGCAACATCATAAAACGGCGGTGTGAAATAATATGTTTTTTTTCAATAGAAAGGGAACACAAAGTTGGCAGGATCGCCCTCCGAAAAGGCAATATATTTAAGTACTTAATTATGTATTCTGTGACATCGGTTTACATTTAAAAAATGCGAATCGCGTAGCTGTCATAAATAATCTATACAAATTGTAGACATACCTACCGCCATTATTAAAAAAAGAAGAAGAAGAAGAAGACATACCCTCCTACTCCGTGATACAAATTCAGCTCCGGGCGATAACATTTCTCATCCCCTAAATCTGATCGGATTTCCAAGATTTTTGAACATGTTGTAGATATTATAAAAATCTAGGTCTGTACATACGTTTCCGCTTTTTTTTCTAATATATATTTTCTTGGAAACTACAAACCAAGTTTTTCATAATATCTACAACATATTCAAAAGTCGTAAAAATCGGACAACTTTAAGGGGAGGAAAACGTTATCATATCACATTTTGTATGGATTTTTCTTCTGCACAGGTTTCTGAAGCTTATAATTGTTCGTTCTAACCCAACGTAGTTTGTGGTTGATAATTGATATTCATTTACAAAGTAGGATTTCATACGCAATGCCAATGGTATGTTTCAAGTTTTTCACTTCTCTTGCTCTAAAGTGATCCATAACAGAGTCTAGTAATATATAGGTGGACTAAAGTGATACATTTGGTCTCTAGGGACTATAGTACTTTTATTTATTGTATGCAGGATGATGATTTGTTGCAGGGTTAATACTACACTTTTCTTGAAAACCGCCCTAGTACCTACTTATAATTAGTGGGCATTCTCAATTGAAGTTGCGTTAAAGACCTCATTTAATCTGTCATTCGGCTATAACCATACCATGTAGTATAAAAGTGCGTTACTAACGTCTTTAAGTTTGGAAAGTGCAAGTACATACCAGAGGTCCAAATGGGCAAAAGTGTTTTAATTAGTTAATCCGACCGTTACACACCTAGAAATATAATACCCGAATTTGAAGCTCCTAACGCTGCTGCGTCCCGTTTGGTCGGGATAATCAACTGGGAATGATTCTCTCAACACAGCGCTGCGTCGATCTCAAAGATGAAGTTTTATCCGACAAATTTAAGAAGTCATGTGGGAGCGTACAAAACACATTTTAGCGCGTGCCTTCTCAATTAGCAGCAGGCAGGTGAGTCGAGTTCAGTGTCGTGTCAGTAAAATGTGTTTTGTACGCTCCGACGGGACTTCTTAAACTTGCCGGAGGAAACTTTACCTTAGAGATCGACGCAGCGCTGTGTTGAGAGAATCACCCCCCTGACCCGAGTTAAAACTTATTCCTCGCTTTAGGGAGCCTTAATTAATTAACGATCCCATCCGAAGTTCTTTAATCAGGTGAATTGGCCGCCGGGTTCGCGTACCGAATCCTGACCTGACTCTAATAGCTGGAGGCATCTGTGGCGCTCGCATGCTGACTAAGCTGAGCCAGGGTGGCCACTATTTGCGAAACTTTACGATTAAAATACAGTGTCCGGCCGGTAAGAAGTAAATCCTGAAACCTGTCACTCCAGTATTAATTATAACCTCAAACCCAAGAATAGGTTATAAATTGTACTGCGATGACGGGTGTCAGGATTTACTTCTTATCAGCCGGGCACTGTAGGCCGGAATATTGTGTGGCTTCACAGAAATCACATTACTCAGTTTTCGTTATGACCTCAAAACCACTGTACAGAGGTGAATCACTGTCAAATTTAAATCTACGGAAATATATAAGATTTTCCAGTAAAACCAATCTTTATTGCATTTTTTTTGATAATCGTTGATTTCGGCCTTTTACTAATATTCACTCTGTAAATATTCGTGATTTTACAGTTACATCTACAATAAATATGAAAATATCTAATAGCATCCATATGAAATAATTAGACGAGGAAATTCCTTTTATACCATGATGTGAAACAATATAAAAAACTCGCCCATCCAAGGGTTATCATATCAATCACTAATCAACTTAATTGTAAGAATTTAATTAATTTCTCGCTCGAATACGAAGCCGTGTCGAATTTTCAAAAAAAAATACGGTGACGCGGACTGTCTCAAATTGCCGTTGCAGCCTTGCCTCCCTCCTTGCATGCAGGTACGGGTACCTCACTACCTCAGTCTCCGAACGGCCACGGCCCTCTTGATACGTGTCTGTGCTTTAAGCCTACCCAACGTGCTACTAACATTACGTGACCAGTAAAGGAAAATAAAAAGGTTAGTCGCACTTTTTCCTTTTTTTAGTTCGAGCTGGCAACTAAGTATTTATATTTTTTTTCTCAAAATTGTGTCCAAACCAAAACTATATGGAGACGCGTTCGCGACGCAAGTCGGTTTGTAATTTTTTTAGTTATTTCTATGAGGTAATAGATCTCCCGTTGGTTTTACTGTTATGATTCGCATAACCTCGAGTTATCTTTGAAGGTTTATCAAAACAGTAAATGTCTTAGAATTTCGGGGAGTTAACAAACCATGCAATTGGCAAATGTTTAATTTATTAAGTTATTCTCAAGGTAGAATGCCATTGCCTGTGATTGTGCTCTAGGCATGTTTCAATGCAATTAATTCCCACATTCATTGATATCGCGGTTCGTTTATTTAATTAAGATTAAAGATGGAAGTTTTATGGTTGGCAAAACATGTAATAAAGTTCAGATTTGAAACGTGATTTCATTCTGCCGTGAACCTAGGTTGCATGCAGCTCTATCGGCACACATCAAGTGAAGTGTTTTCCCTGCAAAAAATATTAGGGAGTAAAAAAAGGAGGTTTTAGATCAAGGGTTTGTAAGAATATTTTGTAAAGTACCACAAACAAACACATTAAACGAAATTCTCTATTATTGTAATTATGATTGAACCAGCCCATTTGTATTGTTAACAGTTCCTATTTCGTTATAAAAACAAACTCCATAGCAAATTACAAGTAGGTACCGATAAAACAAGGGTTACCAAACACTCATTAACAGTTCCTATTTCGTTATAAAAACAAACTCCATAGCAAATTACAAGTAGGTACCGATAAAACAAGGGTTACCAAACACTCGTTTTGACGTCGGTCGATTAAGTGATCGATGATGTCTTTGACCCAAAGCTAAAGCCTATCGATTAACGTCGATGGAGTAAGATGAAATGGTGTTTCTCAAGAGGCACCTACCTATTTGAAGAATATTTCAAGAAAATCGCGATTTCATTTGTTTATTAAGTTAACTACGGCTGTCTGATACCTACCTACGTTAATAGGATTTATAATTTTAGTGTTGAACACCAAAATTCTTTAGAAGGAATATTGGAGCATTGCGACTGCCTTAGTCCACTCTTTTTTAATCTATTACCTACTTACCTAGTAGGTACGAGACCAAGTTTATTAAGTTTGCTAAATTTATAATTTTCCCTACGATCTTCTAGCTAACGTAGGTAGGGTAATTTAGCCGGTTTCCCGTCCAGCTCCAGTTTTCGTCCATTGGCGCGCGCCCTTTAAAACATTTACGTAGAATAGCATAATAAAAATAGTCAACCGTGCAAGTTTGGACTTGTTGCGGCCCTTGGCGTTAAATCTGCCCGTCTACCAACATAAAATATTATTTGACAAGCCAAGCCTGGAATAAAACCTACTCCAATCTGCGGCTTACTTCCGAACCACGAGCGTGTCATCGTAAATGCAAAAAAAATAGTGGTGTGTAATAACAACGCAGTAAGTTTTTTCATTGTTTTTAGCATGTATTTGTTATGTTTTGGGTATTAACGTCTAAGTAAAGACATAAAAATGCATTAAAATGCGTATTTCGTTCTTTTTTTTATTAATTACTAACAAAATCTAGGCGGACAAAAACTGAATTACCTATTTCGCAAAATATTCAGTTCTCGTCCGTCTGGACGAAAACACAAAAATACATGTGGAATTTGATTAGTCATCTAGAACAAGAAATGCATATAGATTCTGTTGAAATCTTTATGGAATGATCTTTGAAGGTTGTTTAGTCTGAAATTTAGTTTCCGTCCGCTTATTTGTTAGTATTGCCAGCTTAAATTTAAAATCATATATTGTGGACGGAAACTACAAAATGTGTTGAAAATTGCTTTAGTTTCCGTCCAAGTACTTTAATATGAGCGGACGATAACTAAAAAATATTAAAATAGGAATCTTAGTTTCCGTCCAAGTAGTTTAATATGAATGGACGAGAAATAATACAGGATATTTAGATTCCGTCCATTACAAACAGCTTTATATAATGTAACGTAATATGGATTTGTATTTAATGTTTTTCGGTCACTGCAAATAGATATTATTCGTTGACACAAGACAATTAAATGTATTATATCGCGTATATTCTTTGGATTCACTTTATTATATTGGTTAATAATTCCAATTGTTTTAGATGACGTCGTTGGGGTCTAAAAAACTAGAAAAAAAACAGTACCATTCTCTGAAGATGCCTTAAATAAGGCTCTTGAAGAGATCCGTGATAAGCAGGCGTCTATAAGAATAGTGTGCAATAAATATGGAATACCTAAATCTACGATACTGGATTTTCACGGCAAAACAACTGACAGCATAAAAAAACGTGGTCCAGCTCCTGTATTAGGAATAGAGGGAGAACAAAAAGTAGCAGAATGGGTAATAAATATAGCAAAATGTGGATTTCCGATAAAAAAACAGGAACTCCTTGATTCAGTTCAAAAAATCCTCAAAGATTCGAATTCGAATCAATTTAAAAACAATAGGCCAGGACAAACGTGGTACGCAATTTTTTAAAGAGGCACCCTGAAATCTCATGTCGATCTGCAGAAGGCATAAACAAGGCACGGGCACAAGTCACAGAGAGCTCCATTAGACAATGGTTTAGAGGGCTTGAAACCTATCTGGAGGAAATAAACCAAAAAGAGGTTCTGAATCGGCCCGAGAGCATTTTTAATGGCGACGAAAGCGGATTCGCTCTATGTCCAAAGACTGGGAAGGTATTGGGTCCCAGAGGTTTCCGAAATATGTACGACATTAAACATGGTAACGAAAAGGACAATTTAACTGTCCTGATAACGTTCAATGCCAACGGTGATTTGTGTCCGCCTTGTGTAGTCTTCCCCTACATACGGCCACCACGAGCAGTAGTGGAGAGTATGCCACCAGATTGGTGTTTAGGCCGATCTGAATCAGGATGAATGAGGGGCGACGTGTTTTTTGAATACGTCACGAATGATTTTCATAACTGGGTGGAGCGTAAAAAGATTGAAAAACCTATACTGCTGTTAGTGGATGGCCACAAATCCCATATGTCGTTAATGCTGAGCAGAGAAGATAAATGTAATCGAGGCTGTTGGATTAAAAAATATTTTTTAACACAGTTGCTCAAAAAGTGGTACTTTTCGTAGCTGTATATCGTGCGGAAAGTTGGATATTCCACACTAGTGCGTTATAGTTTTCCATTTTTTTTAATATAATTTTGTTTCAACTTCCAAGCCGTGCATCCAACCAAAGAGTTTGAATGTTCAACCACTTTTTGATTACGTCATTTAGCATTGAGACTATACATAGGTAGGTAATATAATATTATATATTATTATATATTAGATATTAAAATATTAAAATTAAATACAAACATAAATACATACACACATAAAATGTATCTAGGTAATATTAAAAAAAAACAGCTCTCATCAAGATGGCTGAATCTGAATTAGTATTACGAATGATTAGATAGTTGCGTAGGTATTAAGGTGAATTCATATTACACCATGCCAAAACCGGGCCCAGCCCAGTACGGCGTAATGTGAATCAACCTTTATGCATTACCGCTGGTTAATAGAGTATTATACTTTTTGATTTTTAAATATAGGTAATTAAATTACTGTGACTTTTTTTTTACTTGGCTGAATGGTCACAACCGTTGCCATTTCATAAAGTCTGTGTCAATTAAAAGTAAAATTTTCTCTTGTAATAGTTTTATTTACTGATTTATTATTGTTTTATGTTTTTTTTTTTTTTTTAGCAAATGTATTAAAAAACGTCGTTTGATACACGTGCGGAACTGTCATTTTAACTCGTCCCGAGTCTTGTCCCTCGCTTGCAGCTCGGGCCAAGATACTTCGGGACTCGTGTAAAATGACATACTTTCCGCACTTGTATCAAAATGTACTATAAACATGATTATTATCAGACGACAGTAGACTATAATTATAACCATTTCATAAATCAAGACTTAGTATTGTTAGATTAAACAATAACTATCACATTCGATTTTAATATGTTTAATGATGTGCTTTTTTGTTATTTGTGTATGACTAATAAGGTCTGACTTTTACATCTCCAATCTAGCCAAACTGCAGTTATTATATATTGGAATTAGTCATAAAAGAACACCCCAGTTTGAGATGGGAAATCGGCCAGGAGTGTATTGTTTTGTTCTGATTTGTTAAATAAATACAAAGACATTTTAAAGATAATGATTACGTTTTAATCTGCCAAATACCGTTATTATATGACTTTCTTATGTTATTGTTATTTAAAAAAAATGATTGTGCAACTGACTTTTTATTCTGTATATCATATCCCTCTTTACACACATCGGACGAAAACTAACCTGCACTAGGTTGAAAACTAACATTTTTGGTCGAAAACTAGCAAAATCAGTTCTTTTCTATCTTTTTTTAATTAAAAGAAAAACCTTGTCTGTAGTTATTGGTTACTTAGTGTATCCATAAAATAGACTTTATTAGCTTCTAATAAAAATATGGTTTGTTAGATTGGGGCAAGTAGAACATATTGTTTTTAAGCCCAAAACCTGGCAACTCCACTAAATGGACGAAAACGGGCTAAATTACCCTACGATCGTCGAGTTAAGTTTTCGAATCCGATAAAAGCTTTATCTACTGATTGTTCTCTTAGTTTCATTACACTGCAGTATTTAGATTATTTATTATAGATTGCGAAATTGCGATTTAGGAACGAGCCGTAACTTAAAAACCAATTAAAAACAACCGCAACAATCCAGTTGTAATGACATTAACCATTAACTGTAAGGTGTTTGTTCATTTTAGTGACAGCTACATGACGCGTTAGGGAATTCCGCCTGTCTACGGAATTAGGTAAAATGATTTGTTCCTGATTCGTCATACTTACTCCTAACTGGTCATATTCCTAATTAGACACTTTCCTAACTGGTAATATTCCTTACTCGTCATATATTCCTGATTCGTCATATTACCTAGATTTAAATATCTGGTAATTATTTTTTATTTGAGTTAGGTAGGTATAACAAGTATGACAAAAAGTTTAGGTTATGTGTAAAGTAATTAAAATTTGTTTGGACTAATTTCTCATTACTTTTGTTCTCGGCCTTAAGTAAATTATTGACTAATTAAGCGTAGTACAAAGTAGGTATAACTATTATTAAGTACTTCATAGAATTTGTCCTAATATTTATTGAATCCCATAAGCACGTGTTCGCGATTCCATTTGACTGTACAATGACGACTTAGGAATATGACGAATCGGGAATATAACGAGTTAGGAATATGACCAGTTATCCTGACACAAGTATTTAAATACTTAAAAGGATGTTCCAACCCCAACTTATTATGAAATATACTACATATTTCCATTTTCAGTTAGTGAAGTGTCGAGTTAGGAATATGACCAATGAGGAGTATGAAGAATCAGGAACAAAACAATAATTTAGAAAAAAAAGTGGTTGCCGGGTTAGAATAGTGCCACTCCATGTCTTCTTGTAGATGTTGTAAGAGGCGACTAAGGGAATAAGGGCTTGTAGTACTGTTAGGCAATGGTCTTGCAACCTGTCAATACACTAGTAATCTTTTAGGCCTGATTGTGCAAAATGTGGTCACAAAATTAGGGTAAACTCGGCTAATTACGTGATAAAACGGTATTTGGAAGAGAAATACCATTATTTATTAATATATTTTTATTATCTTTTAACAGAACATAAATCAGTCTTTTGTTAATGTTATAGTGAAAAGAGATCTTTATTATTATTAATATTCTATAAAATATTGCCTTTTTGCCTTTTTGTGCAAAATGTGGTTGCAGAATTGCCAACAACTCTTGTTGTAGTTATTGGTATTTCTGCAGCTCTGCCTACCCCACTCTGGGAATGAAGGCGTGATAATATGTATGTATGTATGTGTTCTATAAAATAAAACAATATTTGTCAGTCTTGCCAACTTTGGCAAAAGCGTGGTAATCAGCTTAAGTCCGTCATACATGTTAGTTTAATTACGTTATAACGGAATTAAATGAGCTAAACATTTTTTTATCACGGAAATTATAATAAAACTAAAAATCTGGATCATCACTGTCATTAGGATCAACGCTGCAGTACAATGTAATCACACATAAACACTGCCTGGTTTTTGTCAATATCTTGACCTTGACAATGTAAGTGATCAGGCTTTATGCAAAAAGAACGGGTTATCCCATTTGCCCCATTTTTAAGTTAACATCACCGGAATATTTCCCCCACATGAGTAACAGATCCAGTCATCTCATCATCTGTCTTTTGCCCTTTTTGACGATTGCATGGTGTACTTTAGGTTTTTGGGGGGTAACTTTTGCTTTGATGCAGAGTTCGTTATCGCTTCTTTTTTGGTGACAAGATTTCAGGCGTTTTGTTGTTACTTTTTAAGAGTTTTATTAACTGAAATGTCAAACCCTTGACCAGTTCTAGAACGAAGTGAGCGGCTGGTTCAACAGCTGTCGTGGTACCTATACATGTAGCCCCCAATGACAGAAGTACCGCAAGCAACGTTGCCGTTCAAAAACTTGATAACTCCCCACTTGAAGATCCTAAATATCTACTGCAGTCCCCGGTGAAAACCTAGGTAGAGAGCTCATTCCAGATCCAGAGGGGTTTTCTTTAAAAACTTCATGTGCGTGACAACTTACCTACCACTTAGAAAAGAGATAAGAAAATAAAATAGATTAAATACATTTATTCAGTAAGCCGTACGAGCACTTTTACACGTCAAAAATCTACTCTTCCTAAGAGGAAACCACTGGCTGAGAAGAAACGCCGTAAGAAACTGAATATTTATTTACCTGCAAGAAAATATTGGTTAATTCCGTGATAAAAAACTTATATAGGCATATTTTATAATTTTAATCAGCAAAGAAAACAAAATCATAAAAAACAATGTGTAGGCTAATAATTTTAACTCAAAAATAAGTTAAATAATATAGGTAAAACCGAGTTTTGTATAAACGCTGTACTTATCTTCTCTAATGGCGTGATAATATTTCTTCGAGAAAAATCGAAAGTTGTTATTTTTTTAGGTTACTAAATAAGCTATAGCACTTAAACTAATTACAATTTGGTAACACTTTTACTTGTCATTTAAAACTATGGATATAATAAACTTTTGGCAAGGTTTTAGCGTAATTAATGCACGTTTTCTATTTTTAAACAATTATTGAACTAGACCGCATTCACTTGTCTTGCGCGCACTGACGAAAGGACGAAACAATGATTTGAGCGACATATTTGCGAATTGTTCCTATCCCGCTCACCCAATCGCTATGAGACTTTTTCAAACGAAAATAAGATTAATTTCCGCTTCATAAGGTTGCATTTAAATGAGTAAAATTAGCTTGTGTAACGCCACAGTAAGCATTAAACATGGTATCACTAAATTACGCGAGTCACGAAATTAGCCGAGTTTACCCTACAAACAAGTCTTTTTAGAGTTGTTGGTATTTCTGTAGCTCTATCTAGGTAGGTATCACTACATAGTATAAAACAAAGTCGCTTTTTCTGTCCCTATATCCCTATGTATGCTTAAATCTTTAAAACTACGCAACGGATTTTGATGCGGTTTTTTTAATAGATAGAGTGATTGAAGAGGAAGGTTTATATGTATAATACTTTAATCCGGAGCGAAGCGAGGGCGGGTCGCTAGTGTATGTATAAAAAACCCTTACTGGAACAGTTAGCTCCGTAAAATTAGACTTGCACCTTTAAAAAAATTAGTGTCAGTTGAAACAGGAATTTAAAGCGTGCAAGGCCTCTATATTGCCTTAGACTTGTTATCAACGCTGTCAACGTTACGATAGCTCTTATTTCGTTGACAGTAATGGAGGACGAGTTAACACATTACAATCTCTGTTACGAAATTCTTAATGTTGGATTAGGTACTATGTATATATTTATGAGGCTTATTTTGTATTACTTACCTTAAAAGGACCGTATAGGGTTTATGCTCCTTTCTCACTCGCTCTCATACGCTAGTAGGTATGCTAGTTTAACCGAAAATTGTTGAAGAGCTATTTGCACTGCATCATTGTAACTTTGCAGTCACGTGACTTTCGACTTTACCATCTATATTTTTTCAAGTTACAAATTACACCTATAAAGTCAACCGAGTGACTTAGTCACAATAAATATATTTATGAAAGTTATATTACCATCTTGAACAATTGTTTCAAAATGAGTCACGTTTTATACTGTCGTCAATTGATTTATAACCAGACTGCAAATTTATTAAAGTCCGTGCCAGAGTAAAATCGTCTTAACACCTTATTGTTTAAGTGTATAATGCAGAATTGGTAACATACAAACGGTTTAAGTTAATGTTGACTTGCGCTCGCGTCGCGTAGGTACTTACATGGTTAATTAAGTCAATATCCATGTAGAGTGCAGCCTTGCCAGGCGGCAAACTGATTGGTATTACTGACAAAATGAGGCCCCTTGACAAAATATTAAATAATCTATTTCTATAGCCTTAAGATGATGTATGTACCCTGTGTAGTTGCCGGGTTAGAATAGTGCCACTCCATCTCTTCCCTCGGATGCCGTAAGAGGCGAATAAGGGAATAAGGGCTTGTAGTACTGTTGGCGATTGGCTTGCAACCTGTCTCTAATACACTAGTAAACTTCTTGGCCTGATTGTGCAAAATATGGTTACAGAATAATAAACAAGTCTTTTTGGAGTTGTTGGTATTTCTGTAGCTCTGCCTACCCCACTCTGGGAATGAAGGAGTGATGTTATGTATGATGTTATGTAAGATGATGTATGATGTATTAGATGAAATCAGACCAATATTCTGCCACGCGAACGACATTACTAGGGCTAGGGAGGACAGTAGACGTACGATGGTTTATCGTAACGCACAATTATAATTGTCATCCCATACATTTTGAGCAATATAAAAGAAAAACGTTAGTAGCGCTTGCATTTTCTACTGCAAATCCGACTGCAAATCTACAAAATAAATTTCTTCAGTAATTTTGATTATCAAAAGCACTCATCGAAAATAAAAACAACATAAAAACTTAAAAAGAACCTTGAAACTCAAAGCAAAAATTTCTAACCGAAATCTGGCAAATTTAATACAGTCTGCCGGTAGTCCTGCGACTACCAGGCCATTATTTTAGTAAAATATTCGATTTGCGAACCGTTTTAAAAATATATCGACCTTAACTTCTTACAAATAGAGCTAAAAAGTAAATTCTTCCTTGACCACACTTACGCACGCACACACACACACGTTTACTGATCAGTCTTGCCTATTCCTATCCACTCGATCGGTCACGTATCAATTTATCATGCAAAATCTAGATCATATAACGTTAGTAAATGCTCTAACTATTAGCCCATCCTTTTAAGTAGAAGGTCTTGAAATCATAGATCTTAGTAAAGTTTAGTGAAATCACTAATTAATCAATAATTTGATCTAAACCCTTGCGCTCAGTAAAAGGTATGCATAGATCGACTCAAATTTGTAGGTCAGGGCATTCCACACCACCGCGCCTGCGCGCTTCAAGGAAGGAAATGTCGTTTCAAATTTGGAATTCTACCGATTCCGCGCGAGGTTCCCTACCGGTTCTGTCTGTCCTTAGCTGCATTTAACTTCTTTGGAGAATAGCTTGAGTTATCTGTGGTTCGAAACGTAATTGTAAATGCAGTTACTTTATACTAGGAACTGTACTTATTGGGGATCTTGCTTTTAGTTAGTGACATAATACCCCGTGAAAAAACGATACCTACTGTATCAAAATTGAACGCTTTTCCACTTTGAAAGTTAATCATGTTTTTAAAGTTTTAAACCTAATTAGGTATCGTAAAACGATAAACCGGTCAACCTTCATAACAGTCGATCGATTGTGTTGGGGTTAGGTACGTATTGACTTGTCCATAACAAGGCGGTTTGACAAAAGACAATAAGTTAAGTCTTCACGGTTGCTAATTAATTAAGAAATATGAACTATTTAAAGCCATTCTAACTTAACACATTCATTTAATGTTTTATGTAGGTATATGTCCATTTTATTATAACTTATTTTAAGATACATTACAAGACAATTGGCAAGTATCAATTCATAATGTGGAAGTCGACCCCAAAATAAATAAAACAAATATCACGGAACAATGTCACACAAATTGACCTTAGTCCCAAACTTAGCTCTAGGCTTGTACTATGGGTACTACCTAGACAACGATAAACATACTTAACTAGAGAAATACATACTTAAATACATAGAAAACATCCAAGACTCAGGAACAAATAATCGCCCTCATCACTCAAATATCTGCCCTTACTGGGATTGACCCCAGGACCACAGGCTTCGGAGGTAGGGTCACTCCCAACTACTCCAACGTGTCGTATGTGTTGTTATCAAAGCCTTTTTACCGTACTACGTCAGAAGTAAGGTTATGTTTTCGAGTGTATGAATGTAACTATGTAAGTTATTATGTCTATTTCAGTTCAGCAGCCCGATAGATGAGTGAATTAATGAATGGCTTAATGAATATTAACATAATGTCGTTAGATTCGTCTTATATTATATTTTTATTAAAAAAAAATATGATAAGGATAGGGCACTCGAGCACTCAGGC
Organism: Acleris holmiana; assembly: GCA_949316455.1. Taxonomy (NCBI): domain Eukaryota; kingdom Metazoa; phylum Arthropoda; class Insecta; order Lepidoptera; family Tortricidae; genus Acleris; species Acleris holmiana. The sequence goes on along the minus strand of OX438773.1, from coordinate 12,512,868 downwards.
CACCTGATGGTAAGTGGAATCTGAGACCCATAAATATTTGAATTCTCAAGACTATAATCATAAGATTGCAATCCTAAGACCCCAAATACGTTGCCAACCCTGAGGACTAAGTCTTATCTCCACACCGGAACACAACACAAACAATGCGAACACAGCTTGGCGGTTGGTGTTAGCGATCCGGATGGACCCTGCACAGGGACCTACCACCACTAAAAGTAATGAAAGTAATGAGATGATGCTGGTTATTTTTAACACAATAATATACATACAATGTGGACGACGATATTAAAAAATGCACTTGGGTTTTAAAGCTCTGCTTTTTATTAAACTTGTGTGCTTTCCGCTGACTCAGACTTACAATACTAAAAAGCCCTCGCGAAACAAGTAAAGGAACAAGTCCGAAAATTGTTAATTCGTAGCCATATCACATTTTTTTATGTCATTTGCAGTTGAAGAAATGATCGTGATAATGCGCGTGTGGGTTTTTTTACCACAGTAATGTTTGCTGATAAATCCAACTTCCTTCATTAATCCCAGCTTGTATCTTGTCCGGACCCTCGGTGCGCGAGACCATCTCGGACTTAACCGGCTTTTTTAGGAAAGTGTGTCCATTTTCTCAATGATTTATCAACACAGGGAACGACTGTTGAAGTATAAAAACTTTATACAAACATCTAAGTTATCGTGACAACATTTGTAACCTATAATGATGTTGTAAAGCAATGAAGGTATCGTTTTTATCTACGGGCCAATATTTAGTAAACTTAAATGTACACAAGCAATAGCTTATGTATACTAACTAAGAAAGAAGCCGCCAGCTTATTTACTATCCAATTGCAAACAGACGTTTAAACGTAGGTTTATGTATATTATTAGCATTCACTTTATCATTCACTTGTCTTTAATTTTATAGCAGCCTTCAAGGTGATTCTACAATAATATTTATAAAAACAGATTGGCATTCATTAAATATTAACCCATTCACCGCCATGCTATACTCGTAGCGCTATGCCGTAGTCCATAGCAGCTTAAACTCCGTATGTAGCGAAAAACATTCATAGCGCTCTGACGCATACGTGTTGTCATTGGCGCTGAATGGGTTAAAGGATTGAGACCAAGTATGTTTCCTTGTGGAACACCCGACGGAACTCGTTTGTAAAGGTTTTTTTACTAAAACCCACAGAAGCAAAAAACCTGGACTTTGTATTTTAAGACTTTTCAATAAGCGATACCGCTAATAACAATGTTTTCGTCTTAGTTATTGTACTTATATTTGTATCGTACAGTAAAAATTCAATGTACAAACTAATCCTTTCTACTTTGTTTTATAGCCTTTCTTGCTTTTATATTGCAATAATGAATTTCTTTAACGTAATCGTAGTCCCTTTTCACATTTTCAAACCAAGATGGCAAGCCCGCTAGTCAAATTGACGTTCACTGTTGCGTCAATTTATGAAAAATCTGGTAGTGTTTTTCCCACCGGACAGTAGCCATCAAATAATTGAACTTAATAGTAACTTTATCCTTAACAATACAAGTAGAGAATAGAGAAGTAGCATGGGCAAAATAATACCTAGAATAAAGCCCCAGATTGAATAATCGTAAAAATATTAAGTAAACTAAATATAACTGTAGAAGCTTCGCATTTACCCTCCAATGGCAACGCTGATCGGCTTGTTTCCTTGTTTTCCTACATAGACAAAGTCGGCATCTGAATAATGTAAGTATATGGAATCGTTTATTTTTCTTTATGCATCCAACATTAATTTCTCGGTACTCATTTCATTGTCATTGAGTTCAGTAATTAGGTACTTCGTTCTATTCTTTTGATTAACAAAGGTTTCTTTTTCCAGACTCTTTACTATATGGTATGCTATCTATATACGAATAAAGTTCCGGTCAAGTTCGTTACGACCCGGCACGAATAAAACAACCACTCGCTCACCTTGGACGAAGGCATTTCGGTCATGCCTGTGGGTGGCGAGAAATTGTGTGCGCTTGTTAGAATTCCAAAATGTAGCCATGCTCAATTGGGGAACTTCAATATTGCTTAACACTTACTGCTCCTTTTCTGAGTTACTAGTGAATCTTTTGAGACTAAAAAGCCAGAGATCGTGTGTCCGCATTCCTTTAGAAAAATATATTTCATATAGACATAATTAATGACTTATGTTATGACTTATGATGTTTATAGGCAATGATCATCTTATTCGTAACATTACAAATTATGTACCGCCCAGCTGTAGGGCCTGTTAATCAGTACCAAGACACAGTGATCGGACAGACTGTGGCCGTTGCAGACAGCCAAATTCAGCTTTATTTGAACCCATGACCTCATTTTAAAAACACCAAGGACGGTGGACGGACGATTCAAACAATTGTATATCGCTATACACTAGTGTGCAGATACACAAAATAAAAAATATGTATGGTGTAGTTCCACCAACATCAGTCGAATAAGTAGGTACTCGTATATCTATATCGTTCTCTACGCCTTTGCAATAATTCAATAAATAATATCATCAATAATTAGTTATTGAGGATGATATGATCAGTTTGTCAGTTATAGAAGAGACTAATTAATCTCGAATATACCTATTTAAACGATTGACCTTCCTTAACACGTTCTGTGCCGTACGAATTTCCAAACAAAACGAAGCGATGTCTATACTTTTCCTTTTCATTTAATTTGCTATTATTACACATAAACATTATAATACCCCGTGTCCGCGCCCGTGTGGCTGCCCGTGTGGGGTTGGAATAGACTCACTCCATGTCTTCCCGTCAATGTAGCAAGTGGCGACTAAGGGAATAAGGGCTTGATGCTTGTAGTACTGTTAGGGGATGGGCTTGCAACCTGTCACTAATACACTGGTAAACATCTTAGCCTGATTGTGCAAAAAGTCGTTACAAAATTATCAACAAGAGTTTTTAGGGTTGTTGGTATTTCTGTTGCTCTGCCTACCCCACTCTGGGAATGAAGCCCTAATGTTAAGTATGTATGAACCTTATACGTAGGTATGCATCGTAATGATCGGCTGATATTATTAATCGTTTCGTAATGTTTGCTGAGTTGGTTTTTCCCACAGTCTAGAGGTATTTTTCTCCATGTTTTCTGGTTATCAGTTTATGTAGTAGGTATGTCATGGGTATGTAAAAATTACGCATTTAAGTTGCTAAAAAATAAACACATATTTATTTATGTATAATTACATATCTTTCTATCTATTTATGTAAGTATTTGAATGTATTAGTTTTGTTTTTATTCTATGGTTCTTTTTTTTTGTTTTTATAGTCTTTTTGGTTAGTTTTTGTTTTTTGGGTGCTCTAAATAAATTTGTACACCTGTTTACTCGATGCACAACCTTTCACTTCTCTCAATCTCTCAAGGGTTAGCTGGAAGAGATCCCTTAAAGGGATAAGTTCGCATTTGTACATCTTTTTATTTTTATTTTTTGTATTGTTTTGGTTTTTCTTTTGTACAATAAAGTGTTTACATACATACATACATACATACATACACAAGGACAATATTTTTCTAAATTACAAATAATGTAAGTATGTTCAAAATTAACCCTAAAGCTTACCTACATCGGTTAATTAGCGCTACTATCACTTCGGACGGAAATAATATTGATAAGAGAAGGCATCGCAAGAACCTTTAGCCGAAGGTCATCTTTACAATTCATAAAATACCTACAATTAAACTTAATTATAACTAGTTTAGGCAGGGCGGTGATCGCTAGCACAATGCATTAACTATTTAGAACAGGGCCTCTATTCAGGTGCGTTAAAACGATATCGTGTTTGACACGTTTAAGAATCTTTTATCTCACAGTCGCCATTATTGTAAATGACATAAGAGTTATCAAAACGTTGACAATACGGAAACAGGTCAAAAACGATATCGTTATAACGCACTTGAATAGAGGCCCAGTACCTATTACATTTCTCGTTGGACTGTCATCATTATTCATTATATAGATATGTTAAGGTTTATGCTTATATATAATACCTATAAATGTTTTAAATGACTAAACTTAATTCGTTCACTCGAATAAAGTAGGTAAAATAATTTGTAGGGCACGCCTTTGCGGATTAAAAACGAGTTTATAATTATTAAATCCTTGCGCAAATCCGTGCGCCCTTAAAAAATATGCCCTTTAACAGTACGGACGTCTTTCTATTACTCAAATTAAAGTAAGAGAGCTATTTTACCGGCTTTTAAGTAATTGCCGTTAAAAGTGCACCAATCGGTTTGCGCATCTTTCGCACTTTGGATTGTCCGTATTGCGTTAGTTTACCTTTAGTTATTTCTTTCGAACAATGGAATTAACTCACGATCCGTATAATTGCTGCGAACAGGACAAAAGGACAATTGTGTCACTTATATACTTTAAAAACATCGTGTTTCTGTTCTTTGTTTCTTTTCTTGTACTTGTCGCACGGACTTTACAAGCGCGAGTTCCGACCAGAGCCCCTATATCGTTTTAACCCAGTAGAATAGGAGCCCTGCAGTCTCGTCTCGTTCCATTGTAACTTGGATCTCTTAGGAAATACTAGTGGGCTGTATTTCGTTCAGTTACCCTTGCTTTATTTTGGCTTTTTCTTTAATTCATGAATAGTAACTATTTTAAAACCTCTATAATTCGCCTTTGAAGGCTTCCAGCTTGTTTCATTACGTACTTGTAAGATCTGTGAACAGTTATAACTTTTAATGCTATCGAAAGGAGATTGGGCAAAACTTATAATTTTTGCAGGGGAGGGTACTTACTCTTCGATAAAGTCCGTTAGGGACTCTAAGATAAGTGTTACCATTCGTCTTTACTTTTCATCAATGGTGTTTATCCCTAGTTTACTAAACATTTTCGGACACATATATAGTTCAAATAGTATCTACTACTACGGTACGTACGATATACTATAGTTCGCAAAAAACGCTTTTAAGTTTTGGTACTCGTTAAACTTAAACCAACTACCGCCATCTCAAACATATTATGCGCAGTCACGGAGCGCACTTAGGTACCCAATGCAATAAATATCGAAAATGGAGTTACACACTACGCTCAACAACCTTTTGAATAAAAAATGCTGTGACGTCGTTGACTTTTCCTCAGAAACGGACACCAATTCGCATAACGACCGTTAACCGCCAATCCCTCCTATCTCAATATATTAAAACTTTACAGTAGACACAAAAAGCTTAACTAATTTAACTTAGCTTTAGGTTCGATCAGGTATTGCCAGGATAAAAAACACCACAAAAATACTTTATTTAAAATAGGAGATATTTCTATTGTGTGCGTTAGGTGGTAATTGTCACGAATTGCGAAAAAAGTTGTTTGACCAAAAATGATAGTTAGGAGGTATTGGTGGTTAACCGTCGATAATAAGAATTTAAGTCAATGGACAGTTGACGCCAGACAAAATGAGTCTCCGTAACCTAAGTTTAGTTTAGTTACTTAGTCATTATTCATTAAACATAATAAATGATTTAGGTATGTACAGTCAAGTTCAAAAGTATGTATACACTTTAGTACCTTGTCTATTTAACGTCATGTTTAAACTGCCATATGAAATTATCCAAGCGATTAAAGTGACAAGGTACTAAAGTGTATACATACTTTTGAACTTGACTGTACAACGTACAAACTAGGTGTAAATGTTGCTGGGCCCCTATTCAGATGCGTTAAAACGATATCGTGTTTGTCACGTTTAAGAATCGTTTATGTCACAGTCGCCGTTATTGTAAATGACTTAAGAGTTATCAAAACGTTGACAATACGGAAACAGGTCAAAAACGATATCGTTATTACCTTGTAGAATTCCAGCCCTGGGCCTCTATTCAACTGCGTTATAACGATATCGTTTTCAACCTGTTTCCGTATTGTCAACGTTCTGATAACTCTTATGTCATTTACAATAATGGCGACTGTGACATAAACGATACTTAAACGAGTCAAACACGATATCGTTTTAACGCACCTGAATAGAGGCCCTGTAGTAGCAACAAACTCGTTTACTTCCAATCGTTAAATAGATCGAGAGGGGATTTTTATGTATATTTTGGACCTTGACATTACCACTTTCTCGGTTATTTTATCAAACTGAATTTTGTTATTACAAAAATTAGGACCTTTCCCATCCGACTGGTCCTTGTGGCAAATCTTGGGGAGGCCTACCTACCTATATTATATCCAGCAGTGGACGTCTTTCGGCTGAAACGATTATCATGGTGATGAGGTCTAGGACTGAGCAGATATCTAAATACTACCTAAGCTTAGTTTAGGAACATAATTAATTATGTTGCCACGAATCTTTTCATTTTGTAGTCATTTTATTTTTGATTTAGCATCTGATTTTGTTTTATTTTGATTTTAGACAAGACTTAATTAACTACATAGTTTCAACTGATTATTTAGTGTTACAGTAACACCATTTTAATCAAGAACTAATGCGGATCAGGGCCTCTATTCAACTGCGTTATAACGATATCGTATTTGACGTGTTTCCGTATTGTCAACGTTTTGATAACTCTTATGTCATTTACAATAATGGCGACTGTGACATAAACGATTCTTAAACGAGTCAAACACGATATCGTTTTAACGCACCTGAATATAGGCCCAGGGCTGGAATTCTACAAGGTAATAACGATATCGTTTTTGACCTGTTTCCGTATTGTTAACGTTTTGATAACTCTTATGTCATTTATAATAATGGCGACTGTGACATAAACGATTCTTAAACGTGTCAAACACGATATCGTTTTAACGCACCTGAATAGAGGCCCTGGGCCTCTATTCAACTGCGTTATAACGATATCGTTTTTGACCTGTTTCCGTATTGTCAACGTTTTGATAACTCTTATGTCATTTACAATAATGGCGATTGTGACATAAACGATTCTTAAACGTGTCAAACACGATATCGTTTTAACGCAGTTGAATAGAGGCCCTGCACACTGTTTAACCTAGACCTGGTTAACCCATTACAATGTTTTGGAACACTATTTAAATTGGCGTTAGCACAGTTGCGTAATTGCGAATAATTGTAAACTGTACTTACCTAAATTGTAATTAACAAATCTGTCTTCGTAATTTCGTGAATACTTAATTGTTAAGTATTCCATGTCATTGAAACATTTAAGTAGGTATGCGTATTGGCTCTTACTAGGTACTCGTAGTAGATACCTTTCTTTCTCTCTGGAATAACAAATATACCTGCTGACAAATGCCAGAGAGAGCGTGACAGCGATAGACAGCCGAGTATTAGATAATACTCTGGGTTTTACTGTAGGTAAAACTGGCTGTATTAATCGGTACCTAACCTAGGTCTCGCTCGGCGCGCAGAAAGTTGTAATAGGTAGGTAATTAAGCTACCTACTACCTACTACCTACTGTCAAAAAGGACACAGAAAGTACCTACTGAGGCAAATTCACGTCAGAAACAGTTTTATTGAATCAGCATACACTATCTAGGTAAACCTGGTTACCTGCAAAGCGGATTTTAGATATTCTAGAGATGGGAGATTAAATAGCAAATTTCCTCAAATGTAAAATTAAATTATCAAGGTTAATTTGCGATGTACATGTGACTAGGTAATTACAGAATGCTAATTACCTAACTAGGTTGAACTTTACCTACTAAATTTCGCAGCTTTGTAAAAGGTATCTAAGTATAGAAATAGTAGCCACTATGAAAGCAATTTTTCCGCTTCATAACATTGCATGTAGAAACTAGAAACGTTTGTCCCGCGCTGACATAACTTTACTTCATAACAATCATAAAGTCATATTATAACTCTTACTGCCTCTGATTAAGGCCTTAATTTAAGCAAATAAGCTAACATGTGACCTCTAAACTGTGTCGCAATGGGCCTCGGTTCGAATTGTCTTAATTTCTCGAATGCCAGGTGCTTGATTCATGGTACAATCGGGATTCAACACGCGTTCCGCGCCGAGTCAATGCCGCCGCCGTGTCGTTACTGAACTGGTTGATCTGCTTACAATCACTGGTTTATAATGCTTTTGAGACTTTAAACTTCTAAGCGTAATATTAACAAATCAGGGGCTCTCATTCTACTCCGTAAAACCATATTGCTTGTAACGTGTTATCATATTGTCAACGTTAGAATAGATCTAATTTACTTGATAGTAATTAGTAGGCATAAAACTTGAATAAAAAAGTAAAAACTAATAGTACATACTTCCGAGAAGCAGATAAGAGAAAAAGTAAACTGCTTTAATAAAATACCTATCTCCACATCTATCTAGATATACAAATACTCTCGCGGTCAAACAATACGGGTCAGAGTGCCTTTTTTCATACCAAAGAGGCTATTTCGAAGCCTTGGTTCCTCGCCAGGGGATGCTTTAACTGAAATCTGATGATGGACCCAACCGATTGTATCTGCGGTTAACGTCGGAATTGTGCATGTTCAGAAAACATCTAAAATGACAATAGAATGTAAGGAAATCCAAATGCTGACCCAAACCCTCTTACTGTGATGTTAACTGAATGTGCGATCAGTTAGGTTTCTATTGAACCTCGTATCCATCATTAAACCTCACTCAAAACAACCCCAGGCCAGGAACCAAAGCTTTGAAAAACGCACTCTGACCCGTATTATTTGTCCACGAGTGTAGGTATAAACAAAGTTACGTCACTGTCAAAGTGACTTTTCAGGGGACCTCAAAGTTCGGGCCAGCAACAAAAATAATATTAAGTTATCGTTTCGCTGGAAGAGTGATATTAAAACTAAATTAGAGAAATAATAAAAATTTAACAGAACAATTAACAAGAGTCACTGGAAAGCGATTACCACGGGAGCACGAATTGTGAAGAGTGTCTCACATCAATCAAGCGGCCCTCAACTTGTCGACACGGGTGTATCGAGTTAGTGATACCGGTACAATAAATAAATTCTGTATACGAAAACAGTATTGTCGTTTTAAATTAATGTAACAAAGAGTTTATTTGAAAATAAAGTGTGTCATTAACAAATTAAATTATTTCATGTTGATTGACATACCTACATAGTTTTTTTGTAGTAAGCCAATTTCTTATAAATGTGGAAAGTATAAATATTTTGAATGCTGCAAATGTTTTTCGTTAGCGGCAACACCTTTGTTTACATTTTTTCTGTGGGAATAAAAATCCGACCTTAATTCTCTACATTCACTACAGTCAAGGACACAAAATATGGTCTAAAAATCTACCCGTCAACGTCAAGATAGACTGCGTCTAATTTGCTTACATTTGTTATGCAAATGGGCTGTAATCCGCTTAAACCGGCGTGATACATAAGTATTTGAGCCGACCTAAGGGTGCCCGGGGCACAAGATGGCTATCATTATATTTTATGTGTATGCCGATGCCGTGGATGACGTCATTAGAATTTTGGACGGGGAAAATTGCCTACGAAATTTCTTGGGTTTTAACAAGTTATTTGCGATTTTACGGTTGGCTTATAAGTAGTTGCACCACTTGCACCCTTTAGTACTTGTGTCATTTTAACGTGGTGTTTCAACTGCTGCACGAATCCGTTAAAAGTGTTAAAGCGACAAGGTTTACTTCCATTATTTTTAGGCGAGTCATTATTTAAGGGGAGTTACCCATAGTACCTACCTACTAACTTTGTCATTCAGATCCAGCTCCTTCGACAGTTGTTTAGTCATAGCGTACCACGGTCCTACGAGTAGGACTTACTAGAAATCCTACTGGTAAGACCATGGTACGCTATGATTACACAAGCACAAGACATTAAAAAAAAATTTTTTGAGTACTTTGGTCTGAATGAGTATAAAACAATAGTAGGTACTACTGGTAGGACTACGGGCTGTAGTGACTAGGTACATGCTGAATTTTTCGTTGGGCCTTAGTAGCATAAAACATCAGGAATAACGTTCTATTGTTTTTTTGACAAAGCGTCGACTTATTTCATGGTTTTCATCATACTTTTAATAAGATCATTTGCAAACAAAAGTGCTTATTCTTATGAGATTCACTGATGCCTCAATAAACCCGGTAAAATGTTGTTGCTAACTTCACATCTTCCTACTGCCAACGTACAGTCACCAGCAGAAGTAGCTACGCAACCGAAGAGCTCAAAATGATCTAAACTCGACTCAATTGTCATTTTGAGCATGTTATTCTGCTTAGCTAATTTTGATGTTGACTACTCTAACCCAATTTATAAATTAATGAAATTTGACTCGCCAATGTGTCACGGGCGTCGAATGACCTAGGTATAACTGGGCCTATATTCTACTGGCTTTAAACTCTTATTTACCATTGTAAGTAATGGCGGCCGAGTTAAAAACAATAGGTACCAAAACACGTCAAAGGCAATATCGTATTAAACCAGTTGAATAGAGACCCTGATGTGTAACATTAAACAAATTTTATATACATACACATACATAACATCACGCCTTCATTCCCAGAGTGGGGTAGGCAGAGCTACAGAATTAATTACCAACAACTCTAAAAAAACTTGTTGATAATTCTATAACCACATTTTGCAAAAACAGGCTAAGATGTTTATCAGTGTATTAGTGACAGGTTGCAAGCCCATCGCCTAACAGTACTACAAGCCTTTATTCCCTTAGTCGCTACGACATCCACGGGAAGACATGGAGTGGCACTATTCTAACCCGGCAACCACACGGATGAAATTGTATATGTGTATGTTAATATGTTATTTCTCTTGGATATGAAATGTTAAGTTACAATGATTACCATACAATCACGGTTTTTAGGGTTCGGTTGTATGAAACTATCATTCATATCACATATATAGTGACCGTAAGGTATTTATTCTTTTTAAATACCCATAGGCGGTTCTGAACCTTTAATTTTCCTATTTCCTTCAACAAAATAAAACAGCTTACCATACAATTTTCTACATTTCCAATACCTGCCAACTGCGTGTTATCATAAAACTTGCAAGACGATAAAGTATGGAACGAATCTGCAAATGCAGCCTCGAAGCACTCTCTAGTGACCTTTAAATACTTTGTTGTACGGTCGTTATTCCTGCGAACTCGGGAACAATAGGCGCTTACTGCGTTGAATTTTAATGTTCATTAAATTCCTTGGGGCTTTGTGTCATTGGCCGGTTATATAACAAGTTATTGTGAGCGGTTATTGTCATTAACCGATAATAATGATTCAAATAAAATCCTACTAATAGGTATTATAAACGCGAAAGTTTGTAAGTATGGACGGATGTTTGTTACTCTTTCACACAAAAACTACTGGATGGATTTAGATGAAATTTAGACTGAAAACTGCTTATACCTTGGATTAACACAAAGGCTACCTTTCATAGCGCTATTCCCTCGGGAACTGATTTATACGCGTGCGATGTCGCGGGCGAAAGCTAGTCTTCACTAAATTAAATGCATCAATCAAATAATGACTGGGAAAAACTGAAGTCTCCTTTAAGGCGACGGGGCGGGCAATTGACCTTGCTCATTCGGGCAGACGAGTAAAATTTTAATTCGCGCGCCATCTAACGAGTAAGCTCTGCGATCGACCACATATTGCTATTTGTCCAAGAGTCAGGCATGGATTTACTGTTAGATGGCGCTTGATTAGGCCGAGCAATATAATAAATTTGCGTTTTTCTATATACTATCTCAAATTCAGGAACGAATGTCAAAAATAGCTTTTTATCAAATAAGTAAATACATAAATAGTATTTTTTTAACACGTAAAGATTGTTTCTTGAATAGCTGGCATGAATATTAGACCAAAGAAAAATTTGGTCTACTAGGATTGTGCGAGTGCTATCTTTTAGACAGTTTATATCTCGAACCAAAAATTTAGTTATGTACATACTTTCATTCCCTCTTTTCATGGTTTCGTGCCAGCTCTTGTAAAACGACCTCTACGTGATTACTATCTACTACAGTAGAATTATGTTGAGTTTACCACTGACAGATGGATTGCCTTCATATTAATCTCATACAAATAAAATACTTCTTACTAAATCGGTAGACGTGGGCATTGAAAATTGAAAATTAAATTAAGGCAAACTCTCTGTCAATGGTAAACTTATAGGGCCTCCATTCTACTGCGTTATAACGATATCGCGTTTGACGTGTTTTAGAATCGTTTATGTCACAGTCGCCATTATTGTAAATGACAAAAAAGTTATCACAACGTTGACAATACGGAAACAGGTCAAAAACGATATCGTTATTACCGTGTAAAATCGCAGCCCTGTAATCGTACTACTAGTCTGTTACGATACAGACGCAATGAGTGAGCTAGAAAAAACAAGATGTGCTAGCCATACCCGACAGGGCTGAGATTCTACACGGTAATGTCGTCATTACCGTGTATCTAATTTTACTTGGTTCCGTATTGTGAACGTTTTGATGACTCTTATAATTATCATTGACAATAATGGAGACTGTGGCATAAACCTCAAACGCGATTTCGTTATAACGCAGTAGAATAGAGGCAGTAGCAGGAGTAGGGGAATAAACTTTTTCAATAATACTAGGTACTTTAAAAGTATTCAAATATTTTATTTTCGACGTGGTCTACGGCAAGGCGGCGATTCGTCGAGAATTTCGTGGTCCGGTTTTCTCTTTTTTTGGGCTTCTTTTTTCTTTCCTTTAAGCTTCATAGCTTTCATTTTCTTATTTTTTCTTTCTTTTTCTGTTCCTTCATGGCCTCTATTATATAGTCTGGATCCCTTATTGCCATTTTTCGGGTAAACCTTGGGTCGATAATTTCTCGCAGTAAACTATCTTTTTTTTACATGTTTTTTATACAAAGTTTTTGGACATGGGAACTAGGCCAACAGCAGCTGATAAATCAGTACGTTGAGTGAATCCACATCCAATGGCCACTGTGCCTGCTACTGCACTAGTATTGAGATCCATTACATCAGTAGGGATATCATTGTTCATTTGAAATGTCATATTGCACATTTTGCACTTAAGTGCATATAGTGAGATGAGCCCACTCCGAGTTTGCGATATAATTTCAACTGCTTGTAACCCGCAATTCAACGGGCCATGGGACGATATTTCTTGCAATTGAGTAAAAAACTGCAATACATTAACTATTCTTCTCCCATACTTTGTTTCATTGCTTTTGTCACTGAAATAGCAGATTAAAAAACATAAGTATACAATCATGTTCATAATTGATTCAAAATTAATTATTACGGCATATAATTAAAGAGCAGATAAAATTGTATTATGTTAATTTGGAGAGGTGGCCCATGTAGTAGACCGGTCAGTATGGGCAAGTCTGAAACTGTAAGATATACAAAGATCTGTTCTTAGGATCCATATCATCGATTTTAGTGACAAGAAAAACTGCATGCCTAGATTTAACAAACACTAGTAGGTACTCAGTTTGGGAAACAAACCCGGAAGTTTTAAAAAGTAAAATTTGCATTATTTCTAATTAGATATCAATTGTGTAGGACTTAAGCAGTAAATGTTACTATGAAATATGTTATCTAAAATGAATAAAATGCATTGTTCACCATATCCTTTAAAGATAAAAAAGATAACAGATAAAAGATGTTTATTCAGTAAGTAGGCCGCACGGGCACTTTTAAACGTCAAAATTCTACCAGCGGTTCCCAAGAGGAGACCAATGCTGAGAAGAAGCGCCACAAGACACTCAACAGTCAGTATTTTTTTTTAATATTGCTTATGACAATGATAGAACTTAACCTAGCATTATATCAACCAATTAATAAAATTTCAAAATATATACATCATGCATAGTTAAGCAGGAAAACGTGTCGAAACTTCTAATAAACACAGGAGCAAATAAATAAAATAATAATAATATTTATACCTACCCATGGCGGTGCAAAACTAAATGAAAAAAAATATTAAATAAAGTTTTGATACATTCTCCTACAGAAACACAGAAACCATGTCCCCAAGACTAGATTGTTAGTAAGCTACGTTATGTATCTAAGTATCAATCTAGTTATGTTACGTTATGTATCTTAGGCCAAGCATTTTTGTCTGTTAGATAATCCTCGACCCTATAGTTTAATTCAATTTAGTAGGTGTTTGAAATGACAACCAACACAAATTCGACACCTAAAGATACAAAACGCAATAGTAAAATCTAACCTAAACAAGTTCAATTTTGTATAAAAAAAATGGCTGTACTTTCAAACACCTACTAAATTAATAAATATCACAGGAAAATGTCACACAAATTGACCTAGTCCCAAACTAAGCTCTAGGCTTGTACTATGGGTACTAGACAACAATAAAGAGAAATATATACCCCCCATGTTGTTGCCGGGTTAGAATAGTGCCACTCCATGTCTTCCTGTGGATGTTGTGAGAGGCGACTAAGGGAATAAAGGCTTGTAGTACTGTTAGGTGATGGACTTGCGACCTGTCACTAATACACTGGTAAACATCTTAGCCTGACTATGCAAAATGTGGTTAGGTACATTAACAAGTTTAGAGTTGTTGGTATTCTGTTGCTCTGCCTACCCCACTCTGGGAATAAAGGCGTGACGTTATGTATATATGTAGGTATGTATGTAAATATATACTTAAATACATAGAAAACATCCAAGACTCGTGCTCATCATACAAATGTTTCATAGTAACATTTACTGCTTAACACCTACAGAATCAATATCAAAATAGAAATAATGTGTTTTATTTTCCAAAACTTTTGCTTATGATTCCCAACCAGAGATTTAGTTCTTTTAAATATATGAATGCAGTTTTTCTTGTCAATAAAATCATGTCTTATAGTTTCATACTTGCCCAAACTGACTGATCTACATTGGCCATCCTGTATAACATGTATATTCACAATATATATTTTTCTTACTGTTCAGAACCAAATCATTATCAAAATGACCATGACCAGATGTCGACCTGCAACAATAAAGAAAACTAAATAAATGTAATAAATAAATAAATATTAGGGGACAATTTCACACAAATTGACCTAGTCCAAAACTAAGCTCTAGGCTTGTACTATGGGTACTAGACAAAGGTAACATACTTACATAGAGAAATACATAGAAAACAACCAAGACTCAGGAACAAATACTCGTGCTCATCACACAAATATTTGCCCTTACCAGGATTTGAACCCAGGACAGCTGGCTTTGGAACTAGTTTAGTAGTTTGTAATAGATCATAGATCAAACAAAACATACAGAAGTTTACAAATCTACCTTTGTATAATGCCAAGTAAGAACCATTCATACACTCTAAACTTTCTTTATTATGTTAGACGTACTTAAGAGAAAAAAGTATTAATTTAATGATGTCTAAAGTATAAGTAAAAACTGGATTATGATTTTCAATATGAATGGTAGAAGGCCTAAAACAAAAATTAAAACTTATATTTATAGTAACTGCCAATCCAAGTATAATAAAAGAGCCAAAAACTCTCATGGTTGGTAAATCAATTATGCTATTCCCAGTTGATACACTGCTGCCCATGTGAAACCCGCAACCATGAGGTCTTTATGTAGGCACGTAAGTAATGTACTTTACTTTTGAAATTCATATTATGGACACTTTGTAAATACTTACTGTACAGCGGAATCTCGCTGCTGTTTAGCTTGTTGCCCGCATCGACCGCGACGTTTCCGAAGCAACTTGATTGAGGCAGAAGGTTTTCTGCCCCGCTTATTCCCCATTTTCACACGTATAAAACACGAAAAGCAATGTCAATTACAAAAGAAATAATTAACACAATTGAAATAAAACAACGCCAAGGACAAAATATAAAACAACTACAGTAGCTACTTGTTCGCACGGAATAGTAGAACTAGAACGCAACTGACTGACTCACAACTGAAAGTAGTGACAACTGACTGACCGTAGGAGCAAAACAAAGTTTGAAACATTCAAACTGTCAACCAAGGAAACAAATAAATCCAACGATCTGGCAACGCCGCGGCCGGCCGCCACACGCCAACCCAAACCGAGCTCGCAACGTCGCTTTCATCGCTTTGAAGTTTTGAGTACCTAGGTACCTATATACGTAGTTATAACTTTTACGAAATTTTACTGATCCAACGTGACTGCAAGTTCAAATCCATTATATAACACTAAAAACAATTTTTATTCAAAATATTTTAGCTTTTGTTTAAAATAGTTTTGTTTATTTTTTGAGTATTTTAAACTCTTTTTTTTTAGTTTGTATATATTTTTTTTGGCCACATTCAACAAAATGCTTCAAAACGCCTAGTCATAGTTTAAGAGCAAACATTTAGTTGATTGTTTCATTAGGAGCATATATGTTTTGAGTATATAACATGGAAATTCTTATTAAAACTAATAATATTTAAGCTCACGCCACACATTAAGCCTTTAAAAAGAAGTGTGGAAAGTTTGGCAACAGACTAAATCGCCCAGCCGGAATAAAACCAATATAAACTTTTTAAAAACGGTTTATTTAAAGTTGTATATAGAGCTTACTATGAGTAAGATAACTATATAAATGAGCTAGAGCCAAACTTGAGGATATGTGTCTTCAGATTGTTATCATTTAAACCTACCATTTCCTATAGTTTTACCAAGAAATTTATCCGAAAACACCTCGATTTCATAATTTTGCCGTACCCTTCGCCTTAAGTTTAAGAGTAGGTTAACTGCTTCAAAAGTATTCACCTAATTGTTCACGAATTTGGTTAGAAGTTTAGAACCTTGATCTTTAGGACTTTCAATTGATTTGATGAATTTAATTAGATTCGACACCTCCCGTGCCTAAGAAAAAGCGTCCTGCACGGGTAGCACATGGCAGCGCACAAGATAGACTACCCGTCATTGTCTAATTAGAACGGTCAGAAAAAGACAAGTTAGTCTATCTCGCGGGCGACATAACTCGCGCGCCGTTATGTGCTAGCCGTGCTCGAGGGCTAGCACATGTCGTCCGCGACTTGTTTGTCGCTCGGATCTCCCTTTCTATACAGTATGTAACGATATGGCGCACTGAGCGACAAGCGAGAAAATACAACTTGTGCAGCCTAGCTGATAGTCGGACAATTAGGGCCCTCGCACATTAAGCCACTAGTAGCGACCACATTAGAATGACTAGTGTCTGCCACAAGGTTCGGACGCGTTTCTCCATGCATTTTGGGTTCCCGCACATTAGGCTACCAGTCGCCGCCACTAAACGCGACATAATGTGGTCGCGTAATGTGGTTTGGTGGTGTAGTGCGAGGGCCCTTAGACGGAAGGACAGTACGGCAAAGTGATCAGAGTAATAAGAGTATTTTTGTTCTGAGATGCATTCGAACCCTAACACAATCAATTCTATGCATGCCTATCATTATTAGATATGTCCCACTACTGGGTACCCTCTGTTTTTTAGCAGAGGTCTACCTGAATGCTACTCCTTCAATTTCACTAGCATACATACGTAATTATATTTAAAAAATGTCTTATATCATTATCTGACAGAACCAAAAATAAAGAAACAACCATACCAAACTTTGTGTGACAAAAGACTTATTAGGTTATTGACCTTAAAAAGGAACAGATGAAACACACTATTGAATGAGATATAGAAGAATAACACCAAAATGTAGATGATAGCATGTTCTTTGGTACTTCATTGCAGGAAAACACAGCGGTCATGAAAGTCCAAAGTTCATGTGAGCTTGCCAAGTGCTCGTTGCCTGCCGAGGTTGACCGGAAACCTTCGACCTTGCCCACACTTCCGCCGGATATGTCTGTCGCAATAAATACTGACACAAAACTTGGGGAAATAAGTGCCAAATGGACACGAGCACGCGGTGAATGGAAATGCATGACGTTGGGTTGAATACTGTCCATCAGTTGCTGTCATCGGGTGCGAGTAACGTGATAGTAGATGATTTATGTATTTATTGGAACACAAAGAGAGTCACAAACATAAACCTTATATTATAACCATTATCAAGTATAAAATATATATATATATCATTATTATTATCATGGACAAATAGTGTTCACAGTTAACATGACAAACATTAATGAACCGTCCTCCTAGCCTACTGAGGCGAGGTGCTAAGTAATCGAATAGGTAGGCCTACTAACATTTTAAAATGCAAAAAAGAACTTAAAATAGCCTAAAAAGTAAAATCAAACTGCCCTTTATTGTGGCATATAAAACACAGTATTTATATTGTTATGAAGCTGCCTAAACTTGTATTAAAAATATAAATTTATGTTATGATGATAAAAGAAAAGCATTTCATTAATTTATTCCTTGTATTGATAAATAAATACCTAATTACTGGGCTGAGATTCTACATGGTAAAACGATATTGCCTTTTGTAGCGGCGTAATCCAGCTACTGTATTTTTTATTGTTAAGTGCCAAAGGTTGATTAGTATATATCAAACACGAGGTGTTAGCCAGTTGTATCAGCCAAAAAGTGCGAAGTAATTACAAAAAGTTTATACAAAAAAAAAAGGAAAAAGGGTGAGGGAACAATGAGCCAATCACTAAACAGTACGACACTCAGTACTCGATATCACGTCACTTATGAGCATTCTTATTGGGTGACAATTCCGGGTGCATATGTGGTTAGTTCAGGATCTATCCGTAGGGGGCGCCTCCATGGGTGGTGGTTTGATAGGTTATGATCCCAAACACTTTAACTTGTTTCCGTATTGTCAACGTTTTCCTAAATCTTATTTACTTGACCGTAATGTCGGCCGAGTTAAAAACAATACTAAAACACGTCAAACGCATACTGGGTGATTTTGGGGTCATGATCCGGAATCGCCAAAAGAGAATAAGATGGTCATACTGAACAAACTTTTCCGATGGGACCAACCACGAAACTGCCAAAAAAACGGCTGTTCCATACATTTACGGTGAATTGATTGAGAGTTAATGTGGTGTTTTTTTGGCGGTTTCGTGGTTGGTCACATCGGAAAAGTTGTTCAGTATGACCATCTTATTCACTTTTGGCCATTCCGGATCATGACCCCAAAATCACCCAGTATGCGTTTGACGTGTTTATAGGTTTTAAAAACTATACCTATATAGTTTTTAAAACATTTTGCACAACCAGGCTAAGATGTTTAACAGAAAATTAGTGACAGGTTGCAAGCCCATCGCCTAACAGTAATACAAGCCCTTATTCCCTTAGTTGCCTCCTACGACATCCACGGGAAGATATGGAGGGGCACTATTCTAACCCGGTAACCACACGGGTTAAAATAAATAAATAATAAAAATCCAAGTTTCAACAAATAAATAATACTTAAATAACAAAAAGGATCTATGATTTTCTCGCAAGTAAACTTTCGGTACAAAACGACACCTTAATACAGACTGACAATAGACCTGCGCGCGCGCCGCTGACCTCTAAAGCGCGCAAGGTCAGTGCCCTGCGTTGATTGATTGTGCAACTTGATTGGCATTTGGCATTGCCTTACTTTTAAACTTTCATTATGTCATCGATTACCTACTCGAGGTGCTTTTTAATTTGGGCAATTAAACTATATCATAATATAGTAAAGGTGCACATACCAAGAACCGGAAAACCGCTTTATTCGTTAAGCGCTTTCGATTCAAAAGCCTATCACTGGGCTACCCGTACAACGGATAGCCCTATCGATTGTGTTGCCGTATCGATATGGCTACCTTTTCGAATAAGGTTACCGTTTCCATTGCGCTTGTTGTCCGATAAGGTGTTTGCAGCTGGAAGAAACAGCGTATCAATAGGGTTGGGTTAATCCTATTGATTGCTGTCTCTTAGGCCCGCTTGCATCTAAATGTCGCCACGTGCGCCTACCGACCGCTTACCGTTCTATTGTTAGATTTGTTAGGTTGTGCAATAATAAGTTGTAGGAATTGGGCGCAGAGATTGAAATATCTTGACATCTATCAAAACCCCTTTAAAAGCGGCAAGCGTATTAAGGGTTTTTGATACCGGTAAGACTGCCAGCGGAAAGCCAAATCCATCGTATCAATGGATAACCCTTTAATTGCGGCTAGCCAACGATACGCTTGCCGCACTGATGGGGTTTTTAAAATCAACCCTATCGAATAACCCGATCAAAAGCGTATTTAACGGAAACCGGTTCCAGTCCCTGGCACATACACGCTTTACTTTTAACGAAATTTTATAGCCGGCAACAATTGCTGTCTTACTTCATTTTTGTGTAGTAGAAAGAGACGTCCGTACTGTTGACTGTCAATTTGTTCAAAGAACTGCCCGTGAAGCGCACCTTAATAAGCGAGTTATCAAAATGTTTACAGAGTTCATACCTAGCAGTATTTTTATTTATGGCAGGTAGCTTTTGTTCATAGGTAGCAAACGTAGTTGATATAACCTATACTTGAAACATTCAGTTAAGAAATAAACTAAAAGTGTCGTTGAAATTAAAAAGGAATTGTCATCACGTTATCACTTGTCATCAAAATCTATAACAGCCGTAAATAGCTTGATTTAGCCTTAGCTTTCAATGCTATTTTTACCCGACTACGGTAACGCAAAAAGAGGGTTATAATTTTAGCAGTCTATGTATGTTAATATGTTTGTATGTTCATCTGTTCCCTCGTAGCTCCCAGTCTATTCGTCACATTTTGACAAATGTATCGTTGGCTTCGTCATAGTGTTTCGCGTGTCATATAAAATTAAATATGTCGGATTTGACAAGTATAGATAAAAAAAACAACTGCATCTGTCTGTCTGTATGTGAAATAAAATAAATGGTATAAAACAATACAATGCTCCGGACATTTTTTAATTTTAAGTTACATGATTGCGTAAAAATGTATAATTACCTGTGCACACTTTATTGTACAAGAACCTAAAAACGCAACACGCACGTAAAACACAAGCAATAAAAGAAATTAAATTATAAGTTCAGTTAAGAGAAGTTATATTCATAGCCGCATAGACATTGTATTCGTTAAAAACTAAAAACGAACACGTACGTAACAAAGTTATGTTACGAGTAAAAATAAATCTATTTTTAATAAATTATAAACTATTACAAAAACCTACCTACCACTCATATGAACTTTCTTTCAATTCCAGCCTAAAAATGCGGGTGATCCGCTACCTTCTACTTCTGCATCTAGTCTACCTGACTTCTGGTGATCAGCTCCACACGGTCTTCGAATGGACGCAGCTAGACTTCCAATACCCAAGCCCTGAGGCGAGGCAGCAGGCGATAGACAGCCAGAGCTTTATCCAGGAGAACACCATCCCCATGGGCATAGAAGTGTACGAAGATCGGCTCTTCGTCACGGTCCCGAGGTGGAGGGTAGGAGTGCCATCGACGTTGAACTATGTTAACTTGAAAGGTGAGGTTCTATAAAGCTCTAATTTAGTTGTTGATCTGTGAAACCCTGGAGAATTTGCATCTCGGTTTGTTAGGTACACTTTGATCGCCAAAAACGATGCAGTGGATAATTATGTTGTAGCTAATGCTCCGAGCCTCCGACTGCACCGCCTTCCGCAAGCCCAAATGTGGAAAGTGGCAGTTGACCCGGTAATAATGGACCATAAGTGTTTGTAAAACAATATTCTTACCCTCAAAACGATTGAAACCGATCAGACGCTACATTATGCGAAGCTAAGCATTTCAGTCAGTGCAGTGCATAATCGATTTAACATTTCGAAAAAGCAAATTATACAAAGTTGTAATCTACAAACCAATATACTCGTTAAAACTTTATCTAATAACATCCGATTTGCATGCAAGTCACAATCTTAAGAAAAGCGATTTGATATTTATTTTGTTCGTTAGTGGTTTCGCCTTTGCTTTCACACCTACCTACCTTTACCAAAACTATTTGCGAACCATATTTGCATATAGTAAGAAACGTCTCGTGACTACCTGACTCATACATTTCCGTTTCGTACAATAAGTTTGTAGAATAACTTGCGAACAAACTTGATTTCTTCTTAAGAAACTTTCTTTTAGGGCAGATTTTCTTGTGTTTAGTTTTCACCGAAAGGGTTTGGCTATATGTGTTGTCGTTTATAAGAAATTCTTGTGCTTTTTAGGTGAGTGGTCATGAGTAAAAGTGAGTTTATTTCGGATAAATCCATATCATTAGTAAATTTACACTGTTACATAATTCAAATCGTAAATCCTAATGTAAAATGAAAATTAAAAAATTATAGGGTTATTTGTCACGCTGGTGCGAAAATATGCAGCTGCGTCCACCGGCGCGGCAACGCAGAGTACCAGCGGTCCTTGAATACGCTCAAGATGCTGTTATATTGATTATGCACATTTTAGGACCGAAGGTCTACAACAGGCCACCTTCACACATTAAAAACTTAGAAAGCAATGCAGCATTTTGTAATAAGTTAAGGAAATGGCTAATTGACAATTCCTTCTACGATTTTAATGAATTCATCTTAGACTAATTAATTATAAAATGACCTTTTAATTTCTAATTGTGTAATCTATAACTTATTTTGAATACTATCTAAAGTACCTACTACGAGTATAATGCAACTAACTATGACATAACCAAAGTTTTGTAATTATTTTGACATGTAATATTTTATAATATTATAAATAAATGAGTATGAGTATAATAAAAACGAAATCATTTTATTCAACGTTTATAGCAACATATTTAAAAACAAATGGAAGCTTTGTGCTACAACAAGCCGCGGCGCTGGTTTTCCGAGGGACCTTAAATATCTATAACAAAAGAACATTTGCTTATGACATATAAAAACTATACAGATATACATGATTTGATACACACATAATGTACCTAATCATCCCCCCGGGTGTACTTTTTAGTACTTTATATTATTATTTTTTCTTTAATATCTCGGCTCTGATATTGTTAAACGCCTTAAATAATATATTATTTTATGTTTGTATTTAGAGATCCCTTTGACATTCAATAATATGGTGTCATTGCCCTGATCTGATTAAGGAACCTGAAGGTGGCCAATCTTGGCTTCACCTAATGGACTGACCTTCAGCTGTTTGATTCTGAATAAGTTGATAACTGCATGAATAGGACATAAATAAGACTCTCATAAATAATAAGTCAATAAATTTAACCACAAACGTCACAAAATACGGCCATTAATTTTCTTTGAATAACTGGTTGGTAAATTTCTGCGACATGCTCGTGCTTAGTCCGAAAAACCCTTTGATTAATTATATTACGTATATCAATTTGTTAACCGTTAAAGTCCTTAAATATATCTCACAGTTACTCAGACAACATAAAAGGTTTGTTTCCCTCATTATTACATGATTCGTCTATTTCCACGAAACGTTAAAGTAAAACTTATCTGTATGACTCACATACTAATAGTTCCTGCTAGTCCTTTTATTTCCTTTAAATAGGCTTGCAAGAGACGGGAATTGCGGAGCAATAAGGAAACTGCCACATTATATTAACAACTACTTGAGATTTCTGTTCGAAGTGTGCGTTCGTCAAACAATATTAACTAAAAACCAACCAATTTATAAAAATATTTTTTAATAATCTTTACAGCTATAAAATATACGTTTCTGGATCTGGCTTACAGAATGAGGCGATTCTAGCATTATAAACGTTATTAGCAATATAAATATTTTTATATAGCCTTCCTTTATTCTTATAAATGAAGTCTAGTAAGACGTACGTAACTACAATTTTTCCTAAAAACCTTTACTTTATATAAATCTATATTAATTCCTATTTCAGACAATAACACCACTTCACCAAAACTGATCCCGTACCCAAGTTGGGCAGCGCATTCCTTCGGAAGTGACGGCAAGCCCCCGGAGATCATCTCTCCTTACAGAGTGCGTGCGGACAAATGCGGTCGTCTCTGGGTCTTGGACAGCGGAAAGATAGCCAGTCTAAATGAAAACTTTACCAGATACGCCCCTTCAATCATCGTTTACGACTTGAAGACAGATAACCTCTTAAGGAAGTACTCTTTCCCTGCTGACCAGTACAAGCAAGACTCAGGATTTGCCAATATTGCCCTGGAAGATGGAGACTGCGAAAAGACATACGCATATGCTGGTGATCTAGGCAAGCCCGCCATAGTGGTCTATTCGTGGGAGAAGAACGAATCTTGGAGGGTCACGCATCATTTCTTCCACCCCGACCCTTTGGCTTGCGAATACAGCGTAAAAAGATACAATTTCAGTTGGGATGATGGCATTTTCGGAATGGGTATGTCAGCACCCAACGCTGATAACTACAGCACCCTCTATTTCCATCCCATGTCCAGTTACAACGAATTCTCTGTGTCTACTCAATATTTAAGAAACTCGAGCTTACCTACTGACAATTTCTACGCTTTCAAGCTGCTTGGCAACAGAGGACCAAACTCTCAGTCCAGTGCAGCTTTTATGGATCCAAAAACTGGCGTACTGTTCTATTCCCTAGTCAATCTGAATGCTGTCGCTTGCTGGAGAACCTCGAACAAGGAGTACACAATGAAAAACCAAGGAAGGATCGCAATGAACGAGACAACTATGATTTACACCACCGACATCAAAGTTGACTATAATGAAAATCTCTGGATTCTCTCCAATAGGTTACCAATTTGGATGCATGGGAAGTTAGACCCTACTGATGTAAATTTCAGGGTATTTACTGCTCCTGTGCTAGATGCTATTAGCCACACTGCGTGTGACACCACACCGAGGTCTGACATCTTCGATAGATTTGTAAAGAATGCAACGGCGAAAATCACTCAAACAATTCAACCGGCGAAACCAAACGCGGGAGTCACGTTCACACCTACGTCACTTGTAGCGTTAGTGTTATTTAGCTGGTTGGTATCTTCTACCGAATATTATTAAACAGTTATGTCTACTCTAGAGAAGACAATGATGGACAGGTTACTTTCGTACAATGCGAAGTTATGTTTTGCCAAACATGTTTCCTGATTTGTTACCGTCTTGACGGCTTATTGTGGTCACCAGTGTACTTTTTCATTACATCACAGTGGTCCACTCGGCTTATGTGAATGTTTCAAGTTATTTCTGTTGGTCCAGAACAGAATGCGTAAATTCACGTAACCGTTACTCTTAACGCCATCTTTAATTATATTACTCAAACTTTAACTTTGCACATTCGCGTTTGCCGATACTTTTAAGTGATATGATCACAATTTCTAATTTAAGTGATATAATCGGCCATAGAGGAGCGAAGCGAAGTTACGTTACCGCTGTATTTATTATAATGTAAAGTTAATTTGTAAGTTGTTTACAGTACTTACTGCCTAAGCATGTGCCTTGAAAAGTGATATGCCATTGAGGTAACTTTATTTTTAACGATTGTGTTGTTAGATGTAAATATTGTGATGCGCTGTAAATAAATGCTGTAAGCTTACGAAGTGTTTCAATTATTTATCCCTAATACTAAAAATACAAATACTGGGAAATTTGAATTTTGAAATGTATAACTGTCTGTCGATCGTTTAATATAGTAACTTACTGCCATATCTTGGTGTAAAATAACTTAGTTTTGGGTTGCGAATTGCGATTTACCACAGCTGGATGCCGATAGCATCAAAATTCCAATTATCAATTTTATATTCTCATATACAACTCCTTGACGATGTGTGGACGCCAGTTGCTCATATTCGTATGTTTATGTACATAGTTCTGGAATAAAATATTTTTTATTTCCATAAGTTGCTCGCATTTTTATAGATTTTGTCAGCGTACTATTCTGGAATAAATACATTTTTATTCCTTTAGTATGTACGTAAACAGATAAGTTGTCATAATAGGCGGCTGCAATACGTTCCATATTAACCGCGATATTTGAATCAAAATCAGGATAAGGATATTTATTAAGCAATCCAGGATATTACATTATTAATCATCGATCGTGATACGGATCCCAGGATTTCTAACATAGCACAGAGAGGGTTCTAGAATGTGAAAACGTTTTACTTAGACGCAAAGATTAGAATCTTTGGTTGAAATCATTTACAACTAAGTATTGGTTTAGTTTACAACGGATCAATATAATCAGACTGGTTTATACTCGCGCCGTTTAAAAAGGTCCGTTTGATAGCTGTTAACTCAGTAATAAAATATGCCTTTGAGGCATTTGAGATTATATTTCGCACTGCGTTGACTGCTGACTTGACGGGTCTTACAAATGTGCAGGTTACCTCACAATATTTCCACCTTAAGAGCAGCTTTACCATTTTTGAACCCTAATACGCTACAAATAGAGTCAAAAAGTGGTAAAGTCGACTCTTGGTCGAATATACTGAAGTTAGAAAACCTGGTCGGTAGGTACAGTCAAGGGCATCAATATATATACGTTCCCAAGACGTCAAAAATATCGGCAATATGGTCCAAGTATACATGACGCGATGTCTGTATAGATATTAATGCCTTTGACTGTACATGGTATGTGGCGACCGCGGAGGTTCGAACTTGGTACCTTACGATCACACGCTAGTCGTCACACTAAATTTAAATACCTACAGGCAGGTAATATTAATTGTCATCATTTAATTTTATACTGATTAACATAGAGGTTTAGAGCGCCATCTAGTAGCTGCATAAATAACACTATTACCTGCCGAATGGGTTGGGTTAAAGTTACGAGATTTATATGGCGTTACTTGTAAGTTTAAAGAAGTTCGTATTCGTCTTTAAATGTGCTGAGAACATATTAAGCTGAAGATTTTTTAAAATTAAGATCGCCTAAAAAATTACGTTATTTTTGCACGAATAATTTCTTATTATAGGGATTTTAAATTTCATCAGTAGGTACTTTTTTGCATGTTTACAAGTTTGCGGACCACAAATCATTCGCCCATTAACTCTTGAAAACAAGGCCAGAATCTACGAGAATGCTGTGTTACGAACTTGTAAATGTGGCAATGTTTGCAACACGCGATGATTATCATAGGCATGCCTCAAGCGCGGCATCATCTGTCTCTCGAGCTTTATTATTACCAGATGGACTTAGAGATACGCTGATCTTGAGATGAGACATTTTATTTTTTCAGATTCTTCATTATGAAAGGGACATCTTTAGGCAGCAAGCAAAATTCTGTATCCTAACGGAATAATTCTATTAATACTAAATAGGTAATAGGGTGGAGATTTTATCAAATTTTACTACATCGATTGTATCGTTTTATCGAATTTCATTGCATCGAACGCTATTTTCTGGTGAAATCATGATGTTTTCAGTATATCTTAACAGCAATTACCTACGTAGGTTAGGTTAGTAGACTTGAGACTACAAAAAAATACTCATGCGGCGAGAAATGACTTTCGATTTGAGCAGCCTCCCCAAGCGAGGATGCAGTTATTTAAGATAAAGTTACTTAAAGGTACATTCGGTTGAATAAACAGTTATTTAGTTTAAAAATGTACAACAGTCAGTCTTACTGCGCCATCTAGCGTTAAAAGGGACCTACCAATGACGACGCGCCGAATGGGTCTTGGTAAAGTTGCGTGATTTATTTATAGATGGCGTTGCTGATAACAAATTGTAAGAGACTCAAATGTCATAGAACTAAATTCAATTTGGTCTTCTAATTAATTGAGTGATCAACACCAAATATTTAATAAAATCCGGTGTTTATTCTTAGGACACCTACTACAAGCAACATTTTTATTTTTCTTTGTAGTCGCGTTTTTGAAAATGGTTTAATGATTTTGATAAAAATTTGTTACTTCAAATGAAAACATTACATATATCGTTAATTAGGTGAAATATAACTAAACTAAATAATTAAATAACTAAACTAAATAAAAATACAAATCAATTAAAACTAAATAAAAACTAGAAAAGTGAGGGCCCCCGTGGCAAAGTACCACAGATGCTGGCAGCATTTCCTCGTTGTATAGCAATGGTAATACGCTGTCCGAGGAAGGTGCCAGCTCTGTGGTCACCGGTTGTTTCAATTAGCCTTTTTTTCATGTCTTTAAAAAGGCTAATGGCACCGGGTCCCCACGGACCAAGGGTCTCGAAGCCAAAAGGAACAAAGTTATATTCTGCGCCGAGACCCTTGTACTTATTATTTTTCATTGTTTCGGCCGCCTCAGCAGCCGCGCCTGGTTTACTTACTGTTACTTTTGATAAAAATAGTTGAATTCATTATGGGTTTTTCGGGTTAAGAAATCGATCGTCATCTTGGCTTAGCGATGCGATGGGTCTCACACCCAAGTAGGTAGGTACTTTAATTTAAACTATGATGCGATGAATTAATGTTTTACTAATGAATTTACTTTCTATAGGTAAGTTCCAATGTCGTTTTATTCTAAGAATAAAAGTGGACTGCAATGTCGGTAGTACTTTTTGAATCAGAATACGTACCAACATTTGAATAAGCTTGATCTCTGGAGTCACAAATGTCGCAACTCTTTCGACACAAAGGCGGGCATTTTATTATAAAACATTCGATCATTGCATAAATGTCTTCAACGGAAGGTCAAATTAATCTATTACAACTTTCGGCTCATACGTATCATTAAAGTCTAGTCCGACTTTTAAACATGTTTGTCAATTTGTTGGCATCGGTAATGCACGCGGCGAGTTGTATAACGCCATTGGATTGCTCAACAGGCAGTTTTGCTTTTAAATTAGTTATATTTTTTATTTTAGTTTTTTAGTACTTATTTCTAGTTTTGGCTGGGGGGGGGGGGCATTTGACACTAACAAAAATGAACACTGAACCTTAATATTTCATAAACGGATCACTTAATCGAAAAATTGTTTTAACAAACCCATTTTTTTATATTTTATTGAACTACTTTGTTGGCGTAACTAATATGTATATCCATGCCAAATTACAGATTTCTAGTACCAATAGTCTCTGCGCTAGACTGCGGACGGACGGACGGACATGGCGAAACTATAAGAGTTCCTAGTTAGACTACGGAACCCTAAAAAATGGTTTACCAAGATTAAGAAGTTATAGAAACTTAACAACAATAAATATTCAACAAAAACCATGCGAAAAAGGTGTCACGTTTGGAAAATAAAACTATCTAGGGTTTTAATTCTAATCGTGTTTCACGTTTAACAGTCTGAAGGAAATAATTATGATCAAGTTTAACAAATCCAAAAACAGGTAAATTAGCGTTATGGTTATAGAGATAAATATTACGGAGCACTATCGACTTTACTATATGTACCTATGTAGCCCCTGAAAACGTTTAAAAAAGTCATACGTCTTATATTATGCATTTTTATATGACATCTTGGGATTTTTTTCTCCAATTCAAATCGTTCCTTGCCACGAACACTAGGTATCATTACAGCAATAAAACATTTTGTGCTTTTATTTGGCGAAAACTACTATGTACTTGTGTCGATTTTTTATTAGTACTTTCAATGCAGATTTTCTCTTTTTCCTAAATTAAGACCTTAGTTCCTAAAAACACAGTATCCTGACTTTTATAGTTACCGAATTCCCCATATTGATCCATTTGGATTGCTCACCGTACCTATATCAATTTACACCCAGTTCAAAGAGGTAAATATTACATCGAGGCTTTCCCCGCCATGCTGGATGTTGTCTGATGTCGCCGCCACTCGAGATAACAGCCTTGTCGGAATTAACTATTTGACAAATTTAATCAATAACATTCAGTGCTGGAGACACGAAATTGGATCCATTGTCAATGGACACAGGAGCGGGTGTCATTTAAGCGCAAAAACTAAACTGTAAATGACATTGAAAGGTGTGCACATTTTAACTTTCATGTCAACGTAACCTAACAAAAGTATCGTGTTTTGAATCTACGAAGACGCTCCTCGCCAGTCAAATTGACATGAACGATTGCTTCAATGTACCTAAACTTTAGTAATGGGGCGGGAGTTTGTAGGTCGAAAACACAATACAATCCTTTAAAAATAATCTTCTTTCAAAAGGATCTGGCTTAGGTAAAGGTTGATGACACACGACATTAAATTGCTTCCCAAGTATAGGGGGGTGAATCAACTTTTAAAGTCCTCCTTTTCTACACGCTAATAAAAACTTACTAGAATATGTGAGATTGATAATGGTTTACACATGTTAAAATTAGATAATCAGATTTTCGGATTTCACTATTCATAATCATAAACCAATTTTATAATTTTGTAAAAACATGGTAACGCAGTGGAAAATGCACGTTTTTCATACAAAACCCGGGGACAACGTCGTCCCCTGTGTTACCTGATATGTTTGTGTAAATCATAGAAGAATTTTTAAAATTATCAGCTAGAAAGTATGTTTAATTGTCTGATTTATTCAATATATTGATCACATCAAAAAAAATAATTGCATTCTACCAAATTAAGGTGACATAGTGAGACATGTCGAAAATTGGGGAGTACCTTAAAAGTTGATTCACCCAGGGACGTGCAAGTTTCCTTATTTCATTAAAAATATTTTGTCATGGTTACAAAGTTTTATTTTAAATACCGGGAGTACTGAAGTACTTTAAATAGATTTTATTTATAGATATTATAATTTCTTTCGACCAATATGTATGCAAATAACAGTTCGCAATTATAATAGTCCGCAAATAACAAAATAAATAAAGGTTGCTGCACAAACATGGCGCAGCATTAGCGCCCCTAATATTGAAGGTAAGTTGTTTAATAATTGTAATCTATGCGTTATTTATGATGTTGTTACCGTTAAATACAAGCTCGCCGTGGACAGTCGGCGGTCAAGTTCATGTGGGTGGTCGTGCACACAACATGTCAAAAGTTGAAGAGGTAATTAATGGTCGAAACTTTACATTGTATGGCTTTCATGTGTCGTGTTTTATGAAAGACAATAACTCCATGTTGTGTCCCTTTTAAGCAAGTAGCTGAACAGTTTGCAGCATAGATAGGTATGTAAATATTCCCTCATGATTTAAAGTCGTTATCAAGGCGAGTATATAAGACGAAGAATAAAAATTCCATTATAT
Organism: Acleris holmiana; assembly: GCA_949316455.1. Lineage (NCBI taxonomy): Eukaryota > Metazoa > Arthropoda > Insecta > Lepidoptera > Tortricidae > Acleris > Acleris holmiana. The sequence goes on along the minus strand of OX438773.1, from coordinate 12,482,012 downwards.
TTTACTTCACTTCTGGGAAATATAGGTTGCTCCGTATTTTGTTGCACTTTTAGTGCCCACAATTTTACCCTATAGGTATATTTGTTACACCATTATTCTACTTTTAACCATAATTTAGCATATGGAGCAGGGATTGATCTTCAGCAGCAGGCTGATTGTTGACTTTCTTAATTACTTAACTAATTAATTATTCAAGACTTTACTAAAGGCAGACATAATAACATTTTAAAAGGGGTAAAAGCTATCCGGCACTCACACACTCATTTACCAATTTTCCCATGTGTTTAGCGTCTGGTTTGTTCAGGAGGAATCCCCGCCACCATCCGTGACCATCAAGAAGAGATGCGTGAAGTGCGTCCAAGGCGCCAACCTACTTCGGACCCTCGTTGTGGTGGTCTGCACCGGTGTGGTGCTACAACAGGTGCATAATCTTTCCGTGCAAAGCACAAACGGCTTTAGCATAACCCTTTGAACCAGGAGATCTGCTTGCCCACCCCGGGCAACTTCCGTCCGACTTGCACCAGCTAAAAACCCCGGGGTACTTCACCTACAGCGGCCTATAGGACCGCTTAAGCGCCAAGACGTGGGACATGAAATGACTAATGGCTTGTCCCGATGCAGGGTCATCTTTATGTGGACGACTTTCCTAGCCCCTGGCCTACCCTGCTGAAGGCACGCAGGAACACGATAGAGGCCTCCTAGTTTGGGAACTCTTTCTGCAGGTGACAACCCATCTGATCTGTCACACGCAGCACGTTGTGGCGGCATGAAATACTTATAATACATGATCACGTGATAAGCCTGTTAGTGACCCTGCTTACAAAGCTAGCGGTCCTCTGGGTTTTGATTTTCGGTATGGGCAGGTATTTGTGAGATGAGCGAGATCCTGGATGTTTTTTTATGTAATTAAGTATCGATTTCTATATATAAGTATGTTTAGTACCCATAGCGCAAGCCTAGAACTTAGTTTGGGACTAGGTCAATTTGTCTGAGATTGTCCCTAAGATTTTTTTATAGAATTAAATGGTAGTTCTGTCGCAAAACTGAATCGTACAGTTTTTTAATTTTGCTTGTCATGAAGAATACAAACTAAACACTACTTTGATCTATGGAATGTACTTTCCTCCACCATGTTTCTTCAGCTCTATGACATGTCTTCATTTAAAGCCGGCCTATAAGCACTAATATAATGCAGCAATTTGACTCTGCCCTCGAGGGGTTTCTGCTGTTTATAGGCACTGAGGATTGCTTACCATTGCGTGTAATGGCCTTTATGGTTACTTACTCATACAAAAAACGGGTAAACATTTGCAATCTCAAGATGCAGATCTAAGGGACTGTCTTAACTTACAGATGATAACCGTGAAAATATGAAGATGACTGCGCTAGAACTCCTGCTTTACAGCTATTTAGCATCATCTAGAACTTAAGACGCATTTGCAAAATCACTGGGTTACTTTTTCAGATAACAGCATGCGTGCAAAAACTGATAAACATCCCCATAACGACGTACACGCACTTCGACTTTAACGAGACCCTCATGTACCCCAGTATTACCTTCTGCCGGGAGCCGCCGTACAAGTTCGACAAGATGGAAGTAAGTTATCTTATCATGATTACCAGCGCCATCTTTTGATAGTCCTAAGAACTGTCTAATATTTCGAGAACATCCTCCGTCCTTACTTTGGGCAGAGACTTTGATCAAAACTTGAACTTTTTTGTAAAGGTCTTTTAAATAATTTTCATTCACACAACAATATTTTTTTTATACACGCCTCGGACTTAAATTTTCCGTTTTATAACTTCTAATCATACATACCTCCAATTCTAGGTGACGCTTTTCTTCGTTCTGCACACGAGATAAACTCACTGTTATAACTTTAGTTTACACGTACTATCGTTGATATAAATCGCCAGGGATACGGCTTATACTCACACCCCCGCTATACGTCAATGTGGCGCAACTTCAACTTCTCCCAAACGACTCTGGATCAACTGTGGGAGGAGATCACGTACACCGACGAAGAGTTCTTCGTGCAGTACGGACTTGACGGACTGGTCGAAAGTAAGTTGGGGTAAATGAACACCGACCCAAATACTCTTTTAAGTTGGTAAGCCATGTACAACCAAAACCAGATGTTTTTATACCTGGAATAATTGTTACCACAAATGTAAAATATGTCTAAAGCCTGATAAGTTTCTATATACAAACTTGTATTGAAATAGGGCCAAATAGAAACTTGTCAGGCTTTAATTACGAATAGTACAATCGTATAGAAATAATATCGTTGCTAGAAATACTGAGGTCCTAGCCAAGATGCATACGCTCCTAACGTTTTTCTTTACTATCGCTTAGAATTAGTACTTAGTTAGTTCGTATACAGTTGACCACAGGCCGTAGCCAAGATGCGCTCGCTAACGTTCTAGCGTTTCTATTTGTTAGGTTTTTAAACCAATCGCGTCACTAGTAGATCACGTAACTTTTCGTATGACGTGATCTACCAGTGACGCGATTGGTTTAAAAACAAAAGAATAGAAACGCTAGTTAGCAAACGCATCTTGGCTACGGCCTCACATGGTTTATCGTAACGCAAGAGAATGTCATCCCATACAGATGTGGTTACAGAATTATAAACGAGTGTTTTTAAAGTTGTTGGTATTTCTGTAGGTCTGCCTACCCCGCTCTGGGAATAAGGGCGTGATGTTATGTATAACATACATAACATAACATACATGTATAACATATATAACATCACGCCCTTATTCCCAGAGAGGGGTAGGCAGACCTACAGAAATACCAACAACTTTAAAAAAACTCGTTTATAGTTCTGTAACCACATCTGTATGGGATGACATTCTCTTGCGTTACGATAAACCATGTGAGGCCGTAGCCAAGATGCGTTCTTTACAAAATGTTCAACACAAAAAAAATGTAGTTTAAATTTTTCCCTCGGATATTCAATGTAGAATATTCTCCCCTTTCAGATGTAGCTGTAAAACCACGTCTCGGTTTTGTGCAGGGTAAATGTTACACACTGACGCCACAGGTAACTAGTAGGTATATCAGTAGTGGTCGGAATAGGTAGTGCCTATTACATAATCTTGCCGCATGTTCATTCATGCGTGAGTGAGATGAGAATACGTTAATGATTGCATCAAGTTTATGTAAGCATTACCTATTCCGACCGCTGCTAGGAAATATATTATGAAAGTTTGGATTGCTAGTGGTAAAAACTACAATACAATACAATACAAATACTCTTTATAGAACACCCAAAAAAACAGAACACGGAACAGTACATTTAAGTTATAGGTATACAACAGGCGGTCTTACCGCTAAATAGCGATATCTTCCAGACAACCTTGGATAGAGAAATAACTAAGGACACAAATTCATGGCTGGCGGTGTAAACTAATTCCTTTAGAACTCAAACTAAACAACGACAAAACACTTATTTAAATTTTGAAATTAAAAGTATTTACATGTAAACTAGCATAACTAGCGTAAAGGCATTCCATCTTAGTTCTCTGGGTTGGCAACGCATAAATGCGTTTGCAGTCCTAGGATCGCAGTCTTGTGAATGCGAATGTCTATGGGTCAGAGTTTCCACTTACCATCAGGTGGCCTGTGTGCTCGTTTGCCTTCTCAATGCCATAAAAAAACTAAATATAAAGTAAATAATATAATAAATACATACTAAATACAGATAATTATACATCTATACATATAATACATACATACATCCTCTATACGATGATAGCGCACGAAGTATGAGATAGGAAACAAAAAAGAAGTAATATAGAAGTAAAAGTAAACTAGAAATGGGACGAGAGAAGAAACAATTACAAGGGGAGATGAAGTTATCGAGATTAACTTTAACAACTCGGTTGTTATATGTATCCCAGGTTCTGAGTCAGAAGACGTCACGCGGCTCCGGGTACTCGCTGACGCTGCGGCACAACGCCCGAGACATCGCCAACAGCATCGGCACGGAGCCGCCAGGGTACCACGTCTACGTCCACTACACTAAAGAGCCCTTTACCGGTTAGTGAGGTTGTTGCAGTTAGGGCGTGTGGTTTGATCAGAAGTTAAACTAACTAATTGTTAAAAATCGTTACTAATGGTTAAATGTAATGTGTAAATTTTTGGGTTGTTTTTTTGTATTATAACAATTAGTTGAGTTAACTACTGATCAAAAAACAGGCCCTAAGTGGTTTACAGCCAAAAATTACTTAGGAAGTGGTTTAATGTCAGGATTTTTCAAAAATATTAATATTTGTATAATGTTACTTTCGTTAACAATCATGCAGGTATGGTAAACATTGTCGTACACCTCCAATAGTGGGTACTATAGGCAAGAACTTTTACCTTCTTTCGATTAAGTAAGTAACGTTCCTTAACGTTACTATTGAGGGTGCGTTTTGTTGTTTGTTATTTTAGAAGGGTGTGGGTGGGTTTTTCGACGGCGATACGTTTATCGCCATCGAAAAACCTATTCGTAGCACAAACTTCTAAAACACACCTATACTATTCTACATACGAAAGTCATCGTCAATGTCAAGTTGCTATCACATTTAAGTAGTAAATACGGCCTAGAGGGCGCGGATATCAGTCGCCGTTACTTACCCGATAGAAGGTTAACGTATTGTCATTGAGAATATTATGTGTGCAACGAATAAGTTCAGGGCTGGAATTCTACAAGGTAATAACGATATCGTTTTTGACCTGTTTCCGTATTGTCAACGTTTTGATAACTCTTATGTCATTTACAATAATGGCGACTGTGACATAAACGATTCTCAAACGCGTCAAACACGATATCGTTTTAACGCACCTGAATAGAGGCCCCGAACACGTTTTCGAATAGTAAAGGGGATTCGAAAACGTGACATATGAATTGTGATTGAAATGTCCATACTCGAGCTACAGACCGAGGCAAAGTAGTGATGCGTTATTTATATTAATATTGATTGATAACCATAGTTTTGAACTTTTGTTTAAGGTCTGATGAGTTTTCGGTGTCACTGGTGCAATGCCACACATTGTTTTAATGGTTTATCATAAGACGTACAAAAGTTGCACTAAGCGTAAAGTTTTATATTTGAATAAAACTTCCATTAAAACGATCTAAGAAATCAAATATATAAAGAATAGCAAAATAATAAGAAATGACTTCACTCAACAGAAGTTGCAGTGTACAATGGCGGTCTAGTGGACTACATTTACGTGAATACCGGCGAGACGCTAGACGTGAAGCTAACCGTTGACCAGTACCAGAAGATCAGCCAAGACGGGGACCCTTGCGTGAGCTGGGAGAACTATAGTGCCAATGAGGTAAGAATAGATTAACGATTAAATAAGGAGTTATGGAATGTGGACAAAAGCAGACGAATAGAAAGGATGGAAAGAAAGAAAGAAGGAGATATTGTAGCTCATAAGACAGTACTCGCAGTAGTATAACCACCATTAATGAATGCCTGATTTTATAAGCCTAAACTCTAAAAAGCTTAGGTTTCTTCTTAGAAAGAAAGAAAGATAGAGAGTTTGATATGAATACGCGTTTTAAACGCTTTAACCGTCTTGATTCCATACGAAACTAACAAGAAGTTACCCGTACATCCGCTTTCATTTATCATCATCATCATTGCTATGTTGCTTAATTAATTTCAACTAGGAGAAAATCTAAGTTTGGATTATTTTTTTATAGTAGACACTTAAAAGCGGTGCTACCGCCGTCGTATTCCCGTGCATACTTTGCACTTATTTCAGGAGGCGTGTGACTTCATTTAATTCACAATGTTTCAGTGTACCACCGAGTTTGTCTCCTCGCTGGCAGGAGCAGAGGCTGGCTGCTCCGGCCCCTGGATGACCAGCAACCTTCCTCGGTGCAACAACTATAACAAAATGCGGGCGCTCATCACTGCTTACATCAAGTAAGTCTTCTCGAATCGATCAACACGGGGTGTGTTCATGTTATGCAGGTAAAATAGGCTGATTTCAAGGAAATGGGGTCAAATGATCGATACACGTCGCTTGATCGAATGAAATGTCCTGTTTGGCTCCATTCATTGTCATCATCAAAATCAATTAGGTGTACTTATATTCTATCATCATTTTTTCCTTTAAATAGTCAATGTTAAGATCTTTTTTAGCGTGTACGAAGACCACAACTGTACCGTGTGTCCGCGAATATGTCGTGCCTACCTTTACAACGCTTTTGTCACATTCCGCCGCAGCGACTACACTTGGGACTCGGCACAGAAGGTCTGGGCGCTGAGTTTTGGAGACGCCATGCTGGAAACACATGTAAGCGCTTATAAAACTTTTTTCAGATAGATTCGTGAATAAACACAGAAAACCCTCCTTCGGAACATAAACCCAATTATCCTTAAAAATAATACAAATATATTTTGAGTGTCACTTGATACGAGTAAGCAAGGTCCTTTGTCGTTTAATAACTTTGAAACTACGTCGTTCGACTTAGTATATAGTTTTGGTCATTAGGTTCGCTTTTCGCAAACGTAAGTCAGAAAACGATTTAAGTCTCTTCACATGTAACATAGGCATAATGTATTTTTTATTGTTTTAGCTGTACATCCACTTCAATACCATGATGGTTTCGGTGTACGAAGAACGCTACAACTATGACTGGAATCTGTTTGTCTCGGACCTCGGTGGAAGTATCGTAAGTCAAATGTTAAAATAGATTTTGCCATAAAAATGCAAATGTTGCATGTTGAAATGGATGTGTGAAGAAAAGGAAATTTATAGAATAATTAACGAGTATGAAAGAGGAAGTTTTAAAAAGCCAGCAGTAGAGAAAGTGGAGTGACTATTATCATAAAGACCAATGTAAAATCAGACAATTTTGGAGTACTTAGTGAGAATGTGAGAAGACCTAAAGAGCTAACTGTGTTCATCGTCCAGGATCTCTATTCTACTGCGTAAAACCAGCCTGAACGTTTGCAACCCAACGTTTCCCAAACTGATTAATTTCCCAACCGTATCATTTGGCATAGTGCTATTTTTTTCCCAAAATAGTTAATATTTCGGGATTTTTATAAAATTAACCTAACCTAACCGGCTCTACACGACAGTCCTGAAATATAGTTGTATGTGTATGATTTTTACTTGGACGCCATTAATGTCAAGTAAATAAGAGTTATTGTAACGTTGTCAATACGATAACACGTGAAAGGCAACATCGTTCCACGGATCAATAGGATTAAGGTCCTGTATCCGTGTAATCGTGTATCATTTAGACAAATTTATACTCGTAGTAGGCTTCGCCCGCTGCAATTTTTTTTTCTTTATTGTCATTTAGCGGTATGAAAAATTGATGTTGGCCGATTCTAAGACCTACCCGATATGCACACAAAATTTCATAAGAATCGGTCGAGCCGTTTCGGAGGAGTATGGGAACGAACATTGTGACACGAGAATTTTATATATTAGATAACAAAAAATAACTAAATAACTGCATAGTTAACAGCTGATTAAAATGTGTGCAACACATAAAATGTGCAAAGTATGAACACCATGATCTTGTCGGTGTGTCCCTTCATAGGTGCTGCAAACAGAATACTAAAATATTCCATGTAACGAACTTTTAATTTTTGAACGTTTAATTTAGAAACCCCTAGGTAGTTAAATGTAATCAACCGGTCATCTAGCACTCCATGCATCACACGCTTGGCTTCTCTCCAATTCATATACATATAAGATACCTCATCAATGCGTGCCAATGCCACGGAAATATTTATCTCATGCATAAATTACTGAGCATTTTGGCTGTAAATAAGTCTGTATGGGTGTTTACTCTATGTATGTGTTTTGGATTTTGTAATCATATAAAATTTGAAAGAATACCTGGTGGTGGAAACATAATAATTAGTTGTACGAGTATTATAAACCATTTAATTTATAGCACAAACTAAAAGACAAAGGGGCTAGGCGGTGGAAAGAAATATATTTTTGACAAGGATTTATATAGTAATTTATCTTAATGCTATACATTATTATATGGCAATTTGCCTATAACAGCTTTCATCGTCATCATCATCTTCATCTTGCCCTTATCCCAATAATTTGGCGTCAGCGCAGCACGTTTTTTAGGGTTCCGTACCTCAAAAGGAAAAAAAACGGAACCCTTATAGGATCACTTCGTTATCCATCCATCCGTCCGTCGGTCCGTCCATCTGTCGATCCACCCGACTGTCTGTCAAGCAAGACCCTTTATCTTGGGAACGCGTGGAGGTATCGAGTAGAAATTAAAACCATATATAGTCTACAGTCCCTTAAAGCTTCTTAGTTGAAGTTAAAAAAAAAGGCCGCAAAAAAGGTCGAATTTTTCGACACTCTCAATGTCGAAATTTATACGGTACTTCCCATATAAGTACCTAGAATTCCTTCTTGCCAAGTTTCAGAATTCTAGGCTCTTTTTTTTAACATCAACTAAGAAGTTTGATTTTTCACAGCTTGGTTTTAATTTCTACTCGATACCTCCACGCGATCCCGAGATAAAGGGTTTTGACAGACAGTCGGACGGATCGACGGATGAACGGATGTCTTACAGTATAAGTTAGTTATGTTGCTCTTTAAAAAAAAAATGGGATTGTAAACTTATTTGCAGTTGGTAAACTAATCGCAACCCTTGTTTTCGACTAGTTTCCTAGTTTTTCAACGGCAAAGTCAAGTTTATCCCTCAATACAATTTGACATTCTTATAATTTTGCAAGGAAACCCTCGGTGCTCCGACTCACACTTGACCGGCTTTTTTTCTTCCAAACGACCCTGTGACTCCATAACAGCTTTATACAATATAATTTTTCCAGGGTTTTCTCTTAGGCCTGTCTGTTATAAGCCTCCTCGCCATCTTCGGTAAGGCCTGGTCCACCGTGGTCCAGCCCTACTTCAAGCCTAGGGTCAAAGGCACCAGCTCGGCATCGACGACAGATATCAAAACCATCTCCAAGGATCTGGCCCAGGATATAGGATACCTGAAGAAGTGTCAAGATTGGAGTATTCAAAATAATTGGCATTCGCAAAAGTAAAATGTTTTGATTAGTAATTATACGTGTGAGCATGCTTTCTGGTTTTATTTTATAACTTAATTTGGGTTAATCAGTATAAGGAATACTTTTCACTCACTCGGAGACATGATTTGTATTTTTATTATTTCCTCTTGAGCTACCAGTGTTCGACAGGACCAAAATATTAAAACTATTTACTTTAAAGATGCAACTGATTTTATTAAATGTGGTGGTAAAATAACGCACCCACCTCAACTGAGGCAAGGTACAACTATTTCTTCAGACACACACATCCACCACTTCGTCATTTTCGCCTTTCTCGCAAGATACTCCGTTAATTTCCTTTGCAGTAACAATAAAGGGGTGAGGCATTGTTACGAAGTTTTAGCAATATACAATGCGAGTATAAAATTTGAGAAGCCTCATTCATTATTAGCCTTTAGTTTAAATACCTTTAGTTACCTTTCTTTGTTTTTTTCTACGTGTTCTACAGATGCTCAAGTGCAGAAGCCAAAATCAGCGGAAGTTTACAATCCCGCGCATGTTTTGATAGTGCATCGTCTACGGATATATTTATCGTTATTACGTCAATAGTTCGCATTCCTACGTAGTTAGTAGCTGGGCAATTTACATAATATATTCAGCAGTGTATGTGATGTTTTAGTGAAATCTTTTTTATAGTGGTATGTTTTGCGTAAAAACCGGTGGCCGATGATAGTCATGGATAGAACTAATACATACTTAGGAGGATAGGTACAAGCTAAGTTTTAAGGACTCTGTCAATGATACATTCGTGTAGAGTGGCATCTTTTTAAGAGCACCATGGAGGCCAATTACGGGTAGCTTTAAAAAACCTCAAAACTGTACTTTTTGACGAAATTATATGGATATGGATTTTCTTCTTCTTCTTTGATTGTATGGATTTTCAAAAAAGTTTTTTATTTCTTGTTAGAAATGCATATGGACGGTGGTTTTATAATTATTGTTTTCAATCTATGTCCTATATTCACTATGCATCGTGTCCATCTGCTAGAGCCGGATCGACCAAAACTAGTAAATGTTGAATTGTTTGGGCTTCGTACCAAATACTGTTTTTTTTTGTCTTATGAGATGACGTTATTGTCCGTGTTTCCGTACACTGACAAAACCCTTTTACTTTAAAACGGATAAAGGTATGAAGCTGAAATTATAAATATTTATTGTATCTATTTAGTGGTCCAAACAAAGTCTCATCATTATAAAGGCCGTTACTTTACAAGGCCAGTACAAGCCAGTACAGCGACAAGTTTGAAATGCAATAAATGTCATTTAAAATAGGTATTAATTTGTAAATGATTTTAGTACGAATGTAAAAGCTTATTGAAAAACTTCATGCGCGGGCAACGACTCGATGGATCGTGATATCACTACTATGACTAGCGTTTTCAAAACACGCCTACAACATCCGCAAAAACGAGTAATAGCTACAATTGCTACATTCTAATAGTTTATTTTTTTATTTTACATATGTATGCTACTTATCACTACATAGTATAAAACAAAGTCGCTAGCCGCTGTCTGTCCCTGTGTATGCTTAGATCTTTAAAACTACGCAACGGATTTTGATGCCGTTTTTTTTAATAAATAGAGTGATTCAAGAGGAAGGTTTATATATATAATACTTTAACCCGGAGCGAAGCGAGGGCGGGTCGCTAATTAATCTACTTTCTTTCAAGACACACAAATAAAATCTAGAGATGCAGTAATATCCGCACGTAGTTACATATGAGTGATATAGCCGTTAAGAGTCTCTGAATATACTATTAAAGATATTATGGCATTTGTAGCTTTTATATTGTCTTCGTAAGACTGCAAGTTTCTATGGGTTTCAAAGTCTACTTACCACCAGGGAGGCCTGTGTGCTAAAACAGCAGAATTTCACCGAACGCAATTGTCTCTAAACCACCGTTTCGTATTCGGGGACCATGTCCATGTCTGAACCTGTAATTGCCTAAGTATGTGTTATTAGTCTAGTTTCAAAATGTTTGTAAAGACGTTGGTTTTTCATGGATTAATAAATTAATAAAGGCTCATTAGATAGGTTAGGTTAGGTTAAATCTGAGTATCATTTGTTAGCCAATCGAAATAACTCGTTTCGTTTAAGATCGGCGGTCATCATCATTTTGTTGGCTTTTTTCTCCAACTTTTTCTATAATAATGCAGAAATGACTTTTGCGTCTAATGAGATGTTTAAGCGGATAGGAAATATGAATATCATGTGGATACCCAATCACGCGAGATATAACGCTTTAACGAAATATTAACTTTTAATCTCACCCATGCAGTATGTTTGAACTGCACGGATCAAAGTATCGGCTCTTGGCAAATGGTGGTCATTTCTTTGCACTGACGCACGTTCATTGCAGATCTTGTCGAGCGGGAGCGGATTTCAATCAGACAGCTTATATATATTTAACATGCTTTTACGACGGTCTTACGATGCTGTATTTGATATTTTAAGTGTAAGTGTGTCAATATGTGTCTTTGGTAAATGCCGGATAACAGTGGCTCAATCTGGTGCCGCGACCAGGATAACCTACTGTTGACGCCTTCAACAAACAAGACGACGTCACCATGACGTCACAAGTGGCCCGACCCCTCTGAGGGCCGGCTCGCCAGACTGCACCGTACCGCCGAGACGGCAACATATGAATTATTGTTTTGTTATTCCTATGCTTATTTTGGGAATTAAATTATATTCAAACTATCCTAAGTGGCAATTTAAATAACCATTACCCTGAGGAGTACATCAACACCTACAAACAATACATCTTTTTTATCTTTCATCAGACATGTAGTCATTACACACTTAACCATATACTATGCTGCTAAAAATACCATTAAATGAACATTCTACAAATTAATACAAAATAAACTAAAATTCCCTTCAGTTTATCAACATATCACGCACCTTACAATTAGTCACTTCGTGTCGATAACCCAAATTAGCGACAGCCTATTTAGAAGACGTTCAATGATGGATAGTCATTGGCTGCCTCGAATAGACTACAACACCTCAATCAGCAGCCGAGCGTTGGCATGCGGGCCCGATGACTTGTCGTCATTTCGTTCTGACAGTAATTTCATTCAAAACAAAAAACACTAAGCTAATTATTGGGTTCATACAATTTTAAGCTTTATGTAAACGATGCAGGTTACAAAATGGGGATTAGTGTGTTTTGACGATTTGCTTGTTTTGTTTTTAAGATGCTTGTTATAATGGTTTGGCTAATCGCTTTAATGAATATGTATTATAGTAATTGCTAAGGGTTAATGACTAGGGCAGGATCACTACTATACGAGAATCGACTAGGTACAGTAACTATACTTTTGACGTCAGGTTTAAAATAACAAATTAATAAACTGGCACAGTCCGTCATAGCTTATTGTATACCGGCCTGGGGTGGGGCAACAAAAACAAAATTTCTTGAACTGGAGAGGGCTCAAAGGTCCCTTCTTAAGGTAATGCTCTTCAAGCCATTCACATTTCCAACTAGTGACCTATACGCTGCCTGCGATCTACTTAGTGTCAGGAAGTTATATATATTGTACGTAGTCTTGAGAAGACATAAAACCACACCATACAAACCCGTTACTGCTGTTGCTAGAAGAAAACCCAGTGTAATCAAAATTCCGAGGGCGAGGTCAGCCTTTGCGAAGATTCAATATGTAGTACAATCAGCCATGCTTTTCAATCGCATTGATAAAAACCTAAATATCTACTCTTTTAGTTTTCGTGAGTGTAAATATGTAGTTACGAAATGGCTAAATTCCCTAAACTACAGTGACACTGAACTTTTATTAAAATAACTTAGTTCATGCTAAACATGATGAGAAATAATGCTTGCGCTGATCACAAAATTGCTTGCCCACAACGGGAATCGAACCCGGGACCGCTAGCTCTGTTAAGTATATAGAGGTATTGTTAATATACGGACACACACACACACACACACACACACACAAGCACGTACACACACACACACATACACACACACACACCCACACCCACACACACACACACACACACACACACACACACACACACACACACACAACAGTCATAAAAAAGTTTGTTTTTAAAGTAATTTTATCTAAAAAAAAAAAAACAAAAAAAAAAGGAAGAGCGATGTTCTCTTAACACAAGTATATTTTTTACTTAAAAAGAGGCATCTACCATTATTGTAACCTAGTTTTTAGTTACTGAATAAAGCATTTATTTATTATTATTATTTATTAATAAACGAGTGAGAGAGATAAGGTAATGGTAAGATGTGACCATCAGCATATATCTTTTACTTTACCATGGTATGTTCACCAAATAAACTCCCACAATACTCAATGTATACAACCATTGCTATGAGCTACAATGCCTACAATATCCAAGCAAATATAGTTTCAGCCCGATTGAGTACCTGCGGATTGAAGACATCTTACGGAACATTGAAAGAAAGAAAAACATTTATTTGATAACACACCTCCACCAACATAATGAACAAATCAAATATTACTATTACTATATACTCACAATTTTATTAATGTATGCATTTCGCCAACTTCATCAGATAGCCTGTTTGCTCGTTGGACTGCTATGCCATCATAAAAAAATGTTTTTTATTATTTTTTAGAATTAGGAAAACTCTGAGGATAATATTGCGTCTCAATACTCTGAAGGATAACATGGCGACTGGCTTTTCATTTCTTTTATGATAATTTTGGATAATAGTGCCATTATTTCACTCTCCGGGTATTCAAACACCAAAACGAGTTTGTGTAAATTGTTATCATTTGTAAACGGAATTGGGTAATTTTCAAAATAATTGTAACTTTTACATGACGTGGGTAACGAAAATTAGTCGTACCTACATTTGTATAGTTAATATACGTGACTCACGTGTAAAAGTTACCGTTTCTTAATTTTAGTCCTTAACTTCGTAATTTTTTTTCAAAACTACCCAATTATCACTGAAAACACTCCTGTAGGTTTTTTGCATGAGAGAAAGACAAACAAGCATGCGGTTACCTGATGAACCCATGAACACATGCAACTCAAGTCAAAGGCTGTCGGTGCGTTCAGAGAAATAAAAACTTTTTCAAAAACTAGGCTAGGAGGCTTGAGGTCCTACTCGTACTGACACAATGAAGATTATTCATTTTTATCCGATTATCCAATCCCCGATAAAATTATACAGATTAAGGTATAGCGTTCCTTTTCTTTATCATTCGAACGTTGACAGAGCTAAAACTGATTTGGACTTCTGGATTTTAAAAAAACAGTCCTAAGGAAGAACAATGTATCATAAGGTATTGCAATAAAGTTTTTAATTTGCTTGTAGTTGGATCCAAAATTTCATCGTAAAAAGCAAAAAGTGGCTTGTAATCAAGGTATGACACAATTAGAAGTCAAAGCTGTGACGTGTACAAACAATTTTAATTTTCCATCGATTTCTTGTTACCAAGTTCCAAACTCGGCCCAAATAGCCAGCCAGAATAGATCGGTAACTGATTCACCCGGACCGATTGTCCGAGTTGGCTCGCCTAGCTTCCTGATACTGACATATACGTCTTTCACCCCCGTTTGCACTTACATCAAACAGAAGTAGACCTTTTTCGTTAGCAAACAAGAGCCTGGACAACTGTCATTGTTAGATGAAAATTCTAACGTACACGGTTTTAAACCTCCCATCGCTTGGAGTTAGCGAAACTGAACTTTATTGTACTATAACTAAGAACTGTCCAGCCGCATCAAGGAGTGAAAACTATGAGTAATTATAGATACAGACGCGTATATAAACGGTGGCCTTAGCGATAAAACACATTTGCTTTCAGAATTTTGTGAGAACTGTCGAAGGTGTGAACATAATTTTTTTTTACCGTACTGTCGTACAATTTGGGGGGCTGACGACGGTCTTGAAGATGGCTTTATTTGACTTCCATACACACATAAATTATTTAAAGGTGCTAGAGATATAATAATATGTTAGCTATATATATTGACTATGTGTTCGACAGAAAAAAGGAATGATATTTTTTATAAAATAACATACCTAGTAAGTAGTCATTTGTTTAACAAAAATATATAATACCTATATCTCTAACTTGACTTTTTGTAGTAAGTAGAATTCGAAAAACAAGACAAGAAATTTTGTAATTCACGTTTGGTAATGATTTTGAGTAGGTAAAAACACTTTAGTCGCCTGTATTTCAAGAACAAATCAATTCTACTTAATTTAGATTTTTTAGTAAGTACTTGTATTTTTGACTGAAGACACGACTCTAGCGAAAATGGCACTTTTAGAGTTCAATTTATCCTATACGGTTCCCCAAATCTTAAAATTGATGATAAATATACGTAATGGTTTATTAATAGCTACCATACGTCACACGCTGTTGTGAATTAAAAAATATTAACAACCATGGTTTACATGTATAATTATGAGAGGTACACTAAAATATATTTTTTTAGTAATGTCATTGTTGATCTTAGTGCGCGGTATAAATATCTAAAGCCTGACAAGTTTCTATTTGGCCCTATTTCAATACAAGTTTGTATTGAAATAGGGCCAGATAGAAACTTGTCAGGCTTTATATGTGTAACTACAAAATTTTAATTATTCTTGTTTCTGAGAAAAAGTGAGTGTGACATACAGACAGGCAGACTATATAGAATCCTAGTTTGACTTCGGAACCCTAAAAAGAATATTTTGTCTGTAGAGGTACAATATTATACATATGTATACATTATTACCTATAAGGTGATAAATTAACAAGACAAATGAGTCAGAAAGAATAATACTTATTTATTTATCAATCATATATACTATACTAGCGACCCGCCCTCGCTTCGCTCCGGGTTAAAGTGTTATATATATAAACCTTCCTCTTGAATCACTCTATGTATTAAAAAAACCGCATCAAAGTCCGTTGCGTAGTTTTCAAGATCTAAGCATACATAGGGACAGACAGCGGGGAGCGACTTTGTTTTATACTATGTAGTGATATATATGCATTTTTATTTGCAAAAATTTAACTCTTGTGTCATATGTCTATATACCTGTCAATTATACGTCAAGTTCAAAGTATTAAATACATACATACATACATACTATCACGCCTTCAGTCCCAGACTGGGGTATACCTACCTACTACAGAAATACCAATAACTACAAAAAGAGTTGTTGGTAATTCTGTAACCACATTAAATACTGTAAATAAATACTGTGTGTAATTATTTATGTTAATTGAACATAATAGGTACTTTTTAGTAGACCTCGTTATATCAGGGCAGTGAAATGTCACAAGTGTCCAAATAGGGGAGTATGTGGCCAATTGGAACAATTTTATATTAATTTCAAGTTTGAAATCTGAGCAGCATAAATGGCACATTTGAAAAACAATAAAAAGTTTTAAAACGCGTAATACTATTGGTGCGATTGGGAATCTGATTACAAACATACATATACACTTCGACGATATCATAAATATTGTTAGCACCAGATTAATCTGCTCTCGATATGATTGGCCGCTTGCAAACTCATTGTGTCTTTTTGAATTAAGATGATTATGTTGTAATGTAACTGACATATTTTATGGAGTCAAACGTTAATTGCACCATTTACAAAACAGCCCACTCTCAATTTTTATCAAAAAATCAACATAGTCAAGGTATTTTGTCTTAAACATTCCAATGTAACAAAACGAAATTATACTAACTGTCAATTCACATAGGTACTGAGAAATGATGTAGGTATTTTGTCAATATGAATTTCCATAGCAAATAAATAAGTCTAGTTATCGGGTCCCCCTTGACCAAGGAAGACATATCTTATACCTAATGGCTAGATTAGAATAAAATAAATATAAATAACAAGAAAACGATATCCAAATATAATTATCGAAATATAATATATCTATAACTTTATGTGTGAATGTTTAAGTGAAATTATTGAAATGAATGTTTCAAAACTTAAATTGTAATGATCCTGTAATTTGTGATTGTCATTTTTTAAATAACAATTTTTTACCTACTTTACATACATAGGGTGATTGCACCAGTGTTGGACACTTTAAGCTGACAGGCACCAATAATGAACGCTTTACTCTTAATTCAAAGATCGTAAGGTAATAAATTGATTGTTGCAAAACAAATGAATAACCTTTATTGTCTGTAAAGTAAGAGCCATGTGTCCATAATTGGACCTTGTCCATTACTGGTTCGATGACCCTACATAACATCACGTTTTCATTTCCTCAGTGGGGTAGGGTGGGGCAGAGCTACAGAAATTGTTGCTAATTCTGTAACCTTATTTTGCAAAATCAGGCGAAGATGTTTACTAGTATATTTATTAGTGACAGGTGGCAAGCCCATCGCCTAATACTATACAAGCCTTTATTCCCTTAGTCGCCTCTTACGACATCCACGGGAAGATATGGAATGGCACTATTCTAACCCGGCAACCACACGGAAAATATGAACAATTACCTACTTTACTTACATTAAACATCAAACTGTACCAATTGCCCCCATGTTTCCCTATTTTGACGTCACTGCCCTGAGATAACGAGGTATACTTATTAGAACTATTCGAAAATTACCGAATCATTCGTTATTGTTGATCAAACAAGGTATCTCAAAAGCCCAAAGGCCCCATGGTGTATCTCAGTAGATACACCATATTTTTATAATGAATGCACCATAATTGGTCATCGGTCATTCCAAAACATACACACTCAGGTCACAGTCAATAGTCTTAGATTTTGCCTGATATTCTACTAAAGTTGCAGCGTAGGTTGACCTCCAACCCAGAGCCTATAGCCAAGATGCGTTCGCAATGGTAGATCACGTGACTTTTCGTTTTACGTGATCTACCAGTGACGCGATTGGTTTAAAAACAAAACGAATCGAAACGCGAGTTAGCGAACACATCCTGGCTTTAGGCTTTGATTTTCACGATAACTATACAATAATGTCGTTATTCTTATCATTATAACGTTATGACACCCGACATCAAATAAAGCTATTTTACGATAACGTTATAATTATATCGTTATTACGCTCTATAACGAACGAACTTCATTACTTTAAATAAAAAACTCGGTTTACCCACAGTCCCTTCAGCCAGGGGGCTTATTATGGCCGTGTTTATCGCGTGACTAAACGTGGATAAAACATCCTTCACTTTCTAATGAGTACAGTGCGAGAGTGACGGATGCTTTATCCACCGCGATAAACGCGACCATAATACGGGCCCAGGTCTCTTTGTATTTAAATAAATTTAATCATTAAAGAAGTACTGTACAAGTTTCCACAGCGCCAAGAATACCTTTACTGACCTTACTTACTTACCATATCGAGATTCTCTCGTTATGTAATATTAGGTCCTCTTCTGTGTGATTTCAAGCTTCGGGTGGTGACACGTTAGGTGTAACGTCACCTAAGTCGTTTAACAAGCAATACCTAACATCTATAGAAGTTTGATTTGATTTCAAAGAACTTTGACAACCAGACGTTCATCGATACCGTTCTGGCACAGTATATACCGTAGTTCATCTCCAAACAAAGGTATACTAAAGGTATACTAGGACTGTACGCGCCGTGACCCACCACAAGCATAGTCAACAAGTCACACCAAGTAGGTTCAGTCGGGGCCACGCCGTCGCCGCGTTTGCTTGCATGCGTATTAAGTATCGAGCGACGCCCATCGACGCAACCCTAGCGCCCAAGCGGCAACAGGTAACAGAAACTTTCAAAGGTCTGGAAATGAACTACTTTTAAATTTATACTATGGTACCGGTTTAAGTTGACCCCGGACGCGCAGGGACTAATAAACTTGCGATCTCTGATTCGTACAGACATTTTGAAATAAGCATTGTTAACATAATTACAAGGTTACAAAAAAAAACGAAGTTACGAACAAAACAATGACGTTGCGGCTGACAACAAGGCATCGTGTAGGTAATTCTTTATAGATAAAAAAAATATTTATTGAGGAAAAGAAGCCTCTAAAAACGTTAATGTACATTAAAAACTGGCCAAGTGCATGTCGGACCACGCACAGTGAAGGGTTCCGTAGCTGGGGTGAACGTTCATGGTTGAAATTCAATTTTTGTTTTTTTTTTTTTATAAAATCTCAAAAACTACACAGCGTATTGTGTTCAAAACAATTTTGGTTGGAAGGATTTCGTATGTTCTACTACTGTAATTTTTATTAGAATGTTCTATTTAACAGTTCAAAAGCTACCCACCCGGACAGAATTTTTACGACTTTAGAAGCGTATATCTCGCCAACTGTTCACTTACGTAAAAAAGTCACTTAAAAACCTCCGTATCATTTTGGAAGCCCTATCTAAAAATACCCCACACGCTGATGTAAATAAAAAAAAAAAAATTACCCCTAGTTACATGTATGGAGTGCCACCCCTAAATATATATATATTTTTTAATTTTACTACATCATTATGTAGCGGTTCATAGATTACATCTATCCTCCAAATTTCATTTATATAGTGCCAATAGGCTCTGAGTAAAATGGCTGTGACATACAGACGGACAGACGGACATGACGAAATTATAAGGGTTCCGTTTTGGCCATTCGGCTCCGGAACCCTAAAAATGGGTATTCTTAAACAATAATGACAAATACCTACAACAATAAAATAATAATAGTAATATTAAATAATTTATGGCTAACACAGTTCGTAACTGTTGTTGTTATATGGATCTTTGACACCTGCTATGTTTTTGGTACATTCCATGTTTTAAAATAGCAAAAGTTACATTATTGCAATTCTATGGGTCTTTTTGTTGTTTGAGTTTTTTTAAGTATTAATGACAATTTTAAGCGGAAGCCTGTTGTTTATCTTTGTGGGGCATAACATAATGTATATGTATACATAATTATTGATAAGCTGAAACCGCAAACTTCACAGAATCAATTACATATGTAACGTGTAGATAAAAGTAGGGTGATCGCACCAGTGTTGGACACTTTAAGCTGACAGGCACCAATAATGGACACTTTACTCTTAATTCAAAGATCATAAGGTTATAAATTGATTGTTGCAAAACAAATGAATAACCTTTATTGTCTTTAAAATAAGAATCAAGTGGCCATCATTGGACCTTGTCCATTACTGGTTCGAGCAACCTAGGTTTGGCTAGGTTTGTTTAATAGCAACTCTGAAAAAATAACTGTTTCATCAAGAATAAAACTTCATGTCTTGCGATAGTTATGATTTTAAACGCATTATGATTAAAAATAATTATGTCAATGTCCAGTCCAATGTCAATATCCTAAATATCTTGTAACCGGATGTTTTCGACCTGTGACTGTCGGTCAAATAAGTATTCCTTTGTTTGCCTGCTAAGATAAAGCTGTTTAGCTGCGCAAAATGGTGAAAACGTTTGCCTTTAGATAATTTAAAAAAAAAATCTTAATATTTCAAAAAATCATCTACACCAATACAAGGATGATATGAACACAATGTCGTGTATCAGCCAAGTTTTTTCCTATATTCAAAACATGGCTTTAAACTAATTTGGATATAAAACTGAAACGGTACATTTATTTAACTGCATTATATTTCTGCCTACCCTTCTGGGAAACAGGCGTGTTGTAATGTATGTATGTATAACATGCACTTTCTGCCGAGGGTGCTTTGGCAACTACTGTGAGGAAAAAAAAAACAATTATTATTTACGTAATTAATACGAAATAGGCCAAGAATACCTATTTTTATTTTGTATGAAAATCGCCTGTCTTAAAAGTGATGTTTCCGAACCAAACCAAAAATGTTCACATTTCTGAGCAGTGTTGAGAAAAGACCATCTTTGGCACTAAGATGAAATGAAGCGCCTCGTTTTATTCTAGAAGATTTGATTCTAGAGGTCTGCTTACTAGAAAACGAGCCTATCTCAAGAACTACAACGGGTTCGCAACGTTAAATATTAAAAGTTATTGTTTAACGTTTAAATGCTGTTGTGGCAGCTAAAAATTAGCATAGACCATGAATGCTAATTTAATTCATTTCCTCTAAGAACAATGTTAACAAGATTGCAGCTAATTTATTCACGTAAGTGACAAAAGGACAAAACATTGTCAAAGATGTTACTACAATTGATTTGCAATCTTAACCTCAAAGGAAGCACAGCGTAGGTACGTACACCCTTTTCTTGGTCGTCAGTAATCAGGGTTGGCAACGCGTTGGCAACCTTACAAAACCAAAGAGCTCCCGCCTAGATACAATCATTAAAAAAAAAACAAATACGTCACGAAGTACCAGTAATCATACAATGCCACTCAATAAATATGGCTAGGGATTTGGTTTTCTAGCTTTGGCAGTTTAGTCTGTTCTATTTGTCCCGTATACCAGCTTGCCGTCTACGTACTTTTTTGGCTTTAACCAACCTATGGCTTTAATTGTTTGACCTGTGTGGTTGGGTTAGAATAGTGCCACTCCATATCCTGCAGGGGATGTCGTAAAAGGCGACTAAGGGAATAAAGGCTTGTAGTACTATTAGTCGATGGGCTTGCAACCTGTCACTAATAAATACACTAGTAAACATCTTAGCCTGATTGTGTAAAATGAGGTTTTAGAATTACCAACAAGTTTTTTACAGTTGTTGGTATTTCTGTAGCTCTGCCTACCCCACTCTGGGAATGAAGGCGTGGTGTTATGTATGTATGTATCCAACCAATTATAATAGTTACCAGAGGCCTGATTTACGAAGCTACAAGTTACAAATTACAAGCGTCTCTTTCTAACTCCTTTTACTAGAAACAGGCTTCCGCTTGTAAGTAATTTGTAACTTGTAGCTTCGTGAAACGGGCCTCTGGTCTGGTAATTTGGTTATTACTTTGAACATCGGCCGCAAAGTGAAAACTTCCAGGGTATGAACGGGAAGGTCAGACATTGCGAGACGTGTAAATGTTTTTTATAAAAACGAAGAATGTTGAATGTTGAGTTGGTAGAGATGTACTATTTCGGAGTCAATTCAGATGTTAATCCGGAAATTGAGCCATGATTGTGTTAATTTTCGTGTTATTACTAATAGCCTCTGACTACAAAGTTACTGTTGCCTTTGTCTAGGATTGTCCAGCGGATATATCCGTATGAATTAAATTACCACAAGATTATATAAAGTATATCTAATAAAAAATAAAAAAAACCACCTTCAAAAACGCAAAAAATAACTTATTTTAAAATTGTAGGTACCTACCTAATAGGTTACTCAAACAGAAGTAGGCGTTTTTTATTGAAAATATTGTGGTCGCCTTCTCTGTTGGACTAACCTATTAGGAAGGTACCTACAATTTTAAAATAAGTTATATTTTGCGTTTTTGATGACGGTTTTTTGTGTTTGAAAGGGCTGATTGTTTGATAAGTAGGCAGTTAACTGAACACTGACATTAACTGAACTGACACGTCCGGGGACCGCTAAGTAAATGAAATAGGTAATATAAAATACCCCAGCTACTTAGCGGTCCCCGACGTGTCAGTTCAGTTAGTGGCAGTATTCAGTTAATTACCTACTTATCAAACAATCAGCCCTTACTTCTACCTGACAACGCTTGGATCAAAATATTAATACCTTCTTATAATTAAAGTTATAAGGCCAATACTTTTTTTTTTACTTTTTAGAGGTTTTTTACAGACTTTTATAGTAGGGGCTTTTTTATTTTTATTTAATTATTTATTCTTAAAGTGAATGTATAACTAAATATTCTGTGAATATGTCAAACCTGTTGCCGTTATTAATATCGATCAAAAAACGGTTCAAAAATCACGTTTGTCATATGGGTTTTAGTATTTGTTGTTATAGCGGCAACAGAAATACATCGTCGATGAGAATTTCAACTGTCTAGCTGTCACGGTTCATGTGATACAGCCTGGTGACAGACGGACAGACAGACGAACGGACAGCGGAGTCTTAGTAATAGGTTTCCCGTTTTACCTTTTGGGTACGGAACCCTAAAAATGGCTCCAGACCATCATGGCAACTTGTCTCAAAAGTTGGCGTAGCCAATCAAAATTTCGAAATTATGCGACACGCACTACGGGCTCACAGGCAAAAACGTAATAGCTGTATTTCTTCCAATCGACCTAATTTTGGTTAAATTTCGTTTTGGTCAATGTAAATAGACGTTATGTTTGATGCACCGATGTTCTGCTCGTCGGGTCCATGGTAAACAACATGAACCAGTCTTTTAAGGTAAGAGTTAAAAGTAAGCTTTACATATCCCATTATATGAGCTTCATTCACGTTTAAATAGATCTAAACAGTATTTATTTAAATATGTATGTATGTTAATATGTGTGTTGTTAATATAATATTAAAGAAGCCCTTGAAAACAAGAGAAACACGCTCTTAGTGACAGTTGCATTGACATTACCTCGATCTTTAACTTTGACTACAATTATTTCTAACCCAGATAGCCTTGCTACAAAAGGGTCCATGTCATAATGGCAGTGTTGCATCCTTTAAAGTAATTATCCGAAGAGTAAATGACATACTTATCACTAGCATTTATACAGGGTGTCCGGTAGGTAGTGGCCAATCTTACTGGATAGCTCAGCTCAGCACGGCTAGCGCATGACGGCGCGCGAGTTAAGTCGCGCGCGAGATGGACTACCTGTCATTCTCTAATTAGAACGGTCAGAAAAAGACAGCTAGTCTATCTCGCGGGCGACATAACTCGCGCGCCGTCATGTGCTAGCCGTGCAGGAGTGTTCAAAATATGATAAATCATCCTCAGTAATAGTCGCAACGAAAACAAGATATCTCAACATTTCAAAATTTTGGAAATGTTTTACCCTGGTTCACCATTTACGTTGTCAACGAAAGCTGGTTAAAGTTGTATTTTCTCGCTTGTTGCTCTAGACTGGATAGAGAGGGAGATCCGGGCGATAAGCAAGTCGCGGACAACATGTGCTAGCCCTCAGGAGCGACTAGACAATACTGCATTCGAAAGGGTCCGGCTGCAAATTGGAAGCTTACAATGCATTATGATACCGCAACATTCAAATAACATATTTGATCCACCGGGGATCCTGAATGGCGAGGACCCGAGGTTGGAATATGGGGCAACTAATTTGGGCATTAGGAGTAATTGTAGCGGGCAAACAAGTGTAACGTCACGGGATGGATATAGATCACTGAGTCAGCGTGCGCGCAGGGCTCAGCCCTCGATGACACATGACCATGACTATAACTTTGTTTTTCTTACAAAGTGGGGTATCTGCAAATAAACAATTATAGTATATTCGACGCTCTGCTGTTTCGAATAAGGATGTTTAAACCGTAAGATACTTTAGCAATTGAGATATTATCCGTTGGCAGAATTCAAGACAAGGTGGGCACAAAGGAATGTCTCCACCGCGTGTGTAAATATGAATAACGTTGTACGAGTAGGTGTTAAGATTGTAGTATTAACATATTTACACCCTTGTGAACTGAAAATAAAAATCTGTCGAGATAAAGATCAGAAAAAACAGTGACTATATTGCACTTTTTGCAGGAAAAAAATATTACACAGCTAACATCGATGGTCTAGAAACCAAATGTGCTAAGTGCATCAATAGTATAGAAAACAAATGTGCTAAGTGCAAACTTTGCACTTATTACATTTGATTTCTAAGCTATCCAAGCACTTAGCACATTTGTCTTCTAGACCATCGATATGCAAAAAGATATTTTTTCAAATTAAGGAGAAGGTAGGTAGGTATTTGTCACCTTATAAATTCTAAGGTTGTCTGGAAGAGATCGCTAATCAGCGATAAGACCGCCTGTTGTTAACCTGTGTCTTTTTTACATTGTAATGTTTTTGTTTGGTGTACAATAAAGAGTTTTGTATTGTATTGTATTGTAAGGTACATTTTTTAGAACGTGCGTTAGAACTTACGATCTGGCAAATGGAGAGAGATTTAAAAAGAAGTTGCTAACTTACTTTGGTTAGTCAGTCGTCGCTTAGAGCGCAAAATAAATATGGCCTCTCTCTAAATAATATTATTATGTGACATAAAAATATCGTACCTAACACAAAGTGGATTTTTCAAATTCTGTTATATCAAATCACAACACTGTTATTTGCTGAGTGTCAATACAGAGTTTCACAAAATATTAAGAAATGTTTAAAAATACAATGTCGTTTTGTGTTGATGTTTATTGTCCTGTCAAATTGTCTTCGAGTTCCGCCTTCAATAATGAACAAGACATTGTTATTTTCAAAAATGAATATTATTCTGAAGAAGGTGGTGAAGGTGGTGTTTTCATGAGTATTTCTTGGATGTACGTACCTACTGTCTAATTAGGTATTTTCCTACAGTTATTTTCCCTCGATGTGTGCAGTTGTTAATTTCAGGGCTCGATACCGGTTAAATTTTTAAACCGTTATTATGTACTTGCCGCAAAACCTTTTAATTTCGGTTCCGTTCGTATAAACCGGTTTAGATAACCGGTTTTTGGAGGAAGTTTAAATAAAATTCTTTACGAATTAACCGGTATCGAACTAAAAAT
The DNA here is from genome assembly GCA_949316455.1 of Acleris holmiana. NCBI lineage: Eukaryota > Metazoa > Arthropoda > Insecta > Lepidoptera > Tortricidae > Acleris > Acleris holmiana. The sequence goes on along the minus strand of OX438773.1, from coordinate 12,456,424 downwards.
ACCGGTTTAACCAGGCGCACGTCACGCACCATAAACAAGCGCCGCTTAGTGTTTTTATTCAGTGCAAAGCTTTTGGTGGACTAAACCGGTTAATTGAGGTTAAAATAAAGTTCTCAAAACGTTCGCGTTCCCTGGAAAAATTCGGAGCAAAACCGAAATAAACCGCTATTTTTTAACCGGTTCCGAGCTCTGGTTAATTTGTCTATGCCTTGCATATTACTCACTGGTACTCCAAGGTTAACTGGAGGAGACCTTATATACCTCTAGGATAGTTTTGCCTAATACTTTATCAATGCATATATATTTTGTGTAATAGTTAATGAGCAACAAAGAGTACATACACGCCGTAATTAAAATGAACAAAATGTTGGCACACTTCAACTGAACATCAAATGACGAGCATGGTTGAATGGTAATGACAATCACAAATATTGTTTCGTTCAAACAATGTATGACGTACTAGAGAGTAAATAATATGATAATAAAAAAACCAGCATCACTTTTTTTTTAATTCCAATTGCAATAGAGAGGATAAATGGAGATCTGGATTTACGTTTTCACCTGTATACATATAAGATTGACATTTTCACACATTTTGATACAACTTAACCGAGCCTAAATCTAATTTGTTTTGCTTAAGGTGCTTGTTGTAGTGACGTATTCGTAGCTTACTTGGTAGTGACCCTGCCTACGAAGTTAGCGGTCCCGGGTCTGGGCAAATATTTGTGTGATTAGCGCGAGTATTTGTTTCTGTGTCCTTGATGTTTTCTTTGTACATAAATATGTATTTCTCTATATAACTTTGTTTGTCATTGTCTAGGACCCATAGTACCTACAACCATCCTAGAGCCATCCTAGAGCTTAGTTTACTCTATTCCTGTAAAATTATCTTCCCATATCGAATAAACGGATGCTAGTAGTAATTACTACGCTCTTTAGTTATAGTTACACAGTTTCTAAATTCGCTATAAAATTTAATTAATTATTTAAATAACTGAACGTCGTCGTTGGTTTGTATTAATGTGTAACTCGTATGTAAAGTAAAAAAACATTCCTGGCACCGGCATCAACCGCATTTTTTCAGTAAGTTCAAAGCTAAAGTAACATAATAAAAATTATATCAAGTAGACGCACTATTAAAAAAATTAATACTTAATTGACGACACGCTAGCCTAGTTGGGAGTGACCCTGCCTTCGAAGCTAGGGGTCCTGGGTTCAAATCCCGGTAAGGGCAGATATTTGTGTGATGAGCACGAGTATTTGTTCCTGAGTCTTGGATGTTTTCCATGTATTTAAGTTTTTATTTCTCTATCTAATTATGTTTATCGTTGTCTAGTACCCATAGTACAAGCCTAGAGCTTAGTTTGGGACTAGGTCAATTTGTGTGACATTGTACCGTGATATTTATTTATTTATTTATTTAAATGGACCTGTGAAAAACCTATTAGTACCACTTCCAAATAAGAAAAACTTTTGCAATTTTAATAAGGAAGTTCAAAGTTTTAAAGTCAATTAATTAATCATGTGCCTAAGGGGTTTGTTTTTTAGGTCTGTGACAAACCACCGTAATAGCCATTTAAGTTATTTTAGCTTTTTTGCTACACGGCATACATTATTAATTGGTACATTTTAACCGTAACCCGAGGGGGAGGGGGAGGTTTTCCATTGCGTTTCACATTAATTACACACTTTAAAAGCCATCGAATCGGCCTTTTGCGGTCCACAAAATACTTATACAAAATTTGAGCCCTATAGCTATTGCTATCTATTGTAGAGAAAAACGAGTCTTGACGTAGAGGTACAGACGGGAAGACAGATACCAAAATCATATTATATTAACAGTTAAGTTTTTCAATATTTGATACAGAACCCTAAATTTTTTATCATAGTGACGTTTCAATGCCTTTTAGCCGCGAGGCGATCTAACAAGATAACTTGTTTCTCCTCAACTTGTCATCATTGACTTAGTGGAAAAATATTTCTTAGTTTAGTATGCAACCGCCATGGCATTGAACTGGTCGTTTGGTGTCGTTGTCGTCTTGGGGCTTACTTGGACCTTCTCGTCGGTACGGACGGTGTACCGGATGGCTACGGGACATGAGGATCTCAACTTTACGGAAATAATATCCGAATATGGGTACCAGAGCGAAAACCACACTGTCATTACCGAAGATGGATATTTACTCACTGTATTCCGAATAACACAGGCAAGGAACTGCACTAAGGACAAGGTAAAAACACCGGTGTTGCTTATGAACGGACTGCTAGCCAGTGCGGATTGCTTCCTCGACGCGGGCTCGGAAGTGGGACTCCCTTTCCTCGTCTCCGACGCCTGTTACGACCTCTGGGTGGGCAACGCGCGGGGCACCTACTACGGCAGAAGGCACGTCTCGCTCGATCCTGACAGTGACGAGGAGTTCTGGGACTTTGCTGTGGATGAAATAGGCATGTACGACGTCCCGGCCGTCATCGACTACGTTCTAAATAGCACGGGAGTACCGCAACTCAACTACATAGGTATCTCCCAAGGAGGCGGCAGTTTCTTCATAATGTGCTCCGAACGACCCGAGTACTGCGACAAAGCTAAGCTATTCATCGGGCTGGCCCCGGCTTCGAAGCATACCAACGCGAAATCAAAGTTATTCAGAACGTTTTTAACGCTCATGCGGGACTACCAAGATTATCTTCATTCTTTCGGTATTGGTGAGTTCTTCTGGAGGGGCTTTTTGGATATTCTGAGAGTCTCGTGTGAGTATCGACCAGAATTGTGCCAAGCCGTCATATCTATCCTGGACGCTCCCCATCCGGGTTCTATTAGTAACGAAACGCTAAAAATTGTATTGGACCATTTCCCTGCGGGAACGTCAGTGAAAAATTTAGCTCGTTACGGTCAAAGCGTCAACGGTGATAAGTTCAGAAAGTATGATTACGGACCGGAAAAAAATATGAAGGTGTATGGTGGGGAACCACCGGAGTTCAATTTGTCTGCTGTGAGTGTGCCGTGCGTTTTGCTGCAAGGGAAAAACGATGGTATAGTGGACATCGAGGATACGAGATGGTTGGCCAGCAAGCTGCCCAACGTGCAGGAGCTGGTGGTGATGGAGGACCCTTTGTGGAACCACATCGATATGGTAGCAAGCAAAGATATTCCCCACGCGCTATTTCCAAAAATTCTGGAATATCTTCAAATTTATAACATCAACGATACTCTTACCGGGAGCTAATGTTGAAATTTTACCGCGTTTAAGATACTTAATGGCTGTAGTGTAGTTATATTTATATCAGTAATTAAAATTGTTATTATATTTAAAAAGGCCTACTTACATCTAAAAGGGGAACGAAATGACCTCTAGACTGCATGATTTTGACTGGTTATTGTTAGGTATTTATACTTATTTAGCCAAACTTAAAGTCTTGAAAGAGATGTATAAGGCGAATTTTTAGTTTTTAAGACATTTTGAACTGTATAGTAATTAATGCGTTTATTTTGAGGAGCAACGTTAAATACCTATATTATTTAAAATAAACTTCTAAGCATGTTTTTTAACTTATGTATACATTATAGTTGCGAAATGACGTCAAGAACGATCCGCTAAGACTGGTTCGAAGGTCGTCGGCTAAACAAACTCAAGTATTTTCGGTCTGTAGAGCCTTTAAAATGTATATTTGTTACCGACCTAAACTCTAAGCTTAAACAAGAGATATTAAATTTATCAAACAAGGAATAAGTACAGTCACCAGCAATAATATATTATCCAACCTTAGGCTCAAAAATATCTGACACTTCTTTATTACTGGAGGCATAAGAGTGTGTCAGATATTTTTAAGCGCAATTTTGTATAACACATTATTGCTGGTGACTGTACTACATTCCTTCGCAATTAATAATAGTTAATAATTTATTGTTTTGTTATTTTTTTCAAATATTTGATGAGACGAGTAAAAAAAAAAACGGAAATAAAAAAACTGATTTCAGAACTGCTGTTTTAATTTAATAATTTCTAGATGTGAAATTACAAAATATGTAACATCACAATTAGGGATCTCACAAATGTGACCAACTGTGACAAGGACGGGGAGGGGTCAAAAATCACGAAATTAGTGTGAATAAAATTAATAACGCCTAAGTACACATATGTATATGCTTGTCACTGTCGTGCTTTGTCACTTTCTTTTAGATGCAAATGTCACAATTACATATAAGGACTACGCATAGCAAAACCTACCACGGTTATTCCACGTTTATAAGTAAGGGATTTAAGTTTTATAAAAATACTCAAAATTGTACCAATTTGCCAATATATTTATTTATCTTGGCTCCATTGCGCTTATATTACAAAATATGATTATTTTAAAAAGATCTATCTTAATATAACAAGTTTACGAATGGCTGCGCACCTAAAAAAATACCGCTTTGTAGTACAAATTAGCACCCTAAATAAAAAATCGGATGTTCTATCCCAATTTCAAACGCCTCATGGTTTTGGTGGAAAGGGACGGCTAACTTCGACCTTCTGTTTCGGCAGTAGAGTCCCGCATATTTAAACTCCACCTCCTGGAGCAGAAATTTAAGTGCGAAAACACGAGTCTGCAGTAGTCATCCAAATGCACCGAAAGCAATATTAATAGAGTTTAAACTCCGAGGCCAGCTGGAGCGAGTCCAGACCAGGTGTCGCTTGACGATTAATATAATAAGTCATAATATTGGTTGTGTTTTGGTCATAATATAAGTCACATTAGTCATTTACTTTACGTATAAAAAAGATATGCTTGGCTATTATGACACAGTAAATAAAGTACTGCAAAGGAATATAAGTATACCTATTATTTATGTTATTTTGGTGAATTATGATCACATAATCGGCAGTCATATAAGTATTATTAGTAAAAGTCATAAGGTGAGCTTTTTTTTTACCAGGTATCCTTCGTATCTTGTCTGCAATGTTGGTATGTACACCCGAGGCTAGTCAAATACATTTATTCGGCCGATCTAAGCTTATTTAGACTTGACTTTGTACATTACTAGGGACCGGCCCTCGCTTCGCTCCGGGTTAAAGTATTATACATATAAACCTTCCTCTTGAATCACTCTATCTATTAAAAAAGCCGCATCAAAATCTGTTGCGTAGTTTTAAAGATCTAAGCATGCATAGGGACAGACAGCGGGAAGCCACTTTGTATTATACTTTGTAGTGATAGTGATACTTAAGTTACCTAACAACTGTAACGGCGCAAATATGCTGTTGTTGGCGAGGGCTACATGTTTGTGCCGTTGGGAGTTGAGACTCTTGGGGCTTGAAGCCAAGTGCGAGGGAACTCTTTAAGAAGATTTCCTCGCTACGGATTTCCTGACCAAAGGGCGGGCAGCTACTTTGACCAAAGGGCGGGCAGCTACTTTGACCAAAGGATAAGCCTTGCTGTTTAAAGATCTCTCGTATCGCACTTTATACCACCGTGTCTTCACGACACGGTGGCCTAGTTGGGAGTGACCCTGCCTCCGAAGCCAGCAGTCCTGGGTTCAAATCCCGGTAAGGGCAGATCTTTGAGTGATGAGCGTGAATATTAGTTCCTGAGTCTTGGATATTTTCTATTTATTTATGTAAGTATTTCTCTATATAAGTATGTTTGTCGTTGTCTAGTACCCATAGTACAAGCCTAGAGCTTAGTTTGGGACTAGGTCAATTTGTGTGAGATTGTTCCCTGATATTTATATGTAACTAGCAACCCACCCTCCGAATACCATTATAACATATATAAACCTTCTTCTTAAACTCTATCTATTAATGAAAACTGCAATAAATTCCGTTGCGTAGTTTTAAAGATCTAAGTGTACTACATACAGAGGGACAGACGGCGGGTTTTATACTATGTACGACCATAATAGGCCTTCAGAGGTATTATTAATAACTAGAGGACGCCCGCGACTTCGTACGCGTGGAATTAGTTTCAAGCTACTTCCCCTATTTAGAGCCTTTAGCCTATTTTCACCGCTTATGGAAAGAATTTTCTTTGTGCACCTTATCCCTAGGTCCAGCGGTTTCGGCTGTGCGTTGTTTGACCAGTCAGCCAGTCAGGGGCCCTAGCCAAGATGCAAACGCTCCTAACGTTTTTCTTTTCTATCGCTCAAAATGTACGGGGTAACATTCAAAAGGGGAGGGGGGGTTGGGGTGACATTCTCCTGCGTTTCGATAAACCACGTGGTCGACTGTCATGCCATACATTTTGAGCGATAGAAAAGAAAAACGTTAGGAGCGTTTGCATCTTGGCTAGGGCCCCTGTTTCTTCTTTTATAAATATCGTACTTTATCTTTTATATGTTTTTATATTTCATGTACATTATCTGATGCTTTTACGTTGAACAAAAACATCGTGAGCAAGCCTACACAATACGGTCAGCTGAATGTCTAAGGTCTGTATTAATAAACTCATCTTGGTTGAAACACCGTCACAAGATACGTCAAAGTTAACGTCATACTATAGAAAACTGTAGTTTTTGACGCACATTGTGACGGGCATTACAGTCGAGATCAGTTTATCAATACGGGCCTTAGAGGGGTAATTGCACGAAACATCCTAAGGGGCGAAGTGTATTAGAAAGAGCTAATTATCTATACAAGACAAGATAAGATATAGATGTCGGAAATATTGAACGTCAGGTCCATTGAATATTATTTTATCATTGTAATTGCTAGGACGTAACCAGGGCGGCCAAGTTAAATACAAATAGCATGTCTTACGGTCTTATGCAACTGTCATTTGTTTCAGCGTCTAGAAAATTAATAGAACGTTCCAGACGTAAATAGTGTCCATTCGATTATTCGAAACACTATTATAAAGTGACGTTTGGCGATACTTTGTGGAATGCAAACATATAAACATTAAAAAGAGAACTTTACTGAATCCATCTTAGAACTTCTATTGGCTTTACTCTTATGGTATGGAGCCAGATAATGTAAAATAAGCCGTCAACACACGCAATACGGTGGATATTACATCGTAGGTGATTAGTTTGTTTTTAAGAATAGATTTGGCAGGCAGCGGTCGTGAGGTGGATTGGGTTTCTGACGATGGCCAGCTGCTGACTCACCGGACGGTCAGTTAGGGCATTCACTGCCGTAAACTAGCCATGGTATGTAATTTAGACACGCTAAGAGAATCAGGGGCACGGGACATATTAGAATTGGTACCGTGTGACGTCACTAAAGGCTAAATACTTTCCTTGTTAACGAAATCCTGCAATGTTGGATAAACAATTTCCTAACAAGATGTGTTTTATTGATTTAAAATTACCAGTGGCAAGTAAATGCTCGAACTTTTGTTCAGGCGTTTTGCTGACATCAAATGTTTTGTTCAGACTTATTTTTTAAGAAAAATCTACATTGACTGCAAAGTTGTCACTTTCTAGAACTCTTGACATCTTTTCGCAGTTCCTAGAAAAATAATCAGAAATTAAATACATTGGTTTGACATGCATATCTCACGAATTTACATAAATCAGACTTGAATTAAATTAATTACACGTGCCAAATATCTGGAAATTTTCTGGGAAGCGATCTTATATCGTTCGTGTTAAGCTAGGACATGCTCTATCGTTGAACCAATTTTCATCTTTAATTGAGTAATAAGTAACCAAACTTTCAACATCTCCATCAAACTTTTACATTAGCAACCTTTGTCAGGTGTAATTATCCCTGTTATCTATTTTGGCACATATAGGTGTCCGGTTTTTTTTATAAAACTACTCCACACCGCTGACAGCCTGACAGTCCATCTGTGGTGATTTCTTTAGCGTCTCAGGGAGGCAATTTCTAAAGCTCACCGGCGAATACTTAATTACTTATTTGTGCAGAGATTTAATCTACGAGAGGGCACACCTTTTGGATTTGATATCATAACGCCTTTATCATATCAAATCCAAAAGCTGGAACCGCTCGTAGATTAAATTGCTGCCCAAATTGATTTTATAGGTAGTCATTTTTGCTGCTATTAGTATTGTAATACTCTACAGACGATTAACAAGACATTTAAAATGTATGACAAAGTAGTCGTACAAACTTACTTAACCACGTAGCTAACTAAAAATAGGTTTAATGTAAATAATTAAACGCTTAACCATCTTTTTACAATCTATTACTTAACTCGCACTATTTGTATGTATGTAGACCCTCCGTGTTGGGACTCAATAGTTTGGTCTTGATTGTTGCAAAAATACAGTTGGCAAAAAGCTTGTTTGACAGTAACTTATTTACACGGTATCCCATTCCCATTGACACTAGTATTCCGTCTAAGCCAACGGAACAATAGGCCCGATAAATAAACCTAGCGCCACACGACAAACGCGAACCGTTCGCGCTAAATCCGTCGCGCGCCCTGCCGGCTATTTCAGCGGCGCTATTTTTAACGAAGTGGGTCGGGATGCCTCCACAATGGCGGGCCCGGACCAGCCCTGGGTAGTCGTGTTACAGCTGCGGCTGCGCTCCCCGTGTGACGCATACGGGTCTGGAACAACGTTCTGTTTGCACCTGGGTTTCTACTAGACGCTAAGAACAAAGGCCGTATAAAATATCAAAACCTGCCAAAATCCAATCCAAGATCCAAGAATATTGTCAGTTTCTGACAGTTCATAATATAGCGGCCACTCAGTTAAGCCCAACTAGCATATTATTGCAAGTCAAAAAGCTGATGAGTGAGTTTAGCGGGAATTCACCTAAAAATGTCATGGGACTAATGTGTCCTGTTTTTATTTGTATCTGCAGATTTTTATGAAACATCATCTACGTATTCAACATTTCACTTGTAAGCAATATGGCAAAAAGTTGGTTCTTTATTGTGATGTGTGGTAATTTTATTTTTAACAAGAACTCCGCCTCTTTTAAGGTCAAGGATGTTTCTGGAAGCATTAGGTGTACTAAAACACATTTGGTTAAAACCGCCAAACGTTGCAGTCAGCGTGAAACTGTTTGACAGAATGCCCACAAGATGCATTACACAAAATAGCCTATCTTGTTTAACCGGGTCTCTGCCGCTTCGATATAATATTTGTTGGTCGACTGTATCTTTTACCGAAAAGTTATTTCTCGCCGTAGGAGTTTATTTCATTGTATTCTACAGCCTTACCTAACCTAAACAAGGTAAAAAGCGGTTTTGCTATCCTGAAAATAAAACAAAAATTATACAAATGGCTTGGTCGACTCAACCGAAAACAGAAGGAACGTTTGTTTAAACTTAAGTATTTAGTGGCAGTACATTATGTTCTCCACCAATAATATCTGAGTATGACAGTATATACAATAATATTATTAACTCATCTTGTCTGAGATGCTCTTCTAAGATGCCTCAGAAATGTCAGTTTTCAGGGTTCCGTACCCAAAAGGTGCCAACGGGACCTAAATACTACTTACAAAGCTTCCACTGTCTGTCCGTCTGTCTGTATCTCATGAACCGTAATAGCTAGACACTTGAAAATTTCAGCTACATCAGGAAAATAAATAAGAGGGAGCTACTGACAGTAACGAGTTTTTTCAGCGTGGTACGGAACCCTTCGTGTGCGAGTCTGACTCGCACTTGGCCGTTATTTTATAAATGGACGTTTCTTTCACGTGTCTTGAAATGGGCGCCTCAGTCTAGATCAGTGTATTAAGACAACCCTGAGATACTTATTTATTCATAATGTCAAATTACACGTCGCAATTAGTTCATGTAACAAATATTAGCGTTGACTTGTCAGAAGCGCGTGGAGGTAACCCCGTGGTGAGAGAAAATACTCTTTGACCGAACAATTGTCCCCGCGTGTGTTATCCATTTACTTTTTTCTCTAATTAGACAAGGGAGTCTATAAATTCGACATTGGCGTACAACACATTAACTGAAGTAAAAGCTATTAGTTAAAAATTAAATTAGATTTAGAAATGTTACTGTTAAAGATAAAGATAAAGATACATTTACTCGCACCAATACAAAATTACATTACATAGATACAAAAGTAACGAGACACAGAAAAATTGCTGGGAAACGGTCCCAACTCAGCATTAGCTAGCCGTAAAGCCAGTGCAGGGCCTCTATTCAGGTGCGTCAAAACGATATCGTTTTTGACACGTTTAAGAATCGTTTATGTCACAGTCGCCATTATTGTAAATGACATAAGAGTTATCAAAACGTTGACAATACGGAAACAAGTCAAAAACGATATCGTTATAACGCACTTGAATAGAGGCCCTGGTCTTCCGTTGGGACCGCTTGGTGAAGGGACGGAAAGTGACACTTAACACAAAACAACGTAAAAAGGAAAACAACATGGGTTATCATATTAGTTGCAACCAGTTAAACCTGGCAACATCAAGGGAAAAAAATGTATATAAAAGATGCGATTGTTTTTGGGAGATTAAGTCAAATAAGGGTTAAGCTTTTCTTCCTTCATGTCTAACTTGTAAAGATTAGCAGTCAGCTTCGCGAGATCTAAATATTCTTTTTTTCTTATGCTGTTGCTGTTTATAAAACTGAGAACGTCGACCCTAAACACTTTTTCTACACTGTACCTACTCGTAAACCGTCTAATTTCATCGCGTGATTCAGGAAATTTTGGCATGCTTTTATCAGATCGACGGAGCGCTGGAGACTTGAATGGCTGTCCAGTCGGAGAGGCAGCCGTTACAGCTGTCCGCGTCAAACAGCTCACTAGACAGGATAAACTACTTATGATTGAAGACAGAAGAAAATAGATTTTTTGTATTGAAAAGGGCTCTATTCTACTCCGTGAATACATTTTGCCTTTGACTTATATCGTATTTTCAACGTTACAAATAGCTCTTATCTACTCGACAGTAATGGCGGCCGAGTTAATAAGCAAAGTAGCATATCCCCTGTTTTCTACTCTTGTCTTCAAATTTTAGAGCCTCTTAGTGTCTCATAAAGACATAACCTCTGATTTCTTTTACTTATTAGCTTTTTACACTCTTATTTTCGATTACCTAGAGTTAGGGTTAGGACTAGGTCAATGTGTGAGAGATTGCCTACTGAGGTTTTTTAATTTATTTAAATAAACTAGCAACAACCTTTTTTTAGGGTTCCGTACCCAAACGGTAAAAACCCCGGCCACCAGGCTGTATCTCATAAACCGTGAAAGCTAGATAGTTTAACTTCACAGATGATGTATTTCTGTTGTCGCTAAAACAACAAATACTAAAATAAGAATAAAATAAATAATTAAGTGGGCAAACCCCATACAGCAAACGTTATTTTTTTGCCGTTTGTTGCTCCATATTAATAACGGCAGCAGGCAGGCGCCTGAAATATACAAGAATATTTAGTTGTATCACTTTAAAAATAAACAATTAAATTCAATTAAAATAAACGAAATGTTCTGGATGGTTAGAGCTTTCCTTAAAATTGAAACCTTGGCTGCTTTGGAAGTGCTTCTACTCTGTTAAGGAGTTCTTAAGTGTATAGGTAATCCTATTTAAATATTGTAACAGTAATGTAAAAATAATGTCATTTTATTAATCACTGAAATGGGTAATTATCATATAAACAACACTCTGACTTTATTTCAATTATTTTTACTTATTTACTTTGACGATGTATGTACAATAGGTACTTAATAAAGAATATAAATATGAATACGTTGGATAATAATTATACTTAATTCGATAAACATGTAGCAATTTGTAGTAAGACCTTTGCTCCTGAAGTTATCTAAATAATAAATGACTCCATATAAACATTGTTTATTTATCCTACTAATATTATAAACGCGAAAGTTTGTAAGTATGGATGTTTTTTAATCTTTCACGCAAAAACTACTGGACGGATTTTGGTGAAATTTGGAATGCAAACAGCTTATACCTTGGATTAACACATAGGGTACCTTTCATATCGCTATTCCCTCGGGAACTGATTTATACGCGTACGAAGTCGCGGGCGGAAACTAGTAACCAAATAAACCGACTAGGTAATTACTAAGCAATTTTAACCCTCAGGACATACATGTGTGCGTATTCTGGTCACAGATGCCAGAACACGGTACATTCGCAATTCTTGGGCACCCGCAGTCCGGGAGCTTGTTCCAGAAACACATATCCGGCCCTTGTACAGGAATAGACGCCGCCGGCGTTCATTCCTCAAATACGGAACATGGCAGGTTTCATGACTTATTTAACCTCGTCAAACCCTGTGTGCCTTGGGAGGTACATAACCAAAGCAATTTAGTTGAAACTATATTTTAATGAACGTAAAGTTCATTTTTATTTGCTTCAAATTTAAAAATGGCATTACAGAGTAAAGGTAATTAGACTTTATTTCCTTGCTTGTGGATTCGAATTCCCATTTACACAAATATCCCTGTTTTTTAGTATGGTGGGCCTCACGAGGTCAAACATCCATCCGTACACCTAGGCCCGTATTGTGGTCGCGGTGGATAAAGCATCCGTCACTCTTGCACTTACGTCATGGGGGCGATTTTTGAAACTCACCGACGAATAATCACGAACTTTAAAATCAATTTGTGCAGCGATTAATCTATGAGCCCGGGAACGCTAGCTTTGTGTAGCGTTCCCGGGTTCGATTCCCATTATGGGAAAATATTAGTGTAATTTATTTCTTAATTTATAAGTATGCTTAATGTCTAGTACCCATAGTATAAGCCTAGTTTGGTACCAGGTCAATTTGTGTGAGATTGTCCCCTGGTATTTATAAGGATTTAAAAAGAATAATTGTTGTTATTAGACCATAAAAATAAATGTTGGATCGGCCTTTTTTATGATAAGGAGAAGGCAGACGAGCACTCAGGCCACCTGATGGTAAGTAGAATCTGAGAACCATGGACATATGAATTCTCAAGGCTATAATCTTAAGACTACAATCATAAGACCTGAAATGCGTTGCCAACCCTGAGGACCAAGATGGAATGCCTCTATGCTAGTAATTTCACCGATTGTATTATCCCCACACCGGAACACAACACTGTTGCTTGGCGGTAGGTTAATTGATAAGATGGTCGTAGCGATCCGGTAGGACTCTGCAGCAGAAAGCCAATGGCTAATTTAGACTTAATTTCATTTCTGTAGGTCTTGTAACTGTTTCATTCAATCAATCAATTTGGTTTTACAGCGCCGTCTGTAAGTCCGTCTGTACTAGTCAGCTGTTATTCTCGACAGTCTCTTAATACCTACATCAACCGATCAAAAACAAACTTTTTAGAGGAATCTTAATGAGTATGACGACATTACGATCAGGTTGAATATTTCGTATGAAGCATCTTGGCAAGAAATTAGCGCAGACATCTTTGAATCTCGTAATTCGTAATTAATTGGTACGGCCAATAAAGTGCACAGCCGAGGTGCGGCGTGATTAGATGTTATTTTAACATTTAATTAATGTTTACGTTTCCTGTCAAATATTAATATCATACGACGTTCAACATTACATAGTAGAGCAACGAAGACGTTATAGCCGCGTCCTTCCGCAGCCGGCATAGATTAGACAATCTGTTTTTTACACTGAACAAGTTTATAAATATGTTTTATGTTTTTACAAATTAATGTTTATACGGAGTTGTGCGTCTAGTACTTGAGAAGTAGCTGCACACTTTTGTAGCTTGTCGCTTTAAATAACGTTTTTGACGGGAAGTTCAAAGTTCATTGGTCATAATACATAATGGTCATAAAATACACTGAATAATTAATCTTACTACACATACATACATACATACATAACATCACGCCTTTATTCCCAGAGTGGGGTAGGCAGAGCTACAGAAATACCAACAACTCTAAAAAGACTTGTTGATAATTCTGTAACCACATTTTGCGCAATCAGGCCAAGAAGTTTACTAGTGTATTAGTGACAGGTTGCAAGCCCATCGCCTAACAGTACTACAAGCCCTTATTCCCTTAGTCGCCTCTTACGACATCCACGGGAAGACATGGAGTGGCACTATTCTAACCCGGCAACCACACGGGGCAAACACATCTTACTACACATTGTAGAGCAAAAAATAAGATCACGAATAATATCATCAAGTGCTTGAAGAACAGTTAAAGAGAAACAATCACGATTACCCTGGGATTCTACACGGTAATAACGATATCGTATTTGACGTGTTTTCGTATTGTCAACGTTTTTATAACTCTTATGTCATTTACAATAATGGCGACTGTGACATAGACGATTCTAAAACACGTAAAACGCGATATCGTTTTAAACCTGTAGAATAGAGGCCCTGATTGTACATTACTATTTAATTAATTTACAATATTTACAATGTTACACATTTCATTTTACAGACAGTAAAATTTGGCCGCAAGCTTTAACTGTTTTTGGACAAGTAACAATTACCGTTTCATATATTAAGGTGCAATGCAATGAAAGTTCATGTTTTTTCGGTTTTGCATCCTGTTTTTTTTTCAGTGTATAATGGTATATTTCTGACTTCGTTAACGTTTTCAGATTTTGTTTAAAGGCCATTGTATGTAGATATAGAACCCATTAGGTTAGGCTAGGTTGATTTTATAACAATTATAACAATACCAAAAAGTTCATGGTTTCAGAAAAAAACCGCTATGTGTAATATATGACCTGTGTTATGACTCATTAATCATTATGTATTTTTAACTTTATTACTATACGTAGATTAGTGCAACAGTTCAAACATGACGTTAAAGTGACCAAGTGTACCGCTGCCTACTTACGAGTATAAGGCCGACCAAGCCTCCTTTCTCAATTATTAATCTTAAATCGTACAGTTTTCTTTTGTACTATTTAGTTAAAAAACAATACGCATCTAACTCCGCATGTTTGTTTGTCACTTAGACATAATCTTTGGAATCATGTTTGCATCCACAGAGACAAAAATAGAACAGTGCAATACATAACAGAGTTGCAACAGTTATTGACATTGATGTTTTATTCGAGGATGAATATAAATTGTGCTGCAATTTCATCACTTTTAATTTAGCTGAACTATTTTTACATGGCGATTTGTCATACCTTGTTTTAAAGCGGAGCCAGAGATCTGATGAAATAAAAAAATCATATTTAAGTACCTGTCAACCATTAGTTACAGGTCATTATGTTCTTTACCAACCATTAAGTAGGTAACTGCACATTATTGACAAAGTTTACCAGTCTCGACGACTGAAATGTCATGGGCACGGCCGATGTCCAGACATTTTGGACGTAATAAATCAATCTAGAAATAAATCACACATATTTTATAAATAAATTTTGACATTTTATTACGTTATAGTAATTCCAGCTAACGTGGTTTACCGAAATTGTTTATGATTTTAGCTTTGCTAGCAGTTATGTAGGCGGATTGGTGCAATACAATAAATACAATTAATCTGTAGTAAATAGTTGGTTGCTTTTACCGAGATTGAAAGTGGCAATCTTAGAAGCGATCATTTATTTATTCAGCGCTTAAACGTCTCGTTAGGCTATACAAGATATACAATGTTAGATACATCAACTTAAATGTTTATTGAAATATCACAAATATCCAATTATATCAACTAAGAGAAAAAAAATCTCTTAGTTGGGTTTTTTATTTTCAAGTAGGTAATAATTTATTGCAACATTTCACTGAACGAAATAAATAATACAAAGAAGATGAGGAAGGATGCAAAATGCTAAACGTATCCCTTTAAAGTGTTTCCATCAGCAAGTCTTATGAGAAACTGCTAAAAGAAAAAAGTGGTTGTGCAAACGTGAACATTATCTGAAAAATCTGGCGTAACTATTTTTTGCTGTTTGTCAAATATGTAAATCAAATCACCGTGCAAAGAAATGAATAATACATGGATACATCATAATGATACTACAAGTATGATTATGATATTATCTGGAGTTCCTCTACCCTGATCCCGGGGCTGGCGGAGCGCCAGCCGGTCTGCATACGTCGGCTAATTGCACTCCTGCGCCGCTGGAAAGGACAAGGATGTCCAGAATAGACGGGAATGATGATTAGATCGCCGGGAATTTGGTTGTGCAAACGTGTTGACATTTGACTGCGAGCTAATAGGATGTGGACAAAAATATCAACACGCTCTCAAACATAAAGCAAGCAAGCAAGCAAGCATAATGTTTGCTGGAAGAGATCCCTTAAAGGGATAAGTTCGCCTTCGTACATCTTTTACTATTATAAATTGTATTGTTTTGGTTTTTCTTTTGTACAGTAAAGTGTTTACATACATACTAAGAATAGAGTCATGTATAAAGTCATCGTCATCATAATCATTTGAGCCCAAACCTATGCTGGACATAATTATGCCTCTAGGGTTTCGCACGAGGACCGTGCCTGTGCCACTTGCATGCATCGGTTTCTCGTCAACTCTTCAACCCCTTTCACCATCTGTTCTGTGAGCGATGGGCGCACTCAAAAAAATGAAAGCCAACCAAGAGAGATTTTATCTTAGTTGACATAAAATGAATACAATAGTCATGATATTTAGTTATATCAACCAAAGCTGATAGTAACAGCAGCAAGCTCTTTAATGATTCAACCAATATCTTAGTTGATGTATAGCGTCTAGCGTCTTGTTAGGCTCGTATGGAATCAAGACGCTTAAGCACAACAATCACAATCTTGTTAGAAGCGACTAAGTTTTTTTTCCAGTGCGTCGTACACACCATTTTGATTATAACTATTTATGACCCCTGGCTCAACTGCTGACTAGGTACAGTCACCAATTAAAAAGTCGATCGATTTGTCCAAAAGAGTTTATCATCTTTTATTAGAAGCTTTTCCAGGAGCTAAATTAGTTGATCTGATTTTGGCAAATGAGGCCAAGTGTGAGTCATCATAACATCATAAGCAAGTGGACGGCCAGTGCCAGTTTGAGTGCAGACAATTACGACACAACGTAATAAAACTGCATACAAAGATGTACCTATGTATGAAAAGTAGTCACCAACAGTATACCACAAGCAACTAATAATACTTACATATATACTATCAATTTGGAATTGGTGTACAACAGCACACCTACAGTCGCACTCTTGACACAAATAACTACATTAAAATTAAAAATGATAGAACATATACATACATACATAACATCACGCCTTCATTCCCAGAGTGGGGTAGGCAGAGCTACAGAAATACCAACAACTCTAAACAGACTTGTTGATAATTCTGTAACCACATTTTGCACAATCAGGCCAAGAAGTTAACTGGTGTATTAGTGACAGGTTGCAAGCCCATCGCCTAACAGTACTACAAGCCCTTATTCCCTGAGTCGCCTCTTACGACATCCACGGGAAGATACGGACTGGCACTATTCTAACCCGGCAACCACAAGGGGTACACATATACATGGAAATTAAATTAAAATCTATAACATATTTAATTACTTTAATTATCAGGGTTCTATGATGAGCATTGAGTCAGCATTCTACACTGCAGAAGTAAAATATGTGTCGCTAGTTTGCTTTTTAAACCATCCCCTATGTTTATCTACAGTCTTCAAGATGCTCTTAGTTCAATAGTTAAGCAATAAAAACGGAAAACAGACATACAGTCCTCAGTTTAATGGAAGTTCTAAAGAGCACATAAAGCTTGAAACAATCCATGAGTTAACTATTTTACGATGGCACATTAATTACAATTACACAGTACATAATCTTATAGTTTCTTTACTGCAATACTCCTAACGTTCTAATTCTAATAAACAGAGCCCGGAATTTTCGTAGCACTTTTGAGCTGTCATAGGGACGTCTCGTCTATCGACTTCCGATATATATATATTTAAATGTGATTACGAGCAGTAGTGAACAACATGGAGTCTTATCGCGAATGAGCGATCTCTTCGAGATAACCTTTAGATACCAACTTTTAGGAAATTATAAATAGAAATTAAAATAATGATATTTTATTGTTTCTTATAAATATTCGTGGATTTCTTATACCTTTTAAACAATTTTCGAAAGAAATTGCAACGAGAATTCATATTGAGCCTAATTACATCATGTTATGTACTCGCCTTTAGTCTGATGGATGACCTTTGATTTGTAGTTTTATCGTATATGTGTCTATTTCAATCATTCGTTGACAATTCTTGTTGCAATTTCCTTCGAGAACATATTGAAAATGCCTCGTAACATTTTCAGCCACTCAAAACTTATCCAAAAGAAATCGCTCTTCAGCGATAAGGCCGCCTGTTGTTTACCTTTACTTTTAATCTTCATGGATATATCGTGTAGTGTTCTATAATATATCGATAACATATGTAAATCGGAAGTTGATAAACGAGAAGTCCCTATGACAGATCAAAATTGCTACCAAAATTCCGGGCTCGGCTAATAAAATAGTATGTCGTCAGACGAAACGCTTACCTAATCGTTATTTGTCTCCCAACTCTCGATACTCATGCATGTCAATAGAGATAAAAGGTTCCAGTCGAGATGGACTCCCTTATTCGTTAACGCGTCATTAACGTACTAATAGGTAATGTATGCTTTGATTTGTTTAACCTGATACCAGCGTGACATTTAAATTTGTCAGATAGAAAACATAAATAGGTATAATTATCGTGCATTTCTACAGGCGCTTGCACAAACAACTACGTGTTAGGTTAGGGTATTGTTTCTAACATGGCTGCCACTACTGTCAAGTAAGTAAGAATTATCGTAACGTTGACAATACGAAGACATGTCAAAGGCAAAAAGGTTTTACCAAGGTTCTACCCATTAGAATAGAGGCCCTGGGGCCCGTTTCACGAAGGCTTGTAATTTGTAATACACGCTAAAATCTCTTTTCAACAATACGCATAAAACGAGACGTCCACTAAACTTGTAATACAAGTTTCAAGCTTTCGTGCAACGGGCCCTTGATCGTTTCGTAAAAGCCATTCATTTTACACACATGTATATAATATGGGAGGTCTTAAGAAATTAACTTGTTTTGAGCTTAACCAAGTCAATAATTCGAGGTAAAAACTAAGAAAGTATGTAATACTTACTGTCAATTGAATCCCCGAGGTGCGCCTCGGATGAGGTCCGAAATGTGCACGAATTCCGTCTTTATGCGCAAGCGCTGCCAAGAATGCGATTGTAGCCGCGCTGTTTATTTTAGATCTCGTAAAATAAAACTGTTTCGTGACCGGTTGACGCCATTTTACGGTTTGGTTACGTTTGCGAATTATTTTCGTTAACAAACAAGATTTACAGGGACGATGGCTCTGAATAATAGCCAGGAAAAGCAAACGGTGTGATGTCGCTGTTACTGACGCGTGTTCCGATATGTTACGGTCTTACGGTTACCCTATTATCGTTACGAGATACCACCATAATATTTATGCTTGATGTCATGTAGGTGGGGAAGGTGATGAGCGATTTCTGAAACATTGCAAAACTTTCCTTAACTGCCAAAACTGCTTTTGAAAGTTACCCCCATAATTAGATAGAAATAATTCTGAGAATTATATTACAAGCAAATTTCATTTAAATTCATTGAACGTTTCCTGTACTTACGTTACATGTCAAATCTACAGTAATTGTCAGATAATTTTACCTTCGTAACGTTAGCGAGGATGAAATTATCTGAAAACTAATATGTACTTACTAACTTTTTAAAGCTTGAATGCATAAAATTTCAGAGAAAATTTCATTTTTAAAACTTACAAGCCGCCTATCCCCACAATAATTATGTAAACGAAGACATTATAAGTAAACAAAAGTACCTACTTACGGGAAACAACGGGCTCCCTATATGTACGGTATGTCCCAATTTCATCACAATAATACCCGTGGATTGTATTATACTAGCAACCCGCCCTCGCGTAGCTCCGGGTTAAATTTTTATGCATAAAAACCTTCCTCTTGAATTTCTCTATCTATGTATTAAAAAAACGCATCAAAATCCGTTGCGTAGTTTTAAAGATCTAAGCATACATAGGGAGCGACAGCGGGAAGCGACTTTGTTCTATACTAATGTAGTGATTTAATTATTCAAAGATGAGTACACACTGCCGTAATAAAAAAGGCGGCTAACTGCATAGTAATGATTAAACATACGACATCACATTTTGTCGGAAAAGTTCGTATAGAATAGAATAGAATAGAAACTTCTTTATTGTTTTTCATTTATGTTACAATTTAATGTCCTCTAAGGGTTGTGTATGTAATGCAATATGTCTTAAAGATCTATACATTTATTTTATGTCGTGTAGCCTATTTACAGCTCACATTTAAATGATTACATAAATTTGGAATTATGCTACATTTATTATTTATTATTATTTTAGGATTAGTTCCCTTACAGGGGCATGCCTTTTGCTGACATGTTTATTCCTATGTTTTTTTAAAACATAGTCTATATCACCTATTCTGTTATTGTACATCATTGGGTTAGAATGACCGTATCTAATATACTGTGGACCTGGAGTGTCCAACCCCGGCATACACATGTCCTTTAGTTTATCCAACATATCTCTGTGTAAATCATGAACCCGGATATGCCAGGGATCTTCGTCCAAGAGGTCCCATAACATTTCCGTGGGGGTAGAACGAGGAAAACCTCCTGCCGACTTAAGAGCCATGCGTCAAGAGGTTTGTTTTACTAATTCTGGGAAGCAGCTGAACTATTCCGTAATCCAAAATTGGAAGTAAACATGCTTGTATCACAATGAGTTTGGTGTCTATGTTTGCTTTGGAGTAGTAACCGATTATTGGAGTAAGCATAGCTCTTACACTTTTAGATTTTTTTACTTGATTTTTGACGTGTTCGTTCATGCTTAATCTCTTATCCAGTTGTACGCCTAGGTATCGCACGCAGTTTTTGTACTCAAGATTTGTGTCTTTTATTTTTACTGTTGATTTGTAACCACGTGGATTTCGCACGCTTTGTACTTTTTTTCTGGTAAACATAATACACTCGGTTTTGTCCACATTGCACTGTAAGCCCCAGCGTTTGTAGTAATCGACAATTATTTCGGCTGCCCATGTTACTCGAATCGTGGCTTGGTCTGGTCGTTCTGCTGCGTTGAGTATGCACAGATCATCGGCGTACTGGGATAACATTTGACCCGCTATATTTGTCTCTGGAATGTCATGTACATAGAGGTTAAATATAAGTGGACCTAAAATGGATCCTTGGGGTACCCCATGTGGTATTCCTACTTCATCTCCGAACGTTGTTCTAAACTTTCCCTGAATTTTTCTGTTCATTAGGTAGTTTTCTATAATTTTAATTATATTGTTGTCGATATTCTTTTCTACTAATTTAGTCGTTAGGCCTTTATGATTTATTGAATCAAAAGCCTTGCTCAGATCTGTCGATATCATTGCGATACTATGACCTTCTTCCAAAGCATCCGAGATGTACTTGCACGTTCGTAGTACCTGTGTCCCTGTGCCCCTATGTCGCATAAAACCGTGTTGGTGATCTGGGATTAAATGTTTGCAGGCTTTTAGAATGCGGCTATACATTATTCTCTCACATACTTTTCCCATAATATTGAGTAGTGTTATGGGTCTGTACGATTTTGCTTCTTTGTAATTTTTCCTTAGCTTGTGTAGAAATATACATTCGCCCAGTTTCCATCGTTTTGGGTAATAACCAGTTGTTAAAACGTAGTTAATTACTCTAGTCAAGGCACAGAAAAATGCGGGGCCAGCTAGCTTTAGGGCATCAACTTTAATTTGGTCTGGGCCTGGAGCTTTTTTATTTTTGAAGCGAAATATTGCATTTTTTACTTCAGTTATATTTGCTTCTTCCAGCGGCTGAAACGGAGTGGTTTGTTCATAGCCTTCATCCATAATTGAGATAAGAGATTCTTTAACTATTGCTGCATCGACTAGTTTATTTATTGTGTCTTTTTCGGTACTACAATGTTCCAAACATGGGAGTCTTTGTGGGGGCTTTTTAATTGATTTTTGGATTCTCCACATCTTCGTTCTGTTGTCTTTAGTACTCTCTATTATTTTAGTCCAGGTCGATTCTCTATATTGTTGTAGTGCTGTTTGTAATTGTTTTTTAATGTTGTTATAATTTATTCTAGCTGTGAAATGTCCACCCGTTCTTTTCACATTTAATTTTGCTGCGTTGCGGTCCTCTATCATTTGTTGTATTTCAGTTGATAGCGTCTCCTTTCTGTTCTGTATCTTTTTTGGTGCTACCTCGTCTAGAGCTGAATTAATAATCGTTTCAAGGTTGTCTATATAAAGTTCGCAGTCTTCGTTTGTTTTTATTTGTGTCTTTGGGTTTAGATTATTTTCGATAAGTTCAATGTATATTTTAGCTAAGTCTTTATTTTCATACAAAGGTCGTATATTTCTTATCATATTTTGTTCCTCTTCCATAGTCATATCCATGCAAAAGAGCCAGGGAAGGTGGTCTGAAGATATTGACTGTAAGTGTTTGCAGCGTGTAATTGAATATTGCGCGTCTCCAGTAATTAGTGCAACATCAAGTATTCCATTACCAGCGTGGCATGGTCTCGATGGTAGGCCTGTATGTTTTAGCGTGCATAGTCCGTCGGCTATACGTTTTTGTACTTGAAGACCAGCCCCTACCGTTCGACTATGATTCAACTGTGTCATACGGAGGTTTAGGTCCCCTATGTTTATAGCGTCGCTTGTTTCAAGAAGATCTTCGACTTCACTTCTAATATTTCTGTATTGTGTTATGGGTATATATAGGCCTCTTACTATGATAGACTCTCCAGTTTCGAAATTGGTTATAAGTTTAATAGCTACCCCTTCAATTTTTCTGTCGTTATTATCGTGACCGGGTAATACTTCCACTTGGCTCCATCTTAATCCTTTTTTTATGTAAACTGCCGTTCCCAGATGTTGTTGTCTTGTATCATAAAGTTTGTCGTAACCGTTGATGTTGAATTTTAGTTTCTCGAAGTCAACCTTACACTCGTTTAGCACTATGATATGTGGATTAGTTTGTACTGTTATATTTTTTACTTCAACAAATTTGTTTCTTAACCCTTGCACATTACAGTGTAGTATCCGGAGATTGAAGTTTTTTCGTCTATTGGCTTGTCTATCCATTGCGAATAAGTTCCAACAGTTGCTGCATTTGTTGTTGCATCTGGTTCAAGAATTGCTGTTGCATTGTCTGGAAAATTGCAATCATTTTTTCGATCACGTAGTCTTCTTTACCTACCGAGAACGTTTTAGGCTTCGTAGAGGCTGCTTGAGCATATGATATTCCCGGTTTTGTAGTTTCCGAGGGATTTTTGAATTGCTGTTGTCGTGGGTTAGTATTTGACTCTTCTTTTTTCTTGTTAACTTGCCGAAAGCGAAGTCGTCTTTCTCTTTGTCTTTTAATTTCCTCCTGGAACAACGGACATTTTGCTTGTTTTGCTGTATGTCCCGGTTGGTGACATTTTGAACAAGTTTCTGTAGTCTGTCCAACCTCATCAACTTCAGTTTCCATATCATTCACCTGCTTGCGTCCGCAATGTGCTTGAACGTGACCAAAATCTAAGCAGCGTTTGCATTGGGTAACTGCAGTCAGCTTAATTCTATATTTTTCTATTTTCACCTTTTGATAAAGAATGGTTGTTATATTTTTAATGTCTTTCATGTCTGTATCCCCATTGAATATTAACACTAGCGCTGAGTTGCGAAGTGGCACTGCTCGTTCTGGTACCATACCATAACGTTCTTTGATATCTTGTATAATTTCTTCTTCTTTGTGTCCACTTGTTATAATTCCCTTAGCTACAACTTTCTTTGACGGTTTTCTTTCTAGTTTTGATCCATACGTATAAAATTCGAAATCGGGTCTTTTGTTTAGTTCTTCGAGCAGTGTTCTTTTATTATCTATATGTCTCGGCGTAAAAAATATCTTTCCGGACCTTTTGTCAGTTTTCAATTCGCAGTTGTGATCCCGCGCGAGTTCTGTAATTTTCTTAAACATGTACGTCGATTCTACCCACCCTTCTTGCGTACAAACGACTGGCGGCAATTTCTTTTGATGTGAGATTTTTTTTTGTACTAAAGTAGTTTTGTTTTGTTGAGCGTCTTGCCTTTCACTGGGCGGATTTTTTAAACTTGGGTTATGATCACTCAGTCGTTGATTTTGTGGCCCCGTTACTCTACCTGTGTTAGCTTTGCCACGTTTGACATTAGTGTTAGATTCAAGTGTTAGCACTCGTTTACGTGATCCCGTGATGCTAGCTACACTACTTCGTTCAATTGTGTCGTGAATGGTTGAAGCAGTTTCGTCATCAAATGCATCATGCATCGTCTCTGTGTCTTCTAGATTTTTTAAAGCGTCGAATCGATTATGTAATGCGACCGGGTTAATTTTAGGTTTCGGGTCGTGAGTTTTGTTAAATTTTTCTATGTTTTCTCTTTCCTTTTCACGGCGGATCTGTTCGTGGCGGTTTAAGGTGATCCATTCACCAACGCGACGTATCTTAGGTGAATCTCTGAGAGATGGGCTCGTAGCTGTTATTTCGTTCACCGTTCCACAAAACTTGCATGATACTATTTCTTTGTTGATGAATCTTTCTTGATCAATCACTCTGGTGTAAGTAGGTTGCTTACATTCCCTACCTGTGCATTGTGGGCCTCGCCCCTGTCTCGTTTTATTTTCTGCAACGCAGAAAGTGTAATATTTCGTCACTGTAACCATTTGGTTACATTCTTTATTTCGGGAAACTGTTGTGTGCGCAAAAATTTTTACGCATGATTTTTTGTCGCACTTCTCACACGAGAGCACTTTAATTTTTGTCTGGTTATCCAACCAATCGTAAAAGTTTTTTATTTTATTATCGGTGTCACAGTGATAGCACTTCACTATGTCATTATTTGTATTTGTATCATGTGGGTAGTTTGTTAACACGTCACTTTTATAATTAGACATTTTACAATGTCTAGCGTCTATTTGTTTACTCAAAAGGAATTAACACTTTGTACGAATATCATCTCGAACGGCCACTTATTATTTAAATAAGGGGTCGAGGTTGGTCGCGGTAATTTAAATTTACAATATAAGCGATCGGGATGCAACTCGGAGCGCTTATGTAACACGACCGCTCGCAGCGAGAGCGCGTTCGGTCTACCAAAGTTCGTATTCGTCTTGCTATCTCAATTAGCCTATTGATGGTTGCTAAATCTGACTGAAAAGCAAGATAATTGCAGTTTCTAACCAAATACGAAGTACTTGCATGATTATCACATCTAAAGGTTATTTATGTATAAAACCGTGAATTTGCTATAAAACCATGTCCAAACTAATTATACGTATATCTGCCACATTCTTGCAACCGAACTGAACATTAATAAATATACTATTAATACCTGAGAGGAGTAAAAATAATTTAAATGCAAACAACAAGTAACTAATTTATACGGGGAAGAAAACACGAGAAAAACTAGGAATGAATAAACTCATACTGCTAATACAATTACCTTGCGCTGTTACTAAGCACAGGAAACCCCAATTAAATAAATCACAAATCTCAGTTCTGCTCCAGCTCCTCCTCAATATGAATCACTTTGTTTATTTTACTCCAGCCTTCTATAAATAATATCGTGATTTTAACGTTCGCTCTCGATATATCTGAATTATTTCAAATATTTCGACTGCTTAGTTTCGCATGCATGTAGGGTAACACGTCCAGAGACTGAACTTTCAAACTATCGGTTTCAAAAGAATATAATCCCTAAGAAAGGTTATATTTTCTTGTTTGGTACAAAACTTTGTTCACCCATAGGTAGTCGAACTCTACGTACGTGGTTTAAGTTGATTAAAGCTTCTGGGGGCCTAAACAAGATCCAAATCGATAGCGTTGGCGGTTTTCGAGAACTCACAAATATGTATGAAATTGACAAAAGCGTCCGACGCGATAGATCGTCAACTTACGTCAATACTGTTCATTTTGTCAGTTAAATTGAATATCGAAGATGAAAAGCCCCTACGCTATATATAGTTACGTCTTATCTTGACATCGGAACAAAATAGTACCAACACTGCTGCTTGCGGCAGCTAAAAGGGTAGGATGGAAGGGTGGTAGCGATCCAGGAGGCCCAATGCCACGGACGGAGCCTAGGACTTCTAGGCCGACGGAGTCGCGAGCAAAAACCAGTGTAATATCTCAGATTTTCCACCTTGAAAGAAGAATTGATGGAGTCCTCTATCTATCAATCGTTTCACAATGAATTCGCCATTTTTAAAGGATTATGGTTTATTAACCTGGCGTTTTACCCCATATCATGACTCAATCGTGGAAATTGCAAGGCAAGCCTAAGCTAAACAATTTTGTTTTGTAATTTACCAACACAATGTTTATAAGTGGTTCATTTGGGCTAGCTTAGTGCCTGAAGAGTGCCTGCCGCTCGCTTTCAGCGGTCGTAACGATGTGTCGTCGGATTATTTCTTTGTATATGTTCCCCGATTACTCAAAGACGACTGGACCGATTGGAAAAAGAGTACACTTTCCAGTTGGTCACACGTACGGATCTGATAATGGGATCCTAGAGAAATCGAGAGAACTCTTCAAATATTATAGGCGGGTCATACACACTCTTAAAAACAAATGTTGTCTCTCCTGTGGTCAATAGTTAAAAGCTTATGTTTTTATACGATAGGTCTAAAGCAGTCCTGACGGCGTTTTTGCGGGAATGGGCTTAGTCAGAAAATTAGGCCTTTAAAACATTAACTTTCGGTGTGTCCACAAGAAAGACGGTAACCTAAATCTGTGTATGACTCAGGTATACACATGGTGATTTTGGTATTTACAGTCAGAAGTCCAGCATTTGCATTCAAAAAGTATAATTTGGTGAAGTGGAACTGATGATGAAGACCATAGATGGCTATCGGAACTCCTTAATGATACCTATTTCTAGGGTGGCGATAACATATCTCGACTGCTCGAGAGTTAACGACTATGACGACGGACTTCTAAAGCACTATGACTATGAATTTCGCACTGCGCTGATTGTGATGACCTTGAAATATACTATAGTTTCATATTTATTAACAAATGGGACTCAGCATATTACGAATGATTTTACGTCCTTTTGTTTATTCAAACAACCATTTACACAACAGTATACGTAACCGCTTTTCGGAGTGCGTTTCATCGTGTATTTTACTTTAAATCAACACCACATAACAAGTAAACAATTAAAAGTTTAAGGTTATTCACAAAACTAATTTCACTACGTAATTACGGCACGCTCCAAGATCGACCGTTCAAGACCGCTCGGTGCCAGCCCCGGACTGATATCAATTCTCAGAATGGACGAGCGGGAAGGTTACTAAGGCGGCGCGACACGCCCAGTGTAATCCCTCTGCCCAGGCTCCGAATCGTTTTAGCCTTAAGATATGGAATACGGGACCTTAAAATGCACTTTACGTAGGTACAGTTATAATAAAACACTTTTAAAGTTAATGAAGTATAAAGTAGTAAACCAATTGCCAGTATTCTGCCAGTCACAGCCAGTTGAGGTCAATACGGTCCCAGCAGCAGCAGCGGCTCCAGCCAACAAAATTAAATTAATATCTACTCGTTAGATTTAATCTATAGAACCTTAAATACCGTCCATACGTACGAGTATCCTAGAAAAAACTGTAAATAAACGTGTTATCTGAGGAAAATTACATTTTTCAATCTACTGACATGTTGTGACAGAGCCAAGTCTCGAGTTAATCTAAACTCCAGCAACTAGATACAATATATTACAAGTAATTACTTATTACATAATATGTGATATAGTTGCCGATGAAAGCCGTGAAATATGGGCAATTTGCTGCTACGTTTATGAACCAGTGACTAATTTGTGACGAAGTTCATTTGATATCATTCACTAGTTACTATGTTTTGGCAATACCTTTTGCTGTCATATTAAAATATGCAATGTATTTCTGTTCAAGCGCGCTACTTTTAGAGTAGGGATAAATATCATAACTAAACAGTTGAAAGGGCGATTCCCAATCCAGTACCCTCATAATATATATATATATGTAACAATTCATAAAATGCGACCTGCCTGTCAGGCTAGACAAGTAGGCCAAGATGCAAACGCCATCTGTCATCAGCTCACGTCAATCCTATATTATAAGTCGATTGTCGAAAATAGCTAACTTAGCGTTATGCGTCTTGACCAGTGGCCGTAGACAAGATGCTTGCTAGAATGTTATCATTACCGAAAAGGTATAAGGATTGACGTGAGCTACAGAACCTATAGCCGAGATGCGTTCGCTAACTAGCGATTCGATTTGTATTGTTTTTAAACCAATCGCGTTACTGGTAGATCACGTGATACAAAAAATCGAGCGCTTGTGTCAATTCCATACATTTCGACAGTTTTTGATAATCGTTTACGTGAGCTTTATGCATCTGGTCAATTATCACAAGCCTCAAGATGCATTATTATTAGCAAATTAAAAATGACGTTGATTTTCGTATATGTAAAATAGTATACCTACTAAGAAAACGTAAGTTTATTTTAGGGGTTCGTGCTACGGTTAGAAGTATTCAGAACACGTTTTCGAGTAAAGGCAATTCGAAGATAAAGTAAAGGCATGTTCTAGGTCGAGCTACATACAGTGGTATGATATCTATCGTCAAATGAACTTAACCGTTTTCAGAGGCGGCGGGGACAGTATTAATTGGTCTCTATTAATCTCGGTAGCGCACTCCCAAAGTGTTAATTGTAGGTAAATTAAATTAAATCACACCTATTACTCACCTATAAAACAACCTATAAGCTTTTCGGTGCCTCAGGTGATCGAATTTCTGGCTCATTCTTCATCGGTCAGGCTCAGCAATTCAATAATTACTGATTTGCCCCGACAAAGGGGACCGTAATACGAGACTTGTTTCCTCGCAATGCCCATCATTCCGAGATAAAAAGTATTCTATGTCCTTCCCCGGGGTTCAAGCTATTTTCATACCAAAGGCTATGGACTTGGGGATTTTTTGTGAGTACTTCTTGTAATGAAGAATACTTTAGCCGAGTATGAACATCCTACTTGTAATAGTTTTTAACTTATGATTTTGTCAAGTTTTTTTTTATTGTTTTGTTTTTTTCTGGATGGATTTGCCTCTGAAAAAAAACAATTCTTGTTATCGTATAAAAAAGAAAAAAATACTAATTTAAAAATAAACTTTTTGAAGTGACCACACCACACCTCTAGATTTATTCTCAAAATATTCCATACATTGGCCTACTACTTACCTAAATATCAATATTTCCAGGCGGTACTTCCTACATACTTATATATCGGGATTTGAACCCAGGACCGCTGACTTCGGAGGCAGGGTCACTCCCAACTAGGGCAACGTGTCGTCGGAATTTGAATAGTATGAATAAACAGCAATGCATATACTACCGGGTTATTAGAAATTCTTCTGTTCGACTACATAGCTCAGGGCCTCTATTCAACTGGGTTATAACGATATTGCATTTGACATGTTTTAGTATTGTTTTTAACTCAGCCGTCATTACTGCCAAGTAAATAAGAGTTATCAGAATGGAAACACGTCAACGCCAATATCGTTTTTACCGTGCAGAATCTCGGCCCAGTATGTTAACTGTCAACAACATCTGCACACAGCAATGCACTCTTAATACAAGTCATTACAACAAATGCTAATATCTTAAAATATCCCTCGCTAAATAAAGACATTACAATCGAGCAGATGCTTATTGCCGCAAGGACACTACTTCCCTGCGTCCTTCACGACGACACATCTATTTTGGTACGAAACCGAGCCAACATTAGCAGGACGACTGAGAATAGACAATAATAGTCGTAGAGTACAAGGTATGCTTTAGTAGAATGTAGTAATACGCGAAGAGAATGATATAGCTGCAGCTATATTTGCTGTTGCTGTATTTGTATTTGTTGTTCAATAAATAATATTTGTATTGTATAGCAGTTCTACACAAAGTTTCATATACAGGAAAGACTTATGAGATTTTGTCATGTCTCAGTCGCCGATGCTATACGTACCTGAGTACTCGGAGCCGAAGAATATCGCACCGAAAATAGGAAAAATAAAGATTAGTGAAAATAAAAGTTATATCTAATGACGAGTTTTTGACAAAAACCTTTTTTGTAAAAATCTGTAGTACTAATTTCCATGAATTAACATTCTGCAACATTCCTTCTTAGAATATGTTTGAAGGGATTTAGGTTAGGTAACTAGAAATAGAAGGTTTAAAATATTTAATTTTACAAGTTTTACCGGTGAACATGATAAAAACAAGATCTAAATAGCGAAAAACTGGTGACTTGGATAGAAATGTGTGAAAAATAGGTGCACTAATGATCATTTTATAAGGTTATGACAAAAAAATATAGAACAGGCAACTAATTATTTTTCCATTTTTTTTTCTATCAAACTGAAATCAACATATTTTTTTTCACAAATTTGAATTATACTATGCGTCCTGTCGTTAGTGGCGTTAGACTATGATGAAGAAAATAATTAATTTTAGCACAGTGCAGCGTTGACAACCCAAAATTAAACAACCGGTTGCCCAGCGGGTGTAGCAAAGATGCATTCTGCAAAAATCATTGAAGATGAATTAAGATCGATTGACGTATGCTGCTGGTCGTCTGTGTCAAACTTATATACGCATTCAAGGCACTGGACGACCGTCAGAAATAAAGATTTTTGTGCTTTCAATTACATGTTTTACGCGATATGCCTGACGGATTCTACTTTTACTCTAAGCTTGACAGAGTCAAGGCAGGGACCGGCCCAAGGCTTAACTTATCAAACACTCAAAACCTTTTAAATAAGCTTTTAAAGCGCCATTTCCAAACGATACCCCCTTTCATTAAGCGCTAGCCAGTACCCTTAATTATCTTAAACCTTTTGTAGATATAATATTATAACACACGTTACTTGCATCCCTTTCGAAGCAAGTAAACGAAAGCCAATTCAACTAAGTCCTAACCCAATACCCTTAAACCCTAACCCCCTTATTTATAAACGTGGAGGGTAGCTTATGCCATGCTTTGTCCTTATCTGTAATTGTAACATTTGCAACTGACAGAAAGTGACACAGCATGACGTAGGCTACCCCACGGTTATTCCACATTTATAGTATACACGTTATCGATGGCATATCCTTTGAAGTTACCGGGCAGAGCGGCAAAAGATCCAATACAGTTCAATTTTCAATGACAATCATTTGTGATTGACTCGTTTGCGCGCGACAGATTTTTTTCTTGTCGCACACACATATCTTCCACAAAAGGTAAAGCTTTATAATAAGCGCTAAAATGGTTAGGGAAACCCTTGCATAGGGATATCAAGGTGAATTAGTTACTTGTTACCAATTTTAAAGGACTAGCCTTATCGTTTGATTCTTCACTCGATTAGGGAAAGTCAATGGGCTGTCAATTAGAATGGGTGAGCATATCCACTGGGCTACCTATTTCAAGGGGAAGCCTTATGAAATTCTTTTCCCGCGGGAAGGGTGATCCGGTTCCTGAGTCAAGGACATCTTCATCAGTAAATTAACGTCATACTTTGCAGCTTTAACGTCATTTTAGGATTCGCGAAAGGTTGAAAATAATAAAAACGTGGTTCAAGAATAACCATATACCCTCTTATTAATAATCGTTGAATAACGGTGGTATAGCTATACAATGTTTTGTCCTTATCTATAAAATTCAAATGTCACAATGACAGATAAGGACAAAACATTGTATAGCTATACCACCGTTATTTAACGATTATTAGAAAGGGGAATAATGTATAAAGATGCCAAGTACGTGAAAATACTTTCTGCATCATATCTAGCATCGAAACAAAACAGGGCCTCTATTCTACTAGGTTAAAACGATATTGCATTTGACGGGCTCTGGTATTGTTTTTAACTCGGCTGTCATTACCGTCAAGTAAATAAGAGTTATCAAAACGTTGACTGGGATGAGATTCTACGCGGTAAAAGCAATATCGCCTTTGACGTAAGTGTTTCCGTATTGTCAACGTTTTGATAACTCTTATGTACTTGATAGTAATGGCGGCTGAGTTAAAAACGATACTTAAACACGTCAAAGGCAATATCGTTTTAACCTAGTAGAATGGAGGCCCTGTTTTGTTTCGCTGCTCGTAGGATACCATCAGGTGGCCTTTCTTCTGGTTTGTTGCTCCTTGCTTTAAAAATGTCGAATAAAGATTTAGCAATACATGGCTACATACTAAACATTATTATTACGAGTATATTTGCAAACTAAGCCGTTTAAAAACATAGAATTAATTTATAATGTTCAAAACGAATTGAGAGGATTAGTATCGACTGGGATGAATTTTAAAATGTTTTACTACCCATCAAAGTCCAAGACTATTTTATTGGCCATTTAAAATACTCTAAAGTCAGGAAAAACGTGCATTTATTAAGATGTTGGTAACAATTTATCACTTAAAATGCAGTCGGTGGGTTCAAAAATCTAATGTTGGTAAATAATTATGATATGATATATTTATGTGACACGCAGCCGTGCATGTTTAAATAAATGGCCTACTTACTTGTTTTTGTTTTTCATAAACTAACTACGATGTCAGTAATTAAGCCAAATTACATAAAAAACGTGTTTTATCTCTTTGAATGATACTTAATTATGAAAAATTTCCTCAGTTTGATTTAATAGGTAATGTAATACTTATAATTAATCTATGTATGATCCAATCAATCGTCCCCAGTTATTCAACAGGTATTGATAATAAAAAAATTGATCTGATATTTATTTGTAGATTTTTGCGCTTGATTTTCTCTGTTTAATGTTTTAACTTAGTTCTACTGCATTTTAAAAACTGCAACTATTCTCCGAACAGGTAAGCGATCCTGAAATGCATCCCTCAGGCGAGCACGCGGCGCGCGCGCTCGCGGCCGTATGAAAGCTTGGATCGGCTGAAAGTGTAGCGGCCGGGGCTGGCATCCGCCTAAAATGGGGAGATCGGGCGCTGTGGTGTCGTATTCCTGGTATAAAAAGCAACGGAGCGCCCCGCCGCCGGTCAGAACGGCTTCCAACGTGAGTACCTGCGCACGCGGTCCGTGCGTCTGTGAAGTGCATACATCCGAGTGCAACGAAAGCGACAGTGACGCGTCAGCTGCTTGTCCGGATTGTAGTGAAAGTGCTGGATTGTGGTGTTTGGTTTTTGGTTCAAGGATAGACAGTGTTTATTGATTTCGGATCGGAGGATATCGGAAAATAGTTGATCGATTTATTTGTATTTGAATTTGATTTGACGTTTGTTAATGCATGCGAAAGCACAGTTCAATTATAATGATAATTATGTTTTAAGTAAATTTTAATTGTTAAACAAAACAAAGAGTCTAATCGGGAGTTTAAAGAGCCAATCCAATCAAATATCCAATTGACCTGACCAACACCATAAAAGTCAATAAACAATCTGATAACCGGCTGGCGCGTCTCCAGCGCATTCCCCGTGACGTAACTGCTCGGGAGAAGCACAAACAGGCGGTATTACGCAAACGTGCGCGCTGGCACCGTTCCACGCTCGCTACTCGGATTACGGCCACAAATAGACGCACGCGCCAGTTCCGCTGACCACCCCTCTCGGCCGCCACTAAACGCCAGTTGTGTTCGCAGGAAGGCTCAGGGCTGCTCTCGTGTCTCGACTAGCCCAAAAGTCTCGTTAACCCTCCGAACATGCCGAAGCCCGTCGCTCAAGTGGGTGAGGACCCCGATCCAACCCCGTATCTGTATGTGTCGCTCGAACAGAAGCGCATCGACCAGAGCAAACCCTACGATGGCAAGAAGGCATGCTGGGTTCCCGACGATAAGGAGGGTTTCGTTCAGGGGGAGATCAAGGCCACCAAGGGTGAGCTGGTCACCGTCATCCTGCCCGGTGGGGAGGTAATGTCTTAGTTTCTATTTTATCCGAACTTAACGTTTTGATTCTGATAAGTTATAGCTTATCAAAGCCTTGACGATTGAATTAAGGTAGTAATTTGCCAGGAACGTCAGAGATTTGTAAACTTAAACGAACCATAAGCCTTAAGTTCGGCATTTACAAATCAAGTGAACATTTCTATCAAAGACCTTGCATATTGCTTAAGTTCATTTATAGTTTGATAAATGCAATTAAAGTTCTAATGGAACTAGTGCACTCGTATGCTTGAAGAATATCACTTTAACTGATTTTAAATGAGCAGGAAAAGACATTAAAAAAGGAACTGCTTTCACAAGTAAACCCACCGAAATTCGAGAAAGTCGAGGACATGGCCGACCTGACCTATCTGAACGACGCTGCCGTCCTGCACAACCTCCGGCAACGATACTATGCGAAACTTATTTATGTAAGTAGGCGCCTAGTGCGCCTTTCATTTTACCTTTAATACTAATATGTCAATTTTTCCCACAGACAAAAGACTTCAAGAAGGATCTTGTAGGCCAGGTCAACCCGCCCAAGTACGAAAAAGCCGAGGATATGTCTAACTTGACATACCTCAACGACGCTTCCGTTTTGTATAACTTGAAGCAGAGATATTACCATAAGCTTATCTACGTAAGTCGGGAGCCGCGACGGCCAGGAGTTGCAGTCTTGCAGTGTGCATGCCTATTCGAACCTTCTTTCAAACCCCATTTGTAGACACATTACCATAGTAGACCTGATAAAGTAAAGTGGAGTTTTCTAGATACATCTGTCATCGAAAACTCATTTTATTTTGGCCTTCTGCAATCAATAATAATATTGGAGAGCTACCAAGAGAGATCAATAGCTGCCCATGAAGCGCAATTCGTCTTGTACCGATAGCTCAATTCGTTTATAAATAGTACGCTGGATATCAACGCAGTCTATTTCGGTACTTGTTATTTCGGTCGCGCTCAAACTATGCGGACTCTTGCCAGATGTGCTAAGCCAGCGTGGTGGCAAAAAATGATGTCCCCAGGTAAAAAAGCGTATCATTTAATAAATATTCTTATTATTTTAAATCTGCAAAACGCAGAGTGCCTAGTGCCTCACTTGTCTGCGTTTGTTTTCCGAGATAATTAAATCATTTTTGAGTAAACGTCGTATCTCCATTGAGTTTTGAATAGATTTATGTTGATGTCAGATATGTAATGTGTCTGCAACTCCCAAACGTTTTCCTTTTTTTGCAAGGACTCCGTTTCTCTAAAGGACATCGCACTTGAACCCTTCTACACAGGACAAGTCGGTGAAATCGTCCAGCGATGGCGCCCACCAGGATGTGTGTTTCATCTCTAAATGGACTTGTTGTTTCAACTTTTTGTGTCTATTGGTTTTTACCGCAGATTAAGTTAGATTTTTGCAGGAAAGGTATCATTACAATACCCCTTGCAATTAAAAAACGGTTTGGTACATTATTGTTTTTGATGTTGATGATATAATTATCATAGCACCCATATACGTCTCGGTTGATTTTCATCGTTTAATCAGTAAAGAGTGTTTTATGATAATTTTATCATATTTTAAACAGAGATTCAAAGTATCGATACAATACTATCTCTGTGACAGTGTGTTTTATTGTTTTGATGCTGAAAAGGGATTTTGTTTATTAACATAAACTGGGATAAATTCCTGTACGAGACACTGAATATTTAAACAAAGTCCTTTCTGTGTGAAAGTGAGTTTTTTTCTTCTTTTTTTTGGGTGTGCGGTAAAAACGGCGATAAATAGGCAATATTTTAACTGTTTAATAATCGTTCAAGCGTGAGGCCGACTCCTACTCGGACTTCAGATTTTTGGCTAGTTTTGAAGATATGTACGGCAGTGAAGACACTTTCCGTAACATTTTTGCTATAAATCAAAAAGTACGTTACCATAAATGAAAAAAAAAAAATTTAATGTTTGTTACCCATTTTTGAATGTTTTCATGTTTTTTTTATCAATAATATACGCAAGCAATCAAGCTATGAGAAAAAACTGCGACAAACTGACAGGCACTGAAATCGTACCTTTGTACCATTTAGATCAGTAAAAAATAATATATTCAAATGTTACTTAATTATTTTACATTCAAGGGTCAAACTAAGATGAGAAAAGATTTATGAAAAACGCTTATGAAATTCGCAAAATTCTTTCCTAACCCTGACTGATCGTCACGAGTAGCATCAAACTCGTTGTAATATGCACCATTATCTCCTTCTAGACGTACTCCGGTCTCTTCTGCGTGGCTATCAACCCGTACAAGAGGTACCCCGTGTACACGACCCGATGTGCCAAGATCTACCGTGGCAAGCGCCGCTCGGAGGTGCCCCCCCACATCTTCGCCATTTCTGACGGTGCTTACGTCAACATGTTGACCAACCACGAGAATCAATCTATGTTGATTACGTAAGTAACACAAGTGTTAAACTGATTTTTTACTTATAAAGCGTAAAATTAGTATTAAACTATAATCTCCTTACCAACACTCTTTCCGTCATATGGACCAAAATGAATGTCCGTTACACTGTAAATGACAAATTGAAAATCACGTTAAGAAATGTATTAAAAAGTCACATAATGTATGTTGTAACTTGTTTGTCATTCACTAAATAAAACATTTCAACCCACAGCGGAGAGTCTGGTGCCGGAAAGACTGAGAACACGAAGAAGGTAATTGCGTACTTCGCCACGGTCGGTGCGTCCCAGAAGAAGGATCCCAACGCGGAGAAGAAGGGCTCTCTTGAAGACCAGGTCGTCCAGACTAACCCTGTGCTTGAAGCCTTCGGTAACGCCAAGACCGTCCGTAACGACAACTCTTCCCGTTTCGTAAGTATTTTTCTACTACTTAACTACATTTTTTACTAAACTATTACGAGATATAGCCAACAGAAGAAACGAAATATCTTCTTAAAAATAGTCAAAAGAAAAGCCCCGCTATCAAGGTCTAACAAATAAGTGACAAAGGACTATAACTGGATTATTACAAAAGAAATCAATATTATGCATGATACTCTTTCGCTATGTTTGATTAATATCTTCAATAAGTGGCTATAACGTTACTATTTTTCCTTCTCCAGGGTAAATTCATCCGTATCCACTTCGGCCCCTCTGGAAAACTGGCTGGTGCTGATATCGAGACCTGTAAGTTATCTAAGCCATTTTTAATGACGAGTTGTTCAACTAGAAGTATGGGTTTTAAAACATTTTATCCTTTAGACCTGCTCGAGAAGGCCCGTGTCATCTCCCAGCAGTCTCTTGAGCGCTCTTACCACATCTTCTACCAGATGATGTCCGGAGCCGTTGATGGACTTAAGGGTATGCAATTAATAATTTATCACTTGAATCAATTAAATACATATTTTTTAAATTCAATACGTTAATATATGTAATTTATTACATTACAACCATTTTAAATAAAATTTCACTTATAATTCGATATTATATAAAATTATTTAATATCTGTGCTATTGTTTACTTTCGAGGTTATACTTTCAAAATTTATGACTAATCATACCACACACACCATCACACAATTTATATCATTATCAACCCTATACCAAATCCCATACCTTATACGATTTATAAATAACCTGTGTGTTTTTGAAATGTAGGCACGTGTATGCTGTCGAACGACATTTACGACTATCACATTGTCTCGCAAGGGAAAACTACTATCCCTAATTTAGATGATGGCGAGGAACTGTTGTTGACTGATGTAAGTCAAGCGTCCCAACTAACTGGGAGGTCTTAACTGAGTTTGCAAGTTGTGTGCAAGTGTGGTTTTCACGCGGTTGCCATCTATCAGCGGGCGTTAAGGGCAAACTCATCACGCCCAAAATGCTACGATAAAAAAGCTTTAATAGTGTGAATCCCTTCCATAAACTTAAAGGGAATTGGCATGATTGATTTAATGTTGGCGCAGCACCAAATACCAAACATGACAGTGATTGGTGTCCTTTTATAGCAAACTGCCTTTTGTCGAACAACGTCAATGACTACCACATCGTCGCGCAAGGCAAGACTGTCATTCCCGGCGTGGATGACGGCGAGGAAATGAGGCTTACTGACGTGAGTCCAGAACACGACCACTGGCTCATTTCATTCTTACTTCATTCATTTCTTCTGCTGTGTCTGTCGCTTTTCGCTTTGCTTACGGCCGGGGGCTCCGGCCGTTGTATGTGTGTGTCAGATGTTGGCTTGATGTTCGCAGAGCTGACGATGTTAAGCCACCGCATCTCGGACTATCCCCTCATAAGTCAAGGGCAAACTAGAATACCCGGTGTCAACGACAGCGAGGAGCTGATGCTGACAGCCGTAAGTCAACCAGCGCATGGAGCGTCCCGGTATTCGTGCACTAGACATTGAGCAATCTCTGACACGCACATGCTCGCCCCCTAAGAACGTCCAGGGCTTATTGCACAGTTTAGTAACGTCACCCCTCCACCACACAGACACCCCTACACGTCCACATGTACCACATTAGGAAGAAAGATAGGATCGGTCCAACAGCAACGGCGATTTACGGGGTAACATTTGTAATGTAACTATTTTTTAACCTACAGAAAAGTGTCTCTTGTCCAACGACATCTACGATTACTATAACGTCTCCCAGGGTAAGGTTACCATTCCCAGCATGGATGACGGCGAAGAATGCACCTTAACCGACGTAAGTTTTCTATGGGGTAGTTTAAGAGACCCACCAAAAACGCTTCAGGACAAGCTACGTTACCCTAATTTTCAGCACCATTATCTAGAACAATAATGGTTATAGTGTTATAAATCCCTTATTTTCCTATTATCGCAGCCAAAAGGACTGGTTAGTGATTAGGGACCTATTAGGGTGATTGTGAGGCCTTAGAGCGACCTTAATGTACATGATCCTACTTGCCCATGCGTGATTACTTGTGATCCAGTATATAGACCCCTGTGCACTTTACCCAAAATGAAGCCCATAGCCCCATATTATCTTAGGTAGTTGCCCGCCTTATAATCAATAACGCTTATTTTATTTACATCACTAAACCTATAACTGTAACTGTTGTTTCGTTATTTTGGAATTTATTAATGTTGAATATTTAAGAATTGCCGTTTAAGCTTTTTATATGTTTTCAAATTAAAACTCAAATTAATTAAGTTATAGTAAAGTTCACAATTTTCGTGGTCAAGTCCTCCTTTTAAGTTTACGCCTGTATAAGGAGCTATTCGCTCTTTCATACTATGTTGTTACAGTAATTATAAATAATTGCTGCCAATTACAATTTTAGACTTAACAAAAAGTTATTTTTATATACCACTTTATTAAAACAAACTGGCTAGGAAAGTTGTGCAAAAATAAGGTAAGGTAAGGAAAGCATTAATTTGTTTGTAGGTAGCGTAAAATAGGTAATTAATAAGAATAAAAGTAATTCTGTTTCATTATACATATTCCTTTTCTTTTAACCATTTTAAGTATTGTAGTTATATTCATTATCACTCCCCACAATAAACATCTTTTTTTAAATACTACTTACAAATGTAAATTTGTAATAAGTATTAGTAGTAGTAGTAATATTTTGTTGTATATTTTGTATAGATCATTTTAAAATGACACAAGGATTTTCCCTATTGAATTTCTGCAAATGGGTACAATCTGTCTTCTGTTCCTCTCAATTTATGATTCTCTCTAATATGTTATTGGTATTGTAGCAAGCTTTCGACATCCTGGGTTTCACTGAAGAGGAGAAGGAAAACGTTTACAAGATTACCGCCGCTGTCATGCACATGGGTGGCATGAAGTTTAAGCAGAGGGGTCGCGAGGAGCAGGCTGAAGCCGATGGCATGGAGGCAAGTAAACGATATAAATAATCGTCATATTCCATACTGGTAGTTTTCTAAAATTGTATATAATTTTATTTAAACTAAAACGAGAAAATAATAGGTGGTTACAAATAATAATTGTTGATTTTCCGATTTCAGGAGGGCCAGAGAGTCGCCACTCTTCTTGGTGTTGACTGCCAGGACTTGTACAAGAACTTGCTCAAGCCCCGCATCAAGGTCGGAAACGAGTTCGTGACCCAGGGTCGTAACAAGGACCAGGTCACCAACTCCGTCGGCGCCCTCTGCAAGGGTGTCTTCGATCGTCTCTTCAAGTGGCTCGTCAAGAAGTGTAACGAGACTCTTGACACCAAGCAGAAGAGGCAGCACTTCATTGGTGTACTGGATATTGCTGGTTTCGAGATCTTCGACGTGAGTATTTACGGAAAGACTTAGGCACATCGAATCGACGTCTTCTAGTTCTACATGATGCTATAGATGTGCCTTATGGAAAGAAAATTTCACTCAATCCGTTCATTACAATAGATACCAATGTAATTTACACCTAGTAGAATGCATTGTTATTTTCAATAAATAACCATAGTGTATAAGAATTTTAGTTTTAGCTCTAGTTGCAGACGAAAAATATTTTTCAAAATTTTTGTGCTAATAACTATTTGATTTCCTAGTTCAATGGGTTTGAGCAAATTTGCATAAACTTCACAAACGAGAAACTGCAACAATTCTTCAACCACCACATGTTTGTATTGGAACAAGAAGAGTACACACGTGAGGGCATCCACTGGGAGTTCATTGATTTCGGAATGGACTTACTGGCGTGCATTGACCTTATTGAAAAGGTATACTAAATGCAAAGCACGCTCGGTTGAAGGCAGTTCAATGTGTTTAGAGAGTATAGCTTCTAGATTTTAGTACCTACTAACTAACCTACATCTAAGTGAGGAGCTCTTTTTTAATTGTTTTTTGTGTCCATTAACTGGGGTTTCCTATTGTTTATAAAAGTACAACGGTTTCGAGCAAATCTGCATTAACTTCACCAATGAGAAGCTGCAGCAGTTCTTTAACCACCACATGTTCGTACTCGAGCAAGAAGAGTACAAGAAGGAGGGCATCAACTGGGCCTTCATCGATTTTGGAATGGACTTGCTCGCTTGTATCGATCTGATCGAGAAGGTAATAGTCGGATAACATCCGTCTGAACACTGAACCCGCCGACGCCGGAACTCCGAGGCGGGGTAGTTTACAAAATTGTTTACCCTCCGACTGGCAGGGCATCATTTACATAGAGGAACTAAAACCAAACACCAGCGGAATGAAATCCGTTATTGATCCGTATCTAACACCCTTGTCTTAACCTTCCACGTTACTTATTCCCCTGCAGTTCAATGGTTTTGAGCAACTCTGCATTAACTTCACCAACGAGAAACTGCAGCAGTTCTTTAACCACCACATGTTTGTGTTGGAGCAAGAAGAATACCAGCGCGAGGGCATCGAGTGGACTTTCATTGACTTTGGCATGGACCTTCAAAATTGCATTGACCTTATTGAAAAGGTAGTTGGCGGAAACGCAACGACGAGCGCTTGCCTCACGCCACGGAGTGCCCGAAAAAAGTAACTGAGATCCTCAAATACCAATCTTAGTTAAAAGGTGGTTACTTTATTCGAGCACTCACCAATGCAACTCACTGTGTTTTATGTGTTATTTCTGTGTTATTTCTGTTCAACTTTTAATAATATTTTCACACTTTTTAAACAACAAGGAAACAAACACGTAAGAAATTATTAGTTTTTAACAGAATTTCGATTATCTTTTACATGTATCGCGATCCAGATGAACGGGTTTAATCAGCTATG
This sequence comes from Acleris holmiana, assembly GCA_949316455.1. Taxonomy (NCBI): domain Eukaryota; kingdom Metazoa; phylum Arthropoda; class Insecta; order Lepidoptera; family Tortricidae; genus Acleris; species Acleris holmiana. Next base: position 12,414,914 of record OX438773.1, on the reverse strand, counting down.
CGTTAACTTTACCAACGAAAAATTACAACAGTACTTTAACCATTTCATGTTCGTGTTAGAACAAGAGGAGTACGAACGTGAAGGGATCCAATGGACCTTCATAGATTTTGGTATGGACCTTCAAGCGACTATAGAATTAATAGAAAAGGTATTAGAATCCAGTACAGCTTGGGTTAAGGCGCGATTAGACGACGCTTCAGGCTGAGAACGTATCCCGGCAACAAGTACACTGCTGGCTGTCAACCCTTTGCTCCGCGGTATTTAAATTGCTTGCGCACACGCAAGCTTTTGAACGATCGAGGCCTAAGCAATTAAAAACTAAACTTACACAATGACACGCTGTTAGGATTGCACATTTCAAAAATACTTTGAATTTTATCCGTAACTTCGCATTTATTTTGAAGTATGAAGTAACTTTAGTATTAACTGCTTCCGTGATTCGTAAATTGTAAAAGTAATACAATTATTTTATTTATAATTAAAATACTATAATGAAGTACAAGTAGTTTAACGTATTAAAATAGCCTTAATGATTTTTAATTTAGCACCCACGAACAGGTAAATACCACACACTTTACTAATGCATGTGCTTAATCTTTAACGCATAATATTATAGCTTTAAGTGTAAATATTTCAGGACTATTTCGAAAAGGTAACTTGTGCCCCAATTCTAGATTTTTTAAATTCTTTTTTTGTGTAATTCGTAAAGCCTACGTTTTTAAGGGATAATACACTATTTAAAATCAAACTTTTAGTTTGGTAAAGGCTTAAAGTTAGAATTTGTTCCCTATACATTAAAAAACACAATCGAACCAAAAAATTTATTAGTAAATTTGCTTAAGGCACAAGTTTCGCAAGCGTGACTTCGTCTTCTAACAACATCGGTCCGATTGCAGCCCATGGGTATCCTCTCCATCCTTGAGGAAGAGTCTATGTTCCCGAAAGCCACCGACGCTACCTTTGTTGAGAAGCTGAACAACAACCACTTGGGCAAGTCGGCTCCATTCTTGAAGCCCAAGCCCCCCAAGCCCGGCTGCCAGGCTGCTCACTTCGCTATTGGCCATTATGCCGGAAACGTAAGTATTTGATATAAACACAATTTGGCTTTTAATAAATTAATACTAATTCCAAGTTGTGGTGAGGTTAGATCTCTTTGTTCCCGATTAAGCATTTCATTTTGACAACTTAAAATTTGACTCTTTATTATTCCTAGGTTAAAAAAATGGTTCATAGTTATGCGCACGTTATGTCATCAAGATATATATCCACATGCCACAAAGATGTCCAGAAACTTATCTATATCTCCTTGAAAAATAGGTCGGCTACAACATCACTGGCTGGCTTGAGAAGAATAAGGACCCCCTTAACGACACCGTCGTAGACCAGTTCAAGAAGGGACAGAATAAGCTCATGGTCGAGATCTTCGCTGACCATCCTGGCCAGTCCGGAGATGCCGCCGCCGCTAAGGGTAATTGAACTTTATTATTGACTATTTTAATGAATTTTATTTAGTCCCCATGTAGCAAATTTGGTTACAACGAAGATTACGAGGTGCCATGAGCTGAATGAACAAATACTTCTGTGAACATAACATCACACCACAACCATTTTCAAATATCGGTTATACAAAATCCGAAAATCAATTCAACCAAAATCACAACAATACTTCTCTGAATTTTACACTCATTTTCATACTCATAAGACTTCTTTATCATAGTGCATTTATATAAAGTATATTTTTCATTACAATTTTTTAACGAAAATAGGCGCTGGTGGCAAGCGTGCCAAGGGTTCTGCCTTCCAGACCGTATCATCACTCTACAGGGTAAACAATACAATGAACCAAATGACATTTGCTTCAATGCCTTTATCGTCGCTTCAATGTATCGTCTTTCACTTTTAAGCTTAAGACTGGCCCTCGTAAACTACCACCGATCTTAGTATCGAGACTCATTTCTTACCTACCTTACACATAACAATGCGAAGGATTGGTGGCGCAGGGCCGGTCTTCCACGCTTCACATTATCCTGTCAATGTCTGCGTATGTTTTACAGCACAGCTCATGTCGCCGATTGTCTCTGGTTGGCCGTCGCGCCTTGTCCGCTGTTACGCCATTGTGACCGTTCTTTACTAATCTTTGCTTCTTTGTAATGTACGTCCGTAGGCGGTCGCGGTAAGAAGGGTGGTGGTTTCGCCACTGTCTCCTCCGCTTACAAGGTTCTTAAAAGTTTATTATATCGATTTGGGTTTTTTGTTTATTTAAATCATGTGGTACCTTACATACCACAGTCTTGACATAAGTAGTCAACACTTTATTGTTGTTTTAGATTTCTTAAAGGTAACATGAAGTTACCTCCCAGTGTTCTTGTTTTTCAATGTTGTCACTTAACAAAATGCACTATCGTGTACTTATAGTGTAGATGCACTGTGTAGTTCGTTTACCGCACAGCGCATAACGAGCCCCAGGAACGTACCGTACGATTCGCGTCTGGGTGTATTTCGCTTTGTGTGCTTGTGTGTTATCGTCATAACCCCTGGTTTTGTGTGTATTTATTATAATAATCGCCTCATCACCATCACTTTAATATGAAAATATTCATCACACATTATGTGTTGCTTTTTGTGTTTTTGTTTGTAAACTCTGTTTAATACACAAAACAAAAATGATTTATTATTGTTGAATTTAAAAACACGTTAACTTTTTTCACACATAAATTTTTTGCATTGTAAATTAAGTAATACTTGCAGGAACAACTTAACAACCTGATGACGACTCTGAGGTCTACCCAGCCTCACTTCGTACGTTGCATCATCCCCAACGAGTTGAAACAGCCTGGTAAGCGAACACTTTTGCATCCTCTTAATATTTTTAGTACGAAAAGTAACATTGATGTGTTAAAGATTATTTCTCTTTGTTACTTCTAATCTGGAGAGGTTTCAATAAATGGATAACCATTTTTTAACATTTAAAAAACTGTTTTTATTTAATTGCCCTAAAAAAATAACTTTTTACAAAGTGACTCGCCTATTTTTACTACTCCTATGCTGCTATTTATGTCTGCATTATTATATCTTCCTACAGGTCTCATCGACTCCCACCTTGTGATGCACCAGCTCACCTGTAACGGTGTGCTTGAGGGCATCCGTATTTGCCGTAAGGGCTTCCCCAACAGGATGGTCTACCCTGACTTCAAGCTGCGGTAAGATTCCGAACAGCTAGAAATAGTTATTAAAAATAGCTCAAGAACTTCTGAGACTGGCTTGTATCAACAGTAATTAATTCAGTAGTTTATGTCTCTGTTTTGAAACAGGATTATATATTTAATTTTGATATAATGCGGTAGAGGAGTCATAACATTTTTTTAGCGCTGGAATTTTCTGGGGCAACTATTCTGGTACTTCAGCTGACGCATCTGACGTCATCGGAATACTTTATTTTCACAGCTATGAGTAACATGGAGATGGACATTTTTACTGCACCTTCGACCATACTTTATTTCATAGTGTTTGAAACTCAACAAAGATCTTGTTATTAATTTATTGTTCAACAAACAGTTACATGATTCTTGCACCAGCCATCATGACTTCCGAAAAAGATCCTAAAGAGGCAGCTAGGAAGTGTTTGGAAGCAGTCGAACTTGACCCTGAGAGCTATCGTATCGGTCACACCAAGGCAAGGATAAATGGGGATTAGAATGGTGTTAGCATGTAGAAGTAGTACCGGAGACAAACTCTAAAGAATAGAGTTATTTTTATTCCCTGTGAATTTACCATTTTAAGTCAGTTTTTGCCAACATGTAGGTTCCCAGTCGTAGTTAACCACTGCACCTGAAATGCACTCCATACACTGAACTGTATACAATGTGATAACATGAGGATTATTTTCTATTTACCTTATTTTGCCCCCAAACCTCCAGCACGTTCATAATAGTATACATATATTATATAGACTTTCCCTCATTGTGTGGACATATTTTGATAATGTAGCTACAAGATCCTGGCTCCAGCTGCAGTGGATAAGGAAAGCGATCTTAAGAAGATCGCTCAGGCCATCTTGGACGCCACGGGCTTGGATGTCGAGTCCTACCGTCTCGGTCACACCAAGGCATGTTCATCCAGTTGTGTAGTTAGCAGCTTCCAGAAAAGAGCATTGCGACTCGGTGCTTAGTCAGATTACAACAACCATTTGTTAATGGCCGTATAATTTGACTGGTAGATTCTAAGCAGCTTTTCAAGAGCCCATAAGACACAGGCTACTGTTTGGTTTTCCCCTATCCTTTACACACATTCACACATACACTGTTATATTTTTGTATGTTCCTCAAACGCAGATACAAAATTCTGTGCCCGAACCAGATCAAAGAACCAATGTCGCCTGAAAAAGCCACTGAAAAAATTCTCGAGCAAACCGGCTTGGATTCCGAGTCTTTCAGGCTTGGAAGGACAAAGGTAGAATTAGTGCATGCATATAACGACAACACGTACACAAAATCTGATACTAACAAATGTACTGTCCTTTTTTGTAATGTATTTGCCTTGTTTAATTATAATATTAGGTTAGTTATATGTATTCCATGATATGCTGCTTAAAAAAACTCGTTCAGTGTGTTTTGACGAGTCGACTTATGCAAAAATCCTCGCTAACAATTAAGTGTGTTTTATATAAATGCAACATAATTACAAACCAATGTTTAAATATTTATTAGGAGATCTAAAAACTTTAGCCCTCCATACATGTGTTCTGCAATGGTCTTCAACATTTTTTAAGAGTGATCGTAACATAGTGATGTGTTTAGGTGTTCTTCCGCGCTGGTGTCCTGGGTCAGATGGAAGAGCTGCGTGACGACAGGTTGTCGAAGATCGTGTCTTGGCTCCAGGCCTTCATCCGTGGTTACTTGTCCCGTAAGGAGTACAAGAAGCTGCAGGAACAGAGGTAGTTATCCTGCCGTGCCAAAACAACATTATGAAACTTACCAGTACATAGCTTAGTAGTTGTATGACTTAAATGAGAAAGAAATCAATTTACGTACTCGTTTAGTTTACTAACTTAAAATAGTTTAGTAACTATTTATCATACATAAATAGTTACTTTAAATGAAATAGATAAATAACTTTAATTTATCACAAGTTTCAAATACGAGTAACCATAGGTGGTCGGTAGGGTGTTAATCGCAAGTCATTATTTAGTAAGGATATTAGTTAAGTATTCTCTTTGATTACTAGGGTCGCCCTCCAAGTTGTCCAGCGCAACTTGCGCAAGTACCTGCAGCTGCGCACCTGGCCGTGGTGGAAGATGTGGCAGAAGGTCAAGCCTCTGCTCAACGTCACCCGCGTCGAGGATGAACTCGCGGTAAGCATCACTCAACGCATTAACATGATGGAGCACCTGACCCAATAAATAATCAGATTTAGAGCGTGAATCAAGCACGCAAATAGCTCCGACCGCGCCCACCTGGCGGTTACGTGACACCGCACCTGCCGCGGCCATTTCTGGAATACCCCCTCCCCGCGTACCTAGCTAAGTAATCATGCGTAGGCGGCTATCGCCCGCTGGAAAACTCCAGCTCTCCTGTCAGTAGTTGAGCGGTCGGCCGGGCGCGCACCTACCCTTACGAACGAACCGACATTCCTAAATTTTATCCGATTGATGTGATCTTATAAATTCTAATTATGATGGCAGAAATTCACGTTTCGGAATGGGATGGTGTGGATAAAAGTGACATTGAATTACAGAAACTCGAGGAGAAGGCACAGAAGGCCATCGAAGCCTTGGAGAAGGAGGAGAAGCTCCGCAAGGAGTTGGAGGTGCTCAACTCCAAACTGCTCGAGGAGAAGAACGCTCTGCTCGGCTCCCTCGCGGGCGAGAAGGGCTCTCTGTCGGAGACGCAGGAGCGCGCCGCCAAGCTGCAAGCCCAGAAGAACGACTTGGAGTCCCAACTCAGGGTAAGTCAAACTTTACTTGAACAAACTTTTTTTTTTTTAATAAAAGGAAATTAGTAACGTAAAATAAATAAAATACTTAAACGTTTTCACCGTATCTCAACAAGAAGCGTTCTTACGTGAAAATATTTATCTTACCAATACAGTTTCTTTGATTAGTGCATATTGGAAATTAGTGTTATGAATTTAATAGGCTAAAAAAAACATCCCCACGTTACGTGTAGGAGAGGTACCCTAATTTTTTTTTCTTTTTTCTGTATTACTTTGTTGGCGTGACTAATATGCATATTCATGCCAAATAACAACTTTCTAGTACTAAGAGTTTCTGCGCTAGGTTGCGGACGGACAGACGAACGGACGTTTATTTTAATTAAGAAAGGTCCTAGGGCCAAGCTTGGAAGAATTGAGTTTCTTACGCATTTTATTCATGATTAGAAATGCTTAATCGAATTCGAATATGATACTTATAATAATGAAAGCCAAGTTCATTCACATTGTTGTTAACAAATCTGAAGTAGAGGCAAGTATTTAGGTCGCAAGTACTTCGAGAGTTAGGAACTCATAAATAATGTCCCTAATTATTTTAATTAATTATGGGTAGAGATTCCTGTGGTGAGTAAATACGCTCGAGACATGCCCAGTAACAAGCCAAATATGTAGACGCAGACAGTGTTGCAAAGCAAACATGCTTCGATTGCTCATGTTTTTCTTTAAATAAACACGGTTTTGTTTACACAAAAAGCGGCTTTAGTAGTTAAAAATAAATTGCACGTCTACAAGTTGCACGATTTTATTGCAATCCATTAATTGCTATTATTTGCCGATAGACAGATACCAGACATGTTTAGAGGAAGTTCGAAAGCGATTTGTATATTTTTAGTTTTATTCAACGGTCTGGAACTTTTAATTTTGATTACTGACTCGTTTGTTTGTTATTGTAGGACACCCAGGACCGCCTCACCCAGGAGGAGGATGCTCGCAACCAGCTCTTCCAGAATAAGAAGAAGTTGGAACAGGAGGTTTCCGGCCTGAAGAAGGACGTCGAGGACCTCGAGCTGTCTGTCCAGAAGTCAGAGCAGGACAAGGCTACCAAGGACCACCAGATCCGCAACTTAAACGACGAGATCGCCCACCAGGATGAGCTCATCAACAAGCTCAATAAGGAGAAGAAGATGCAAGGTGAGACCACCCAGAAGACCTCCGAGGAGCTCCAGGCCGCCGAGGACAAGGTCAACCACCTTAACAAGGTTAAACAGAAGCTCGAGCAGACCCTTGATGAGCTGGAGGACTCCCTGGAGCGTGAGAAGAAGCTGCGCGGTGATGTCGAGAAGCAGAGGAGGAAGGTTGAGGGTGACCTCAAGCTGACCCAAGAAGCCGTTGCCGACCTCGAGCGCAACAAGAAGGAGCTCGAGCAGACCATCCAGCGCAAGGACAAGGAGATTTCCTCCTTGACCGCCAAGCTCGAGGACGAGCAGTCGCTGGTCAGCAAGCTCCAGAAGCAGATCAAGGAGCTGCAGGCCCGCATCGAGGAGCTCGAGGAGGAGGTCGAGTCCGAGCGCCAGGCGCGCGCTAAGGCTGAAAAGCAGCGCGCTGACTTGGCCCGCGAACTCGAGGAGCTCGGTGAGCGCCTCGAGGAGGCCGGCGGTGCCACCTCTGCCCAGATCGAGCTTAACAAGAAGCGCGAGGCTGAGCTGAGCAAGCTGCGCCGTGACCTGGAGGAGGCCAACATCCAGCACGAGTCCACCCTCGCCAACCTGCGCAAGAAGCACAACGATGCCGTCGCCGAGATGGGTGAGCAGCTCGACCAGCTCAACAAGCTTAAGGCCAAGTAAGTACAATACAGCAATATAAGTGTACTTATAATTTTATCTGACTTAGCGTTTGTATGTTTGTTTGTGATATTATTTTTTATCGACTGACAAAAATAATTTCAAATTATTAGTTTTAAGCAAACTAAAATGTGGCGGACAATTTTTGAAATTGGTTTTTTACAGTTAGGTAGTCCAGCTAAAAGTAGGACTTGAGGGGCTAAATATAACATTCCTATTACGTGGCAAATCTAATAAACACCGGCATTAAGTGCCGAGTTTATAAATAAGCTTCTGCAAGCCCGTGAGTTTTATTTAGGTGTGAAGGGTATGATGCCGATCTGAGTTTTATTGTCATGTGAAAGTACCGTTTGGGTTTTGTCAATATTTCTGGAATATGTAATCAAGCAATAACTATTGTGGGATATATACTCAACTTTGCTGCAATCCAGGGCTGAGCATGACCGTGCGTCTTGCTACTCCGAGCTTAACAACACGCGGGCCGCCGTCGATCAGGTCGCACGCGAAAAGGTACCATGTCGCCCTTGAGGCATGTCTACCGCCTGGGGTTACCCTGCATGGACCTTCCCTAAAGTGGAATAACCCACAACCCAAAGTGGAACGACCCACATCGAAATACGATGACCACTACACACCCATAAACACAAATCATTTAGGATTTGATATTAATTATTTTTGTAATCCATCCAGGGCTGAGAAAGAACGCTCTCAATACTTTAGCGAAGTCAATGACCTTCGTGCTGGTCTCGACCACGTGTCCAACGAAAAGGTATTAATAATGTTTTGGCATTCAGCAGGACTTCGCTTTGCTTCCGCCAGAATAAATGGAATACCACACGACACTTTACACTCATCAAATATAACCAACCAAATAATAACCTCTCATCCTAATCACAAAGAAGCTATAAGCGCTTTGAAATGACACTAACATAATTAGAATATTAATAACAAGTTGATCAAAATCCAATAATATTATTTAAAAAATATTAACGTTTTATAGTGACAGAATTAACTAAATATGCATAACTAAAAAACCAGCCAAGTGCGAGTCGGAGAAGCGCACGAAGTGTTCCGTATCATTATCTATACAGTATTAGACACTTTATTATTATAACCATTGTTTTTCGTTTCACCTATCCTGGTGTCTGTCTGTAACCACAGTATCGTATTAAGATCGAAAAAAAACGGCGAAAAAATCACGCTAGTTGTATGGAAGCCCACTTAATTTATTTGATTAGATTTTTTTTTAAGAGAATGTACAACTAAATATTCTGTTAATATTTCAAGTGTCTACCTGTTTCCGTTATTAATAGCGAGCAAACATAGCAAAAAAAAACACGTATATTGTATGGGATAAATATTTATTTTATCTAAATTTATTTATTTATTCTTAAAGCGAATATACAACTAAATATTCTTTGTATATTTCAAGCTTCTCCCTGTTGCCGTTATTAATATCCAGCAAAAAACAGAAAAAAACATGTTTGTTGTATGGGAGCCATCTTTAAAATATTTGTTGTATTCTATTTTTAGAATTTGTTGTTATAGCGGCAACAGAAATACAAACTGTTCAGTTATCACGGCTCATTAGATTCAGCCTGGTGACAACAGACAAACAACGGGGTCTTAGTAATACGGTCCCGTTTTTACCCTTTGGGTACGGAACCCTAAAAACAAAGTAAATTTAAATATCAAGTGATCATTAATACTATCTTTCAAGCAATTTTTATAAACTCTTAATACCTGGTGATTTTTAGAGCAATAATATTGGATTTTTCTTTAGGCTGCCCAAGAGAAGATCGCCAAGCAGCTGCAGCACCAGCTTAACGAGGTTCAAGGCAAGGCTGATGAGGCCAACCGCACCCTCAACGACCTGGATGCCGCTAAGAAGAAGATGTCCATTGAGAACTCCGACCTGCTGCGCCAGCTCGAGGAGGCTGAGAGCCAGGTTTCGCAGCTATCCAAGATCAAGGTGTCGCTTACCACTCAGCTCGAGGACACCAAGAGGCTCGCCGACGAGGAGGGCAGGGTAAGTAACAATAATATAATAAAACTTTTTAAACAAATTGACTCCTATCTTGTAAATAGGTATGATTTTGGTGCAGCGAAATTAAGGTTTCTGTTTATTACAGGAACGCGCCACCCTTCTTGGCAAGTTCCGCAACCTGGAGCACGACCTGGATAACATCCGCGAACAGGTCGAGGAAGAGGCTGAAGGCAAGGCTGATCTCCAACGCCAGCTCTCCAAGGCCAACGCCGAGTCCCAACTGTGGCGTTCCAAGTACGAGTCCGAGGGCGTTGCCCGCTCCGAGGAACTCGAGGAGGCCAAGCGCAAGCTCCAGGCTCGCCTCGCCGAAGCCGAGGAAACCATTGAGTCCCTCAACCAGAAGGTCGTTGCCCTCGAGAAGACCAAGCAGCGTCTCGCCACCGAGGTCGAGGACCTGCAGCTCGAGGTCGACCGCGCCACCGCTATTGCTAACGCTGCCGAGAAGAAACAGAAGGCCTTCGACAAGATCATCGGTGAATGGAAGCTCAAGGTTGACGACCTGGCCGCTGAGCTCGACGCCAGCCAGAAGGAGTGCCGCAACTACTCCACCGAACTGTTCCGTCTCAAGGGTGCCTACGAGGAAGGCCAGGAGCAACTCGAGGCCGTTCGTCGCGAGAACAAGAACCTCGCCGACGAGGTCAAGGACTTGCTTGACCAGATCGGTGAAGGTGGCCGCAACATTCACGAGATCGAAAAGGCCAGGAAGCGTCTGGAAGCCGAGAAAGACGAGCTCCAAGCCGCCCTTGAAGAAGCTGAGTCTGCCCTCGAACAGGAGGAGAACAAGGTCCTTCGCGCTCAACTCGAGCTATCCCAAGTCCGACAGGAGATCGACCGCCGCATCCAAGAGAAGGAGGAGGAATTCGAGAACACCCGCAAGAACCACCAGCGCGCCCTCGACTCCATGCAGGCTTCCCTCGAAGCCGAGGCTAAGGGCAAGGCTGAGGCCCTGCGCATGAAGAAGAAGCTCGAGGCTGACATCAACGAGCTTGAAATCGCTCTTGACCACGCCAACAAGGCCAACGCTGAGGCCCAGAAGAACATCAAGCGCTACCAGGCCCAGATCAAGGACCTGCAGACCGCCCTTGAGGAGGAGCAGCGCGCACGTGACGATGCCCGTGAACAGCTGGGTATCTCCGAGCGCCGCGCCAATGCTCTCCAGAACGAGCTGGAAGAATCCCGCACCCTTCTGGAACAGGCTGACCGCGCTCGCCGCCAGGCCGAACAGGAGCTGGGCGACGCTCACGAGCAGCTCAACGAGCTGTCCGCCCAGAGCGCCTCCCTCTCCGCCGCCAAGAGGAAGCTCGAGTCCGAGCTGCAGACCCTGCACTCCGACCTGGACGAGCTCCTCAACGAGGCTAAGAACTCTGAGGAGAAGGCCAAGAAGGCCATGGTTGACGCCGCTCGTCTCGCCGATGAGCTGCGCGCCGAGCAGGACCACGCCCAGACACAAGAGAAGCTGCGCAAGGCTCTTGAGCAGCAAATCAAGGAGCTCCAAGTTAGGCTGGACGAGGCTGAGGCCAACGCGCTGAAGGGAGGCAAGAAGGCCATCCAGAAGCTTGAACAGAGGGTCAGGGAGCTCGAGAACGAGCTTGATGGTGAACAGAGGAGGCACGCCGACGCACAGAAGAACCTGCGCAAGTCCGAGAGGCGCATCAAGGAGCTCACCTTCCAGGCCGAGGAGGACCGCAAGAACCACGAGCGCATGCAGGACCTCGTTGACAAACTGCAGCAGAAGATCAAGACCTACAAGAGGCAGATCGAGGAGGCCGAAGAAATCGCCGCCCTCAACTTGGCTAAGTTCCGCAAGGCACAGCAGGAGCTGGAGGAGGCTGAGGAGCGAGCAGACCTGGCCGAGCAGGCCATCAGCAAGTTCCGAGGCAAGGGACGCGCGGGATCCGCGGCCCGAGGAGTCAGCCCGGCGGTGAGTTTAACTCATTTTATGTTTTGAATTGCCCTCTATCTCAATGCTTTCAAGTACTCAGAAATCTTCGCTATAACTAAACTGTATTCTTTCGTCCAGGCGTCCATTAAAGGGCGCGTATAAGTGACCACGGAGTGAGATGTAAGTGCTCGTACCCACACGGCGACAGGAACGGTCGTCGCGCTAACCCCACCAACCAACTACCAATCCATAGAAGGATGAGATTTATACGTAGCGAAAAAGCTGCGAAATTAGGCCTATGGTTATGAATGCTCAGTCAAAATTATTCGTAAATCTCAAGCTCAAAAATGTTCCCTTGTATTGTCCGGCATGCCCCTGCGTGTCCGTTGCTCTATAGAGGCCAGTATGTGATCCTGTGTTGTATGTTACAGCCCCAGCGCCCGCGCCCCGCCTTCGACGGCTTCGGCACCTTCCCACCAAGGTTCGACCTGGCGCACGATGATTTCTAAACGTTCCACAAAACCAAAACGGACTGTACAGATTTTCGTTGTTAATTTAACATAATTTTTTTATACATAGCAGTAAAAATGCGTGAAACGGAAACTGTAAATTTACATGTTTAAACACCAAAAAAACTTTATACACTTTAGTATTCTAATCTTTTTACGAAAAGCTATTTTGTAACTTGTTGATATTTATTTATTTATTGCTGAGTATGTATCGAGAGTGGGGGGGTGGGGCGCGCGGCCGGCGCCGCGACCCCAGAGACACGCCCACCAACCCCGCACCGGCGCCCGCGCCGCGCGCCCCACCGCCTCTTGACATCTAATAAAGCGATATCGTTGTCATAAAACATATAAATATTTAGTTTTCTTTGTAAAACCTTTTTCTTACCCTTTCGATAGTGCACCTCTTTTAAAGAATGACACAATTCGTAATATGCATATTATGTTAATCAGATTACTCTGACTTGCCTTTTTATTTGTATCACACTCGCACTTTCAGTGGTCATTACCCGTAGTCGGGTAAAAAACTGTGACCGTTTTGTTCTTGTGGAGGATTTCCAATACAAATGGTATATAGTTAAATCAAAAATATGATATCTATACATAAAAGCTCTCGCAGGCTACTGGATTCGATCGAGTACCTAAGTAACGTTATCGTGTCGTCATCGATAAAATATGCATAGCGATTGGTATCACCGCCCTCTAGTATGTATTTAGTACTCAAAGGAGGATGGGCAAATCAACCTATGTACCAACCAATAACAACAAGCGATTTGTCACAGGTTAGGTTATTTTAAATTCTAAAACTTTTACTATTGCGGTAAGCCCAAATCATTGTATTAAAAAGTTATCTCCTCATAAATACAATGGGGTGAGGCATTCTAGTTCGGCCATTAAAATTACTCATAGTGATTTAACATTTCGCGCCTTAAAAGAACTAGTAAAATATAAAAATATATTTCCGATGAGATATGGCATTGCTATTGGTTTCTAGGATAGGGTCCATATATCTTCCTTTGATAGCAAGTTGACATTGACATTGCCTTCATAGCGTCATCGAGTCGTAAATATGTAGATTAATGTATGAAAAAGTGAGTTCTGTACCTTAACCATGAGCTACAGTGACCGTTCTCGCTAGCGAGTCCAATGCTCTGGCCCTCACAGTATTCTAATACAGTACCTAACGGGAAAAGAGCATTACAGATGTCAGGGCCTCTATTCAACTGCGTTATAACGATATCGCGTTTGACGACACATATTAATCTTATGTTTTCTTTGTTAACAAAACTTGTTATGTAATTTATGTAATTCCATCATATTAAATTTTATTTTCGTTTACTCTGCCTTATGTACGAGTATGTGGAATGGCAACAAATTCAAATGAATGCCAAACACGTCAGACTGTCAATAATATCAACGTAAGAAAAATGTTTGTTACTCCTGAAACGTCAGAATGCGTCAGCTGTCAGAATTCTACGGAATTAAAAATTAAGGTTTAGAGGAGACCTGCGGCTTCGTACGTGTAGAAATAGTTTCCCGTCCCCCCATTCCCCTATTTTAACCCGTTAGGGGGTGAATTTTAAAAAATCCTTTCTTAGTGCACCCCTAGACTACCCCTAGGAGCCTACGTGCCAAATTATAAATTTCTAGACCCAGCGGTTTGGGCTCTGCGTTGATATGTTAGTTAGTCAGTCAGTTACTCACAATCGGTCAGGGCCTCTATTCTACTGCGTTATAACGGTATCGTGTTTCACGTGTTTTAGAATCGTTTATGACTTGGTCGCCTTTATGTCAATGACCTAAGAGTTATTAAAACGTTGACGTTATTACTTGAGTTATGTTCAGCGAAACGATAAACTACTCGTATTTTATTTTACCATATATACGAGTATATCTGTTAGAACACATAATGCTTGCTGTAATCCTTTATAATAACATTAATAACAAGAAAATTACTACAATACCACCTTCTAAATGGTGTCTACAATAACAGATATCATTGTTTAAAAATTACAGAGTTACAACATGTAGTTTGCTTTTGTTTTTAAGAACTACATACAACTTAAAGTTTCGAGTTTCTTTAGAATTATATAATGTTAAGCATGTCGTTAACTTATGTTTTTTGAATACATTCAATTTAAATTTCTAGTGCAAATTATTATACCTACTATTTTATTTAATGGGAATTTCACAATAAATTAAGGCCTATTCAGAGGCCGTAGCCAAGATGCCTACGCGTTTCTATTCGTTTTGTTTTTAAACCAATCGCGTCACTGGTAGATCACGTCATACAATTAAAAAAAACCCCCGTCTCAAAACAGTCTGTCATTGGTTTAAACACCAAACGTTTAGAACCGCTAGTTAATTTAAAATAAGATTTAAATCAAGCCATTTTCATCAATTGTTACCGATGATTGCTTATTAGACGCTTCAACCGTGTAAGGTTAGAATATAGATTTGAACGTGAAGTGACTCTTAATGATATTATTAACATTGTTGGTCGTTTTACAAGACGGATCGACGGATGGCGGATCGAATGGGTGAATGAAAGTATCTATGTATGTGTGTTAGTAGTAGGTAATGATTTTCTTTTGATCCTCGTGATAGTGAAATCCCGAGTTCAAAACCCCAGCGGATCCAATTTACTGTTTAAAGTATGAGGTCCTAAAAAGTTTAAGTTTTCGACCCAGGGACAGAGCAGTGCAAGTCGCCATCTTGAATTAAAAGTGCCAAAATTGATATTTTTTTTAAATTTCCTCATCAAACTATAAAAAAATCAGTGAGAATTAAAAACCCGTGAAATAAAATTGTGCACAGTTCGTGCATGGATGTCATACACGTATAAGTGAGTTTTTCAAACTTAAGTCAGTACATTACATTACCTAACTCACTGTGAAGGAAAACAGGAAATCGTTAGGAAACTTGCACATTCGTTTAGTTAAATGTGCAGGAGAATATCCGACAGGGTCGAAGAGTTTCAAAGGACTCATTGTACAAAGACTTTTGTATCTGTGGGGCCTGTGCAGCCGCATACACTTGCGAGTTATCGTTGTAAGTTTTGAGACAAAGCTATATGCAATACTGAGTTGCAGATATTTGCTACTTACTCTTACCCATAGTTGCGTCTAAAAACTTACAGCAATAACTGGCAAGTGTGAATGCGGCCTACGAGTGACTACGAATATACTTATACGTTGGAAAGTAAGGGTCGGAGAGTAATATTCTTTATTTAACAATACCTACAATAACAGCATGAAAAGTAAAGTAAGTACAAGGAAAATTAAGTATAGAAAGCGCACCGACTGGTCGGTCGAACATGCCTACTCTTCGCCTTAGGATCTTTCCACGTGTATTGACGCAGAATCGGCTTAGGCCGATCAGAAAAACCTGTTTGTCCATGCAATAAGAGCTAAAGAGGCAACGTTCAGCACGGCTAGAAGAGTCGAGCCGAATAACGTCTTTTTAGGCCTTATTGCATGGATATAAAGGTTTTTCTGATCGGCCTAACCCGATTCCGCGTCAATACATGTGGGGAGACTAAAAGGCAAAGAGTCAGGCATATTTGACTGACCACTCGGTGCGCCTTTTATACTTAATTTTCCTTGTACTTTACTTTTAATTCTGTTATTGTAGGTATTGTTCAATAAATAATATTTGTATTGTATTGTACTTGTACGAGCCCCTTATTCATAAATGCACTATAAACCTATTTTTAACCGACTACAAAAAAGGATTATTTTTTTCTTCGTTACCTCAGAACTTCACCGTTTATGAACCGATTCATTTCTTTTTCATTCAAATGTTTATACTTTCAGATTTTAGCCAAAATTAAGTTCTGACAATGGTGGACACCATCAGGAATCACGGAACTCCCCAATACTTATAGGCTCACGTATAGTAATAATAATAACTCGAGTATTTATGTTCCGAAAGTCTCATTTGGTGAAGCAGAACTGATGATGAAAACCACAGATGGGCACCGGCACTCCTCAATGGTATCTTTTTCAAGGGTGGCGATAAGATATCTCGATTAAGACAGTGAGCGACTATGACGAAGAACATTTAAATGGTGTAAATATAGCTAAACTTAGAACTGCCCGCGTTGCTTGCGGCGAGCTTGAAATATGCTATACTTTAGGTACTATTGTTAATTGAGAAGTGGGACTACATAATAGTGTACTATGATCACTGAAAAGTATAAAATCTTAAATTATATGGTTAAAAAAAATGGCTTTCAAAAATGACAAAACTAATTTTTTTTCAAATAATATATAACTTGAAAAATTAATGCGTGATTCCATTAATTTAAAGGACAGTAATTTAACTCTGGAATGTATAAATCAACGTTATGATATTATTGTAAAAACAATGACGGTATTTTCGTAGTTACAAGTTACAACCAAGTTGGTAGTAGGTAAACAATCGGTGCAACATCGTGATTAAAATCGAATGCTGAAGAGAGTGTGAGCATTAAATAGTATTACAATAAAAAAAAACCGGACAAATGCGAGTTAAACTCGCGTGGAAAGGGTTCCGTAGGCAAGTTTTGAGAAATATACTATGTTACTTTAGGTAGACTTCTTATACATTTACCTATAATCCATAGGTAAAGAACTATTTTCTGTATATTTTTTTTAATATTAGGCTGAGTAGTTTCGGAGATACCTAATAGGGGGAGAGGAATGCTCAATTTTCATCAATTCTCCTAAATACCTACTTTAAAACTGTTCATTTTAAAATTAACTTTAATCCCTTTCATTTGATATGTCCTATGATACAGTTTGTACACATTTTTATTTGATATCATTAATGTAAACTGGATGTGAATCCGTATTTGGGTCACAGATATTCACAAAATTTCAACTTAATCGATCTAGTAGATCCGGAGGAAATTGGCTGTTACAGACGGACAGACAGACAAACGAGTAATCCTATAATGGTTCGGTTTTTAATTTGACGTATAGAACGCTATAAAATAAAATAAACATACATACTACTACTACATACTAAGTACTCTTCGGTAGTATAGTGGTAAGTATCCCCGCCTGCCACGAGGGAGACCGGAGTTCGATTCCCCGCCGGAGAGCCATTTCTGACGGTATCTCGGAGACTCATGCTATTACTCAGGATACTGTAGTAAGTATTAAATAAATCGTTTTCTTTAAATATTATGCGTTTAATACTTTTGGTAATAAAAAGATTTACAGAACGATAACTAAATAAATAATTACTTAAATAAAATAAAATGAGACACCAAGACACGGGACCCATGTCTGAAGCTTATCGAAATTTTCTGGAGAATAAATCACAGATTAGAAAGTATGTTTATCGACCGCATCAAATACATCATGAACAATTTTGAATTTGGACAGAATTTAAGGGAAATGTAAAAAAAGTGGCCAGGAACGCAAAAAGGAGGTAGTAACAACCTCGTTACACATTCAGCCAAATATGTTTGGTTCTATGGAACCGCCTTCTTTTTTGAAGTTGGATACGAAGCAGTAGGCCCCATGCAGGTTAGTTTAAAGTGGTTTCTAACTTATTTCTTATAAGTTGTGTTCATTTAAATAATGATCACTCAACGTAAACGTCAGAACTGTCATTACTTATGTCTGCGGCCCAACATAGAACACGTAACTTTTTTATTAAGTACTGGAATTTGAATCGATATACCATGCGATACAGTTCAATTTTGTTGTTTCAAAATATAATTTTAAATTATTTCAATTTATAAACAAACGAAAAGAAACTTTATCACCATCGTAAAAAAGTTGAAATTATATTGTCTTGATTAGGTATATTTTATTTTACACGAAGCCATAGGAGGATATTTACTCATGTCTCGACGAAAACAAGTTCACTATAAATAAATTGCACCGGTTTAAGAAGTCTTTAGTCCTCACCACACGGTGATACGGACACTACAAACTGTTTCTTTCGACATGCTTGTGTTACGATGTATTCTAATGTTATTATCGTTTATAAATGTGTCTAGTAAACAGTGCTATTGGAATTCTAATAATAACTATGGTTATTTTGCAACCAAAACTCCTTACGACAGTGTGAGGGGGGATATTAGGGATGAAGCCCTTTTGGAGGGTAAGTTAGAAAGATATCACACATACACACACACATAACATCACGCCTTCATTCCCAGAGTGGGGTAGGCAGAGCCACAGAAATACCAACAACTCTAAGACTTGTTTATAATTTCTGCAACCACATTTTGCACATTCAGGCTAAGATGTTTACCAGTGTATTAGTGTCAGGTTGTAAGCCCATCGCCTAACACTACTACAAGCCCTTATTCCCTTAGTCGCCTCTTACGACATCCACTGGAAAACATGGAGTGGCACTATTCTAACCCGGCAACCACACGGGGACAGAATATAATTATATATTTATAAACTTGAATTGGTACATGTCGGCGCGTGAAGTTTTTTTTAAAGCTATTATTAATATTAGGATGGCATAAGAGATCTACCCTGCAAAATTATCAGTAAATGTATTTAAATTACGCAAACTAAAACTTAAATAGATTAAAATGAAAAGGATACTAAACTACTTGAAAAATACAAAACAAAAACTAGAAATCATAATTATTAGTAGGTATAATGTTATTGAAGTATCCAGGCTCAATTCTTATGAATGTATACTACCCCTGCTATAACAAAGTTGTTATTACTCGTATCAATTACATTATGATTTTAGGTTGCACTCCAGTGAGTTTGTGGGCCCTAGTCCGGCACGGAACCCGGAACCCTTTGGCAGCTGATATCGCAGCCATGAAGAGCGCTACATGGTTTAAAGACCCTATCGTCAGGAACTTCCACGATGGTCGAGGGGAGATGTGTGCTCAGGTCAGTCCGGGACCCGGGGCGATGTAACTTAACGTAGAAATAATAATAATAATATAATAATAATAATAATAATCACAGAACAATCTCACACAAATTGACCTAGTCCCAAACTAAGCTCTAGGCTTGTACTATGGGTACTAGACAACGATAAACATACTTATATAGAGAAATAAATACTTAAATACATAGAAAACATCCAAGACTCAGGAACAAATACTCGTGCTCATCACACAAATATCTGCCCTTACCGGGATTTGAACCCAGGACCCCTAGCTTCGAAGGCAGGGTCACTCCCAACTAGGCTAGCGTGTCGTCAATACTTAAACGCCGCACTCACAGACAGTCAATGAAAATTATTACTCGGCGTTCTTTAGTGACGATTTTTCGTACACATGTTTGAAAAATTGGACAAGCGCGAGTCGGACTCGCTCACGAAGGGTTCCGTTCAAGCAATAAACTGAAAAAAAAAACACGTTTGTTTGGGAGCCCCACTTATATATTTATTAGATTCTGATTTTAGTAAAATACATCACCTGTGAAAATTTCAACTGTTCAGCTATCACGGTTCATGAGATAAAGCATGGTGACAGACAGGGAGATGGACAGTGGAGTCTTAGTAATAGGATCCCGTTTTTACCCTATAGGCACGGAATCCTAAATTCACTGTCTATAAAATGTCCTCGAGTACAGCAGTGAATTATATCGAGAAATTTGTTTCAACTTGCTTTTCGCGGGACTGATCCATCTACAACTCGTCAATAGAATAGATATTCATTACGTACACGGCTTGTCAAGGATAATAAAATTGGTTCTCCGAATTCCGATCATTGATCTTTGATTTACTGCTTGGGGAATTAAAAATTCAAAGTGAACGCTTGTAAGATTTGCTCAATATAGGATAATTTTAGGTACATTCTAACGAAAACCTCCACTGACAAACGGACAAGATATTATAACGTTGCCAATGTTTTTGAGATAAAGCATAAGAATAAATACTAATAGAAGGGTAACTTCATACCCACCACGCTCTACAAGCAAACACTAGCCGGTTGCCATGCCACCCAGAATCGTCGCTTGAAGTAAACGTGCAAAAATGTTTCAAATGAAGCTCTCAAAGGGCCACTGTCTATGCAAAATGTGGTTTTACTATACGAAGTTATTAGTTCCGTATTTGACCACGAGTTTTACGATAACTGTAGGGCGATATCAACAAAGTTTGAATGGTTATTTATTATTTTTAACATTAACACATTTAGTAAAAAGCGTAAGAATTAAATAAATACATTATTTACCTGTGCACTTTTTGTTTAGATTTAATAATAGGTACTTATTTTAAAACACTATAGTAAAAAAATGCGATTCGCCTTCAGGATCTTGCTCTTGGTACTTACACGATTAGTATTATTGTCAAGTTCACCACTGAGACGTAAAATATTAAGGGTACTTTTTATCCCACTCCGCTTGCGTATAAAAAGGTTATGGTTTATCATATAGTTTCACAGGTAAATAAACTAAATCGTTGCGGGCTCGGTTAGTTTTATATACTTGTGACAACCCTAATTTTGCGACAGGCGACAGAGAGGTAAGGCGGGGCGTGGGGCGTTGTAGGTAATTATATAACGGCTTTGCTGTCAAATCCATACAACGACGCCAAAGATGCCCTTCTAATAGTATTTATTCTTATGGACAAAGTGTTTACGCACAGTCGCCTTCAAATATACCTATGCTTTTCAGGGTGCTCAAAAGTATCTAATGATATACACTCTAACGTCTTGACAATAGAGTCGTTTTCAGATATTTAAGAGCACCTTGTTCGCTCTGATATACCTATTTGATCTCGACTGTACATACATACATACTATCGCCTTACTTCTCAGGACATCACAAACCTCGCTAATTGGACTTGGGACGACAGCATTAACACCCCTGGTCTCCTCACAGACCAGGGTTACCAAGAACTGCTGATGCTGGGGCAGAGGGTCCGGGAGAAGTTCTCCCCGCTGTTGGAAAAGCTTGATACATTCCAGTTCAGACCTACAAAGACACAGAGAACAGAAAAAAGTGCCGAAGCATTTGTGGAAGGACTAGGTTATTCCAAGTTTAGAATTGAAGAGGCTCTTGAAAAGGATGACGTGATAAAGGCAAGGTAGCAGGGAAAACATAACCAGACTTTTTTAATAATATCTGATAATAACAACAATACACATTCAATTGAGATAGCTTAGGCAGTGGTTTGCATTAACCATATTATCAATTCACCAGTGCCAAGGGTCGATCATTTGCGCTGAGTTAGCTATAACTCTGTTTTTTTCTACTGTAAAGTACTACGCCATACAAGTTCTATGCAAGGAACAAATGAGCACCACGTAGTCATTTCTATGGGCAGTACTTTGTAGTAAAAAATATTAATAATATTTTGCGAACGTCGAAAAAAAAAGACATCCGACAGAGTTTCTTACAGGTTCTTCTCTGATCGGTCGCGATTTAAACCTGCAGTCAATTTAGGCTAAGTCGCTACTATGACGTTTCAAAAGAGTTTATTATTTGTAAACCTACTTGAATAAAGATTATTCTGATTCTGATTCTGATTCTATTATAAAAACATTTGGATTATAAACTATAGTTGGTCTTTTGGAGGCAGAAATAGACGCGTTCGATATAGATTGAATTTAACAGTTTGTGCCATCCGTTAAGGTCAAGCAATATGGTTAATTGATTTCTAATCACAGTAACGCACTAGAAAGAGAGACTTAATATCATTGTATCATCTTGTCATAATTTTGATATCCGGTAGTTAGTTTTGCTATTTCTTACAGCCTTATCAATACTGCGATAGCCACCAGCTCTACTACAAAAATGTCATAGAGTTAAAAGAAGAAGTCAACCGGTTTACCGAAACGAAAGTGTTTCAGAAGGTTAGTAAAATGTTTACTTAGTAAGTCCATTAAAAAAGTGCAAAGATAACAATTTGGTAGTCTGGTCGGGTCTCCCTCGCGATCCTTAACATCTTTTGTTCTAAAATCACTTGCCCAAACTGTTTTGTCGTAATGGGCATTAGCCCTAACGATCAATTGCCATAACAATAATTTTTCATAGTGTAGTGATTGCTCTAAAACTCATTTTCCCGAATCATTTTACCATAACTATTAATATCCCTAATGTTATTTAGCATATTCCTCGAAATCCCTAATAACGTTTACCTAATGTTATTTATCATAAGTGTGATTTTCCTTATGGGCATTAGCCCTAACGATCAATAGCCAGAACAAAATTTATTCATAATGTAATGATTGCCCTAAAATTCATTTGTCCGAAATATGTATACTATAAATATCTTTAACCCTAATATATTTGCCATAACTACTCTACGGCGGGCTTACTACCAACTAGTGTACAGCGTTAAGGTTATTTAAACCGGAGCTCTTAATACTAAGGGTACCCAGTTAGATACGACGACGAGCGAAACAGGGAGGAGTGTAAGGTTGAACTGTGACCCTACGGCGCAGGAGCCCAGCGAGCGTGCCGCGGTAGCGGTCGGCGAAATGCCATAACCGGACTGCTGTCGTAAGAGAAGTAGATTACGTTAGGCAGAAAAGTAGGTTAATCACAATTAGGGAAAACACTCATGAGGACAAATAATGTTAGGTAGTACAAATATAGGACAAACAACAATAGGCCATACAAAATTAGGAAAAATTATCATTAGGATTAACGATCATTACGCTTACTGATAAATCTGATAATTATGTTACATGGTTATTATGGCACGTAACATGACGTTAGGATGTAAAACATTATGGGGAAAAAAATCATCCATACGATGTTAGGAAAACTAAAGATAGGGCATATGAGTGTTAGGACAAATGATCATTATGACGTAAAACGTTAGGAAATACAATAATAGGTAAAAAAAGTTATGGATTCAGATATAGATCCGTCTGGTCAAAATACAGAACTAACGAGGGTACAAACTTTGATTTATCATAATCAAAACCCGGATTGACGGGGGCAAAAATGTACCAGTGCTAGTGATTCATCAAATATCGACTAAATTAATCGACAACCTATTTCGTGGCATATTTTTTTTTTGCAAAAGTAATTCGTACCTTTTATCTTCTATATCTGAATTATCCATGAAGATATAGGTTTTTTTCTTCCGAGGCAGTTTTAACCGACTTGAAAAACATAAAGGTTCTCAATTCAAATGATGATTTTCTTTCTTTCAATTCGTCAGAATTCTAAACAATATCGTTGTGCTTAATGAATTGCTATTCAATGTCATTTTAAACGTTTGTTAAAAGTGACTGGAGTCCAGAGTCAATGTCAGATACCAGTTGTTTATAAGAAGTAAGTAAGAGAGGGTGGAACATAATTAAATGGTATTCAATCTTGGCTATTAGTTATGATAATAATGATTGAAATAGCTTTTTATCGATGTCGATAATCTTAGTCTATGTTTAATAAATCACTAGCACTGGTACATTTTCGCCCCCGTCAATCCGTAGTATGATCATAGTCATATACTTTATAATATAAATAATGAAATATGTTCATCAATAGAAATGATCAAGAATAATTGTGAGATGAAAGATATTTTAAACGTTTTAGTGCTGCTATAATACAACCTCTACCTAAGCTAAGCGCTGGTATTTTTTTAATATTTAATAGTTGTCTGACTCGGATAAAAACCAGTATAGAACAAATGATAAATCGGACCATCGATGCGTTAGGACAAACGTTATTAGGGATTTCGAGGGACACTGATGTGTTGACCTGGGGGGCGATTTATGAAACTTATCGACGTAAAATGACTAACTTTAAAATCAATTCGTGCAGCTATTTCATTTACTAGCGGGGCCACCTTTTGGATTTGATATGAAAAAACCGTTATGATATGAAATTCGAAAGGAGGGCCCGCTCGTAGTCAAAATCGCTGCATAAATTGATTTTAAAGTTAGTAATTTGTCGTCGGTGAGATTAAAAAATCGCACCCCTGGCCGCGACTTTGGATGACCATTGTTAAACCAGAATCGTGGCCAGGCCTTAGGATCACTCCCCTTGCCTTCAGATGCTTACCAACGTCCGCCAGCGAGTTGGTATTCCAGAGCTGACTGTAGCCAACGTGACAGCCATGTACAACCTGTGCCGCTTCTTCCGAGCCTTCTCCGCGGACAATCGGGACCCCTGGTGCGCAGTGTTCAGGAATGAGGACCTCCTTGTCTTGGAGTACGTGGCGGACCTAGAACGCTATTACTGGTATCTATCATTAATTTATATAAGATTTTATTTTAGCTCCATTCGTTCGTATGTCCTTAACTTAAAATTTAAAGTTTACATACATTTTGAATCAAAATAATTGGTATTTTATGATTAATTATGATGCTTATTTTGAAATTGTACTTTTATTTGTTTTTGGTGAATTTTAAGGATGTGCGCATTAAAATATAGTTTATTTTAGTATAGTAGTAGGGTACCATGACCCTACGGTTTCCCATCTTCCAGGATACTTTTCAGTTATCAAATTACGTAACTATACCTATTACACATTTTTCTTATGTTACAGCACGAGTTTTCCCGCTCCATTTGCCTCCAGCCTAGGTGCACTACCTTTGAAGAACCTTTACGAGAACCTAGAAGCCTCTGTAAACGGCTCTCGTCGTTTCACGGGCTACTTCTCCCACGACACGATGCTGTCGATGACGTTTACCGCCTTGGGGCTGTTTCGCGACTATCCAGAGATCAGTGGCTATGAAATGACACGAGAAAGAAAATTCAAGTCCAGTTTGATAACGCCGTTTGCTTCAAATCTAATCGTCGTTCTTAACAAGTAAGTAACCATACCCACATAATATTGGCCGAGCATCATGATATCGCTATGCAGTTCTACAGGTGGGTGAATTGCAAAAATATTGTACATAGTTAGGGCCCTAATTGATGTCAATTATTAATTAAAACAAAATATTTTACCTTTGTGTAACGAAGATTAACCTTACGATTGTATGACTAATTTTCGTTCCACAAAGGAAAATTATATTGTTTCAATTAAACTTTGACATCAATTAGGTCCTTAACGTCATACGATTCGTTTTCGAACCAAAATTTAGAAATATTTATTACTCAAAGTTTATTAAGAGACAGCTTGGCAACCTTTTGTATCATCATAATCATCACTATCCTCATCATTGTCTGCTACTGGACATAGGCCTCTCCCGTTGTTGGCCACGGAGGATGACCGACGGCTACTCTCATCTAGCTCTTTAGCTCTTGCGAAGATCAACGTCACTCCATCTTGTCTGAGGGCGTCCAAATCTTTTGGTATAAAGAATTTAACAAAAAAAAATGAAATTTCAGATGTTTATCCAACAAGTCCAACGACACGGACTCTCATAGAGTTCAGATGTTCATAAACGAGCTCTTGGTGCCGTTGTGCCGTAGCGGCTCCTGCGCATGGACAGAGTTCAAGGAGAAGCTGGTACCACTCCGTAACAGAAACCTTGATTTTTGTAAAGTGAAGCGAGATATGAAAAACATATAAAAATATAGCAGATACATTTTTGTTAAGTGTTTTATTTGGTTAATTGCTTTGTTGTATCAAAAAGTGGTAGCTATTAGCTTTAAAAAATGTATCTAAGGCTATTAACGTTAATCTACTGTACTTTTGTTGTTTTAGTCAATCTATTTTACACTACATTTAACAGCCAAAACAAGACAACTAGGTAACAACATAACGATTTAAAACCATTACGTAAGAGTATAAGTACAGACAAAATATTATATTGGTGTAAATTGTTCTTATTTTATTGTTATGCGAAATTACTGTATTTATTATAATGGCCCGGCCTTGCCATTGAGCGGTCATCACTCGCGTAATCATGTTTTTTTCTGCATACTGATGACGTGCTGAATCTATTTCGGAATGTTCAGTTTGAGCCATGCCACCTGTCCTGTTCCCAGCATTGCATGTATTGTAAAATAAACGAAATGTTAGAGACTCGAAGCTTTTAGAAGAATTAATAGGTTGATAATGCTCGCATTTAAAAATACTATAAACTACCTACACGACCCCTGCTCTGCCTACGAAGAGAAATCGCAGTATCTCAGACAAAAGCCTTGTAGCAAATGCAACCTTATTACTAACAGTATAGGATTGAATCTGCTTTGGCTATTGAGTTTGAGATACTTACAGGGCAAAGCTAATAGTAAGGGATTAATGTAGACACTTGTATGTTATACGATAGCCTATTGTAGCGGCAGATATCCGTTGGTGCAATCCGTCTGTGGTTTTAGAGAATATTTTTAAAACTTACGTAAACCGTATGTTCAAAAAGGCATGTATTTAAATAATGAATAATTATTTTTTTATTTGTTTTTTCCTGTATAATGAGTTTATTTTTATATTTAGATATTTCCTATAATGTTATACTTTCGTATACACGTTTACTTTCTTGCAATAACTAATAAAAATAAAAAACACCGTAAACATTTGGAGGAAGTGAGAGAAAATTCTAAATAAATCCTAGAAACATTTGGATATTTGTCTGTCATAAGTTGCAATAAAAAACCGGTCAAGCCTAGCCGGTCTGATTCGAAATCGAAGTTTCAGTCCTACGGCTTATTTGTTTAAAATATTGGAAAAATTCAAAATATTCTGTACTGCTTGCTATCTTAATCTTTTACAAGGACCACACGAGGGTTTTACGTTTATTTCCTGAATATCTCAATAAATATTCTACCGTGTATTCGTGACTACAAGACAAACGGATTATTCAGTAATCAGTGATCTTACAGGAGGCAAATTCGGGGTAAGATAGTAATAGTTATAGTACGATTACGAAAATTTACTGCGTATCTCTAATTACACCCACGGCCGGGAGGCGTGGACGTGACGTAAGACGCTCGCGAGCTGCCTGATTATAGGATGATACCGATAATACAGCTAATCTATAGCAAATATTCTAACGTACTAAGAAAAAGGGTTTGTAAATTTCAACATTTAAAAATATTTAAATGTGTATGGGTCTCAGATTCCACTTAACATCAGGTGGCCTGAGCGCTCGTATGCCTTCGCCTTAACATAAAAAAAAAAATGTTCTGTAATTTATTCTGGAACTAAATAGTAATCTACTCAAAACTGACCGCCCACCTGTTAAAAGTGTGATTGGCTATCATCAATATTATTATAATACATTTACAAAACTTAGTAATTTACTATGAATTTAGTTACAATCAAATACCTATGTTTTATCAAGTTTTTATATATCTCAATAATTATTTTTTTTATTATAAATTGCCTTCGTAACGAGAAGAACTATCCGTAACTTGTCCACACTAATCAGTCGTAGCACGTTCGTGACATGTCCAGTTGTTCTCATCTAATAATAGTAAAAATCGTAAGTTTACAATACTTTCCGGATTTTAAACAAAGGTAAAGTCGGCTGTGTCAGCTAGAGAGCTAACGCATGCACTAGCCTAGTGCATGGCGGCTGTATATCGCAAAGCGTCCTAATGTTATCGTATTTCCTCACAAAGCGGTGTCCAGAATATGGGCAAAAAGTCATCTACCGATTAATTTCTTGTGTCCTACTCATTACAGGTACCGACAAAAATAAAATAAATAAATAAATATGACGGGCAATCTCACTCAAATTGACCTAGTCCCAAACTAAGCTCTAGGCTTGCACTATGGGTACTAGACAAACATACTTATATATACTTAAATACGTAGAAAATATCCAAGACTCAGGAACAAATACTCGTGCTCATCACACTTATTTCTGCCCTTATCGGTTCACTGATCACTGGCTTCGAAGGCAGGGTCACTACCAACTAGGCTAACGTGTCGTCAACACTCACACGTCTATTTAACCGCTTGATTTTAGAGTTAACGGTCAATTTTAAATGTGGGAGCCAAATGTTAATAAAGATCACCGCTACGTTATACGTTCATTGAACTACACTCAGGAGCAATGAAAACGGGTCACTTTCTATAGAAATTCTAAGCTAAGTGACCCGTTTTCATTGCTTTTGACTACATACCATTGTCCCATAACAATGTACCATCGAGAAAATTGAATAAAATACCTGTAATTTTAGGCACCGAGGCTCATATTTACATATACCTTACTGGCTAACAACATTATAAATAAAAATTAAAACAAAAACATCAACTATTCTACTTTTGTGGTGTCAGCTAGTACAGGCACACCCAACGACCAGATTTCTTCATTTAAAAAGGTCCACAGGTCTTTGGTCAGTGCTCTTACCACAGGGGATTTAAAATTCACCTTCATGCTGGGTTCTAACCACTCGACACAGTCACTCCGATAATGGACTAGAGTTACTGGCTGTTGGCAAGCCAGTGACAACAATGACCTCATCTCGTCACGTCCGATACTCTGTAGCGCTATGAGCCGTACCTACTAGTTAAAAGCAGTGTTGGATTAGTAACTGAATTGATTGGACGTCTAAACGCATTAATTATTAAAAACTGGCTGATTTTCTATGGTAAGCTTGTTTTCTTATCGTGTTTTGTCAAATACAATTTATTACCTCATTTTTGTTATATGCATTGAGCTAGTTATTTTGTTCGTTTCCATATGTGTTTGCATCGATGTCAAATGAGGCATTTTTATGTCCATTAATGTCTGTTTTTCCCCAGATGAATAATAAAACAGAAAATAACATAATTTGATGGAAAAAATCTCACAATTCCCTCCAATGTGACAGCTACCTTACAACAAAAATAATCATAGCAAAAGATTACTAAAAAAAACAGATTAGGGACAATATATAAATGCCTAATAATCTAATTATAACAGCATTCACGCCATGATCTCGATATTACTGTTCTTTTTATTTAACGTTGTCGTAAGTGAGAACTGTTACTGGAATAGAAAATGTCCGCATTTACTGCATTCCACAAAAACCACGTACGAAACCGTCCGAGGGGACATAAGAGACTACCCAGACCCGGAATGTAAGCATACTCCTACTTACAATACAAACAATTATATTTCTACGTCGAGGAAATTGTCGTCTTAACCCTAAATATTTTGCATTCAATCGATTGTAGAGATTACTAAACATCTTACAAGTCTTACTTTGAAAACACAACTCTCCTGCAGTACCGGATAGGAGGGTAACTGATCACTTCATCGAATTTCACTTCATCGAATGTATCATTTGATCGAACGCTATTTTCTACTGAAACCATAATGTTTTCAGGGACATTAATTACGTACGTTAGGTTAGGTTAGATGTTTAGCATACCCTGAAAACAATATGGTTTCAACAGAAAATAGCGTTCGATGAAATGATACGTTCGATGAATGGTGTTTCGATGAAATGATAGACACCCGGATAGTGGGAATTTAAAATTTATCGGATGTGTGTGTGTGTTTCAAAATTATAATAAAAACTTGAACTACGCGATTTTGATGGCCAGCAGCTTTATACATGCAAGGGTTATGGTTAAAGTATACCTACTTAGCTTATATTATGACGTTATGACACAACGTACACCTACTTAGGTGTGTAATACACACAAACATTAGGTACTATTATTACGAAAGCCAAAGTCTCATTTTCGCTTACTTACTCGTACTTCAATTCTAATACATTCTTTCTTATGACAATAGACCTCAAAACACTATGTTTACTGGCAAAAATTATTTTAATTAAAATAAATAACGAAAAAAATGCATACGTTTTTTTCTAAATCAAACATGATAATTGAAAACAAGTTAATGATATAAAGACTTACATTTAGACAAATATTTTCCAATGTTATCTACGTTATTAAAGGAAACGTGCTTATATTAATTGACAAAGAAAGAAGTGTAGATGTCGCTAAATTCTAGTTGTTTCAGCATGTGAAGCTGTGAGCATTTGGAGCCTGCACAGGCACGGCAACCGGAACCCTGGCTCGAGCGCTGTGGAGATGAAACAGCTCATCGACACAGTGCAGAGTCAGATCATAGAGGCATATGGAGCAGGACGAAGCCAATTGTGCGCACAGGTGGGCTAAATACAATAATATATTCTAGAACAATGATATCCTAACCTAAGTTAACATAGGTAGATAAGTTTATGCTTACAAAACAATCGAAAAGTAATATTTAGAACATTTGGTTACATTTTCATGGGTCTCATTGTACACGGACTTTTTCCGTATTGTTATCTTTATGGCAGCACGTATGAACTTGACAAGTAAAGGCGGATTAATTGAAAACAATACGTGTAAAACAGTTTAGAATAAGGCTCAGAAGTTCGGTAATTAAAGCAATAACAGTATAGTAGAGAGTATTTGTAAAACGAAACTGAGATGGGGAGCACGCGACTATTGTACTTAATAAATATAATGTTTTTTCTGCTTCAGCATTCGCTCGTTCCAGATTTGCTGTAGTCTCGGCGCTTCCTTTTATGCGCATGAGTAAAGTATCATACTCATTTATATTACAACTAGCTTATGCCCGTGAGTCCATCCGCGTAAAAATTATTTATCACATTTCACTCTGTAACTGTACGATTTTTCTAAATTAAAAGGAGGGACCATAACCGTCTCCGGGGTAAACTATCCCCATCTACTATCAATGTACCACATTTAACGTGAATCGGTCAAGACCTTGAACTGCGAAAAGGAAGGACACAAAAAAAACACACTGTCGAATGTATAATATTAGTAGCAATCATCATTGTTGCAAGGTCAAGGTCTTTTTCCTGCAATAACTTGTTTCTCTTGCCTCGTTTATTGGAGACTCATATCTTTTCAGGATATTGAAGTATTCCGCAAATGGACCTTCAATGAGACAATACTTGTCTCCCAGTCCTACCTCACAGGCACTGGGTACGAAGAGCTTTACGACATCGCCAAGCGACTCCGCCTCCGGTACCCCCATCTCTTCCAAGGGAACCCTGATGACTATTACTTCAGACCTACCAACTCTCAGAGAACGATAGCTAGCGCAATGGGCTACGTGCATGGGTTCACCGATGCAACGGATCTGAATATCACTTTTGACGGGCCGTTCGAGAGGGACGATATGATCAGGGTAAGGTTTCTTATGACATCGACTGCTCACTGCAGACCGTACACGTAGCATTCCACAAACTGTAACAAGTGCGGGGAAATGTATCTAAATGTGTAGCTTGCAGCGATCACCCGATACCTTACGTAAATAAGGTATGTACTTTTACTAGTCGCTCAAGTTCGCTGTTGCGAACTTGAGCGACTACAACTACAACTAGTCTAGATCAATTTTGAGCATTGGTCTCAGCAGTTATCAATAGTTATAGTAAAGGTGATAAAAGTTCAATATTTAAACGCGATGTCTTGGGCAGTATGTAAAACTATTCACTAAGAGTGACTTGGAATTGTAATGCAATGTCATGTTAGCATTGGCAAACAAAATTCGTAAACATTTCTTCTCTTCCAGCCCTATGAAAACTGCGAAAAATACATACAGGAAGTGAGAGGTGGTGTTTTATTAGAGCAGCAGTTAATTGAATACGCCAAAGCAGAGGAATATCAAGCTGTAAGTATAGGCATCATCCATCAATACACATGCTGATGCAAAAAATGATCATTATATTCATCACCAAGTGCGCTCAGGAGGTAAAATTTATCACAGCGTTTTGTCGCCTCTTTGGTTTGGGACTCAGGTCCAAATCATTATAATATTTATAATCGTTCATTACTTATCGTCGATCGTGTACTCGAGCCCATATCTGGGTGCTTTGTCCTTCGAAAATTGGTGAATTGACCCGACTGCTCGTTTCTTACCTCAAATAACGTTAACTACAAAATCTATTTTTTTATCAGATGATGCAGGCTGTTCAGCGGCGACTTGGTATCACCTACCAACTGACCGAAGATGATGTGTACTCCCTTTTTGAGATCTGTCGCTATCACCGCACCTGGGTGCCCAACCAACAGGATGCGTGGTGCGCTGCCTTCACGGATGAGGATCTGATAGTGCTAGAATACAGAGACGACGTCCGGCATTATTATAGAAATGGATACGGGTCGTGGGTAAGTAATTATTACACAGGATGTTTCTAAAATAATAAGGGATGAAAAGAGGATTTTATTTGTTCCGATGATCTGCCTGCTTAATTACATAATGATGTATACATAATGATCTGATTCTCTATTCAGGTTAACCCGCGCCTCGCCGGCCCGGTCCTAAAAGACCTGCGCGAGCGCTTCCAAGCCGCAGTTCGCGGGGAAGGGAAGAAAGTAGTCTCTTACTTTTCCCACAACGCAATGACAGAAATGACTTTTATCGCCCTTGGCCTCCACAGAGATAACTTTGCGATCGTCGGGTCCAAAAGAGAGCCTAATCGATTATGGAAGACAAATTTCATCGCAGCTTTCGCAACGAATATGATAGTCGTATTAAACAGGTAAGATAAGATAGACGAATATTTTGGTAATCCTACTAATATTATAATATAACATTATATTTAAAAACAATATGACATAACACTGTAAATGTTAAAGTTTGTTTGTGACGGGATGTTTGTATGTTTGGATGTTTGTCTTTTAAAAACCTAGGTAGTTCAATTGTACTGGATTCTAAAGAGGGAGCCAGTTGTTTCACATAAGTTTTTAGTCATAATAATATCATTGTTGACATAATTATTTACAGTCATATTTTTTATATCACAAAAACAAATAACTTTAACAAGGTTAGGTTAGGTTTGATTTATAAAAATCCTGAATAAGAAACGGCATCTTAAAAAAATACGTTTTAACTTATTACTACTAAATATTTTGTCATTTTGACTAAAAATAATTATGGCAGATAATATAGACCCTTATGAAGAACCCCCTAAATCCCTAACATTAAATGAGCTCAACGTACTTGCAACATCTATTAATCAAGCAAACAAGTACTCTATTAAGTAATGCACGTCACTATTAAAAGGGGCACGATCAACTCTTCGTACAAAACGTCTACTTACAGCCCTTATCAAATGTATAAAATCTATAATCCAATCAATTACTTGATATCTACCGATAATAAGATTAGTGTCTAATGCTGACAGCGTATCACCGATTCACGGGCATTATTCACGCTAAAGACCGAGGACTAGATTATGTGCGAGTAGTACTTGTAAAATTTATCAAATAAGTTCGCATCTGATAAGGTATGTTTGCTCTTAAGTATCAAAATATGAAGAAATACGTGATAATAAAAAGTGCAATAATAATTATAGTCATTGGACCTCGGGATACCATTCGAGCGGGTACACTACATAATTCCAAAAAGTCATAACTCCAAATTGATCAAAATTCCGACTTTTCATAATTCCGAATGCAATTTTTTGATAGAAGATTTAATTTTTTGATGTCTCTCTAAAAATAAACCTAACCGGACCTATGTAAAGTGGTTTACTAATGTTTGGTCAAAGAACGTTTCCCAAACTGATTCATTTCCAAAACATATCATTTGGGCAAACGCTTACTTTTCCAAAACTGTAAACGTTTCAGAATTTTTATAAAACTAAACTAACCTAACCTATAGGGTTCTACACGATGGTCCTGAGATAATTGCTAAAATATTTATAGTTTCGAAAAAAATAGCGTTTGCCCAAATAATGTTTTTGGAAAATGAATCAGTTTAGGAAACGTTTTTGTGCGAAACGTCAGTGCACCGCGTAAAGTAATAAAATTTATGCATTTAAACTAAAATAGGTTCAGCGTAACATAACGTTCGGAAAAATGAAATTTCGGAAAAAAATAGTTCGGAATTTTAAGGTGTTACCCATTAAATGGGTTAAACAAGCTAATAAATTGTATTACCTTGTTTAATTATTTTATTATTTTATTTACCTTGAGCCAAAGATTAAACGAGATTAAGTTGTGTTTTTACCTTATTGTTGATAAATAGCCGAGGGCGTTTTCGCGAAAGTTTTTTTTGTTCACTGTCTGACTACCGAGTACTGAAACTCCTAAATGATTGGACTGATTTTAATATGTAATATTTGAATTTTAGAGGACATTTTATTATTTGTCAATAATTTGTAATTGTTAAGGGCGGTAAAAAAATATGAAAATGCGTCGTCATAAATTCAAATTCAAATTTATTGATAAAAACATTAAAAATATAGATTACTTACACTAAGAAAAAACTAAGAGATGAAAGTGATCAATTAGATGCCGAGATATTTTGGCTACCTGAGCGCCAGCGGGGCTAGGGCTTCTATACTTACGTACTAATACTTTCTTTCGAGTAGAACTCTACTGTTAATGTCGACTTAAAATATTTTTAAAAAGTGTTCTATGTTTATCAGTATAAACAGATAATTAAATTGTATTCATGGTCATGTAAAAAACATGAATTATATGATATACTTGACAATTTCTAAAACCGAGTTAGTCATTTAACGACAGAAAGATCGTTCTCTGGATAAGTTACTAGTCCGGTTTAGGTTTTTAACTTTTAAATTATTTTAGATGCACAGAATCCGGGGTTCAAACCCACAGAGTCCAATTTTTCATCAACGAAAAGGAGACCACTCTGTGTCCGCAATCCGGTTGCCCCTGGGAGCAGTTCGAAGACCTGGTAAAGGACTTTGACGATAATCTGGAGTTCTGCAGCCTGGACTACCCCGACCCTGAACCTGACCTAACCGACAGCGCCCTGGTAGCCAGAGCTGGCTGGCTGGTGATGTTGCAACTCATTGTTATGTTGATTAGATGGTAGCACGATATGTTTTAGTATTGTCAACTGTTTTTCAAACCTACTCAGTATGGGAGAATTCCGGTTCCTTACTGGGGTATACTTGTATAGGCTGATTCTGGCATGTATATTTTCATGAATATATGTTAAAGTGAAGTATAATTATGTATGGAGTCGAGGTGTGGGCGAGAGCTAAGGCCCTAGCCAAGATGCGTTCGCTAACTAGCGTTTCTATTCGTTTTGTTTTTAAACCAATCGCGTCACTGGTAGATCGCTTCAGACGAAAACTCACGTGATCTACTAGTGAACGATTGGTTTAATAACCAAACGATAAGAAACGCTGGTGAGCGAACGCAGCTTGGCTAGGGCCTCTGAACTGGGAAAGGGTGTTTCGACTTAAAAAACACGCCGTGCGTGCAATACTTAGTTCGGGTTGCACAGACTGAGTCTGCGAGGCCTCACTTTAAGTCCTTGGGTATCCTTATTCTACCATCGCTGCTAATACTTCATGTGGTGGTGAACACACGACACCAACAAGGCGCAAGTACCGCAAGCGCGGCGCCGGTGGCCCGCCGGTACACGGCGCGCAGCACCCACGCCGGGCGCAGGCTCCCCGTAGAGCCGCACTGGCCAAGTCAAACAAGCTCACACACGTCATGGACCCGAAGGTGTACTTAATCGTCTCCTCAAAGATGTTGTAGCTAAACAGAGTGCATTGACACAAATTTAAACTAAAAAGATAGCTCGTCGAGCAGGCCTTCTATGACTATAAAGAACTGTATTTTTAATTTAGTTTTTAGCTTTATTTATAATTTATATTGTGATAAATTCAATTTACGTCACTGCACTGTTATAGTGTTTATTAGTATTACCTACTTTAACTTTGACTTGTAATTTATATTATTAATAAATATATGAATATGATTTATAAAATACATGAAGTGAAATAGGATAAAATGTCTGTATCTAATTACACAATTAAAGAATTACCCCTTAAAGGCTATGAACGGTAGGAGTAAGTTTTATTAGCTGTGTAAAGAAGACTAAGCTAGGCTGTGTAGGCTGTGTGTGTGTGTGTGTGAGCGTGAGTGTGTGTGTGTGACTTTGTGGGAACTTTATCAAACGTGAGAAGCGGAAGAATACACTTGCTCTCAAGGCATAAGTCGCTCTTCTCCATTGTCTTAGAATCTTCTCCAATATCTTTATTTGACAGCACAAGGGTAATTTTAGAAAACAAAACCGTTCGTGCTTTGTGCCTTTAATTCTCTTACTAAAAAGTGTAACGCTTACATATCGTGGGTCCATTAGCAATATTGGTATATGTGAAGAAAAATATATTACTGGAGACTGGAATCATATTAAAAAAAAAAATGTTAGTGATAAAGTTAAGGCTTGTGCTCGTCAGCTTGCTGTAGAACCGTGAACAGAGAATATGACGTTTTGACAATCTGAAAAAAGAAACAGTTGAGTTGTAACACAGTAATTTTCATGCTTGTAAAGTAGTGAGCGATGCGCTAGTCGTTCCTAAGTCACTCTTGGTGTATAATAATAATGATAATATCAGGGGACAATCTTACACAAACTGACCTAGTCCCAAACTAAGCTCTAGGCTTGTACTATGGGTACTAGACAACGATAAAGTTACTTATATAGAGAAATACATACTTAAATAAATAGAAAACATCCAAGACTCAGGAACAAATATTCGCGCTCATCACACAAATATCTGCCCTTACCAGGTTTTGAACCAAGGACCGCTGTCTTCGGAGGCAGGGTCACTCCCAACTAGGCCAACGTGTCGTCGTATGGTTTTTACAATCAGCAAAAAACATCAAGTTACATTTCTAAAGTTTTTTTTTACTGTTAGATGATGGGCTTGCAGCCTGTCACTAATACACTCGTAAACATCTTGGCCTGATTGTGTAAAATGTGGTTACAGAATTATAAAGAGCTCTGCCTAACACACTCTGGGAATGAAGGCGTGATGTTATGTATGTATGTACTTTTTTTACAGCGGTTTAGAAGGACAATATACTGACAGCCATAAAAGAAGCGAGTGATAGCGTGGTGAAACCGCCCGCGGTGAGGCGCGCCACGCGGCGCGTGCGCGTCATCACCACCAGTACAGCGCGCCGGAGTTTCAGCGAGCAAGTGTACCAAGGGCACTCGTAAGCCGCTCCGGCTATCTCAATACTCTAAAAGATCATTTAAAAAGTGTATCAGGTGATAAATATACAAAAACTTTTTTATGCCATTAAATTAAGGTGGCTAACTAACTACCTTAAGGGCGCAAAATAACAAAATCTGCTCGAAAAATGAAAATTGTAGCAGTTTTAGGTATTATCTATTGAAGAACTAATTAGCTATTTAATTGAATAGAATGGTAGATTTATTGATGTTCCTAACCTATAGTTTTTAAGTAAACGTTAAAGTCTGTTTTAATCATTAAGGCAACATTGAAACGCTGTCAAAATAACATCATCAAGTCCCGAGAACAAACCACACTGAAATAAATAAAAGAACTTCAGTGACAGTTTTACAATGGCTCAGGTATTAGTTAGGTTAAGTTAAAAACCACAGCTCTTGAAACCGAGTTACGAACCTCCTCCGAGAGCTGGTTGCCTTGATAGCAGTACAGGAACACTTGGAAGGTCATGTTCAGGAGATACGTGCCCATAGAAGCCAAACGCACCAAATTTCCTGTTTGCTAAAAAATATAAAAAAGATCTATAAGGAAATATGTATTTCAAATACGTCATGTTATATTCTAATTAAATACAAATTATTTAACGTTTTCATTGTACCATTAACTAGAATGGTCAATTTTAAATTTTGTATATAAGCAGGCTTACTTATTTTAGTCAAATAAGGGGGTGATACAACTGGCAGAGAATAGAGAAAAGGCTCAATTACTCAACCAAAATAACCATTTTCAATGAGATGAATATAGGTAAACAAGACAGTAGGTAACCTGAATAAAGCAAATACATAATTACACGTTTTATTACTACAGTAATTGTATAACAACAATTTCTAACGTCATCACATGACTCATTTTCCCTTCTTGCCATCTCTTACCATCCGAACCAATACCATCGTCTTACCCTTTAACCTGCCGTCAACCAACAGTGTTTACAATGTAGTGGTCTGAGTGATACTGAGATAGTTGATAAAATAACCAGAATACGAGTGGAGGCATTCCATTTTACTCCTCAGGGTTGGTAAAGCATTTTCTGCCTTGGGATTCCAAATGTGAACCTGCAGACCATCAGCGGACTTATTTATACCAAAGAAGGCGGTTGACTGCAATGTAATAGTTGAAGTGTTATAATTATACTGTACTGGTTGCCACAATTGATTTAAAATGCTTCTACAATTACTATGCAGTACGATGGAAAAATAAGGATAAAGCATTCGACACTCGCACTTACATATTTAGTGGTGAATACGCTAGTGTGCACGTTTAATTAACGCCTTAAAAAGTTGTCAGTGTAAACCTACAGCAGCCAATTGGAACGCTGTGACACAAATGATGACCATAGACACGCCGAACTGCGCGAAGGTGGACGCGGAGAAGCATGTTTGCAGCAGCGAGCACGCCTGCAGCGCTGCCTGGTGGCGCTGGATGAGCACGCGCAGTCTCGCCCACACGAGCGACTCTTGCTCGGGGGTTAGGACACCCTGTACATAAATAATAGTAGATTACAATCTTGAGAAAAACATTGTACAGCAAGGCTTTATAAGTAGCACACAATTGGACCTTGTCTCATTAACGCCTTTGACATTTAGTGCAGCAGTTTAAACATGACGTTAAAGTGAGAAAGCACTAAAGCGTGCAGCTACTTATAAGGCCGACTAGATCTAGGTACACTACACACTCTAAAGTCTGTACATTACTTCGACAAGTTGATGTAAAATAATTGTATGAGTAGGTACTCTCAATTTTATAAATTTGGAAAATATAGTTATATAAATCTAGTGGCGCTGTTTTTAATGAAATTTACCAGTGTTTTTATCTAAAAACTGCTGTGGGAGCTGCCACTTAGAAAGTATTGTAGTTTGATACCACGTTACTTTTTTTTGCAAAGTTGTTCTCTACAATTAACTGGAAAAAACTTATGACCCGTCGGAATCTTATTAACATGCGGTCCTCTCAAAAATATCCATAACGGTCGAGCTTTTATTAATACTGACATGTCCGTTTTATTCCTGTAACGTGTTTTATCCTTCTTTAGCCACAAAATCAAAAAGAAACAAAATACAAAAACAACACAAATAACGACCAATTGCATTATCGTTTTGACGAAGTCGAATGTACATGTCCTTAACATTATAAAAACAATATACAATACGATATACGATACTTAGTACGGAGACATTGTTATTAACAGCTGCCATTCTTGTCCAGTCAATAACAGCTATCATTACGTTGGCAATACGATAACAATATAGGTGTAAAGTAGATTTAGAATTAGATTTAGAATTTAGAATAAGGCCTCTGTTTCGTATCTAGATCTGCATAACTGGATGTCTCACTTTCCTTACTAGACTAACTAGCGACATCTATCAATTTGCTTAGGATTTTACACTGACAATGTGTACGCCATCTACGCTCGAGGTATGTAAAAGAGCTCCCAGTGTAGTCGCGTAGGTACAACGGCCTTACGTGAGTATTGCGAATTCGCTGATCTGCTAAGCGATGTCGCCACTAGCTAATTAGCTGCGATTTCTAAAACATGTTATTTTTATTTTGCTAGCTTCGTCTACGTAGAAGTCGTTTTCTAATCGCGTGTCCGTCCTCGAGTTTCAAGCTCGGTTTCAAAACTGGTTCAGCGGTGTAGCCAAGAAAGCATAACATACAGACACACAATTGCTTTCACATTTATAACATTAGTATGGATGGATTATTATTATTTTATAGGCATTACTGTGTATTTAAAACCATTTTTCAACACTAAAACCCTATTAGGTGTCTAATAACATTTACAAAGTGATCTTGACTTACACACCCGTCTCGAGATATGTTGTTTTAACGTTAACCCATAGAATTCGTTGTACAAGGATCATCTCAAACTTATAATAAAGATTACTTATCATTGTAGTTGGACAATTCATTGGTTTCTCGGTAACCAACGGCTTTAATTTATTTATTTATTTAATCTGGCATCAGGCTTAGCCTAGTGTAGATGTCACGTAGTAATAGTTAAGTCTCCTAGGTTTTTTATTTGTATCTCTATCTACTCTATCAATAAATAAATAAAAAATAAATACATTTTAATAAAAAAACAACGAAATAGAAGGTTTTTAAGTTCAGAAATAGATCTGTCAAATTCATATTTAGAAAAGTTAATTATTTTAAAGCGATGACTCCCTAGGAACATTTTTCCTAGGGATTCATCTGGGGCTTCTCTGCGCGGAAAAAAACATCCGTGGTAACTTAAATTAAGTCGTGCTAAATTCTTTCTAAAGTAAGTTTTTAGCTACTGTGTCTATAGCTTATTTGAAATTATTTTAGCTAAATATCTGTAGCAAGGGTAGCTGACTGGTTTTAGTTGCCATAGTCAAGGCTCTTGTTACACAGTTACTAAAGTACATGCATCAGAAAAGGACATATTATCAGCAAAGCGAGCTTAGCTACTATAGCTAAATCGTTTCTTTCCGTGCATATAAATGAACCAAATCTCTAAATAAGTGGTATTAAACAACTCTTTTTTGTGTTGTACGAGTATATATTTTTGTGTGGTTAAATCTTGTGGGTTTACTCCTTCAATAACCTGTTGATTTGGCACCAGGTCTTCGCACAGCGTCCTCAGCCCGAGCCCCAAGAGACGCAGCTGGCAGCGGCACTGGGCTATCAGAGAGGTCACCAGCGTGTCTTTACCCACGTTGAGGTAGGCGGCTATGAAGAGTGCCCCGACCTGGTGCACGTAGGTCAACTCGTACGCAGGAGATTTAGAGGTGTCGTAGGGATACCTGGGAAAAAAGAGGAACCGGTAAATACAATGTGTGTGTAAATACTAAGGAAATCACTTTACAAGCAGCACATACTAAATATTTAACTTTTTAATGGTAAATTACTCCTCACTACCACTATAACTCAACTTACTTTACTGAAAAGACAGCGTTTTTTGACAAATTACACTAGCGTTCCTGAAGAATGTAGCTAACAAAGTAAGTACGTATTTAATTTATAATCATTATTTTTCTTCACAGTTCTAAAAACGAGGGATACTGACCAGGCCCGTAAAGGTAGTTGATTCTTCTCGGCACTCCCGGCCCAGCCCGCGACGGTGACCGTTGTCAGACAGAAGTACACCAGCTGTTGCACACTTGTCTCGCGATCACAGCTACCATGGAACGCGTAAAATGAGTAGAATTACAGTTAAAGTCGTTAAAATCCTTTGGACAACTGTTAATAAAGCATAAGTTGACAATGAAGCATGATGCTTAGAGCGGGTTTTAGTATATTTTGCTTAAGGATATTAGTATCAGCGTCTAATCAACCACCTTAGTTGTAACTAGTGGTTTTCCGCGACTCCGTCCGTAGAAGTCGTTTATCGCTATCCCTCAGGAATCGTATTTTTTTTTCAGGATAAAAAGTACCCTATGGCGTATGTCCTTTCCCGAGACTCAAACTATCTCCATACCAAATTTCATCTAAATCAGTTTAGCGGTTTATCCGTAAAAGCGTAACAAACAGGCAGAAATTGGAATAAATTATAATTGTCAATGTCCAATGAATCTGCAATAACATAACGCTTCTTAACGATATTATTAAAGTCTACTTCAGTCTAACTAGAACAAGCCACCTTTTCACAATGTCCTTCCCCCTCCCCTCCTCCTTGCGCAGGAGTTGGTCCGCGTCGTCGATGACGCCCTTGATGACGCGGCGGCGCGCCACGATGCTGGCGATCTTCGTCGCCTGCGCAAGGTTGGTGAACAGCAGGAAGGCGGTGCCCGTCATCAGGGGCAAGTTACCCCAGATCATGAACATGTCTACCACTTGGATGATGAGGTAGGTTCCTGGAAGTAAGTTAGAGTTATCCATACCCATAAGAGCTTATCGAAGAGGCCTGTCTTTGACTCTCTAGGACCTTTCATGGAAATAACTACCTTATTTCATTTAGAACTGAGTTAATAGTCTCGTCCATCGTTTTTAAGCTTATCGCTTCGTAGTAGTAATAGATTTTCTTACCCAAAAGAAGCATAAACGAAAGAAAAGTATAGCAATTGTATATCATCCTTTTCTCCCTACTTAATCCTTCGGGTGCCCAAAAGCCAAATATTTTCAGCGCTGTGAGAGACATACTAACGGAACGATTCACGTTTTTTTCGATAGAAACCATTTTTGTGTAGTTTTCAATATTATTTAATAATTCAAATACTAGAAGAGACAAGAGTAACTGGTAGCTGGTCCGAATTAAATCTGAACTATAACGTTGAGTATTTCTTTGTAATGCTTAATTACAGATTTAAGGTGTCAATAACATTTAATTTCACAGTACCAATATTTCTTTAGTTCAACTAAATACTCACATTCATATGAAACGTTCTAAATTGATTCGAAGCATAGTAAGAACCCATGTATTACTATTATGATTTACATGAAAATGACAATAATGCATAAATAGGAATTAATGCCAACTTAGAAGATAGGTTTTCCATCGATCGTAAGCATCATAATTTTAGCCGAAATACGTCCAAAGCTGGATATAGGCCTCCCCCATCGATCATAATGAATGTAAAAAAATAATTAATGGCATAGAATTATAATTACCATTATGATACACGTTACTTGGCGTTATATGTTGACGTTTTTATGTTTTACTAAAACTGAATCAAATCAAATATCTCTCCACGGCAGTATATAAATAAAATTCTGAAATACATCGTTTTTACTTTAAGCATAAATTCGACCAATCATTTTATTTTGTATTTCAATTAAAAATATCATATCAAAGAAAATATGTGAAGTGAACACATTTTCTTTACCATGTTATTTTTTTGAAAATCTGAAAATGTAGTCAACACCTGATATCTCGGTAATTACAGGGTTGCCACACTCACGGCACACACAATTATGATATTACGGTAACCACCGGTTTTGTTGTGTTTTGGCTCAGAATATACAATTTTCGTGAATAAAGACCATTGATTTAATTTGATTAAGCTTGTACTGCGGCAGGGTTCTGTGGCGCGAACAGTCTTTCTACTTTATACATTTTCAATACTACACAAAACCTATTTGATGGATTGATTTGTTTTCAACAAACGTTTGAATACTTTCTTAACGCACTAAAACATTATTAATTTTACGACCAAATAAGACTTTCATGTTTTAAGCAACTAGTGCAGAATCGTTAGTCGCTGTTCCAATGCCCTCTCTACTACATAAAACCGAACCCCTAGATGCTTTATTGCAGGTTTTAATTAGTCACTTGTTAATTTAATTGCTAGCCAATTTAGGTTAAAACATCTGTTATGTTTCGATATATAATTTTTTTTTAGTTATAATATAACAAATTTGACAAAATATAAGGTTATGTATCAAGTCATACAAAGGACGATGGGTAAAAATGTCCCCACCCACCAACAGTGATGAAACATGTGCCAGTTTATAGATCTTGGCAATATGATGTATTTTTTCTATGGCGACGATCACCATATGTATGGGGTTTTCTTGAAAAATCATAATCTTATCGTATGGAACTATGGAATTTGTTTGAAAATGAACACGTATGTAGATGATTTGCCTTGCCTGGCCCTTTGTTTTCATTAAAAAATTCCCATTGATTTTGCTACGAAGATAAGTATTTTGTCTTTTATTGGGTCCTAATGAACATATAGACCTGCGGCCCATTACTGTTGGAGGGGGGGGACGGGGTCCATACAAAATTGCCCATCACCCTTTGTTTCCATTATTTTCCAACTCTTTTGGACTCCGCCTTAACTAAATTATTGTACTAAGTACAATCTATCCTAAAGTCCTAAGTAATACTTATTATTCCCGTAAGCATGTGTTCGGGATTTAATTTGACTGTACAATGACGAGTTTAGAAGATGACGAATCTGGAATATGATGAGTTAGGATATTGTCGAGTTTGGAAGATGACCAATTTGGAATATGAGGAATCAGGAACAAATCTTTTTGAAGACTTTTTGTTTTTTAAAACATTTATTTACTAATAACGTGTCATACATCTGGCATGATTAACTTATGAGAAAAATCAATTCTACGTCAACATAGACATAAATCTAATACTACTAAACTATACATACTGAAAAATTTTTGCTCTGCTGGCTGAAATTCAGGGATCAAATATTTTTTTAAATAAATGAATTCTAGAGAACTTAGTGACAGTTCATATAGAGGACCGAAACGTAATTGAGGCCCTCTAGTGTTCATAAATTGCACTTTCGGCAGTCATAGTGCTTTCCGAACTACTGCGACAAAATAAATAAATTATTATTTTGTATGAAAACAGCCTGTCT
The DNA here is from genome assembly GCA_949316455.1 of Acleris holmiana. Lineage (NCBI taxonomy): Eukaryota > Metazoa > Arthropoda > Insecta > Lepidoptera > Tortricidae > Acleris > Acleris holmiana. The sequence continues at coordinate 12,370,672 of OX438773.1, read as the reverse complement.
AAAAAAATATGTTTTCTAACCCCAAACCAGACCAAAAATGTTCACATTTCCTAGCTGCTAGGAAATGTGAACATTTTTGGTCTAGGACCTAGCATGTAGGAGAAATTATATTTTTTAGCCTAAACTACGTCAATCATATTAACTTGAATTATTATCGTGTCCGACTAAGGGCAGTGATAACACCCGCATCGCCCACTGTCCAGCTTATCTCACGGTCTATAATACAATACGCGTATGTAACACGTGCCCACTAAACTGATCCAGCCATATACCTACCACAAAAGGACTGTAGATTACTGAACGGGTATTTGCTCGACTGGTAGAGAATGCCGCTAGGCATTAAATACGCCATTAGTGCGGGTTTTTATGCAATAACGATTAAAGAATAAATATAGAATAAGGACCAATAACAAATTGAATAAAAAGAAGTGCTAGAATATTATGTTATCGTATGTTACTATATATATGACTATTAGGTTAAGATAACTTTGTTTGTTGCCATCTTATTAATTTTAGCATCCTTTTTTTATATGCTCTCGTAACTAAATTCACTGAATTTCAACTATCACCTATTAAAATTTCTTTGATATCGGGCCAGTGGTCCGTGAAAACGCAGCAAATATCGTGTCGTATCCTATAAAAAAGGCGGGAAATTATTTAAATTTTACATGTGTCATCAACACTGAGATAAACTTATGTTTGGTACCAGATTTATAGTTGCCATTTTTTTTTTAATAATGTGTTTAATGGTGTATTAGTAGCACCTTTTTGTTAATCACCGTAATACATTTTACTGTCCGTGTTGCCATTTCATGATTCACCAAGTGGTCACCACTCCCTTGATGAAATGCGAGAGTGTACCGCTGCATACGGTGTCTTCTACACGTACTACACAATTTGCGTTCAAGTATAATAGCAAAATGTTGCGTGCGAAACAATACTAAGGAAGAAAATCTTTTTTACAACAAACCTTCCGCTAACCTCATGTAAATGTAATGTCACACCAGTTACCTGCGAAACACTCGTATGTCATAGTTCAGTCGGTCAGCCAATGCCAAGGGTCAAGGTCCTAGTTTCGTGTTGCGGTTCCGGCACCCAATTTACCCTCGTTCCATTCGCCACTACTATATCACTATTATTTTCGTATTTTTCATTTCGAGGTTGCAATACGCAACGTGTAGTTTTGTGGGTAGGCGAGTAAACATGAGTGCGAGAGTATATTAAAATAGACTTAGAGGACTGTTTAGATTACTGACATCGCAATTTACATATTGTTTTTTATGGTTGACTGCCATTTCGCTGACAAATCTTTAACAAATACATTGTTTCGCAACCTATTCAATTGAATAGCAATTCAATTGAATAGCCAATTGCCAACTCGCTTTTTTTTCTGTAATTACAAATATATCAGGGTATTTTATAAAACTAACCTAACCTAAAGGATTTACACGATGGTCCTGAAATAAATCCAGTATTATTTACTGTTTCGGATAAAAACGCAGGTTGTCAAATGATATGTTTGCGAAATCAATCATTTGTGAAACGTTGGACATAAAATGATACGATGGATAGGAGAAGGAATGTTTTTTTTTATATTACACCCAAGATCTGAAATACACATAAGCATTTTTAAAGGTGCGATAATTTGGGCGTTTTAATCGCCGTCATTGTTTTCATCAATATATTGACGAAACAAGTGATAATGAATGATCAGCAACTTCTGTTAATAAGAAGCAGAACCGGGGGGTAACTAGTTTGTTTCATTGAAAGAAAAGATTAACATTGTAAATTTAATATTTTTACCGGCGATAAAAACAACTAACAATCACTAATAAACTATATCTCGAGTGTAATGTAATGAGGTTAATTAGGTAATTTTATAGAAATTTAAATGGGAATAAATCATATTACTTATACTTTAAATAAAAAAGTGTATTTGTTTGTAATTTGTAACGTCTTCACGGTTTAACAGCTTAACCGATTAAGGTGAAATTTCCGGCAGCGGAAATATGGTTCTACATTTGAGTAAATATGCTTATTACATTAAAATATAAATGCTAAGGACGCTTCAGGCATACAATAGGTACACAAGATTTTCTACTTTTAAACACCCTAAAAACCAAACACGAAACAGTACAATTTAATAGAAGACAGGCGCAAGATTTTATTTTTTCCCTATTAAGAGGATTGTTAGGCTAAAAATACACATACATACATACATAACGTCACGCCTTTATTCCCAGAGTGGGGTAGGCAGAGCAACAGAATACCAACAACTCTAAACTTGTTGATAATTCTGTAACCACATTTCGCATAAAAAAAAAAACAAAAAAGGCTAAAAATGTCCATACATAATGCGGTAACGTTTCTCTTTCCTTAAACCTAATCAAATATTAACGTTTTTTAATATGATGTAGATATTATGAGAAACTGGGTCTGCACGTTTTAACATCCAAGAAAACAGTTCCTGGAAAAAATATAAGCAAAACGGAAACGTACAAACATAACTAACCTAACTTAATATAAAATATATCATTGCCCGTGTGGTTTCCGGGTTAGAATATTGCCACTCCATGTCTTCGCGTGGATGTCGTAAGAGGCGACTAAGGGAATGAGGGTTTCTAGTATTGTTAGGCGATGGGCTGTCAACCTGTCACTAATATACTAGTAAACATGTCAGCCTACTTGTGCAAAATGTAGTTACAGAATTATTAACATGTCTTTTTAGAGTGGTTGGTACTTCTATAGCTCTGCCTACCCCGCTCTGGGAATGAAGGCGTGATGTTATGTATGTATGTATGAACCTAACTTAATAATATGATGGTTGAGAAAAGTTCCGACTGGGGATAAAGTATGGAAACATTTTGACAGTTCGCGATTTGAGCGTCGCCACACAATGCTCTTAACAATGCTTCCATTTCATGTGGAAACGGCAGTTGAATAGACTTGGCTAATTACCGCCAGGATAGAACCTAAAGCCTACGTTTGCAGATCGTTTCCCGTAAGTACGATAGTAGAACCAACAAGTGATAGATCGGGAGAAAAGCGTAACGAGGAGCGTAGATTGGTCAAATCTGCGGAGAGCACAGCCGGGGCGGGCTGCTGTCGCCCTAGCGCGCGGTGCACAAGGGCGGAAAAAATAATTAATAACTAAAAACCCTGTATATTAAAATTAAGTTCATCGTTGTTTAATACCCATAGTTCAAGCCTACAGCTTACGACTAGTAAGGGACTAGGTCAATTTGTGGGAGATTGTCCCCTGATAATTAATTTTATTTATGTAACGTTTCAACCTATTTTCATAAAATTAAGGTACTCGTAAGAACCGCGTAAATAAATCGCGTCATAATCAATCCGTCCATTTGGAAACTTTGATGTTCCAGACAAATACACAGATAAACATATACACTTGTTTAACTTATAGCACCTTTCTCTTTGCGTCGGGGGTTGAAAAGTTTTTTTCCACTTTGTTGACGTGACTAATATGCATATTCATGCCAAATTACAGCTTTCTAGTACTAAGTGTCTCTGCGCTAGTCTGCGGATCGACGGACGGATGGACATGGCGAAACTATAAGGGTTCCTAGTTTGGCTACGGAACCCTACAAATCTGAAAAAAATCCTAAATGAAAAAGCATACTTAAAAAGAATTTATAAGGAAAGCTATCACGACTAAGTAGACTTCATTGGTTCTTGAGATACAGGCGATTAAATTGTTTATACCTACTAAAATCATCTACGACTGCCGCCAATTGACTTTAAACAGAAAATTAGTTATTAATTGTTGATTTTTATGTTTGTAGTACTTAACGGCTTCGGAACCCTACACTGAGCATGCTCTGACATGCTCTTGTCCGGTTTTTTTTTAAATTAGTTTAGCTGGAACGACAGGTAAAACGACACGACTAACAGTAAACAAACGGTTAACGTTTTACCTTTGTTCTTGTTTTTTTTTTTTTTTTTTATGTCAGGGTCATGAAATTAGTCACACTTCATTACTTTCTCATTTTAAGATTATGTTAGAACTGGTAAACGAATCATTAAAGGCTTCAAAGCTATAAGTTAGTTGGTTAGTTTTTATTTTATTTATTTATTCATAAGTATTATTGCGATCGTACCCAGAAGTTCCTACAAACTTTTTTACGACTAAAGTATATAATACTAGCGACCCGCCAGCGGCTTCGCCCGCTGCATTTTTTTTTTTTTGTAAAAATTTACAATTCAATACAATACAAAACACTTTATTGTCCACCAAACAAAAACATTACAAAGAATTTGCACAATTTAGAAGACCCAGGTAAACAACAGGTGGTCTTATCGCTGATTAGCGATCTCTTCCAGACAACCTTAGACGGGATAAGGTGTAAAGTTAAAATAATTTACACAGTAGGTGGTGGTAATATATATATATATTTAATAAAAATAATACTGTATATATTTTTAATAAAAAGTATCCTTTGTTACTTCTAGTACCTCCAAGAATATGTGTACAAAGTTTCATGATGATTCGTCAAGTAGTTTTTGCGTGAAAGCGTAAAAAATCATCCACGCTATCACATTTATAATATTAGTAAGGTACCCATTACCAATATTCTTACGCTGAAGGAGTAGCATATGCTAACTGAATGGGTAAAAGGATATTGGAATAAAAGATTCTACAGCGTTTAGTAACCATACAAAACTATAATCGTCCCAAAGAGTCCCTCTCATTATAAGAAGTCTTATTAAAACCCAGTTTGATCCCCAAAGGAGTATGTGGGCCTGAAGGGCTTCGGATCGGAACTTTATTGCACTGGAATACTCGAGATACTTCGGATCGGTTTGGATACTTCGTTTTAAACATATTGTGTGATGATATTAATTGTAATTTCTATTTTTGTATGGAGCTTCCACCTCTTGATACGATACGATATTGACCTCCTCTCTTCTTGGTTTTAAACTAGCTTTAGCCCTGGGTCTTCCTCTCCGTTTTTTTAAATTATCTTACCAAAATTGTTATAAAAAAATCGTACGTTATCAGACCGGACAGGGTGTGTCATGTTTCCTTTTTAATTGATACTTTAATATTATAAACGTGAAATAGCTCTGTATGTATGTCTGTCTGTTTGTTACGTTATCTTGGATAAAGTACTAAACCAATTTCGATGAAATTTGGTATAGAGACAGCTCGAGCCCCGAGGAAGGACATAGTGTACTTTTTATCCTAGAAAATTGAACGATGCTCCTCTTAAGGAATAGTGATAAATAAGTAACCTTTAGTTCGTGGACATGATTGTTTCTACTTAAAAAAAAAAAACTTCTTCATTTATTTTCTTTTTAGTCCAGCCTTTCTATTCTCCGTCAACAGCACCTCTCTCAATTTTTTCACTTTTTTATAAAACAGAAAAGATGCACCACCACTCAGGCCATCTGATCGTAAGTAGACTTTCTGAAAAGTTTTACAATTAGCTACGTACTTTCGTTATTGTTAATAAGCAAACAGTGCTTATATTTTGTTTTACCTGATCCCATTTTTGTATGAAATTCTACAGTGGATATTTGTACCCTCAATCCAGGAGGCTTAGTTCCAGGAAATCTTAAATTATGGCAAAACATCCCTCTATCTCCACCATCCTTTAACTTATAAAAAAAAACCTGACAAGTACTTGTTGCAGAGGGCGTGGCGACCCGCCCACCGGCACCGGCGGAGCCGCGGGCGCCGCGCCAGTCCCGCCGACGCCGCCGCCGACACCAGACATGGCGCACAAGCTCAGGTTCGACATGAGGCTGCTGTCTCCGGAACGCTGACGTCTACTCAAACGGAAGGTAAGAATAAACCTTACCCTTATCACCCCTTAGAAACAGTTTAAAGGGACATTTGAAATTTCTGCCGATACAGAAACAAGTTGCGGACTTTTTGCAAGAATGCAAAAGTGTGTTGGAACTTTCTTTTTCGGAACTTTTTAGGAATTTGGCTGAATTTTTTGGTGATTGCTATTGTTTTGTGCAGGAAAAGTCTTGGGATAACTTTTAATGATCTTATGTACTGATAGTAACTTTTACGATTGGCCTTTAAAAATAACTCAAGATAGTCTCTATTTGTTGTTTGAAAAGTAAATAAATAATAATCGGGAACCCATCTTGCACTAATTGTTCTAGTCCAAAACTGAGCTCTAGGCTCGTAGAAAACGATGAACACATATAAAGTATAGACATCAAAAGTCTTCATGGATAAAAAAACCCTATATTATTTTGATATTTTATATCTACATGTTATTTTAAATGTATATAAACAAGCCAGATGTCAAAAGCCACTAACAAATATTCGTACTGTTCACATCAAATAACTTGCCCTTACCAAGTATCAAACCCGGGGCCGGCAGCTCAGTAGGCGGGGAAGCGTCACCACCACCAAGGCTAACCGTGTCGTCCCGTGTTCTTATTGTTTTAAAAATGTTCATTTTGTAGGTGAATCCTTTTTCCGATACCAAAAATAAAACCAACACGTCAAGAGCATGTCGGACCATGCTCAGTGTAGGGTTGTTCCGAAGTCGTTAAGTACTACAAACATAAAAACCAAAAACAAGTTATTACTTGTTATAATAGAAAATTGGTTATTACCAATTTTCTATATAAAGTCCTGTATCTCAAGAACCAATGATCTCTGCTTAGTCGTGATAGTTTTCCTTTAAAATTCGTTATATACTCTTTCATTTAAGATTTATTTCAGATTTTTAGTATTTGTAATTTTGGCTGTAGAGGGGGGGGACACTTGAGTCTAACAAAAATTAGCGCTTTAAAGCTTAATATTTCATAATCGAATTCATTAATCGAAAAACTGTTTCCACAAACCCGCATATTTTTAAAAGACCTATCCAACGACACCACACACTATAGGGTAGACGAGAAAAAAAAACATCCCCACGTTAGGTATCGGGCATATTCATGCCTAATTGCATCTTTCTAGTACTAAGAGTCTCTGCCCTAGGCTGCGGAAGGACGGACGGACATGGCGAAACTATAAGAGTTCCTAGTTTGACTACGGAACCCTAAAAATGATACATGAAAATTCAATCCAATAACAATGGTTAAATTGGCTACAACATTTCAGTTGGATTTTTCTGAAACACTAAATTTAAATGTTATTCTCCCTTTCACTCTGCGCTCTTCACATAAATTGAAAGCAACACAACAGCAGACAGCGTAACGTAACTTCGAACTTCAATTTTAGTAGTTGAGCCCGGAATTCAACAAACAAATACGATTAAAAGTCGTTAACCTTTGGGTGCGGAAACGACAATTTTAATTAAATATGTTTAGCCGACTAGCGACTCACTCGTGTTTACTTGCCAAATACTAATACATGTGTTTCTTTTACGTCTTTTTTTCTCACCGCATGTTTAGATGCGTTTAACACGCATCCTACAACCTTATGGTTTGCATAGATAACGGAATATATTTTTTCCTATCGATATGGATGAATTGGGCGGGCGGGATATGGTTGGTAGCATAGAACCATTGCACAGGAGCTAAGGGATAACCATTGATAAATCCAAGCTCCCATAAATACGAGTAAAGGGGCATAATAGGGATTTACAAATAATCATGTAAGTATGTTCGCACTATGCTTAGAAACTACTGGGGGTGATTCTCTCAACACAGCGCTGCGTCGATCTCAAAGGTGAAGTTTTATCTGGCAAGTTTAAGAAGTCCCGTCGGAGCGTATGAAACACATTTTAGCGCGTGCGTTCTCAATTAGACAGCAGGCAGGTGAGTCGAGTTCAGTGTCGTATAAAGCTGCCTAATTAAGAAGGCACGCGCTAAAATGTGTTTAGTACGCTCCGACGGGACTTCTTAAACTTGCCGGATAAAACTTCATCTTTGAGATCGACGCAGCGCTGTATTTAGAGAATCACCCCAATGGGTCATTTAGATTTTTTCAACATAGGTAACACCTTTACCTTATTGCCTATTATTATTTCTCCCGTGCAAAACTGGGCTCAGTAGCCATTATTAAAATCGATTTTACAATTTAACTTATGGTTTTTAAAATATTGCTAACATTTTAAGACCAAATAAGATTTAAAATTAAACTAATATCTATGATTTAAAGCTAAGGTAAGTAATTCTGATAAGTTTATGTGTTTGAACTACAATCAAGAAAACTCAAACGTGTAAAATTCTAGTAGAATAAACATTTCCATTTTCATCTCGAAAAATACTTACGATTTTCGCTCCACTAGAAAACCTATAAATTATTTTTTTACTTTTGAAATGTTTAAACTGAGGCTCTATTGTACTCGGTTAAACCATGTTGCTTTTGGCGTGTTAACGTTTTGTCATCGTTATCATAGTTCTGAAAAAATGACACAATCAATATCGTTTTGCAGAGTATAAAAAAGCCCCTGTCAAAACGTACAATTATCACTTTTATCGATAGACTACCTTTTTTCGTGAAAGTAGAAGTAGACAAGCGCTATTCCACATTAAGAAAACCGAATCCGTATAGCGCTAAGTAAATCAAGAGTTACGTTTGATATCTCATAAAATTGAAACACACGGCATTTGATCGACAGAAAACATCGCCGTCTTATTTACGGAAGCAGATACGTCGAAGTTCCCTCGTCAGACCCCGTTTTTGCTCGCGCTGCAAAACAGGTCCCGTAATGTCACAAACTGTTTTAGGCTGCGTAACCACCAGTACGGCTAGCACATGTCGGCGCGCAAGCTATGTCACTCGCAAGATAGACTTCCTGTCTTTGTTGACCGTTTTAATTAGACAATGACGGGTAGTCTATCTCGCGCGCGACGTAACTCGCGCGCCGTATGGCCGTGCTGGGCCTGTAAGTGTCGCGTTTATCGCGGTGGATAAAGCATCCGTCACTCTCGCACTGTACTTGCCAGAATGTAACGGATGTTGTAATAAGCCGCCTGAGCTGTAAGCGGTAGGCGGTAGAGGCAGCTAAGTGGGCAAATTCCACACACAGGAAGCTTAATTTTACCACTCACAAAATAGGCGCAAAACGTCGTGTAACCCATCACGCTAAAAAAAAAATCGTCGGTGACACTGCAACACCGCGTAATTTACAAGTAAGGTACACTTTGCAACATATTGAATTGGTTAGTTTCGCGATATTGCAGTTTCACCGACGAAAGCAATCTTTAAAAAATCTCGTGTCACAGTGTTTGTAACAAAACACCTCCGAAACGGCTTGACCGATTCTTATGAAATTTTGTGTGTATATTCAGTAGGCTGAGAATAGAACGTAAATTATTTTTTACCCTCAACACCACCCCCCATTTTTTAATCGTGATTTTAGTATTTTTGTATTTAAGGTATCTATTGTCTGAACAACATTTGCTGGGTCAGCTAGTATATCTATATTAAATTATCATGTTTTATTCTTCCACCCAGCACTCTTTTACGGGTTAATATAATCATAGCATTAAGGTGCTTTTCCATCGGTGGGGCGAGGCGAGACGAGGCGGAGACGACAATAGTAACTTGTATTTTAAAATGTCAATTTGCTCCTCGCGCATTTTCGGCGGAAATGGTTGTAATATGAGAAATGTCACTGGAAGTTGAATTGAAAATAATCCATACAAATTTAGCTCCGGGCGATAATGTTTCTCACCCCCAAATTTAAAAATCGTGGAAATTAGATGGATTGGAGGAGGGGCCTACATATTCAAAAATCGGACAACGTTTAAGGGGAGAAAAATTCTATCGCATTTTGGATGGTTTTCTTTTTGCTTCACAGTCCTCTTAATACAAATAAAAATTCTCGCGCCGCCTTGTCTTGCCTCGCCTCGCTTCATTTTGAAAACAGATGTAACAGATTTTGCTGTAAATTAGCTATAACATGTTAATAATCAGTAGTAAGTTCTTTTTTAACAGAAATAAATCCACCATTTTAAAGTTTATAATAATGATCTGAAGCAAAGTGCCAGTTCTTACTAGACTGTCCCTGTATTAAATAGAATTAATATAGCTAGCTACATTAATTCGCTAAGAAGCCAAACACATCTTTGAAGTAGATTGAATTTAGGGAAACTGGAACAATGGCTGGCAAGAGGAGTGCCCAAAGTTCAACTATGCCGAATATCTGACCCTGGCGATTCAAAGGGCTCTTTATTTCCCTTTTTCTAAGGTTTGCAAACAATTTACTTAACTGTTACTACTTGGAGTTTTTTTTGCTTGCCTTTGTTAAGAACAAGATAGTTTAACTTCAAGCAGTGGGAGTTACAAATATTTAACAAAATATACTTGCCTCGTGACTTACCGTCCATTGCTTACATCCCAATATGATCTATGAGTTAATTGCTAGCGCGTCCCTTGCTTAGCCAATTATTAAAACTCGGTAACTACGTATAATAAATTCCAGTGGTACTTATAGATACTAGCTTATAGGGTTCCTTACCCAAAGGATGCCAACGGGACCCTATTACTAAGCCTTTCTTGTCCGTCGGTCTGCATGTCTGTCAGCGGGCTGTATCTCAGGGACCGTTATAGGTCGACGATGTAATTTTCACAGATTGTTTCTATACAAATAAAACAAACATAAATTAAAATTAGATATTTTTGCTTCAACTTAAGAATTGATAAGAGCTATTAAGAATCTTCAGAACCGTAACAGGTACACATTAAATTAAAAAAGTGTGTCATATTGTTGTCGCTATAATAACAAATAATAAAAATAAATGGGGACCCTATACAAAAATGAGGGTTCTGTACCCTTCGTATCTGACTGGCACTTGGCCTGTTTTTTTATTTTTGTATTACAAACGACAGGCAAAAGGCTTAACTGATGGAAAGTGATCTACTTGTAATTTACTTCATATAAATTTACAATCTTAAGCATTAAAAACTTCCTGTGTAATAAAGCTCTCGTATTTATGGTGGCAGAATAGTACATTGTTGCAGAGCATATAGAAAGAAGCAACGCAATTTATGGACGAGTCATATATATAGACTAGACTCAACTTCGTTTCGGCCCTCTAGTGTAGGAGTAGGTACATTAATTACCTTTTTAGCCGAGGCAGACACTGCTTTTCTCAACTACTGCGAAGAAAAAAACTATTACTACATAGTATTTAAAACAAAGTCGCTTCCCGCTGTCCGTCTGTCCCTATGTATGCTTAGATCTTTAACGCATCGGATTTTAATGCGGTTTTTAAAGGGGTTTTTTTAGAATTTATAATACTTTCTTCCGGAGCGAAGCAAGGGCGGGTAGCTAGTATATAATAATTTACGTTACGTTTTTTTTTTATTTGTATGAAAATTGCCTGTCGTAAAAGTGATGTTTTCTGAACACAAAGCAGACCATAAATGTTCATATTCCTAAGCAGTATTGAGAAAGTTATTAAATACAATATTATTTTAATTAGTAATCGTTTTACTCAATTGTGGTCGCTAGCATGATTGAACTCGTTAACCCCCGCCGACTGACAAGTAAAGTTGGAGCTGCCACCACTCGTCCATTGCGATCAGGGCCTTAATTCCACTGGGTTTAACCCATCTTGGTCATAATTAGTGAGGTTCAGGTAGATATTATTCACTTGACAGTAAGGGTTACTACAACGTCAATCATTACGACAAAGAGAAAATGGCCTAAAAAAACTGGACAAATAATGAGTTCTCATTATATCATATCATAAAAATAATATTTAAAAGGTAGAATACGTACGACTCGCATATTTGCTAAAGTCATATTTTTTATAATATGTAGTAACCTGACATTTCATGTATGGTTTATTTCAATAATAACCGCTTTATATTGTAAAAACATGTTTACTATTGAAACAGGGTAAGTACTTAAAACAGTTATGCTTTTCGTAATCTGTTAATTCCCAAGAACTGTCAGTGTACTTCATCTTATAAAAATATGACTTTAAAAACAATACGTCGAAGGTCAGACGTTACGTTTTTAACTAACATTTCATGCACAAAAAAACTACAAACATTAGGGTTTTTCACATTTCTATATTATGTAAAAATTGAAAATGTTTAATTTCAAAGTGATAGGTCAATACATAGAGGTTGCACAAATCGACCACTTACGTGATAGCAGATTTTCAGTGGTTATTTTATTCCAAAAATAACTTTCCTGTGAGCTCATGCAAAACACTTATAATATCGACCATCGTCACCATTTTTGCCGCCTGTTGCAGCTTCGGTAAATTGCGGTATCATGAAATTTGACTCAAAAAGTTGTCAAACTTGCCAACCAATTTTATTATAATTTTGAATACTGTTCCTTTAGATAGGTAGAACCAAGGATACGAGCAAATTCGTTTAAAATTACAAAGCGTAAAAAGTTAAACACCATAAGCATACACGTTGTTGTCAAAGGTAACGTTAATGTTAAGTATCGCTACAACTTCCCGGGTGCACGCTTGACAACAGCGCTTACGTTAGGTTTCAATCTAACACCTTCAACCTTGTTTATCCCGGCGGGCGATAACTTGTTATCGGAGTTACCAAGTACATCCAAGTTAGCACACAACTGAACCCGGAATGACCGAACAGAGATTACGGCAACCCTGAGTTTGCCAGCTAGGAGAATGCCCCAACTGGGCTTGCTCTACAAGTAACAATCATGGGTAGAAGGATATTTAAAACTTACGGGGTAATTTGGTACTTACTAATACGTTAGCTACGTGTTTACGAACGAAGTGAGGTCTTAGAGACAAGTTAGTGGGCATTGGCATGATTGTATGTTTGTTCGGCGATAAATTGATGTTGATTTAATCTTTGTCAAATTTGCTATCGATCTGAGCAGTTGAAGCAAAAACAATTTTTAAATTCAACCATACGCAGGATCGGTCAAAGCATTATAAAGTTCGTAAAAATTGTAAGGACTATGTTCAGGGCCGAGATTCTACACGTTAAAAAACTTATTGCATTCGACGTTTTATTGTAAAATCAACGCTTTGATAGCTCTTATTTACTTGACAGTAATGACGGCAGAGTTAAAAACCATAACACGTCAAAGGCAAAATGGTTTCTACCCAGTAAATCAAAATCAAAAATCAAAATCAAAATGTTTATTCAGTAAATAGGCCCCCATGGGGCTCTTTTACACGTCGGTAATATGAAGTGAATTTACTAGCGCTTCAGATAAGACCATCATTGCGGAGAAGAAGCGCCAAGAAACTCCAGCAGAAGGTCATTTTTTCAAACAAAAGTACAGAAATACTTAAAAGTAAGAGTTACATTACAAGTACTAATAAAGTAATAAATAATAATGATTAAAGCTTGAACAAATAAAATCAATACAAATGTAAGGCTAATAACATTAAACTAAAAATAATAAGTCTAGGAGAACAACACGACGAGGTCTCTACGTCAAAAGCCATATCTAGAATAATAAACTGAAGAACCAGTCCTTGCAAACGTGAACAGACCGGACCCCACAAACAGCACCCGTTCACGAGTATGACGCGTATCTCAGCCATCGCCTCTCTCAACCATATGTTCGGGAAAGTGGCGACCCGATCAACGACGCCGCCGTAAGCAAAGACCTTTAAGCGAGCATGACTTGCTCAAGCTGCCGGACAATATAGAAGTAATTTTGCGTGAAACAGCTGTCCGGCGAGAAACATCACAGTGTGTTCTCATAAAAGCGCCACGTACGCACAAGAACTAATAAAGATAAAAGACAAATACATGATAGTAAACATAAAAAGTAGTGTTTGAATACACAGCTTGCTTAAGGGCGTGTTTAAAATACAAATATTATAAATATGCTTAGCTTACGAAATGATCTTACTTTAATAATAGCCTAGATACTACTTAAATACATCTCGGTCACCAATGAAGTCGTTTACAGTATAATATGCCCTACCCAACAAGCAGCGCTTGATGTGAGATTTAAATTCATTGAACGGCATATTGACGATATCAGATGGTATCTTATTGTAAAAACGTATACAGTTCCCCGCAAACGAAGTGCCTACCTTACGGAGACGGTGCCCTGGAAGAGCAAGCTTATCCCTATTTCTAGTATTTAAATTGTGAACGTCGCGGTTATGCCTAAACTCATGTATGTGTTTACGTACATACATGATATTCTCAAAGATATACTGAGACGCGACTGTAAGAATATTAATTTCTTTAAATTTATCCCTGAGTGAAATACGAGACCCCAATTGATAAATGGCTCGTACAGCCCGCTTCTGTAACACAAAAATGGTCTTGATATCTGCCGCTCTTCCCCACAGCAAAATTCCGTAACTCATAACACTATGGAAATAACTATAGTATACTAGTCTCGCCGTCTCGACGTTAGTAAGTTGTCGGATTCGCTTTACCGCATAAGCCGCCGAACTTAGCTTACCTGCAAGTGTGGATATATGCGCACTCCACTGCAGTTTTGAGTCTAGAGTGATACCAAGAAATAATGTTCTATCTTCGAATTCCAGTGTCTCATCCTTCAGTCTAATACTAGCCGCATTCACTCTCTTCACGTTCGATAAGGAAAATTTTACGCACTTCGTTTTTTTGGCATTTAAAAGTAAGTTGTTGGCTGTAAACCAGTCAACAATTGTAGACAACGCGTCATTGATGTCATTAAAATTATCCTGTTTCCTATCCGTTTTGAACATAAGTGAAGTATCGTCAGCAAACAAAACTATTTCATGTTTATCGTGCAATACATATGGGAGGTCGTTGATATAGATTAAAAATAAGAACGGACCCAAAATAGAGCCTTGAGGCACTCCCATAGCAACAGATGACCCTGAAGATTGTGTCCTGTTAATGTCTACCCGCTGAGTTCTGTGAGCAAGGTAAGATGTAATAAGATCAAGTGCACTGTTTTTGATACCATAGTAGCTTAACTTCCGCACTAACGTTACATGATCAACACAATCAAATGCCTTGGACAAATCACAAAAAACTCCAATTACATCCATTGATTTTTCCCAGGCATCAAAGATATGTTTCACCAAAATGGAACCGGCGTCAGTTGTTGATCGTCCCTTGGTAAATCCGAATTGACTGCCGTGAAGTAGCTTATATTGATTAAAGTGTGATAATAATTGATTTAGAATTAATTTTTCAAAGACTTTACTTAGTGCTGGTAGTATCGAAATAGGTCTAAAATTTGTGGGGTCTGATGATGTCCCTGACTTAAACAAAGGTATGACCTTACTGTGTTTCATCAAATCAGGAAATACTCCAATATCGACACACTTATTAAACATAGTAGCTAGATAAGGTGCAGTCGAGTCTAAAATGGCGTGCAGTACTGTAACAGAGAGACCCCAAAGATCTTCAGTCTTTTTGAGATTAAGAGATCTAAATGTTTTGATTATAACGTTTGGTGTGACGTGATAAAATTTAAAGATATTTGTGCACTCCTTCACATTTGATCTTAGTAACGTATCAGCCTTATCAGGAGATGACAGTAAAGATTTAGTGGTATCCAAAGGTATGTTCGTAAAAAAACGCTCGAATTCTTTAGCTACATCAAGGTCCGAGCTTACTAGAGTACCATCAACTTGCAGGCTGTAGTGAGGGTCTCTAATTCTAGTTCTACCAGTTAATGTAACTATTAGTTATATTATTCAATAAACAACCCTTGCAAGAAAACAATGATCACTTCACTCTTATTAACTACTTGAGAAAGCAATTGTTTTACCAACTTCAAGAAAAGGAAAGGAGACGGGTCTGAATAATTATACTTAAGTCTATTTATACTCAATTGATTTTGGTTTTACTAAATGTTTATCGTGATATTTTTTCATTCTGATACTTTGTTAGATGCTCTATGTATTTATGAATAGACTTATAACTTCAATTTTGTTAAACTTAAAACAGATATGACTGACATATCTGTTTTCCGTTATGTCGTAAGTATATAAGACTAATATACTGCAAATACAATATAAATACATAAATTGTGTAGTTACGATAAATATCTAAGAGCTATGAAATTATCGTTCAATCCCCAATTGGCCGTCGGCATTCACATTAAAGCCTTATATCAAAAGGTTTTTGGTTCTTTTTGTGTGCAGAACAATGTCAACGGCTTCCTTCCGACCGGGAGTAACCGGGTGTTTTTTCGGAAAGTGTCCTCAATCTCAAAAATACTGTTTACAATTTGGGTAGGTACAATTAAGGTTACTTTTTTTCTTTATTTCAATCACAACGTACAAAATTTACGAATATGCCGTTCTAAAAAGGGTGTTGCACCCAATTTTATACATATATGTACATAGGTACAGGGTGAGCGATCTAAATGGGTCAGTATGAGGAACAAACAAACAAAGTGTACTCATAAAGTACATATACATACATAACATCACGCCATCATTCCCAGACTAGGGTAGGCAGAGCTACAGAATTACCAACAACTCAATAAAACTTGTTGATAATTCTGTTACCCATTTTGCACAATCAGGCTAAGATTTTTCTCAGATATATAGTAATACGGTACGTGGTGTGTGTAGGCTTATACGGAAAACACTATTTCACTTTGATAATGTGTCGTAAAAAGCCAAAAATTCGTTCGGGAGTAATCTGTCATTGTTCTGTTATTAGGTTTTCAATATGGTTCTCGATGAAAGAATGATGATGTTGTCACTTCTCACGTACCTTGCCTTACAGAGACCTGCTGGCTCTCAAATTTTTACTATGACTGTAAAAACTGCGATATTCTATCCGAATCGAATCTAGTCCGAATTTCATGTAATAGCTAAAACATTATTTTCTGAACCTTTCAACTTTTCAAAATATTACTTAGTACCTGTTAGTTTAGGTTTTTTTATAATGAAAATCCAATAATGTGAAACCTTCTAGTATTTTTTTTTACTAATTTATGAATATCTATACAGAAGAAACAGTTTGTAACTGAAATTAGACTACGATAAGATTCGTAACCAACTGCACATACCTGGAGCTCGCGCTGCGACCCCGACCCGTCATTCCCGGCATCGCTGGATTAATCTGGGCCCTTTATACAATTTGTAGGTATATGCGGTACTAGTAACACAAGTAAACTCACAGGGCATCTGGTACACAATTCCACCAACGCAAAGGAATTTTAAGAAACAATCAACCGACTCCAAAGTAAAAAAGAACGCCTTTTCAAATCATCCTAAGTCAGTCAAACTGAAGTTGTTTCGGTTTAAAATGAACGCCGACTTCAGTTCGTTTTTAATCGGTTTAGTAGTCATTGCGCTATACCTATAAACATACATAAGGGTCCTACGGAGCCTTTCTTCTTTGATGTCGGTAAAAACAGCTAATTCCAGTGTGGGAAACAGAGGAAAAATTGGAGTTCTTATTCAGGTTTAAAATTGACTCATTTTAACCGATTTCCAATATAAAAGGAGGTTCTCATCTTACATATTGTCGAAGTACGACCAAGGTTTGCTCGAACACACTTCTAAAGCTCTTACGGATCAAATAACGCTCGCAAAATGAAATCCGGCTAATTATGTAAGAAACCATCCATTTTCTTTTCTACGAAATATATTCTTAGGTAATCAATCAGTTTCGATTCGAGATCTGTAAGTCAAACAGCAAGTATTATTTGGAAAGAGATTGAAAAAGTTAAACAACTCCTGTTTCATTAACAAGTCATTTATATTCCGTTTAATTGTAACATTCAATTCGATTAATGTCAAGGGTGTGCACTTCACAGGGGCTCGATTTCGATTTAAATTACAACATTGGTTTATGCACGGATATTTAGTTTAAAATTCTTAACGGAAAGTCATCTTCGAATAATGTAGCATAGTTTTACAGTTTTACTTTGTAATGTGTAAGGGTGGTCAATCTATTAGCTAAAACAACACAACAACATCAAAATCATCATCTAAATTATTATTTATGCTACAGTTACATAACAAAGACTTTTGTGATACTGAGAGTTGTCACCATCTGATCTACGCATTGGTTACGCTATGGGCTAAATAACCGGTTTAGATTAAACTAGTAAAAGATATGTATAGAAAATAGACCACCCATTTAAATATTGGCTAGATTAAAATTTAAAGATGGAAGTACCATGCGCCCTGGCCGCGCTATAAATGATAGATGCCGTTTTATCGGCCATAACGCGGCCCGTAAAGGGACAAAAGAGTCGACTAAATGTTTTGCATTTAATCTCGGCTCTTTGTTGCGGCCCTTACGGTTTAACGGCGGTCGGGACGGGCACGTTTTTGACAGTAGTTTTCTGGCTTTAAATAAATGTAATAAATGTAATAAGCAACCAAATATGTCCTATGTAAAATTTAAAACCGGGCAAGAGCATGTCGGACCGTGCTCAGTGTAGGGTTCCGAAGCCGTTAAGTACTACAAACTTAAAAAATCAACCAGTAATAACGAATTTTCTATTTAAAGTCAATTGGTGCCGTCTTAGATGTTTTTAGTAGGTATAAACACTTTATTCGCCTATATCTCAAGAAACAATGATGTGTACTAAGTCGTGATAGTTTTCCTTTAAAATTCGTTTTATGCGCTTTAAACCTTAATATTTCATAAACGGATAACTTAATCGTAAAACTGTTTTCACAAACTCGTAATGTTAAAAGACCTATCCAACGACACCCCACACTATAGGGTAGACGAGAAAAAAAAAACATCCCCACGTTACGTGTAGTAAACCAAAAAAAAATTTTTTTTTTTACATTTTATCATACCACTTTGTTGGCGTGACTAATATGCATATTAATGCCAAATTACAGCTTTCTAGTACTAAGAGTTTCTGCGCTAGGCTGCGGACGGACGGACGGACGGACGGACGGACGGATATGGCGAAACTATAAGGGTTCCTAGTTTGACTACGGAATCCTAAAAATGGGACATCCTGTATTTTTTTATATGTATACTGCACCCATTTCACGCTTCTTCGTTTGATATACCTACATAGTCGATGTTTCGAATTTGCCAACGTGGCTAATTTCCACGTAAAATAATTCTTAGCAATGCCCAAGGCAGACAGTTTAGCAGCTTTCACTGACAGTAAAAAACAGGTAATTATATCGTCTCTAAAACAAGTTTAAATCCAACCATCAATCTAACACAAACAAAATGGAAAAGCATCACACGAGGCAGTCGTAAAGGAGCGTTTAACTGTCGGATTAGCCGTAATTGATTCGGTTAGTCCATTAATGGCTGTTTAGAGGATAAGATAAGATAAGATGAGATTGCAGGTCGGTAATGAAAATAGGCACTTGTGGAGTGAAGATACATCTGACGATATAAGGGTATCTTCGGATCAAATTAATTTAGGTTTGAAAAGATCGTTCTTGCCTCAGCTCTAATTACGAGGTACTATGGTTTACCTTTGTTATAACTATCTACACTCTTTTGCTTTACTTCTATAAAATCTTTCTATTAAATTTTCCTTTCTCACAGTGGAAGTTAAAGTATTTGAGACACAAGTATAACCCAAACTAACCATATATTCAAGAAAACAAGTAGAAAATGGCTTTCGAGGAAATGATACATTCTATGAAACGTGTATCAGTAATTCAAGTGGTTTCCTACTAAATATGAATCAGTCGTAATGCTGAGAACTATTCAACGGTTCAATTTTACTTATTGATGTATGTGTAAGGAAGAAACATTAAAAATAAAACAGAAATATCAGTTTCATTGTTACAGGATGATCATTGATCATATAACTGTGTTGGTTTTCGGAAACTACTTACGTTTCAATTAAATTTCGTTCCTGCTTGACGGCAAAAAGCATTCCAATACGATTTCGATTAGAGTTCCGAAACTATGTGAAAGTTTGTCGTTAACTGTTTCAAGCGACTAACCCAATAACAAAATAAGGTAAAACAAATACGGGTGGAAGATATTTTTGGAAACTGTTCTATTTTTCGTAATGGTTACAGTTTATCTACACTAATATTATTAAGGAAACGATTCGTATTTTTGTATATTAGGGTCATACACAGATTTAGGTAACTGTCTTTCCTGTGGACACACTGAAAGTTAAGGTTTTTAAGGCCTAATTTTTTGGCTAAGCCCATTATTGCAAAAACATCGTCAGGACTGCTTTAGACCTATCATATAAAAACATAACTTATCTTATATGCACACAAGCTTGTAACTATTGACCACAGGAGAGACAACTTTTGTTTTTAAGAGTGTGTGTGACCCATTACAACTCAACTACTGGACCGATTTCATATATTCTTTCACCATTAGAATGCTACATTGTTACAGAGCAACCTATGCTTTGTTTTATTTTTATACGCGGACGGAGTCGCGGGCAACAGCTAGTTTTTGATAAAAATAATACCTGTTGTCGTTTTCTCTTTAATTAATTGAAAATAAACAACATAAGTAAAGTACTTATTTCTAGGCTGTTAAAATACAGAGAGTGGGTTTAAGAGCCAAGCCACTATAAGTAGTCTAGTCATTTTACGGACGCTAGTAGGTATGGTGAATTGGAAATAATTTAAAATAGCAAATTTCTCTCGTGTATCATACACAACGTGTTACAAACTAATCCGTAAAAAAGAAATTACAAAAGTAGTGTCAACCCTTATTAACTAACGTCAGTTCAGTATCTTAGGTATGCAGTATAATAGGGTTGACACTACTTTCGTAATTTCTGTTTTACGGATTAGTTTGTAACACGTTGTATATTATAATTCTAGTAATTAAGTAGAATAATAATCCAACTAAATATGTGTTAATATGTTATTTAAAAAAATTAAATAGGTTTATAAAATCTTTTTTTTTTAATAATTATAAACTTTTTTTTCATATTGCTCACTTAATAAATATTCCATAGGTACATTAACGGTGAATTAATTGAGAGTTAATGTATGGAACACCTGGTTTTTTTTGGCGATTTCGTGGTTGGTCCCATCGGAAAGGTTGTTCAGTATGACCATCTTATTCACTTTTGGCCATTCCGGATCATGGCCCCAAAATCACCCAGTATACAGCGTGTAAATTTCATTCGGACACATATTTTATCCTGACGTAGTTAACGATCATACAAATCGTGTGGGAAAGATATTTTGTTGGCAACTTTTATTAAATTATTGAAGAGCAGTTATTTTTTGTAAGTTTGTCTTAGGAGCAATGTACGAAGTGTGCGAGCGTCCAAAGGTCGTCAATGTAATATTGCGTGTATCCAAGTGCAAGGACGAAATATGGAAAATAAGTACCTATCTCGGGCGAGTGAACCGCCTGCATTAATGATCGTTATTTTTGCTGGCGAAGTAAACAAATGGCGAACCATAATTCATGAGTCAAGGTATGACCAATACGTAGATGGTTTAATTTAATTGACGCATTGTGTGATACCTACATTGCTTGCTGAATTAATAAGTAAGAAAATATAAAACACAACTAATGTTGCTGTTACACAAGTTTTGATAATAATTAATGTGTATTTTAACTGTTGTTAAAACATATGCCCGTATGAAATTTACACGCTGTATAACCGGAGCCATGTATTTAGCTGATTTAGTGACTTTGTAAATAATTTGTTAGATTTCAACTTCTACTCATATAGGACAAAACGTTGGCAACGCATTTGAGGTCTTAGGATTATAGTCTTGAGAATTCAAATGTCTATGGGTCTCAGATTCCACTTATCATCAGGTGGCCTGAGTGTTAGTGTGCTTTCTCCTTAACATAAAAAAAAACTATTCTCAAACATGTTAAACGCGATATCGTTATAACGCGGTAGAATAGAGGCTCGCCCTGGGCGGGCGCAGTATTCTACTTGCTAAAACCATATTTTTGTATTTTGTAAATTGCTTTTGACATGATATGGTATTATCTTCAATTCAGTCGCCGTTACTGTCAAGTAAATAAGAGCTATAATAACGACACGACAAAATCGCGACTAAATGAAATGTATTAAATTCATAACATAAATTATAAGTAAAGAATATAAAAACTAGTCAAGTGCGAGTCGGACTCGCGTACGAAGGGTTCCGTACCATTTTCTATACAACATTAGACACTATATTATAACCTTTTTTTATGCCGTTATTAACATCGAGCAAAACACGGCAAAAAAATCACGTTTGTTTTATGGGAGTTCGACTTAAATATTTAAGTATATTATTCTGATTTTAGTATTTGTTGTTATAGCGACAATACATCTGTGAAAATTTCAACTATCTAGCTACCTACGGTTCATAAGATATAGCCTGGGGACAGACAGACAGATGGACAGTGGAGTCTTAGTATTAGGGTCCCGTTTTTACCCATTGGGTACGGAACCTTGAAAAGGTTACACAGAGATTCCTATCATTAATAAATAAAATATTGTGCTTTAAGACATTTTAAGCTTTGCTTCAGCGACAGCTCAAAATAATGAATGAATTAACACGTTATTCGTGCTCTTACCCACTGGTTTTTTTATGAATGTTTAACAATCTTAGTTTGTCGTTTATGTTTACTTCAGTTAGAAGTTTGACGCTATGCACTATGGCGTGAAACGGTTTCAGATAGAGTACAAGTTTAAAATGTTGAAAATGCAATAGTTACTTACATATTTTTTATAGTTCTATAAACTGAATAGGAACACCCACGTACGGGGATCGTTCAGGACTGAGATTCTAATCTACACAGTAAAACGATATTGCCCTTGACGTGTATTTCCGTAACACAATCTCGTTTTAACCCAATAGAATATCATCGTGTTTATCACGTGACTTAACGTGAATAAAACATCTATCACTTTCTGACAAGTATAGTGCGAGAGTGATGGATGCTTTATCCACCGCGATAAACACGACCATAATACGGGCTCAGGGAATAACCAGGACCAAATGACTTGACAGCGATCTGGACCGGCAATTCGATGGCATTTTGATAACGATTAAGTGCGACTAGCAGAAGACCGAGTCGCTTATTATAAGGCAAATATAACTCTCCTTCTAGGCAGTCGGATAAACGGGCCGCAACCTACCAGTTGGTCCACGTATTTGGATTGGATAGACGTATGGATTGCATATAGACAAACTAATTTTGTATAGGTTGACGGATTAAAATAAGTTGTGATCGTTATACCCATTGTTTTAGCAGATAGGAAAAGTTGAAACCCTATTAATATATAGATTCTTTACTATTTCTTAAACCACTTACAAAACGACTGATGCCCGTACCTTTATGTATCGATGAGAAACTTCTCAAGTTGTGAAAATTATGAGAAAAGCTCGGTAACTTAAAAAAACACAAATTAGACGCAAACTAAGCTCTAAGCTTGTACTATAGGCACTAGACAACGATAAACTTACTTACAAAGACTCAGGAACAAAATATTTGAACTCATCAAACTAATATCTGCCCTTACCGGGATTTGACCCCGGAACCGCTAGCTTCGTAGGCAAGGTTACTACCAAATAGGCTAACGTATTATCTAAGAGTAAGACGAATACTCTGTTTTTTTGTAGGGAAAGTGAACATATTAATGCTTTTACAAGTTTTCGAGAATGTTCTCAGTAAGTTATAAGTATTCTAGCTTTATTGTTTTGCCTTTATTCCTTCAGCTTTCTTAAGGCACCTCTTAATTGTTCCAAGTTCAATATAATTTCGTTAGAAGGCTTCGCCTGCTCAATAGTCACGGGACGGCGCCTCCGCAGGCCGCGACGGCTGTTTCTTGACAATTTACTCGAACAAACAACTGTAATCACTTCCTTTCCCACTCTCCGCCAAAGCCCACAGAGTACCTAAAAGAAAAAAGCTCACTTGCGAAAGCGTATGATTTTATTTAACGCAGTTAAATTATTATTTTCTTTTAATTTATTTTTTAAAGTAAACGCTTCACAGGCAATGTTTGTTTGTAGAAAGTAACTTCAACAATCGAGTTTATAAGGTTTCGGAGCTCTATTCTAAGTTAAACCATATTGCTTTTAACATGTTATCGTATTGTCCAATTTATAATAATTCTTATTTAAATGTCTATAATGGCGGCCAAATTAAAAACAATAAGATAATATGTCAAATTCAAAATGATTTTACTGAGAATAAGCCATTTGAAAAAAGGGGGATCTAGCCTATTTTTATTTTAAATTGGTCTTGCTTTTCAAAAGATGAATAAAAACTATTGTAACGTTCATCGTTGACGTCATCGAATCTTTCATTTATAATTTTGTACGTATAACTTACAATAAAAAAAGATTCAGACGAACTGAGAACATTCTTTTTTTGATGTCAGTTAAAAAATGTGCACCGTCTGTCTTCAGTATTCTGCGGGCGCAAGGGTCACTGTTCATTATTTTTGTTTATCCGGCAATCTGTCGGTGCGCAAACAGCCACGTGTTGACTCACGACGAATACCTCAGCAAACAGCAATTCTTTGAGCTTCACGAGGGTAGGATGGTTATCGCAGTTATTTGCGCTGTTAAAATTACTTTGTTTATTAATGCCGAAGCTTAGTTATATTGGTGTAGGGTTTTATAGAAGTCTTGACTAGCGGCTTTATCATCAAATTGAAGGTAAATGTGTTTTATTGCAGAGGATGTTTAATATTAGTGGGACCTTGTGCAAGATCGCCACCACCGTCTTATAGTTATAAGTATAACCTACCACCAAGCAGCAATGTTTGCATTGTTGTGTTCCGATGTGAGCATGAGACAACCGGTGAAATTACTAAAATAGAGCCACTCCTTTTTTGGTCCGGAAGTCTTAAGATTGCAGTCTGAAGATGTAGTATTGAGAATGCAAATGTCTAATCGGTCACCTCCATTATATAAAAAAAAGTTAATGTAGTTGCCCAACTATATCAACAATGCACCTACAATTTAATACTTCCCGAGCTACGAACCGGCTACGATGCCTCTACGCCGCTACGTCTCGTAGCACTTTCTGCCAACAACGAATGCTACGCCGCTTGTGCTCAATTAAAATATTGAACTTTTTACTCCACCGAGGCTTCTATTTCACATTGTATTAGCCCATCTTGCTTGTATATTGTAATTACACTGTTGACGTTAGTAGTAGCTTTTATTTACATGACAGTAAGAGCATGCCGCTCCTATAACTTTACTATGCAGATGCAAGTTAGGCAACAAGTTGTACAAAGCTGTATTCAATTTTGTAGTACCTACGAGTATATCTAAATTGTCAATATTGAGAAATCAAGTTAAGTCACTAAAGCCCACACAGGTCCCAACTGCCACGGTGTACCTATATCGTTAATTGAATGCAAATACAAATAGTTTTGGAATTTGACCGTTTTCCATTCAGTGAGCGATATATTTCACTAAAAGTGACGATATAGAACCTTGTCGCAGAAAGCTAATAATAAAATTTCCGACGCATTTTTTTCTCGTGACGTCACGTCATTATGACAGGGTTCTAAAGCACGTTACCGATATTATGACTACCGGTATAAATGAGTTATTGTATAGCGTCGCAGAGCTCGGAAGGGTTGAGCCATTTTTGCATCACTAATGTTAAGTGTAGACATTAATATAGATACACCTTTAAAATAAATATTAAAAGAAAGTAAAAATGTAATAATTATAATTAAACTAAAATGACAATGCGTTATATGTATACAAAACGAGTAGGTAATAAGTTTTTTCATTTATTCTAAATTTTCATTGTTATTGTAATAAATAGCTATAAGTTTTTCCATATTTTCAATTATCAACGCATTTCTTCTTGAATTTAATTTCAGGTTTGATATCATATAATTATATCACTTGATTAACTTTCATAGTAGCATATGGATTGGTTTGCTAAGCAAGCTTGCTATAACACTCATTTGTTTTGATGGCGACGTAAGATCGTAGCAGATAGGCAGCCTAAATAAAATAATTTCATTAGTTATTAAATTATGCCACATCTACCATTGAATGACAAGGTATGTCCATGTTATGCAAACTCTGAAAACAGCGCACGCCTGCTGAGTTCTGTGACAAATAAAAAACTCTAGTATAGGTATTAATTGTACAATCGAAGTCATAAATGTTTACACTTTAGTAACTTCTCACTTTCATTCACTGGGACAATTTCATGTATTATAATATGAAATTATCTCAGTGAATGTAAAAGACAAGGTACTAAAGTGTAAACATATTTATGACTTCGACTGTACTGTTAATACTTTGACAGCAGGTATGGAACAAAACTGGATTTAAATTACCTGGTTCTAAGGTAGCAAGTAAAATTGTTGGAATTGACAGAAGTGCGAGGAGCTAACCCCATGTACTTCTGTTAAGTCCACAAGAGTAAATTCTTTAACCGAACAATTATCTCGCGTGTGATCACCTTGGACCATGGATGGTCCATGGATCATGGATGAATGTTTCTCTAATAAGTCCAAGGTGATTGTCTAATCATCGACATTGGCGAAATTTATTGAAACAAAGAGTAAAAGCCATGAATTAGGAAAGAAAAGTAAAGTCGTTGACTGTACAAAGTCATCATGGCGTTTGTTGTTGCAGGGGGAGAGTCCGGCACCGGAGCGGCGCTCGGACGGCGACCCGCCGGACGAGATGCCCCCGGATCCCCCGCCCGCCACCGCCACCACCCCGGTAAGTCACCATCTCATCATCATCACGAATTCGTAGCCATCTAAATAACCGTCAAACCTTTAGGACCAATTTCACCATACGATGTTAAATTTAATCAATGTTAATCGACTGTTAATTCATACATTTTGACAACTGTTAACGCTCTAATCGTCAGTTAAGTGTTTAACATCGTATGTTGAAATTTGTACTTAGTCTCTGTCATGTCGCACCAACTAAGTATATATCCGTCATTCACATTGTTTCGCATGTGTGCAACTTATAACGATGATTGTCAGGAACTCAAAGCACCGGTCAAAAATACTATACCATTTTTCATTGTAGAACAGTTTTACATTACTTTCTTAGTTTCTAAGTTTCTTAATTTGATTATACTCATATTTATTCATTATTAAGTACAAACTTATGTATGATAAACCATCACTGAGGAACAGCCTTGTTCTCATTAACTGACTCTGAGTGGGGCCGAAAGTATTAAACCACGTCTTTGCTTTTTGGAGCGCTTTATTTTGACAAGATTTTTAGCCTAAGCTACTAGGTATGCTAACGTCTTTGTTACTTCTCAGCTATTTAAGACGTTTTCTAGTGATTGTTCTTGGGTTTCGTCCCTTATACGGTACGGTAAATATAGTAAAAACACCGGTCAGGTGCGAGTCAACCGAAGGTTCCATACTTATGTAACTTGTGTTATAAGTATGACTTTGCGAAAAAAGTGTAACAAGATAGAACTGACACATAGAGAGAGTATAAAATGTCTCAAATCAGAAACAAAATTATGTTGTTTATCTATTGTAGTTATTTTAATCATAGCTTACAAAGTACAATATTAATCGGAGTTTTACGTTAAAGGCCGTAAATTATTAAAGCTCGGTTCCTTTTATATGTAAATATGAAAAATAATAAATAGTAACATCTATAAATATAATTATACAGTTTTAAGTCAAGTTTTTACATAAAATACCCAAATTTCAGGTCTTCAACTCCTTTCGTTTACAAGAGACCCGTGAGACGCGGACGCAGGGACGGATACCAGAGGGTAGCGTAAGGTCCGTTTTACCCTTCGGGTACGGAATCCTAGAAGGCATCCTAATAGAGCGACTCTGTCCGATCATCTGTCCGTCTTTTTTAGGTTTGGCCAATTAACCAATTAATAATCTGATAGGGTTGAAAAGATAAAGTTTAAAATCAAACTTTAACCAGCTATTCAAAATATCAAAGACCAAAGTACTAAAGCTACATAATCTCCCACTTTAGGGTCAAGTTTTTTATTATTTATATTTTATCATTGATCTTCAAAACCTCTTCGGTGTAGCTGGCTCCAAAGGCCCGCTCGGTGGTGGTGTCACTGACGCCGGAGCGGCAGCGGGAGACCTGGGCCAAGAAGGCCGAGTTCCTGCTGGCCGTGGTGGGCTTCGCCGTCGACCTCGGCAACGTCTGGCGGTTCCCGTACATCTGCTACCAGAATGGAGGAGGTCAGTGCTGTCTGATCCAGAGGAATTAATAAGATGATTCCAGGATAAGCTTTTCATTGTGCGTAGGCGGAAAAGAGGTTTTTAATACCTCAAAAGAGGAATCAAAGTTCGTATCTAATATCCGTTGTATAGATAGTTTGTATGACGCTGCCAACTTCCAGTATCGATAGTCAGTTTCAGAGCTAGTGAGTTTAATTATACGTAAAGTAAAAACAGTGTGTCCCTCCCTCACTAATGAATTTTCACTTCATTCTGGGTCCAATATACGAGTACATACCCACGCCGAAAATAATTCTCCCATGTAAAAAAGAAATCTACTATCCCTATTTTATGTCTCGATACGTTACTTTCTTCGATGTTAGAGAGAAACGCATTGAGCGCGTGTCATTTTTAATAGGTCCAGAACATATGGCACAGTGCCATAACTCTTAAAAAGAGGTTTTTGGGATCTGGAGTGGTCAGTTAGACTATCATACAAGCATATGAGAGCAAGTAAAAGAGAAGTGCAAACGCGAAGGCCAATCCCAGTGACCTGTAAGTTTGGGGAAGTGGTGTGGCCGTGGGTAAACAGGGCTGTTCTGCAGGCGCATTCCTGATACCGTACTGCGTGATGCTGCTGTTCGGGGGACTGCCGCTCTTCTTCATGGAGCTGGCCCTGGGCCAGTACCATCGCTGCGGCTGCCTCACGCTGTGGAAGAGAATCTGTCCGGCGCTTAAAGGTCAGTACCATAAAAAAAATTCAACTAGTCTGAGTTTAAAAACTCGACTGGTTGTTTTTATATGTATACTATACTCGTAATAAAATATTTAGTTTCGAGCGATACATGTAAAAATTACTCATGTTTATAAGAATTTGCGTTAATTGCGAGTTGGCAACCCCTAATAACAAGCACTAACCTATAAAGTAATCGAGCGAACAAAGTACCACAATGAAACAAAGTTTACATAAAACTAATTTATTTTCAATATCACTAATGTATACACAAACGTTAATCTCATTTATGTAAAGTAAAATTATCTTATCTCTATACATGACTTCCCTTCTGTCAAGACAACCACAGCCTTAATCCATTAGTGAACCTAGGAACTTGTAATACAGACGGAATATTCCTTGGGTTCCCTAAGAAAGAATACTTTAAAAGTCGACTCCCAACGTAATGAAATAGGGGGAAATTAATTCTACGCGTACAAAGTCCCGGGCATCCTCTAGTCTCCCGATGAATGTTTTGTGAGTGAAACCGCGGTAAATAATGAACGCACTAAGTGATTGTAATGCACAAGGGACTGCATTGTCCCGACATTCTGCGAGAAATATCGCTTATTAATACAAGTCTGTTGGGAATCAGTGGGCTCCTAAAATATATAGAAGTACTGTCAACAAAATGTATTTGTATTTAATACTTCACATTTTGCCGATTAGGTTCTTAGGTGGTAGTTTGTTTTACGCATTGTCAACCAATTTACATACATAACGTCACGCCTTCATTCCCAGAGCGGGGTAGGCAGACTACAGAAACCAACAACTGTAAACTTGTTGATAATTCTGTAACCACATTTTGCACAATCAGGCTAAGATATTTGCCAGGATCTTAATGACAGGTTGCAAGCCTATCGCCTCACAGTACTACAAGCCTTTATTCCCTTAGTCGCCTCTTACGAGCTCTTACGTGTGGCACTATTCTAACCTGGCCACCACAAGGGTCAAACAATTTAAATCGTCGTTTAATCAAATAGTTAGATGATTATCATTAATATTTGATCTACATATTAGATCACTTTAACATAGATTTATATGTAACCTTTAGGAATTAATTTCGGTTAATGTACAAATTTATTCGTCTCAAGTTGGTTCCTTAGCTTTTCGAATAGGTAGTAGGGACCATTTAAGGCTATGCCATACTACAACGTTCCGGCACCAGATCAGGACCTCTATTCAGGTGCGTTAAAACGATATCGTGTTTGACACGTTTAAGAATCGTTTATGTCACAGTCGCCATTATTGTAAATAACATAAGAGTTATCAAAACGTTGACAATACGGAAACAGGTCAAAAACGATATCGTTATTACCTTGTAGAATTCCAGCCCAGCTTAAAGGAAAACATTGCAAAATGAGCTTTGTGTTAGTATGATATTTTTTTCAGTGGACGACGCGGGGCCCGTTGTTTTTAATTTATCTCTAAAAAAATGTTGTACTACTTATCACAAGTTTTAGCTCACTTTGAACTAGCATTAATGCTAGTTTCATTATGAATCACCAATAAATATACAATCACAGTAATCAATAAAACTCTGGTTAGTGTACTCTCCAAATTAAGTAACACAAAGTTTGATATCTCATTTCTTAAATGGCTCCCGATAGGGTATTGGTAAATAAAGTATGTGAGGTACTCGCGTAATGAAAAGGGCCCTTTTCGAACTGTATTCGCATTGAATATCGGCTTTTAAGTGTACCACATCAAAAGTATTTCAAGTATAGACTCGATAAATCCATGATTTTACTAAAGTATGTTTTTTATTTAATAAATATAAATGTCAAATTTGTAGAAAGTGCTTTAACACAGAGGGTTCGGTGTTTTATGGATGGTTTAAGGTGTCTTACGATAACCCTTTCGAGCGTTTGTTCATTATTTCCTAACTATTTCTTTTTCACACATGATAAATCACAATAAATCCTAGATTTCGCACTCTTAAAAAACATTAAATGCTAAGAGGCACTCAGGCCTCTAACACTCGACTAGCCAATCGTCTTCGGACCAAACAAATGTGCCCCACAACGTGAAACGGGGTCCATCGCTGCATTCATACATTTTAACCAGCGCCGGTTTGTCTTCGCGTTAAAAGCATTGCCTCTTGTATATTTATAAAGGCGAGTCCATCTTAGTGTCATGGGATAGCCGTTGAATGTTGGAATGATCTGACAAAATTGTCCTGTAAAGAGTGTCTCGAGTTTGTTTTCATTGGATGATTTGTTCTAAGTCCTAAAACAGTTTAGACGATTAATAAAAGTGTTTTGATAGCGCAAAAGATTGTGATTTATAGTATTATTCAATGTTACTCGAAATCTAAAGATATCTTCATTTTCACTCTCTGTCTCGTGCCGTGCGTACGAATGAGAGAACAAACACAATACGATACAGATATAAAATATAATTCAGTAAAAATACAGCACTTGCTAACATGTTCTTAACAGCCTGAATTAAAAGTTTTGCCCGGCATCTGACATTTTAAAGAGTATACACGTGCACATACATCTATAGAGAACTCAGTTCCCGTTAAATCTGTCCCGCAAATATTGGCAGGGTGCTTCGCCCGCCTCGAGCGGAAAAGAAAAAAACACCATGTATTTCTTCACGTGGAATAAATGACTTGCTGGGTTTTAAAAGACGAAACAACAGACGGAGAGTTGTGTTTGTGTGATTTTAACACGTTAGGTTCAGTGTACACAAACGTATGAAGGTCCTAAATTGTATGTCGGATTTAGCGTGCTTTTTTATGTCTAATAAAAACTGTCAGCAAAAACGTGTTATTAAAATTATTTTAAAACAAAACGTATTAAAAAAACCGGGCAAGAGCATGTCGGACCATGCTCAGTGTAGGGTTCCGAAGCCGTTAAGAACTAGAAACATAAAAATCGACAAGTAATAACTAATTTTCTATTTAAAGTCAATTGGTGCCGTCTTAGATGATTTTAGTAGGTATTAACACTTTATTCGCCTGTATCTCAAGAACTAATGATGTCTACTTAGCCGTAATAATTTTCCTTATAAATTCGTTAGATGCGCTTTCAATTGTTTTTTTTCTGTTTTTTAGTATTTGTAGTTTTGGCTGTACGGGGAAGACACTTAACACTAACAAAAATTAGCGCTTTAAAGCTTAATATTTCATAAACGGATCCCTAAATCGAAAAATGGTTTTGTACGAACCATTAGAGAGCCACCGATATATACGAGAAAAAAAAATTACATGCCAACGTTACGTGTAGGGGTGGTACACAAAAAATGTTTTTTCAAGATTTAATTTTACTGCTTTGTTAGCGTGACTAATATGTATATTCATGCCAAATTACAGCTTTCTAGTACTAAGAGTCTCTGAGCTATGCTGCGGACAGACGGACGGACATGGCGAAACTATAAGGGTTCTTAGTTTGACTGCGGAACCCTAAAAAGGGTATAAATCTCGTGTAAATCGGGTTTTTTTTAAAGTCACTGGTACTATTTTTTCATTTTAAGAGCCCGTGTCCTTGTTAACGTTTCATAGTACTGTTGAAGTTTAATATTATGTTCGTGCGATATACATACATTTATTTTCCTAGCTTGCAAAAATAAATCAATTGATTGCAATAGCAATTAAGCCCTAATTTCCAATTTTACAACAGTTTACATCAGTTGAATCTGTCAAAAAATTGTATCATAATTGTTATTTAAATTCTTTTTTTCTTTAGCGTCAGTTTAATTTTGATACTTGTGCACCTACTATGAAAATAATCTTATGATTGTTGCCCTCTCCGTGATCCATTGGCTCCTAGAGTCCCCTCGGTGACGGGCGGTCTAATTTGACCAATCACGATCTTTGCTACGTTAAAAAACTTGCGATTTTCTTACAAACGAATTCGCAACCAACTTTGCAACATTTTAATGAAGTTTCCACTTTAATAATTCAAAAAAGGAAGGTATATTGAAAAGGTTCGTAGTATTTGTTAATTGAGGATTTCAGCATATAGAGATCATTATGATATTGATTATTAAACATAAATCAGACACTTAATTGGTAGTTCAAAAATCTACGGTATATTATTTCACCTTCATTATTCGGTATTTACACTGTGATCACACATAGGTACTTAGCATTTAATGATTACCCTATCAAGTGACATAATAAATAATGTAAATGTAGGTACATTAACAAATGAAGTAGGTTACTATGGCTCCATAAATTCTTTCTGGCCGCTATTGAAAGGAGCCAAAATCGTAAAACGAGTCGTAAAGCACGCAGTTTGCGTATCTTCGACGCGTACGTCTCCCTTATTCGGTTATCGTCACAATTATCAGAATTATCACCCTGTTGTGGATTCGTAATGCTTCGAGTTCAAGGTGATCCGTGATTTGTATCAACTATACGAGTACAATCGGAATCAAAATGATCTCCTAGCTGAACCTTCAAGTGCAAGGACAGAATTGAATAGTTCCTAATAGTTAATTCGATGTAGTTGTCTGGTGGCTGGGTACGCTCGGAAGCCCATGGATATTCGCAATTTCGAGATTGGAAATGCGACGCCAACCCTCTCACAGGAATACAACAGTGGACTGGTTACGGCGGTGATAGCGTTCCTAACCGACCCTGCTGAAAGTCCCATTCTAGCACTCGCAATGGTTAACTAACACTTCATTAAACACGTTTCGCAATCAAGGCAAAGGAGCTACCTATAAGCTGATTTGGAACTATAACGATAACGATTTACAGTGGACCAAGATAACTCTCCTACTATTTCTACTTCATATCAACTTTACAGCATGATTCAAAAAAAGATTTATCCAGTTCTTAAATCTGTATTATCGGTAGGTATATGCCTACTGCCTGCTCTCGAACTGTGTCAACAAATTGATTAGATTCTGTTATCGCGCATCTCGCCCGTAAACTAATTACCGGACGCGATGCAGTATCATTTGATTACCGACAGATGGCTCTGATTCGATTCCAAGATGGCGCACAAGAAACGTCAAAACTTGATGCGAAGTTTACGCGCACAAATTGATGCCGCGCGATGCCTAATTGGATTTGTGTGGATTTGTTATTAGTTCATAAAGCGTTGGATTCGAACTTTTGTCTAGGCGATGATCGAATTTGCCTCAGCTCGGCTGCTTGCCTAACGCGTCTCAGACACAGATTGAAAATATCGAGCTGTCACTATTACTGTGACTTACCTAATATATTTAAAATAATAATTATTATGTCCTAAGAGGAATAATATTTAATTATAAATAAATATTATTATTTATAATTACAAATAAGTTCTATTAAACATAATTATAATTAGGTACGTTCACGAGCAAAGGCGTAAACCTTTTTATAAATACCATTGTACATTGCATACGTATAAATCTTGTGTATTACTTGTACGTATTATAAAGGAAGTTTGTTAAATTCGTGCTAAAGATTGCATGATAAGTTAACAATAATATTTGTAAACTACAACAATTAAGAAAGTGAACACAGCCGGAGCCTCTATTCTAAAGCGTTATAACGATATCGCGTTTGACGTGTTATACATCGTTTTTGTCACAGTCGCCATTATTTGAAAATAACATAAGAGTTATCAAAACGTTGACAATACGGAAACACGTCAAAGACGATATCGTTGTTAATGTGCAGAAGCCCTGGGTCTCTATTCTACTGCGATATAACGATATCGCGTTTGACGTGTTTTAGAATCGTTAATGTCACAGTCGCCATTATTGAAAATGACATAAGAGTTATCAAAACGTTGACAATACGGAAACACGTCAAAGACGATATCATTATTACCGTGTAGAATCCTAGCCCAGGGGCCCTAGCCAAGATGCAAACGCTCCTTACGTTTTTCTTTTCTATCGCTCAAAATGTATGGGATGACAGTCAACCACGTGGTTTATCAAAACGCACGAGAATGTCATCCCATACCCCTTCGGCCGCCACCGCAACCATGTTTCGCAACCAGTTGCAAAGGAAGAATTTTCCTCCTTTGTTGGCAACTAGTTGCGTTTGACGAATATTTTGTCTTAATACGCAACCAGTTGCGAAGATGTAATCCATTTTCCATCATGGCAACTAAGTTTCGCAACCAGTTGCTAAACATATTTTTCTTTTCTGGCTACGCAACCAAGAAGTTATATAATAGATAAATTAGATGAGGTATAAAAACTTTTTGAAATGAAATGAATATTTTATTTGCCAGAATACTTATGCATAATGTACAAGGTGTTAAGGTAGTTTGGTATCAAGGTTTGGTTGGCCGAAAACAATCGACATGCAAATGTTAGGAGAGCACAAAATATTCTAGTAACAATAATATAATTTTATCGATGGCATATACTTTCCGATTCTTGAAACTCTTTCACACTATAAAAGCAATGTTCAAACAATAATTTATCAAGTTTCTTCTTAAATTCTAAGCCCTTTGACAATTTGATTTCATCTGGAAGATGATTGAACAATACTATGCACATATTGTAGGCATTTTTACTATAAATTGCACTGCGGCAAGGAGTTTGGTGCAAGAGGTTTTTGTATTGCGCCCTCTGCCTGCCAGTAAAAACCTCAGCGCGCATTTTAAAAATAGAAGGATTTACTTTCACAAACTGACATACTTTTTTTATATACATACATGGTAGTGGTAATATTTTAAGTTTTTTAAACAATGGTCTACAGCTGTCTGTGAACCAAGTATTCGTTAAGCTCGTATGCACTTTTTCTGCAATATGAAAGCTCTTTTGACATCGACAGAATTACCCCACAGCAATAAGCCATAGTTGAGCGTCGAGCCATAGTTGAACCTTATGGCTCTCGCTACAAGTAAAGCCGTTAATCTGACATTGAAAAAAAAGCAGTCAATGATTATTCCTGTATATTCATTTAATATCTTTAGCAGCATAGAGGCAATACTATTCGTTATTTACTATACGTATTAGAGCATAGGTTATCGGTCAAATGCATTACGTGTTCTAGGATTATTATATCCTCGTAGACAACTGGTTGTGAACAAAGAAAATTAACTCTTCTATAGTAACTAGGCTTTTTGAAATTTTCCTTGTTGGCAACTGGTTGCGTAACAGGAATGAATATTCTTCTATCCCAACTGGTTGCCATGAAAGACTAAAAAATCCTCGTAGACAACTGGTTGCGAAACAGAGTTGCGATGGCGGCCGAAGGGTCCCATACATTTTGAGCGATAAAAAAGAAAAACGTTAGGAGTGTTTGCATCTTGGCTAGGGCCCCAGGGCCTCTATTCAACTGCGTTATAACGATATCGCATTTGACGTGTTTTGATATCGTTTATGTCACAGTCGCCATTATTGTAAATGACATAAGAGTTATCAAAACGTTGACAATACGGAAACACGTCAAAGACGATATCGTTATTACCGTGTAGAATCCCAGCCCTGCCCTGGGTCAACATAGGTTACATGAACCCATTAACCCAGGCATTATTGACCTAAGTACCTACGTCATTCGGCTTAAGGTTTGGAAATCCACTACAAATTAAGTAAGTAGATAATAAAAGTAAATTAATCATTATTTTTGGAAAGCTACCTGTGCTAAACTTATGTATTTCACTCATTTCCATTCGTTCATACCATTAATATATATCCCGTATTTGTAGTAACTTTAGCTGATTCTAGTTATTACTATATTATCATATTCCATTTGGCGGCTGGAATCGATAATAATATTGTCCAATTCATAGTTCGAGAGGGCGCTCCGCTTCGTGTCGCTTTTTTGCGGCTGTAGGTATTTGTGGGGCTTTGTGGCCGTGACTGCGGGCACTGAATCTATTAATCCTTCTTTTGCGTCTGTCCGTTGCAATGGTATTTATGATGCTATTAGCCCACTCAAATCGCTATCTTCTTTGATTATTAGTCTATTATTTGCTGAGTTTTAAACTGAACAACTCAAAGTTAATTAAAATTCAGAAATCTCGATACAATGAAGTGCGAGACGGGCTGAGCACATTTTTATATATGCAATGCCCCCGACTAAGTACCAATTCTACTCTTAATTACTTAGATACTCTTAAGTTCTCGTATCTAAATAACAGACAAAATCATTAGAATCTAATAAAAAGATGTATAATGCATTTACCCGACTGCATCATGAATAGAATAGATTATAATCATTTATTCGGATAGTATATTAATAAAAGAAAAACAAAAAACATACGATTGAGGAAATAAAAACAAAAGTAACATTATTTTTAAAACGTATGTATTAGCCGAGACGGTGCGCCAGCTCAGCGTGATGCTGGGGCACGGAGCCGTCGCGCTGATTTCCAGCTGGACCCGAATGAGAGTTGGATGGCAAAAAACAACAAAAGAGATAGAACAATAATTGTGGGGGACGCGGCCTCAACCAGGCCGGCGTCGAGTGCCCCCGGATTTGGGCACTGGCAAAAGTACACCAACACACAGCTCAGACACGAACAAGAAAACCACTGGTGTTAATTATAAATATATTTACAACAATTAAGTCACACAAAAGTACAAACACTAGTAAAAACACTATAACTAAAACACTTAGCACTAACAAGTCCCTTAACCTAGTTCGAGTCCCTTTTCTCACAATAGTGGCCCTCGTGGCACACTTAGTACCCCGACCGTCCAGGGGTACGGCGACCTGTGCTCGCGGCTGCCTCAGTGCGACCCACGTGTCGCAACTAGTGAGGGGAGCACCCAGGTCGCTGATCGACGCTCACGGAAATCTCACTGTGCGACCCCACGTGGCGCAACTAGTGAGCGGAGCGACGAGGTAGCGGATCCTAAGCTATTGGAACTTTCCCTACTATGCACTTTTCAGACTTGGCACTTTGTTCCTTTACTTCTTCCTGTTTTCTTGAGGGCGGATCCTGATCGACTACTACTAGTCGACTATTACTACTACAATTTTCCATTAAACCTTACCGGTTTATATACTGCCCTACTTTACCATGGAGAGTCCTCTCCCTCCATGACGTCTTGCCTCTAATTGGCTATTAATTATTACGCAATTTGGTCGATTTATTGATACATTTTTCACTATGGAATTCCTATTTTGTGGCCTATGATTTCCTAATTATTTTATCAAGACTTTTCCTTCATGGCCACAGTGATGCAGGGGGTTGCCGCCCTACTTCCTACGGGGTCCCTGCCGCTATAATTCAGACTTTAATAGCGGCAGGGCCAGCTTTCTCTCAGCTGTGGGAGCGCCGACCTCATTTCCTACAGAGGTCGACGCCTCCCGTCTCCCAGGAGCGCTCCCACTCTATAGTTCAGACTTTAATAGTAGTGGAGCACTCCTGGGGACCAAATAAAACAACATCCAACCTTTTATTTTATTTTCAGCGGCGGCAATCGGCCCTAATGTATGCTACGCTAAGTACAACTGCTATCCTACTCTAATACTTAACGCTAATCAATTGCTATCCTACTCTAATCAACTAATTTCTGGCTCCTACAATCAACGAAACATTTTACACAAATTTAAAAGCTAGCCGTCCGCAACATTCTCCCCCCGGCGTTAGTCCAGCGCTCTCGCTGGCGTAGCCTCTTCCACGGCAAGGACGGCGAGCTTGCTCGTGGGCCGACGGAAGATCCCTCCGCGTGTCCTCACGTCGGCGCTCCGGATGGCTCCGTCCGGTCCCGGGTGTGTTGCTTCGACGACTCCACGCGGCCAAAGGTTCCGCGGCAGCGTGGCATCAGCGACCACCACCAGGTCGCCAATCTTCAGGGGACGCTCCCCTCCGCTGGGGGACCCGCGGGGCACGAGTGTTGGTAGGTACTCGCGCACCCAACGGGCCCAAAACTGGTCGGCTAGGGCTTGGGCGGCGCGCCAAGTTCGTCGGTCCGCCTCCTTGCAAGCCCCCGTAGTTGGGAGACCCTCCGAGCTGCCCAACAGGAAATGGTTGGGCGTGAGGGCCTCGTCATCTCCCGGCTGGACACTGACGTGCGTGAGAGGCCGAGCGTTGACTGTGTACTCGGCCTCTGCCAGCACGGTCTTCAGCACCTCTTCTTTAGGCGCCTTTTCGTGTAGCGTGGCGGCTAGCGCGTTCTTTACACTTCGCACTAGTCGCTCCCAGGCGCCTCCCTGATTGGGCGCTCCGGGCGGGATGAAGCGCCACTCGGCGCGTCGCAGCTGGGCGTACTGTTGCAGCGCCGGCTGCCATTCTTCGTGGGCGGCGCGCAGCTCGTTGTCGGCCCCGTGGAAGCATGTTGCGTTGTCACTATACAACATGCGGGGCCAACCTCGTCGCGCCGCCATTCGTCGTAGGGCCATGATGGCCGAGTCCGTCGATAATGAGTGCACCACCTCCAAGTGGACGGCGCGGGTGGTGAGACACGTGAAGAGCGCTACCCAGCGCTTCTCCCGGCGCCGTCCGATGGTGACTTGTACAGGTCCGAAGTAGTCGACCCCCGTGTTCGTAAAGGGCCGACTGTAAGGCGCCACTCTGGCGCGGGGCAGGTTTCCCGCGGCTGGTGTGCTCGGCTGTGCCTTCTTCACTAGGCACACCGGGCAGGAGCGGGCGACAGCGCGTACCGTGGGCCGCAGGTTGACGACCCAGTACCGCTGCCGCAGATCGTTCACCACGCGCTCGTTCGCTGCGTGGCCGGCTCGTTGGTGCGCCTGTAACACTAGCAAGCGTACCAGTTGATGTCGCCCGTCCAGGATGACGGGCCGCTTCGTCGCTGTTGGTACCGGCGCCGCGTCGATGCGGCCGCGCACGCGTAGCAGCCCCGCCTCCACTACCGGGTCCAACTGGTAGAGGCGGCTGCTACGGGCTACGGCTCTACCGGCGCCGATGTCGCGTAGCTCGTCGCCGAACGCGTCGGTTTGGCTACGCCGTAGCCACAGCTCTTCCGCTCCTTCGATGTGGCGTAGCTGTAGTTCCTTGCTACGCCCTCTACAGGCGTCTACGAACTGTAGCACCCTCGCTGTTGCCCGGATCAGCCGCTCGTAGCTCGAGAAGCGGCCGATGTCCGGGAGCCACTGCAGTGTCGGTCTCGTCGTGACCGTCACGTTGACCCTCTCCTCTTGGTGGCTCGCGACCGGTGGTGTCGTTTCGTCTTGGGGCCAGGCTTCACGTCCCTGCGTTAGGAAGCCCGGTCCGGTGTACCACCGGTCAGTGCTGTGTGGCGCGCCCGTCTCGCCGCGCGTCGCGTCGTCGGCGACATTATGGGCCGTCGGCACCCAGCGCCACTGGCCCGGGCGCGTGAGCTCGGCTATCTCGCCGAGGCGGTGCGCGACGTAGGTGCTAAACCTTCGCGCGTCGTTTCTAATCCACTGTAATACAGTTTTCGAATCAGTCCAATAAATTACCTCGTTTATCCTGAGGCGTTGCTCCTTCTGAATGTTCGCGGCGAGCCGCGCCCCGATGACCGCGGCTTGTAGCTCTAGCCGCGGCACACTCTGCTGTTTCATCGGCGCGACCTTAGCCTTGCCGGCGACGAGCTGCACCGTCGTCTCGCCGTCCGACGTCAAGTGCCGCCAGTAGGCCGCCGCTGCGTAGGCGGTCTCGCTGGCGTCCACGAACACGTGCAGCTCGCGGCGTGCAACCTCTCCCCCCGTATGGTAGCTACGGGGGAGTTGCAGCGCGGCGACCGCGTCGAGCCCGCTCAACCATGCACCGAAGTCTTCCCAGTCCCTCCCCGGGATAGGCTCGTCCCAGGGTAGCTCCTGCCGCCACAGGTTCTGTAATAAAATTTTCGCTCGGATAGTATATGGCGACAGGAGCCCAAGCGGGTCATAGATACTCATGACCGTGCTTAAGGCCTCCCGCTTCGTAGGCGCTCGCCGGCCGTTCTTGACCTCGGCCGGCACGCGGTTCATCGCTGTATTGAACCCCAGACTGTCCGTGTCCGGACTCCAGCACAGCCCAAGGATTTTGTTCTCAGCTGGGCCAAGCTGGGCAGGCTTGCCCGCTAGCAAGCTTGGCTCGATCCTCTTCTTTAGCTCCGGGCTGTTAGTGCTCCAGCCACGGAGCTGAAAGTCGGCCCGCTTGTGGACCGCTGCCACTGCCGCCGACACTCGCACCGCCTCCTCCTGCGAAGCGAACGAGTCTACAAAGTCATCCATGTAATGATTCTTGGTGATTGCGTCGACGGCCTCTGGATACTCTGCGGCGTGTTTTCTCGCGTTAAAGTTGCGCACACTGTGCGCCAGGAAGGGTGAGCTCGATGCTCCAAATATCATCGAAGTCATTTTAAAAACTTCGGGCTTCGTTTCTTGGCCCGGACTGCGCCACACGAATAACTGAGCCGGCTGGTCCTCTTTTCTGATTTTGATTCGCAGGAACATTTCTTGTACATCGGCTGTTGCGGCGTAGCGGCCCTCCCGGAAGCGAAACAGGATGCCCGGGAGGGACTGCAGTAAGTCCGGCCCCTCGAGCAGAAAGTCGTTCAGGCTTCGGTTCTGTGACTTTGCTGCTGCGTCGAAAACAAGCCGCAATTTCCCTGGCTTATTGGGGTTACGGACCCCAAAATGCGGCAGCACCCAGGCTCGCGGGTGCCGTAGATCCTCTTCGGAGGCCCTCTTGGCGTATCC
Organism: Acleris holmiana; assembly: GCA_949316455.1. NCBI lineage: Eukaryota > Metazoa > Arthropoda > Insecta > Lepidoptera > Tortricidae > Acleris > Acleris holmiana. Next base: position 12,329,478 of record OX438773.1, on the reverse strand, counting down.
CTTCTCCAACAAATTTCTCACCTGCGCCTCGTACTGCTCGGCGAACTCGGGATCACGCCGCATCTTCTTTTCTTGATTCTTGAGGCGCGACAGCGCCATCTCCAATGTCGCCGGCATCGCGACGTTGTCCTCCCTCCACGGGAGGCCCACTTCGTAGCGCCCGTCGCGGTGCACGACGGTTTCTTCGAAAATGCGCTCCGCCCGCGCGTCCGCCGGCCTTTTCTTCACGGCCAGCGACACGCCGAGCGCATCGATTGCAAAGTGTTTACGTACCTCGTCCGCAAGCTCGTTGTCGCGCTCCGCTGTGCGCGTAAACATGATCACTTCTTCATTTGAGGCCCGTGCCATTGCCCTCGGCACGGACCCGAATATCACCCAGCCTAACCTTGTCTTCACTGCTGCCGGCTCGCTGCGTCGTCCCGCTCGCACCTCTCTGGCAAGCATCAAATCCCAATTATCGTTTCCTATGAGAAGACGCGGCGTAGCATCTTCGTAGCACGCGCCCTCTAGCGCGCGTAGATGCCGGAACTTGGTTAGGCTGGCCGGCAGCGTTTGCCGGCCCAGCACCAGCGGCCGCACTGTCCTGGCGGCGATGCGGTGCGCGGATCCCTTGCCGCACACCTCGATGATCACACGCTGGCTTACTGGTTGCTCGATGGTCGCGCCGACCCCGCTCATCGTTAGCAGCGCGACAGGTCCGCCGGCCCCGATTTCCTCCGCGAGGCTGGCGTCAATCAAAGTGACGGTTGAACCGTCGTCGAGCAGGGCGTATGTATCCACGGCGCCCCGCGGTCCCCGCACTGTCACGGGGCACATCTTCAACACGACCCGTCCCTGGCTGCGGGTTGTAGAGATGCGATGCTCCTCTGGCGCCGGCGCTTGTGCCGACGCGGCTCGCTGCACCGATACCTGTGCCGGTGCAGCTTGTTTTGGTGCCAGCCCACGTGCTGGCGTGCGTCGCGGCGCCGGCCCACGTGCCGGCGCGCTACGTGGCGTCGGCCCTCGTGCCGACGCGGTGTGTGGCGCCTCTCGTTCGCGAGGCGCCCCGGAGTACGCCGCCCTCTCAGGCGGCGTAGTGTGTAGCAGCGTGTGATGCGGGCGATTGCACCCCGGGCTCTTGCATCCCTGGGCGCGACACTGGTAGCGGCGATGCCTATCCGATAGGCACCGGAAGCACACCCCCTGCTGCTTGGCCCACTCCCAGCGGGCGTCGACGTCCAATGCTGCCAGCCGGCCACAACTCGTACTTCTGTGGCGGCCGGCGCAGTACAAGCAGCCGTCGTCCTCTTCCACGTCGGCGGCGGCGGCCGTCGCGTAGACAGCGCGCGGCTGCTCAAAGGCCGCGCTTGGCCTTAGCGGGTTCCTTGGCGCCTTCCTAGGCGCCGGCTTCTGTTCGGCGCGGGCGGGCGGTGCATGGGCACCCGCGTGCGCCTCTCCGATGGTCCAGTGGCACATGACCCGGCTCGCTTCATGCTTCAAGAAGCGGCCCATTGTCACGATCGGAGGATCCTCGGGGTTGCCCCGGTCCGCTGCGTAGTCGCAATACTTCGACCGCAGGACCGGCGACAGATGATCCATAACCTCCTCGTTCAGTTGCGGGTTATAGAGGTATCCAAACTTTCTCACTGCTGTAAGGATACTTACGACATTCTGTACCTTGATCGCGATTAAATTCAAGTCCGCAGGCATCGGCGATGCGGAGAGCTTCGGCAGCTTCTTGAGTGTCGCCAAAGCTTCGTGCGCGACCACTGACGGCTGGCCGTAGGTCGCGCGCAGCGTGGCCATCATGTCCTCCGGGTCTCTCGTGGTGAAGAGCTGAGGCGCGATAAGCTCCCGCGCCTTGCCCTTAATACACAGCCTCAGCCGCGCCATATTGTCGGCGCTGCCGAAGCGGTTTGCCTCCGTCGACTCGTAATAAGCCGCCTCGAAGGCGAGCCACTCCCCCCATCCGCCGCTGAAATCAGGCAGGTCGTAAATCTGCCTGGGCAGACGGGAGCGCGAAGAGTGGCCGATTACCTCAGCTACGGCTCGGATGGCGCGCTCGGTGCTCTCACTGCGCGCCCGCTGAGGTTCTTGCACCGCTGGCTGCGGTGGCGGCGCGGTCGGCGGCGCGTAGTACGCGCTAACCAGCGTCGTAGGCGGCGCGTAGCTCCATGGTTTAGCCGCGGTGGGTAGCGCCGGTGGCGCATAACTAGCGCCGACCGACGTCGCAGGCTGCATGCACGCCGGCGGCAGGTAGGCGGGCGCCGCGTGCGTGGTCTCGGTGGCAGCAATGTGGGTAGGCGTGTGGCTCACACCTACCGTTGTTGTTGCGGGCACCCGGCTGGGTGCATAGCGCTGCGGCCCTGCCGCGGCAGGCGCAGCGGGTGGCGGCATCGCAGACGTAGCGTCCGTCCGGCTTGACGGCTGCGGATTGTTCTTCAACCAATCTGCTACCCGGGCATGGACGCTGGCTTCCGTGCCCGCCTGCGAGCCCTCTGCTTCAATGTCTTCAAGCTGCACGGCCAACCGCGCGGCTTCCAGTTGCTGGCGGATCCGCGCCAGCTCCGCCTCCTGCTCCATCTTCCGCAGAAGGTCTTGTTCGCACCGTTGTAGCAGGCGCAGCTGCGCATCGCGCTCGGCCTGGCGCATGCGCACAGCTGTGCACGCCGAAGAGTGTGAGGCTGCTTGCTCCGGCCTCGCCTCGTCCTGCTCCGCTTCTGGCGCCGCGGTCAGCGGCACGGAGAAGGCCACCGCAGGTCGCTGCGGCGGCGGCTGTTGCTGCTGCTGCTGCTGTGTAGCTGACGGGCCGGCGCCCGCGTCAGCCCGTTCGTGTGACGGCCCGGCGCTCGGCTGCGTCTCGCTCGGTGAGAAGGGCGGGTCCGTGAACACGAGCGGCTGTACTCGCTCGTACTCTTCCATGGACTGCCGCCTCCGTTGATGGGTTTCCTGCTGTCTGGCTAGTCGGCGACGCTCTTCATCGGCGCGGCGCTCCTCTTCGCGACGCCGCTCTTCGGCGCGGCGCCGTGCCTCGAGCTCGTCGACCTCCTTCGGTACCAATCCCATGGCACTGGCTGTGGTGGTGTCCTGGTGAGAACCAGGATCCGGTTCGAAGGACCAAGAGATGTGGGGGACGCGGCCTCAACCAGGCCGGCGTCGAGTGCCCCCGGATTTGGGCACTGGCAAAAGTACACCAACACACAGCTCAGACACGAACAAGAAAACCACTGGTGTTAATTATAAATATATTTACAACAATTAAGTCACACAAAAGTACAAACACTAGTAAAAACACTATAACTAAAACACTTAGCACTAACAAGTCCCTTAACCCAGTTCGAGTCCCTTTTCTCACAATAGTGGCCCTCGTGGCACACTTAGTACCCCGACCGTCCAGGGGTACGGCGACCTGTGCTCGCGGCTGCCTCAGTGCGACCCACGTGTCGCAACTAGTGAGGGGAGCACCCAGGTCGCTGATCGACGCTCACGGAAATCTCACTGTGCGACCCCACGTGGCGCAACTAGTGAGCGGAGCGACGAGGTAGCGGATCCTAAGCTATTGGAACTTTCCCTACTATGCACTTTTCAGACTTGGCACTTTGTTCCTTTACTTCTTCCTGTTTTCTTGAGGGCGGATCCTGATCGACTACTACTAGTCGACTATTACTACTACAATTTTCCATTAAACCTTACCGGTTTATATACTGCCCTACTTTACCATGGAGAGTCCTCTCCCTCCATGACGTCTTGCCTCTAATTGGCTATTAATTATTACGCAATTTGGTCGATTTATTGATACATTTTTCACTATGGAATTCCTATTTTGTGGCCTATGATTTCCTAATTATTTTATCAAGACTTTTCCTTCATGGCCACAGTGATGCAGGGGGTTGCCGCCCTACTTCCTACGGGGTCCCTGCCGCTATAATTCAGACTTTAATAGCGGCAGGGCCAGCTTTCTCTCAGCTGTGGGAGCGCCGACCTCATTTCCTACAGAGGTCGACGCCTCCCGTCTCCCAGGAGCGCTCCCACTCTATAGTTCAGACTTTAATAGTAGTGGAGCACTCCTGGGGACCAAATAAAACAACATCCAACCTTTTATTTTATTTTCAGCGGCGGCAATCGGCCCTAATGTATGCTACGCTAAGTACAACTGCTATCCTACTCTAATACTTAACGCTAATCAATTGCTATCCTACTCTAATCAACTAATTTCTGGCTCCTACAATCAACGAAACATTTTACACAAATTTAAAAGCTAGCCGTCCGCAACAATAATAAATAAAACACAAAAGATACAATAACATAAAAGATACTCCAAAAAGTATATAAATCAAAATAAAAGAATAAAACCCAAAGTAACAATAATATAATGAGAAATTTTAAAAGTGAATTCAAGCTTCCTAAGCCCAATGTTATTATTGCTATATAATTTAAATTAAAACCTTATTAATAAATAAATATTCAGCAAACACAGAATAATTTAACATAACAATAAAGAGAATGACGACACGTTGGCCTAGTTGGGAGTGACCCTGCCTCCGAAGCCGGCGGTCCCGGGTTCAAATCCCGCTAAGGGCAGATATTTGTGTGATGAGCACGAGTATTTGTTCCTGAGTTTTGGATGTTTTCTATGTATTTAAGTATTTATTTCTCTATCTAAGTATGTTTATCGTTGTCTAGTACCCATAGTACAAGCCTAGAGCCTAAGCTTAGTCCTAAATAATTTGGGACTAAGTCAATTTGTGTGAGATTGTCCTGTGATATTTATTTATTTATTTAATAATTTGTTACAAAAAATGGTCTGTGCCACCGTCCATTTTTAGCGACAAACAAACTCTTTGAATTTGTTCTTGAAACTACTGATAAAATGAGGCATTCTCGTAGTTCGTCAAATATGTAACTCTGAAATCAGTGGTCAGAACTCATCCTTCTATCACAGGTGTAGGCTACGCGATATGTATGATCGACATCTACATGGGCATGTACTACAACACGATCATCGGCTGGGCGGTGTACTACCTGGTGGCCTCGCTGGCCTCCATCAACTCCGTGCTGCCCTGGACCAGCTGCGACAACGAGTGGAACACGCCGCTCTGCTCCCCCGTCACCTCGCCGCAGACCAACCCGAACTCTTCTACACCGGCTAAGGAATTTTTCGAGTAAGTATCGTCTGCTTGTGAAGATACCAATTACATGTTTTATTTGACTGTTAATTACATTTTCACTAAGTTGTTCTTATTATTAAGTGATCTTGATAGCCGTTGGTGATTTGTTAATGTGAGTATGTTATGCCTGATGCTACTGAATAACAACCAATACGACCTTCAAACCTTCAAGAAAAGAGCGTACTCTCATTTGAAAGGCCGGCAATGCAACTGTAAGTCCTCTGGTGCTGCAGGTGTCTATGGGTGACGGTATTCGCTTACCATCTTATCCTTCTTATCAAAAAGCTACTATCATAATTAAATTTAAATTTTAGGTCATTAATCGTTCGAGTGTTTGAATTATGAAGGTATTTTAGTTATAAAGTTTATGTACCTCTCAAACAATAGTTTAGACCGTTTGTTTTGGATGCAGACGTAACGTCCTGGAGCAGCAGCGATCTAACGGTTTGGACTACATGGGCCCCATCAAGCCTTCCCTGGCCCTTTGCGTCTTCGGCGTCTTCGTGCTGGTTTATTTCTCGCTCTGGAAGGGAGTCCGAAGCGCTGGCAAGGTCTGTTCTAATCTGGGTTCATACATTTTTGCATTAACCGAAGTTTGAACTAACTTTATTTAGCAGTAGAATAATCGTTAGATTGCTCGCATGACAAGGTTCTCATTTTGCAGGTGGTGTGGGTGACGGCTCTAGCTCCTTACGTGGTCCTTTTGATCTTGCTGGCAAGAGGGGTGACCCTCCCCGGCGCGACCGAGGGCATCCGGTACTACCTCACTCCTGAGTGGCACAAGCTTAAGAACTCTAAGGTATGGCAAGGTTTCGCAAAACAATATAAAATCATGATTATCACAGCCGTGACTTATTCCCAAAGCTTTTTTGACTTAAATGTTTGATTTACCTACTAAAATATGCCATTGATATATATATATATATATATATATATATATCAATAGAATTCTTCCTCCACTTCTTGACGTAGGGTTTATTACGTACACCAGATTTTTTTATTAGTAGCATTAAGTTTTGTTGATCGCCTTTAGGAATAAGTGTTTAAATAACTTCTTACTTCTACTCATCTAATAGAACCTCTCAGTTTACAAACATATTCTCATAGGTGTGGATCGACGCAGCGTCCCAGATCTTCTTCTCGCTGGGGCCGGGCTTCGGGACCCTCTTGGCGCTCTCCAGCTACAACAAGTTCAACAACAACTGCTACCGCGACGCGCTCATCACGTCTTCCATCAACTGCCTCACAAGTTTCCTGGCTGGATTTGTCATCTTCTCTGTTTTGGGGTGAGTGGAGATGGTTTGGAAGTTTTCAGGATTATTAACACTACCGATTTTGGGGTCAAATTGACTTACGACCGCAGTAACAGACAGAATGTCTATTAAGTCTTTCCTTAGGGACGATTTTTCACGTCAACAGATTTATATGCCGCAAGCGCCCAGCTGTTAGTGAAATGTTCATTCATACCTACGCATCATAAAGTTAGTGTCAGTGGCAAAAAACGCGGCATACAAGAGATAAAACGTACAATGATAACAACGACGACATAATGTAAAAGTTTTTTGCAATTAAATCGTTCTTCGCTGACTGATGATAAAGATGGAAATTTAGGCTAAATAAAGTTTCCTTGCAGTACGTTTACTGCCATGGCTACTTTTAGTCTGGCCTTTCAAATAAAATTAGAATTCAGTCCTTCAGGGAGGAAATATTGCCGATTGAGGAATGACCGGATTTTACTTTTGATATCTCCTTACCGTTGAAAATAAAAACAAGAAGGTGATTTTAATGACAACTGTTGTCCAAGGTACATGGCGCACGTTCAGAACAAGAGCATCGAGGAGGTAGGGCTGGAGGGTCCTGGGCTGGTGTTCATCGTGTACCCCGAAGCCATCGCCACCATGACCGGCTCGGTCTTCTGGGCTATCATCTTCTTCCTGATGCTTATCACGCTGGGCTTGGACAGTACTTTTGGAGGTGAGACAGATGTCCTATTACTTCTATTTTATAGTCAATGTCAAGTGGAATACAGTGCGTTTTTAGTTTTAGAGTTCTTCCTACGTTGTAATTACTTACTTTTTAACCCCCGATAAAAAGAGGGGGGGGGGGGTAATAAGTTTAACATTGTGTGTATGTGTATCTGTGAGAGTGTGTCTGTACATATGTACGCGTATCTGTGGCATCATAGCTCCTAAACGGATGTATGGGATTGGATGTGTTTTCTGTGTTCCTTAAGTCCGAATGAATAAACGGAACCCTTATAGGATTACTCGTGTGTCTGTCTGTCCGTCTGCCACATACAATTTGCTCCGTATCTACTGGACCGATTAAGTTGAAATTTTGTATACTTGTGAATATCTGTGACTCAAACAAGGACGTGTAACGTAAATTAATGAATTTTAAATATGGGGTACACTTTTGGGGGGTTAATGGGTAAGTTAATAATAAATGTTTACAAATTGTACCATGTGACATATAAAATGAAAGGGTTGTTTATATAAATTTCGAATATTTTTTTTTTATTTGAATATAAATTTTAAAGTTATTTAAGAAAATTTATGATAATTGACCATTCCCTCGTCCCCCCTTATCTCCGAAAATAAAGCCATTCATTTTTGGAAAAAATACAGAAAATAGTTCTTTACTTAGGTAAATCTATAGAGATTACATTAAAACCTATAAGAAATCTATGGTCCTTAAATAACACATCACACACGTAAAAGATTATTAAGAATTAAAAAAAACATTGGTAGATAACACTCTATATACCCCTCTTCATGCGAGTTCGTCTTGCACTTGTCTATTGTTTTTAAAGAAAGACAGTTCAATTGCGTTTATTCTTAGTTAGGTTTATGAACATCAATTTCACGATAGTTACTTGTTTATATCTGTCTAGGTCTAGAAGCGGTGACCACTGCACTGTGCGATGAGTACCCCAGAGCTCTGGGGCGACATCGCGAGAAGTTCGTGGCAGTGCTATTGTTTCTCATCTATATCTGTGCCCTGCCCACCACCACCTATGTAAGTTAAATTGTTAAACTCTCACACGTCATAAAGAATTTTCTGTAGTGTTGCACATGCCAACTGATGGTAAGAGGATCCGTGACCTATATACATTTCATTCTCAAGACCTAATTCCGCAAATGCGTTGCTAACCCTGAGGACTAAGATGGTGCCTAGCCCACCACCACCTACATAAGTTGAATTATCACATGGCATAAATAGTTAAGCTTTTTGGAGAAGCCAAACGAGCACACAGGCCACCTGATGGTAAGTGGGATTCGTGGCTCATGGACATTTGCATTCTGAAGGCGACAATCTTAAGACTGTGATCCTAATACAGCAAATACGCTGCCAACCCTAAGGACTAATAATAAAATGCCTCTATGATAGTAATTTCGCCGATTGTCTTATAAATACTCACGCCGGAACACGACAATACAAACACTGGTTTGGTGGTAGGTTGAAGGATAAGATGGTGTTAGCCCGGACGGACATGGCACATCACCACTCTAATAAAAAAATATTTAAAAAATATATGTAGATATCTGTGATAGATATGCTTATCATGACGGAATAGAAAGGTCCAGTACCTATTTAATTGGTCTCGCTGGCTTTGTTTCAAGCATTATACAAATTATGGTTCGGCAATAAGAATACAAGACGTCGGTGATATTGCAAAAGCGCATATATCTAAAAAATTCAATAAGAAGAAAAATGCACCTTACAGACTTAAAAGGCGGGGTGCATTTTGCTCCTTATTACATTTGTTACGCGCTTTTCACGGGAAAAGTCATTGTCAAAAAATTCATGATCAGCCACTAGACAAAACAAAACAAGTACCTAATTATAATCCGTCTAAAACCCGATCATCTCAAAACACAGAAAGCTACTTAATTGCAATCTAAACTTTAAATCGGAAAATACAATAAAAAACACCTTCGTAATACACCTACAAAAACAATATTCTTCTCGAGAGTATGTCCTCAAAAACAAAGGCTTACTACGAAATCGTCTTCCAATTTATTATTTCGCGTATAAAGCATTTTCCTACCTTCCCCTCACGCGTAATAAGAATGATATTCCACATCATTGCATTATAAGCCCAACTTCGTATTATACTTTTCCCTAATATAAAGTTCATCGAAAGTTATTTATTCATTTAAAACCACGATTGGTTATTACATTACGCTGGAGTTAATAACAACTTATTAAATTCTTTGCCTACTTAAAAGTCCCGCTTTAATGAGGTTAAATTATCTACGCCCTCTTTAACATTAATAAAGATGGCGCATCGAAAAATTAAGGAAGGATCTTTAAAAACCTCCGAAACGTTTAATAAGGAACTGGCTGGCTAATATATATAAACCAAAATATTTATATGTATATTGAAACGAAAAAAACGTTACAATCTTAATCGTTCTTTCGTTTGAAAACATGAAATAGTCACTTCAAAATGTTTTGAAACAGACAGATATGCTCTCAAAATGCATTATTATAATAATTGCTTTTGAACATCCTTTCAACGGTAGGAAATTCTCTTGACCTTTTCAACTCGTCGGACGAATTATTGACCGGCGAGTTTAAGTTATCCCGTCAGAGCGTACAAACGACATTTTAGTGCTTGCATTACTGCATACTCATTTAGGTACCATATAAAACTCGCATGTGTGACTTCGGTCGCGCAAGTTTTAAGAGGATACGTAGTACCGCTTCTTAGCCCATAAAGCTTATTTTAAAATGATAGGTAGAGGTAATAAAATATTGTGGAACGCCGACTTCAGTTGGACTGACCTATTTACCTATCATTTTAAAAGAAGTTATTTCTTGCTTTCTGAAGACTGATTTAAGTTTTTAAAACATTTACTTTATTTCATATGTCTCACTAAAAGTAGTGATCATAATGATACTGTTCTGTAGTCCCACGTCTCAATTAATAAGAAACATCAACGCCGCGGGAAATTCATAGTCATATGTATAAACCATTTGAATGTGCTTCGTCAGTCGCTCAACTATCTTAATCGAGATATCTTATCGCCACTCTTCAAATAGGTTCCGTTAAGGAGTTCCGGTGGCCATCAGTGGTCTTCATCATCAGTTCTACTTCACCAAATGATACCAATTGTATGCAAGTGCTCGTCACTTGTCACTGAAAATACTAAAACCATTATTATGTATTCCTATAATGTTTGAAGAGCTCCCTCGATTTCTCCAAGATCTAATCATCAGATCTTGAAGTGCTGTAAGGGACCAACACGAACAAAATACAGTCGGTCTAGCGGTCTTTGAGTAATAATGGAACAAACATAAAAAAAGATCCCGACGTGTTGAGAACCTCCTCCTTGTTTTGAAGTCGGTAAAAAATAAAGAAGTTGGACCACGCCGGCAGGTGACTTCCTTCATTCTGAAAAAAACTTTGAAACGAAGTGTCAGGACTCAAATTATCTAACTATTATTACTCAAATTATAATTTTCAAATTATGATTAATTTTTTCTTCCAATTTTGTTTGCAAAACCGCATCTTTTTAGAATTAAGACCTAAATTAAAAGTAGTTACCGCTGCCCCGTTAAATATTAAAAAAAAAACATGTTCCCCGCCACTCTCGTGTATAACTCTCGAGACTGTCCTAATCATTAAACAGTGATATACTTATAGAGAATTTAATGAAGAACAAATGTTGAAACATTGAGACAGTTAAATTGTAGCTTCAACGGTTTTCATAAAAAATTGGGATTCAAAAGTGAGGAGGGGGGGTGTTCCTAATTCTATGTCGTATTATGTGTAAGCTACATGCGTACCAAGTTTTGTGCTTTTTGCGGGGCGGGACCGTATTTAAAACTAAGGAGCCGTAGAATGCATGGAATTTGTTCGGAAAACAAACGCGGGTTTCAGACCAGCTAAACAATTTATTGGACATGATCCATCTAAGAGCGCGATTCACCTATCTCGCCCGCGGTCATCTCCTAAGCGAATGAATTATGCAGTTATTGTAATGCGCTGATAGCGGGTAATTTATCGCAACCCCCTTTTATTTGCGGGGTGTGAATTGTTTAGTGGAGATTGGGGTTGGTAAGATTAAAGACGAGCGTCACTTAAGAATAGGTACTTAAGAACACAGCAAGATTAGGTACTTGGAGTTATAGTTTAGTTAATATCAAGTAATAATGATATAACAATTACTTGCCGGCAATCCGTTCTCATTCTGAACAAAAAAGCTCATTTAGTGGATTTTCTTTCTTTTAATATGTACCTAGTCTTTTATCTCAAATATGATACAAGCACTTCTCAAACTTTGTTTCGCACAATTGTCAGCTAAGCTTACGTGAGTAAAACAAAATGATGGTACTTAAGATTCTATAAATATGCAGGTAACACACACATCAGTATTGGAGTCAGGGACTTTCAAAAGGTCACCTTGTTAAAAGTCAAATATCGTATTTACCGATAAATCAATGTGGTAACAAGGTTTATGACAAAGATCTTCCTGATCCACTTCACCGTCAAAAATCGAACAGTCAAGCCAAATATAGTAGTATAGTGACGTAAGGGAATGGCAAGGTATCGTATGGACTATGGACTAAAATCGTTTTTCTCCCAGGGCGGCGTGTACCTAGTAGACCTTCTGAACGTGTACGGCCCTGGCTTGGCCATTTTGTTCGTGGTGTTTGCTGAGGCCGCCGGCGTCTGCTGGGTGTACGGCGTCGACCGCTTCTCCGAAGACATACGCACTATGCTGGGCCACACGCCAGGATGGTTCTGGAGAGCCTGCTGGTCTTACATCAGGTGGGTTATTGAGAGGAATCTTGCAGAAATATTTTGAGGTGCCGATGGATGCAAGCGGCGCAGGACCGCTCCTCGTGGCCAACCTCGGGGTGCCTATGTCCAGCAGTGAACGTCTTTCGGCTGAAATGATGATGATGATGAATATCAATGTAAGATAGTCGCATAATTTTAGAACTTAGACTCTTCAACGTCTTGACTTTATTTATTTATTAATTTATAGTTCCCATTATTACTAACAGTCTAAAGGAGACACAGAATACTTATATTAACCCTTAAATTGGCAAATATTAAAAAAGTCGTGAATTCAAACCCTATTTGATTTCGAACCAGCATAAAAAAATATCAATCCAAAAAAAACAAAAAGTGAGCATTATGGTATGTATACTGTGGTGCACACTGCCAACTTAAGGGTAAGTTGATTGGTTGGTTGGTGATTTTGCTGTATTTTAAACACAATAAGGTTTTTTTTTTATATTAGGCTGTGTTCAGATCTGTGTTAAGCATCTCGAATCGTGAACTAGATAGCGGCGTCGGAAAGATATGGTGGAAAACGATAGTGAGGCGTGGATAAAAACAACGTTCAACATTCTTCGTTTTTATCCACGAAGGTGCGCCCTACCATTTCAATTAACGTTGCACGTTTGCATCAATGCATGTAAAGTAATCCCGTAATCATAATCCTTAATTGGCATCGCAGCCCCGTATTTCTCCTGGTCCTCTTCGTGTTCTCCCTGCTGGCCCACGAGGAGATGCTGAGCGGGGAGTACCACTACCCGAGCTGGTCCATCACCGTGGGCTGGGTGATGACCGGCACCACGGTCTCCTGTATCCCGGTCTACATCATCTACAAATTCCTCATCACGCCAGGGAGCTTTATGCACGTAAGTGTTTGTTAGATATAGATTTCACTTTTGCTGTAGTTTAACAAGCTACATAAAAGGCTTCCGACTGGCTACTACCTAGTATGGCGAGATGAGCTCCTAATTCTAAACAGACTGTGATGAAATTGGTCAAATTATTCATTCGGGGGCTAAAGTGGAACATCTAAGGATAAGCAACTAGGGCAATTATTCAAAAATATTAAGTTACTTGTCATAAAAAACATACGTTTTTTAACTATTCGTAAGAGGTAAAAGATTAAAATTTTAGATTTTATAAATTTTTGGTGAGAAAACTTACCTTTTTGTTTTTAGCGTATCAAAACCATCAAGAATCCGGAGGAGACGACGATACCGCCGGCGGATTCGACACTGTGCAGCCTGTGACGGGAAGACTGGCCCGCGCCGGACGCCAGGCCGCCGGAGACCAAACCCACCATCGAGTGGCTCGTGTGAAGCCGGCTGATTCGAGATGCAATAAAACGGGGCGTGATAGCGTGAGCCCAATAGGCGCTTATTCGAAATCCAACCACAATGCCTATCGTTTACAGATCGTCCACACCGAATAAAATATGTTAAGGCTGCGTGTAATGCGCAAAGTACATAGCGTCTATTAGGACGTTGACGATAGTAGACGCGTCACTGCTTAAATGTTGCCTCGGTGTATTTTGAGTTTGGATGTAGTCGATCCTTGGGATGTATGTAACCTGAAATTCAACAGCGCGGTGGGCCAAGTCCGCATCACAGGCAAAACTGCGTAAAGAAAATGACCGACAAGATCCTTAGCATTCTCTTCAACGTCTGTTTAATCGGTGCGCAACACAAGCTGCGAAGATCTCTAGAAGATGTCGAAAAACAAACATGATGGCTGGCGTTGCGATAAGATAACAATCACATACCGTTTAACTGCACCTAGAGCTACACTCACAGCCCTTGGCGGGTGCTTGCTTAGTAGTATTTTGTAGTTCCGGCTCTGAAGTAAGGTGAATGCAAATGCGCCGATCATAGATTGTAGTACGAGATGCGTATGAGCAGCATGCGGATCAAGAATGCGTACTGCACCTGACTTCAAATATGCAATTATTTGACGTACACTGTACAGGATCGATCATGAGGTAGCATTTCGATGTTGGCGACCGCGACGACGTTTCACGCTGCCGCTTGCTTGCTCAGTGCTCCATATTTCATACGAAGTAAACAGTGGGACGCGCGACAGGGCCGAGGTCGCCAACATCGGAATGCAACCTTTACTGGATGCTTTATTATTTCAATTACACAAATGCATGGTTCGTATCCGAATGATTTTTACCGATACTTGTAAGCAAGACAATTCATGGTGTGTCAGAAATGGTAGTGGTGTCATTAATTTGAAGATCTTGAGTTTTTACACAAAAGGTTTTTTATCTAACGGGTTGAACAAAATGTAGACACCGAGATCACAATTGCATTTCTTAATTAATAATGATACTTAACTTTTACGAGCAAGTTATATGCTTATTTTTTTATAAAACACTAACAATATTATTATATGTATCGATTATCAAGCTTTGTACAAATTTTACAGCCAATGTAGAATAAACTCAAGGATTAAGAAATAGGATAAGAAAAAGTAAATTATCTCTAATATGAATATCAAAGCTACTCATCTTTACTTACTATAATATATGTGATATATTTAAGTACCTACTACGTTTTAACGTTTAAAAGACGTTTAGTTAACGTTAACGTTTAGTTGTAAATAAAGTAATACTCTATGTTTATAAAAGTAGTAAATATAGAACATGTTATGTGACTCTGAGCTATGTTAAACATCGAATATTAATTCAGATTTATGTCTGGATAAAGAAAAAAGATATTGTAAATAAGAACTTATGCTGGGAAGACTATAAAATACTTACGCGGGTACATGTTTCCTTCTTTTGAGACACATAGAACGCTTTTGTACGAGACATAATAAGCGAACCCCTTGTAAATAAAATAATTATACATTCTTAATATACTAAACCTAAAGTGTATAAATGGACATTTCCGTATTCCCGGGCAATGAATATGAAAATGTTTCATTAGCACTAATATACGTTAGTCGGTGTACATACATATATGTGTAATAAATGAAAATGAAGTTTAATGGGATCACATACATAGCTTACTGAAATCTAGTCAACATGGTCGTGTGCAAAACAGCATCTAGGATTTGAGTAATATAAATATTTAAAAAGCTGTCATGTTAAAGTAGAAAATTAATGTCTATCGCAGCGATAAATTAGCAAAAGTTTAGTTGTTAGATTATAATAATAAAGAATATAGTTACCGCTCTACTATCAAAGCTTTGCTTTTAAGTTTTAATTATGTGTAGATATGCTCACACCTTATAAGTGTAACAGAGTGTGCGGCATGATAATTTAATCGATATTTATACGAAGTAGCGTAATGAAGTTAGGTTAGGTTAGGTTATGTTAGTATATATTCCAACTTGATTGAATCTCAAAATGGCTTAATAGGCAATTAGGCAAATAGCTCGTAAACATTTAACATATGAACATATACCTTATGCGTAGATTTTCTTGCGTCTTAACTACCTACTCATAATCTTAATCAGTAGACTCGTGGTTATACAAATATAACATAATATCTTGTATTTTTAAGAAGGTAGCGTGTTCACAAGTAATAAATACATGTTTTAGGGTAGCCAAGTAGATATTAGTACATTTTAAGTGTTTTTATAAAAAAAGTTAAAAATGTTCATATACCCACAGAGCATTTTTTTAAACTTTAGTCGTTTTGAACATTTAGAGGTGTGTATCGATGTTGTGTTAGAGCCTGTAACCGTTGTGTGTTAGTAATTAATAAACAAGCAGATGCGTAGACTCGACCTGCATCAGCCATTGCAGGCGAGTCTGACATTTGTTTCAACAAAATTGTTTTTATATTTTAACCTCCTTTTCAGCGTCTAAGTACCTATATTTGATAGTGAATGTTCAATCTGTGTTATAAGTAGCTGCACACTGTAGTACCTTGTTGCTTTAACGTCTATGACCCATTAGTGCAGCAGTTCAAACATGGTGTCAAAGTGACAAAGCACTAGTAAGCAGCTACTTATAAAACCAACCGTGCAAACTTAATTTCAAGTTTTGAGACTTGTACTCGTACTGGGGGGTTATTATGACCTAGCTATGCAGTTCATTTTACGGTGAGCGTAGAGGACAGAGCTATGGCAGTTATGTGGCTCTGTCTTTTACGCCCATTGTAAAATGAACTGCCTAGCTATGTCATAATAACGTTTCTCTGCCTTTTTGCCGACAAATCTTTGACAAATGCGGGGTTATCCACGATAGTCCCGAAATAAATCGAAAGTTATTTACAGTGTCGGAAAAAAACGCGGGTTGCCAAATGATATGTTTGTGAAATGAATAATTTGTGAAAATTTGGCTATGAAATGATAGGATCCCCATAATAACCCCAATTCGTATACAGCGTGTAATTTCATACGGGCATATATTTTATCCAGACGTAGTTAACGAACATACAAAATTAAATCATGTGACAAAGATATTTTGCTGGTAACTTTTATTATTGAAGAGCAGTTAGTTTTTAAAGTTTGTCTTAGGAGCAATGTACGAAGTGTGCGAGCGTCCATCGGTCGTCAATGTATTGCCTGAATCCAAGTGCAAGGACGAAATGTGGAAAATGAGTACCTACCTCAGGCGAGTGAACCGCCTGCATTAATGATCGTTATTTTTTTACTTTTAATGGCGAAGTAAACAAATGACATACCATAATTTAGTCATGACCATTACGTAGATGCATTAATTTAACTGGCGCAATGTGTGATACATTGCTTGCTGAATTAAATAGTAAGAAAAAACGAAACACAACTAATGTTGCTGATACACAAGTTTTTAAGTTAATTAGTGTGTATAATTAACTGTTGTTAAAATATATGCCCGTATGAAAATTATACACTGTATACACTCGTTGTTCGGAGCAAGTGGGTTATAGTGAGGAAACATTCCGAACTTGAAATATGTTTAATTTAAGTAAAATGCAGATTACATTTTTTTTATAGGCAGAGTGTTTGTCGTCCGGATGAAGTTAGCAAGATGGCGGCCGAAACTCCCCACCATCTCACGCGCAGCTGACGTTACGTCGGTGTAGTGTTGCCAGTGGCAACACTCGTAAAGTATGCAAGTTCCGCCTCAAAATTTGCGAGTACATCTTGAACCAGTTGCCGTTAATGGAATCGGCTGACATTTGTACCAGATATGTAAACCCGATGACAATGCAATATTATGGCATCAAAGAGCCGATCTGATGATGGAATCGGAAGGTGGCGAGAGGATCTCCTTAACTAAATATTGTATCTACCTAGTCTTGGTAGAACTGTACCTATGCAACTAAGAGACTGATATTGTAATAATTAGGGTAAGTTTATTAGCTTCCCTCGAATGCCCGAAGTGCAAATGGCCCAGGAATAGAAGTCCCGCTCGGCGGGGCTCCGCCAAATCAATATGTTCTTGCTATTAATTCGTCCATGGCATTACAAGCCCTTGATTCGAAAATACTCAACAGCATAATATGCATTGAACTATGTTGATTGGTTCCTTTTATGCCTCTTGATTCGAAAACAATCAGCACCATATAAGCCCAAAAACTTAGTTCTGGGCATTATATGGGTTAATTAATGAAACACCAGAACTAATTTAATTCATTTATATTTTTTTTACAAATTTAAGTAATATTGCCGTAATTGGTCAATCATAATTACCACAAATTAAAATTGCCGTAGGTACCATAAAAAGTAAGTATAGGTTTATCAACTCTACTTTATAAAGCCTGCAACACACATGCCATCGAGTTAGACCAATTTGAAAGTAATTTTAAGCATAATGAAAGAGCTAATACTTTGTTACTATTGGACGGTACGCATATTGTAGGCCTTAACAGCGTACAGTGTGACCGCTCTTTAAACAACCTTCGGGATTGTACTTTTGTTTCACTCCCTCTTATAAGCGAGTCAAACCCGAACCCGAAAGACTTTTGAGGGGTTTTAACACTGTACCTAAAGATTTGTATAGTAAAGCCCGTCGTCCATTTAAAGATGGCACAAATACAGCACAGACGAGGCAAGTTACCAAATATTATTGGCCGAATTTTTCACCTTGTCTGTGATAAAAAGTCGATCCTGTTTAATGTACGACCGGCCTATTCATTTGGAGAGAGACTCGACGTTAAACTATGGTTGTTTCTTGGGGCGTGGAGTGGCCATAACTACATGGGGTGGCGCCCTCAATGCCGGGAGCGCTGCACAAGCATCTCGTCGCCTGTAACATGGGACAAGAAGGTTAGTTCCATCAACCGATTTGAAAAATGGACTCAGTTCGTCGCAAACAAACGAAAATGCAAATAATTCGTTGATTCTGATGAGTGGATCGACGCGAAGACAATGTATAATGGTTTGAGTATATACTATAACTAGCTGTTGCCCGCAACTTCGTCCGCGTTTATCGCCAGGGGAAATAGCGATATACGACTTCTACGCTAACAGAATAGCAGGCAAAAGATATGTATTAAATAAAATAAGAAACATTGACCTTGATGTAATTTCGGAGTTTATCTATCGCCTCGGCAGTACTGTCGCTTGTCCCGCCGAGATGTAAGCATATCTCTTTTTCCCGGTAGAGCTCCGTCGCACTCGTGTGCGCGCGCTTCCCACATCTGGACAAATGACTCGACTCCATCCCTCCGACGTCCAAACACGATTGTTTGTTGCTTGTAGTGCCACTCTAGTAAACAACGCGCTGCCTATAGTAGGTATACAACATAAGGCAACTGTAATAATCACAGGACAAATACAAAAAACGAAATGGGCCTTAACATACATACCTATGTATTTAGGTATAAAGCTGGCCGAAATTCACATTAACTTCATCTTGAGTTATTTATCACCCAGTTCTAAATAGTTAAGATCTCAGGGGCTTATCCTGTGCTCACTTCCTAAAGTAGAAATATTCTTCTAACGAAACCAAGTGTGGTTTGTAAGTTGGGACTGACGAAAGATAAAGGAACTCAGGAAACGAAACGATCTTTAATTTTTCCGTTAAAGCCATAGCAAATATTTTTTTTAAATAAAATACAACTATATTATTTTCCACACAACTTTTTATATACGAGTACATCGTCGGTCTAGATGTGATACCTCGTAACTTGACGTACGAGATTTTGATGCAGAAGGTTTCCTGCATGATGCAGGAAACCTTCTGCATAAAAAACTCGCTATACAAAAAAAAAATTGTTACTAGGTATCACATCTAGACCGACGACATGCTTCTTATGCTATACATTACCAAAAATGCGACGTTAAGACTTGTCGTTCCCACAGTAGTGTATTTTAATTGGAGTAAACTATGTTATTGCCCGCGCCCAGAGATTGCCCACTACATTTTAAAAAAACTGTATTCACAGAAAAAATATTTGCTAACATAGAAGCATAACTTTGTTACTCCTTGTTACACTTATGTAGCAAATATTTTTTCAGTGATTGCAGTCTCTAAAAATATAAAGTGGGCAATCACTGGTCGCGAGCAATAACAGAATTGTATGGTTTACCTATGTACAAATAAATAAATAAATAAAATAATACGGGACAATGACACACAAATTGACCTAGTCCCAAACTAAGCTCTGGGCTTGTACTATGGGTACTAGACAACGATAAACATACTTAGATAGAGAAATTAATACTTAAATACATAGAAAACATCCAAAACTCAGGAACAAAATACTCGTGCTCATCACACAAATATCTGGCCTTATCGGGATTTGAAACCGGGACCGCTGGCTTCGGAGACAGGGTCACTCCCAACTAGGCCAACGTGTCGTCCACATAATAAAACATTACCACGTTATTCCTAAACATGTTCGCCGTAGAATTAACTGCATAACCATGTCATAATAACCAGTACATGTTGAGGAGTCACGTAATAATGTTTAATTTGTACATAATTAAACTGTGAGAACGACAAGTATTTACGCTTTAGCTACTATTTATTATACAAGGTGTGTCTGACCATGGGGCTTTAAATGTAGGTATCGATTCTACTCCTCAAATGCTACATAATCTTTTGTTCTACGACTTAGAAAATAACTTAATTTACAGTAAGTTATAGGTGATGAAACTTTCAAACTTTACTAGTAAAATCAGTGAATTAATTAATTTTTAATGAAAAAAAAACCTTATTTTTTTAAAGTCGTAGAACAAAAGGAATTCTTTTTGAGGCGTAGAATCGATCCCTACATTTAAAGCCCCATGGTCAAACACACCACTGTATAGCGGAGTGGTCAGCGGCCTCGCCCGTTTCGTCTATGTGCTTGCTAGTAAACTGTAACCCTAGTCGATTCCTTGAACTGGTGCGCCATCAGTAAAACATTGTGTACTGTCTAACTTATAAGTATCTGAACTTTTAAGTACCTTGTCGCAGCTTTTGATATACTAAGTTCAAACCACCCTCATTTTAATACCTTATTGTCACAAAGTACTAATATGTACAGCCGACTAACGGGTGATAACAAAAAAATGAGAATCATTTTCAGTAGTCTTAAAAAAATATCTATTGTCATAGACAAAAAAGTTGTTCATGAGGTTATTTTTACCTCTTTTGAGATTCTTGATTTTCATTTGTTTTATTTTTTCAATCATTTATAATTGTCAAAATGACGTCGAAACAAGAAGCTCTGCGAAAATTAAACGCGTTGTACATGTTTATAATAAAAATATAAACATGGGGATAAAGTACACAGTATATCATTTTACCAAAGAAAATGTATCAGTTTCTACTATATATAGAATTCTTGCATCCTTGACGACAGCTCGCAAACGTGGTAGGTAGCGGCCGACCAGCTAAAATAATGACCAAGGGAAGACTGAAGAAACTCTATTCCTACCACTTTCAATGATAGTGATTCCATGAGCCAACGAAGTGCCGCGAAAGTATTTAAATGTTCGCGAATAAAAACGCTAATGAACGCTATTTAGGTAACTTAATTTGAGCCGATGCCACTTATAGGAAACCTATTTGTTTTGAAGCAGGTAAAGTTGGCTGACCACCTTTTTTCCCGTGGTCATAGAAACACAAAAGCAATTAAAGTACGGCTGAGCAATTGAATTATACGCGACTCAAACAGGCCACTTTTCAAGGGGCAGATACAGGATTTGAATTAGGGACTCCTTACTCAGAGCACATCGTTTCTTTTATTTAGGATCTAAAGGCAATGCACCCGTCCTAGTTCCCTATCGTCCCGCACGTATCCCGATTTCAACAAAAAAAAAATGAAGTGGCACAGGCTCGTGATTAGTCGAGTATTCGAGTATAATTACGTGCGCGCTTCAGTGGTCGGCGGAGGAGCGAACCCTCGGAGTCGCTGGTGGACGAGCCCCACGAAGCTGTTAACTCGCTCCATAGTGCTGCGCACACGCCGCGCTGCCCGTTCGTGCAGCTCCGCTTGCCTACCCCCAGCCGCGGGGACGAACAGTCAAAGATATTACATACACGCACGAATCTATATGTGGGATGGGTATCTTCTATTTGGTCGAAAATATAAATTCTTCTTTATCTTTATCTTCTTTTCTACATAGTATAAAACAAAGTGGCTTCCGGCGTCTGCGTGTCTTTTAGTCTTTCTGTCTGTCTGTTACCCGCTAACTCCTAAACCACGCAATGGATTTTGATGCGGTTTTCATCATCACATAAATCGAAGCAAAGCAAGGGCCAGTCATTATAATCTGTCAAAAATCTATTACGAAAAATACGCGGATTTGGTAATCCGGAAAAGTAACAAATAACATATACGGGCTTTTCTGAAATGATACATTCGACCAAAAAGCCTAACCGCAGGCTTCCATATGGAACAATTCAAAGGGGACTTTTTGTTTGTAAAACAAACCAAGGCAGACACAGGTTAGACAAGCAATTATAAAAGTTACATAACTTTTCTCCAGCCGAGCCGGACTAAGTCGTCGTATCAAGGTTGGATTCGAGACTTGCTAGGACCCGTAGCTTATAGCCTATCCATATCTAGCGGAGCTTGGTGTGGTGTGTGAACTAACTACGTGGAATAAAATTTTACTAAATAATCATTTATTTCGCCTGCGTTGACAATTGAAAAAGCATTTCAAAGTCTAAGGTAAATCTGCAGAACTCAAAAAAGATTTTATCGGAAAAAAAGTACACATGGTCAGTGGTCACACCACGACAAGTGTGGGAGAGGAAGAGGATTAGTTAACATATTAGATCGCGGTTAACGTATACCGACTCCACCTAGAGGAACTCTACTAGTACTATTATTGCTTGCACGGTTTAGCTAAAATAACAGTTTAAAAATTACCTTGATTTTTAACATTTTTGTGAATAAATCAGAAACAAAAGAAAATCGAGGGATGATATTAGGTATGCCGACTACACACTACTAAGGGTCTAGCAGGCTAAGCTAACAAGATTAGTAGTGGCAGGACCTAAGAACACTGCATACAGTCTGTACTGTATGCAGTGTTTGGTCATACTTTTAGATTGAGTAGTGGCAGGACCTGTGTCCTGCCACTACTCAATCTAAAAGTATGACCAAATCCCTCGTGGGGGCCAATCTTGTTAGCTTAGCCTGCTAGACCCTTTATAAACCGAAGTTTGAAATGCTTTTTTAATTGTCGACGCAGGAAAAGTAAATTATTATTTAGTAAAATTTTATTCCAAGTAGTTAGTTCACAGAACATACTTAGCTCCGCTAGATATGGATGAACTATAAGCTACAAGTCCTAGCAAGTCTCCAATCCAACCTTGATACGACGGCTTGGTCCGGCTGGAGAAAACCATGTAACTTTTTTAATTGCTTGTCTAATTAATGTTTTACAAACAAACCAAATCCCTCGTGGGGGCCAATCTTGTGAGCTTAGTTCCCTAGATCCCTTGCTATTATTTTCAAGTAGGTAAAATTACCAAAAAAACCTCTATGGGCACTTTAGCACACTAACCACTGTTCCAAATAAGGCATGTTGAACCTGGTACAGTAATGCTTCCTGACATAGTCCGCGTAGCACAGGGAGAGGAACCAGCACATGGTGATGTGAATCTGAGGCTGCTGCTGCCGCAGGAATCGAGTCAGGGGCCCAAGAGCCACCATTTCCGACTGCCCCCCACCGAGGAGACCCGCTGTCGTCATTTCAAGGAGTACATTTGGGCTCTAAAAATTAAGGAAACTACAGGTGCATTTGGTTTTGTTGGTCTCTCAGATGCATTCACTAATCGCGTTCTACTGTTTATCATAAATACTTGTTTTCTATGACAATATCTAGTTAGTTATTTCGTTAAAATCCACACAAAATAATATTTTAAATTCGCAACAGGTCTGAAGAATAGTTTTCTTCCTGAAAAAAAAATCGCGCTATCCGACGCGCTCGTAAATTCTCGTATCTTTACTAGGTAATGTGTTATTGATCTAAGATGAGGCCCATTTAGATACATACATATTTTGATACGCGACAGAATTTTTCTTGTAAGAAAAAAGAAATCTGGTTTTAATTAAGCATAAATTACTTACGTCTCTTATTAGGGTGTCCAAGTAATACTGGAAAAATCGCATAGCACAAACCCACAGGTGGATCATGAGCGCTAGCATCCCAAGCACCATTGTAGACTGTAAAAGCAACATTTTTCTTTTAATATAGTGGTTAATACTACGAACTGACTTGACATAGGTAATCATAATATTATCACAACAATCAACGATCGCTAGGACGTATTGTGAAGAGCACGTGCTGTAAGAGCATAACGAAGATCCTTGCCTGATTTGTATCTAATCCCGCGTATTTCTGTATAAAGAGCTCACAATATGAGTATTCTCGGGCAACGAAGGTACCAAAAACAAATACAACCACTAGTTTCAGACCTTAAGTAACTACTGTGACTTCGAAATCGTTATACAGATCTGTAAAGAGGTAATTAAGTTAAAGATCCGCAAGGCCGAAGTGTATCCGACAGGACACCACTCAGATAAACACAAACCGCACGCTTAGCACAAGTTGTATTTTCTCGCTTGTCGCTCAGTGCGTCTCTATCATTGCAGACTAGATAGAAAGGGAGATCTGAGCGCCAAACCAGTCGCGGACCACTTGTGCTAGCCCTCCTGTATAACAGTTTGTCGTGCATGTATGTATTTAGATAACAATACGCATGTCCCTTGTTAGGAAAAATGAACAAAAAAAAAGTTAACAAAGGTCGAACAGGTCTGTATGATGTAGCATTTACAGATTTGCTGTGCTGACAGCAAATCAATTTTTAAAGCAATTTTTTTATTTTATTTTAAATCTCAGCAGATTTAAAAAATATGTTTCGTAAATTGGCCATTTATGAAGGCTCTCTTTTACACACCGGTATTATGGAGTACATCTACTAGCGCTTAGAACAAGACAATTATTGCGACGAAGAAGCGCCGCAAGTAACAAAACGCAGAAGGTAATTTTTTTAATCATAAAACACAATAATACTTAAGTGCTTAAAAGTAAGTTAAAGATCGTAATCAGAATACTGCCCGCGTTACCTGCCTGTCGTAACTCAGGTCATAACGATGACAGCGTATCTTACGCTGGGACGTTGTAGAAGATTTACCCGACGGGTAATACCCGTCTTCAAGCAAAGAAAAGCTTACAATGAGAGTCTTCTCGAGCATCGTGGGCTGCGCATGGTCGCCCGCGTTGAGCACAGTGGCCTCCAGCTCGTTGTAGAGAAACAACGCAGCGGCGCTGGCGAACACCGCCGTGGGCCCCACGCCCCACGGCTCACCGTTACAGCTCAACCATTTTGCTAACGTTTCGAAATTCGTATCGCACAAATTCTGCAATAGTACAAATTGGTATCACTTGGTAAGATATTGTAAAAAAAAGCTGTAGTTTGGCATTATGTGGTTCATCTAAAGCCTTAGCGAAAGGGTGTTTTCACAGTGCCACGGCGCACGTGGATGCGATGGGACCTGCCTCTTTTGCGAATCCACAGACGCTTGTTTGTTCAAACTTGGGGCAGGGTTCAGTCCCAGAATCCTAGCCTTATGCTTAAAGTGCACGTGAAGGTGACGTCATTGTTACGTTCATATCCCGTCCGATCTTCGTTATTGCTTATAAAAACCAACCAAGTGCGACTAGAACTGGGACGCGAAGGGCTCCGTACCACCACACAATTATAGAGCCGAAAGAACCACGTTTCTTGTATGATGAACCCCCATTAATTTTATATATTTTTTTTATTTTAGTATGTACCTATTGGTATAACGGTACTATGTTTTTACTACACACTCTCCGTTGGGTACGGAACCCTAAAAAGGTCCATGCGATGCCATATGAAAACTAATAGTCGAGGCACATGCTGATAGCAGGAAGCCGAAGCAAAATCACGTTGCTTCTTGATTTGCTAATTACAGATACCTACCTGGATTAGTAATACATAACAACAAACCACTTACTTCGGCTATTTGGGAAAAGACCATCATCGTGTAGAAGTTTACAATAATGTGAAGCTCGCTGCGACTTGGCTAGTACATGCTGTTTCACAACACATTACTGAGTACACATAAAAATAAAATAAAAGTACTCACACAACGTGTGTTTAAGGATACAGTTTTTCCCTCCATGCACGTGTCTGTAGCCGTCGAATCTACGACCCATTTTGATCCGACATCACTCGTAATTTATGATATTAACATAATATTTTTTCATGTTTTTATTTTTTTGACGTTATGTATGAAACTGACATTTGTCATATATCTATCCTATTATTAACTAGATGGTTTGTTTATTGTTTATGGTTTCTGTGCAGGTAATCATCAATGATTTTAAGGAAAGAGGTTATAAACCGCGCATTGCGTCCGACCCATTCGCACAAGCGCAATATGAGATATGAATTAGGTACTCTGTAATCCACAAATCAAATCACCAATCCGTTGTATAACTAGGTATGTTCTACTCACGGGGTGGTAAATTGCTCTTCGTGATTCTAGTATCTTGCTATTACAAGTTTAACGAAGGCTCATTGCGCGGGGCTCGTATTTCTGGTTGGTTTGCCTTTCGGGCACAATAAACTACCTGACTTTAACTTAGTAATTCAGACTGCATCTCTATCGTTCTCCGGTTGAAGATAGCAATTGTTCCACTTATCAGGGACTTTTGAATCCCGCCTATGGAGTAACTAGTAGAATAAGCAGTAAGTGGATATAATCCACCAATGGATTGTAATGGAAAAAAAATGAAATTAAATCTATTGGCGAATTTACTCATTGAATGAGAATAAGCCATTTATCACATGAGATGTGCAGGTGGGTCACCCAATGAAGAGTGATCACAGCTATTATACCCTTGAGCTGGCTCAATGGTGCTGGCACCATCTACACCAAATTAATCGCAAGTAGGCTGCTTGACCTTTGAGAATACAGTAGGAACCTAGGCTAGAATATAGTTTACGTTTTTATACTACTAATGTTAAGTACCATCAACCTATGTTTACAAAGAAAAAAAATAGCGGAGCTCCTATTTCTGGGTTATAAAAATGAACCTAATCTAACCTACCTACGAAATACGACTCTGTCTCAAATTAGGTTGGAAAAAAAAGCAACTAGTAAAATAATGTAGGTACCAAATAATAATCCCGTAGCGGTGACCACAGATTGTAAGGGTAGGGTACAAGATGGGTACAAGGCAGGCTATGTCTAGCGGTGACAATGACAACCTGACTAGCGGCCATCACGCCATCATCACCGCAATCAATCGTCGTCGCCAGCGGAGGAGGCGGAGCGCGGAGTGGCCTTTCTGTATGTTATATATTCTGTGGTATTGCCATGCATGTGAACAGGAGGTAATTCGTATCGGCTCGGGAATACCGACGACGAGTTTGTAAGGCAGATGTATCTGACTTCTCCGTAAGACCAATTGTACACATACACATACATATCTTCACGCCTGTCTCCCAATGGGGTAGGCAGAGACTATGGAACGCCAGGTGCACCGATCCAAACATACAACTTTCGCTTCTTCCACATTCATCAATCTCTTCATGCACGTACGTCGGTTTCGGGTGCTTTTGATTCGGCCCTTATTCAGTACCTCGCGAATCTGATCACTGTACGTCCGTCTAGGACGTCCCCTACTGACATCTCCACTCACTCTCGCTCGCCATATCTCTTTCGTAACTCTTCACTTTCACTTTACAAGTAATAAAACCAAAATTTATATGGCAATAGGTTTATTCAGACGGATTTAGAGTATCTCTTTTTACTGGGCGGCTGCGCGGCGACGTAAGAGTCGCTGAAGGCGCGGCGCAGCGGGCGCGGGGTGGGGGGCGCGGTCGGCGCGGGCGGCCGCTGCAGGTAGTACCCGTACGGGCCCATCTCGCGCCGCTGCCACGGGCTTGTCGTTATCCTGGAGGAGGCAAAGGAGAGGGAGTCACGCAGCGGAGTTATACACTTACTTACCTTAATAATAAACTTTGAATAGTTATACTATGCTTTGTCCTTATCTGTCGAATTCAAATGTCGCAATGGCAGATAAGGACAAAGCATGTCAAACTATTCAAAGCTTAACAATTAGTTAGGGGGTTATTGAATTAAATTGGTTACAAAGCAAAAGCGACACAAACCACCACGCGATCAACTCGGCCAAGTATAACTTAAAATTTACGAACGTAAGTATGTAAAAAGTACAAATGGCGTACTTAATGCCTAAAAGCTTTCGCTACCAGTCAACCATATGGTTCAATAACGGGGCCGAAAGGTAGGTACATACGAGCCTGGCGGAGTTCAAATAAGCGTCGCAAATTAAGCCAGTTAGTTCGAGAATCCGCCATTGCTGCGTCAAGGGTTGTAAGGTCGTGGGATGGCCTGTGGCAGGGCTTGGTTGATTGGATTATCGAAGTATTAAACTATTTCGTATATCAAACAGGGCCAACGTCCTAATTACGCTTAACAAAAGCTACGATATCCTCACAATAAGGCCTAATATCCTTTTTATAATCAGTCATACAATACCAGATTGAAAGCAGCGGCGCCTTCGGCCGCGGCCTGATGCCGGTGCAGCACAAAAAGCACTTGACACCCACTGTGTGCACTGCAGCAGCACTTCTAGCAAACGTTGAGCCTTGACGACAATTGGTTCATAAATATCCAAAAGGTATGTCCAGTCTGAGTACCATATCATGAGGGGCGCCGGCTCCGGCCGCGGCCTAGTGTGGATGTAGACAGCTAGTGGAAGGGCCCCGCAGAACCATACTGCCCACTGCTGGAGCAAGTTTCTTGTCTCGGGCGTGGGTAGTGATTCCTCAAACACACTGTTTAAGGTCTAAAACAAACACAATTTTGATAAGAATAATAACGTTGTTGCTGTTCGTTTGAATATCGCTAAGGATGCCGTACAGTCAGTGAAAGAGATAAAGGTTACAGAAGCCATATTTCACAGTCCTTTTCTTTGGAGGTATACAGCAGGCATTGCGACATTATCGCCTATTTACTAAGCATCTAACGCCGTCTAAGGGACGCGCATGTTCTGTACTTCTTGTCAACGTACTTTTTACACCTTCATCTTTTATCTCTCCGAAAGATTTAGTTTTTTGGCCGATTGTTGTGTACACCGCGTTCGGTCTAGTGCTAACCTTACCGTTCCATACAATTAGACTCTTAGCTATACTTAATCTTTGACGGTCTATACGGTGCTATACTCTGTCCAAATGGAATATGCTTCCACTGTACTTAACGCAATCTAGATTTGTCGGTGCATTGATGGGAAGGTTAAAGAAGTAATACCTTAATCAACAACATGATTCTGATTGTGAATGATTTTAAAATATTTATTTTACATCTACCTACCCCATCGAGTGGGTTATCGTTCTTAGACCTCATTTAATAGATAAATACTGTATTATTTGGTTTAAAAAATATTGGAAAAGTCAGCCGTTTTTACAAAATTGTGTTTCGAAGAATTATTTAACTTCCCATTGACCTTTGAACTTGAAATTTGGTGATGATGTTTATTACGTGTACGTACTTTACTAACAAATACCGATATATTGTTAAATTTGATTTTTGTACGGAACCCTAAATGTGCATAAATCGATCTAGGTAATCATATTTCCTTATAAACCAATGCATGCAATGATAGGATTGTGACTACTCACTTCATCGTAGACATAGTCAACAAGCACTTTAACGATCCTGACGAACACCACCCAGAAGTGCACGCTGTATATTACCATCCACACGAATAACAGGTGCTGGGGACAAGACAAACCATCACATTTTAACTATTCGAGGGAGCGGCTATACTTTGTTCTAGTTTATTAAACGAAAACAAAACAGACGAAATTTTCGCGCTCGATTCGCGCGTTTGACTCCTTCGCGGGTCCGGCAGTCTGTTGCCTCGACTGAGCCTTCCAAGTAATGGTGGTACTCCACTTAGGGTTGCGTATTCGCGTACTTGCTTCATTTGGCCAAAAACGACCACGTGTGGAATTTATTCATCTATATTTGCCATATTTGTGCGAGAAGCCAAACACAAATAGGCAAACAAACGTATTTGCCCGCCTATCGGTTTTTGGCCACGCATCGAAGGACGCAAATATTAGTAATAATAATTGTGAGAGCGACGGCATCAAGTCAAGATCACAGGTTAGAAGTTAGAAGAGTATCTCTATTGACGTTTTAACTTTTAATTCGATAGTATCGCTGCAAACATTTGATATATTTTCTGTTGGCATCCCAAGTGTGGATGTCGTATTTGTGTTGTTTGGACTTCAACGAATATTAAAAAACGGCGAATACGCTACGCGAACACGCAACCCCAAGTGGAGTGCCACCATAAAAGACAGATGCGTCCATTTCAGCCTGTCAGTCTGTGGCAGTTGGGCTGACCTGAAGCAGCACCTCCCACCAGGGCACGCGGCGGAAGAGGAAGCGGCGGAACAGCGCGCCGAGCAGCCGGTGTGCCAGCGCCGCCGCGCCCGCCGCCCACAGCAGCGTCGGCGCCGCCGACACCGAGCTCGAGCCGCACTTCGCCCACTCCAGTGCCTGCAACCCACGGCAAATAACTATCGCCCGTGGCATCAGTTGTCACACCAGCGAGCGTATATCTACATATTATGGTCGCCTTTATCGCGGTGTCACTCTCGCACTTACGTACTAGTCAGGGAGTGACAGATATTTTATCCACATAGATAAACACGACCATAATAATAGCAGTAACATTTTTTGGGGATTTTTCCCTTCATTATAGGTGAAAAACTTAGTAAAGGACCTGTTGTATGTGGTTGTGTACAAATTTAATATGGAACTTATGTCAAATTTCAAATATAGAATGTCAAACGGTCTATACAGATGTGTTACAAGTTCATACAACAGGCCCTTTACTTAAGTTTTTCACCATTACACCATAAACCATTATAGTAAGATGGTAACGTATTTAAATATCGAAAGTTATTATTTACTAGCTTCCCGCGATTTCGTCCGTTAAGATTTCGATTAACGTTATTCCCTCAGGATCTTTCTCCATTCCAAATTTCATCCAAATATGTCCAGCCGTTGCAGCGTGAAACATAACAAACTAACACACACACAAACTTTCACATTTATAATATTAGTAGGATTGCTTTATTTAAGCATCGAACTAAAGTTAAAATAGTCATGTTCAAAATATCGAAAGATCGACAACCTAATATGTACTACAATACCGAACGGTAAAACCAATGTTTGAAATATCAAAATTATTTTTTTGGTACATGTACTTCAATATCGAAAGTTAATTTATCGACAGATACTATTTCGAAGTATAGAATATCGAAACTTACAATAGCGTGCTTACAACTTACAATTACTTACATAAGTATGATTCAGTGAGGTTCAGTTGAGTTTTGTTTCAGGACACAAAATTAAAATTTATTCAGTAAAGCGCTTTGGACAAGACCATCGTTGCGGAGCAGCGCCGCAAGAAACCGCAAGAACGAAGAAGAAAGAAAAAATGTTTAATACATTCAATTTTAGTTACCTTCCATGTTAGGTAAGGTTAGCTTCTTTAAAATAGTCATGTTCAAAACATCGAAAGTTCGACAACCTAATATGTACCTACTACAATACCGAACGGTAAGGCCGATGTTTAAAATGTGGAAACCATTTTTTGGGTACATGTATTTCAATATCGAAAGTTAAGTTATCGACAGATACTATTTCGAAGTATAGAATATCGAAACTTACAATAGCATGCTTACAACTTACAATTACTTACATAAGTATGATTCAGTGAGGTTCAGTTGAATTTTGTTCCCTAACAAAATTCAAATATTTATTTAGTAAATCTACTAGCGCTTCGAACAAGACCATCGTGCGGAGCGGCGCCGCCAGAAACCGCAAGAACGAAGAAATAAGATATAATCCATTCAAGTTTAGTTACCTTCCATGTTAGGTAAGGTTAGCTTCGCTAAGCTACACTTATGCTACGCACGCTACGCTCTCGCCTTAGCCTAACAGAGTCAGTTTTGCATTAGACACTAGAAGTAAAATTGAATGGGTTATCTTTCGCCTGTTTAACAAACAAATCTAAATTCTGGGTCCTAGTGAAAAAGGGCATAAGTCGACTTAACTCTTAATAAGGTAGATATACATAAACGGAGTAGACTTAAACCCTTTTATATTTGATCTTCAGAAGACTTATCCCTTTTTCACTAGGACCTCAGAATTATATGGCCCCAGCACGACGTTTTATCGAATTTCGAAACAAGATTCGAATTTAATACCAAACCATTAAATCGATTAGGTAAGTAAGTATATTCCTAATCTTTAAACTCCTTGATTATCATCTAAGTAATATACACCTACCTATCCTTTGTTTTAAGGAATTCGGAATGGGCTAATTAGGGCACGAGCTATAACAGTATTTAGGCACGCAATACCTTTTGCCACATCTGTCACTTATGAAACCGAGGTCTGAACCCAGTTCTAACTCCAAAGGGTTCATCATGTCCCCAAATCGTGTGATTTACTATGACATCACTTGTTCATGACAACCTACCTCGGAACTTTCATGTTGTACGTATGCCCCAAGTTCCTCCAACCACATCACAGTTTATTTCACAGGAAGATATTGTAGTTAAACATGTCTTTTGTTTGTGTGCCTTTATTCTTCTGTAGGGATTTTTAGGGTAATATCATTTAACAAAAATAATGTTACGTAAGTTAACATATTATGATCGTCGTGACTTGTTGATGAGATGTTATAAGTGTCAGACCCGTGACATGTTTCATTCGATCGACTCAAGGTTTTGTTAGGTTGTATAGCTAAGAATTAATTAAAAAGCTTACATCTTCGCAATATGGCACATATCTTTCCTTCCCACAGGGGGTTACGTACAATCACTTACAGTCTAACATCCGAGTATAAAACGACCTTTACCAAACTGGTTAATGGATGAAAGTATTTTATCCAGTGGGACGATCGGCGCCCTCTTAAAGGGATAAGTTCCCCTTTGTACTACTTTTATTTCTATAATTTTCAAATTTTTGTAATGTAATTGTTTTAGTAAAATCGTGTTTACATACATACCAGTTCCAGTTTTAGAATGGTCTATCGGATAAAACAAGAAATAATTTGCTGATTTGAGTTTTGGCGCAGTAGAACATTCTTAAGGTTTAAGAAACAAGTTTTGAAATACGCCATACACCTTTCTGGGGAGTTATTTTAGTGTAACGGGTCACATTACACAGCCCTATCTACGAAATGACTCACCTTGTATGTGACCAAGATATTTTCCAAAAAGACCTTAGCTTTTTTTAGTCCCGCCAGATGTCGCTAAAACAAAAGTTAGATGGCAATGCTATGATTTTCCCCCGACCGTGTATAAAGCGCGCGCGAACTTTAAATCTTATCATATTGGGCAGGATATTACTGTGATCAATGTGATCATCAAGACGGTCGCCCCGGTGAGCTAATCAGCCATTGCACTGCGGTTGGAATTTGCCGACGTGTGACTACTCCTAATCGGGTACGTCGTGCTTACATTTTTTGGCAGTTGGAGAAGCGCTTTACGCGATCCTTTACTACAACAAATGCTTCAAATCTGTAGGTACTATACCTAGGCCCACAGATTATCAATTATCTTGTGCAATCACACAGATTGTCCTAACTTTTTGATAGTCTATGGCTATGATTGAAGTTTACGCAATCACTTTAGAAAAGATTGACGGAGTAGAATTTTGTTTACAGTCTTTAGTAGTGATTGCTCAATTTATCGTTTTGTTCTTACTTCTTTAATTAAAACTTTTTTTACCAGCGCAATTGCAGCAGCCAAATCCTTATCATCACACATCTTTCATAATATCTCGATGTAGTTGTTTTTCACGTCTGATAACTCAGTTTTAGTTTTTATAGATCATAGACCATAGATCATAATGTATGTAAATATGTATGTAAATTATTGTACAAAAGAAAAACCAAAACAATACAATGAATAATAATAAAAAGTTGTACAAAGGCGAACTTATCCCTTTAAGGATCTCATCCAGCTAACCCTTGAGAGATTGAGAAAAGTGAAAGGTTGTGCATCGAGTAAACAGGTGAACAATTTTTTTTTATAATGATTGATAATTGACTCAATCAATTGACACGTGTAGGTGCAGAACCTGTTTCAATCTGATTGTACAAAAATACGATTGCGCAAACATTTTGCAGGTCTGTGGGGGGCTTTAGATTCTCGAAGTATAATAACATCATCATTACGTAACAATAAAACCAGGGCACACCCATTCACCGATAAAAGCCTTTGAAAGACTAACCTCTCAATAGAATACCCCACTAAAAAAATTACCTCTTGGAACGAAATATATGGTTATTTGTTAAACTAATCATTCACTATTAGGGAAACCTTAACAGCAAAAGCTCAGATAACCCTTATAAATAGTACTATAAAAAGCATATCGAACGGCTTTTCTAAGTAAAAGACTTATAAAACCCATTCGAAACCCCTTGAATGGGGTAGCGGGTTTTAAAAGCAAATGGAACGGCTTTTAGGCGATACGGCTTTTCTGTAAAACCCTTATAAAAACCCATTCGAAACCCCTCGAATGGCATAGCGGGTTTTAAAAGCAAATCGAACGGCTTTTAAGCGATACGGCTTTTCTGTAAAACCCTTATTAAAACCCATTTGAAACTCCTTTAATGGGATAGCGGGTTTTAAAAGCAAATCGAACGGCTTTTAAGCGATACGGGTTTTCTGTAAAACCCTTATAAAAACCCATTCGAAACCCCTTGAATGGGATAGCGGGCCGGTCCCTGAATAAAACAGCCAAGGAAAAAGTATTTTCCACTGAAAAATTACAGTGCAATTTGTACGAGTGATGCTTTTTACTACAACGACACGACACTGGCAGGCAAACTCTTTCGGTTTGTAACTGAGAGTTTATAGTTCAAGAAACTGAATGGTAGAAACAGGGTGGCTATGCAATTTAATAGCGTCATTTCTTTGGCCGCTTTGCGCTTAGCGTGATTTTATTTTAACCCCAAAAATCGTAATATTCATGGAATATACACGGTTTATTGACGTTCTAAACAGCTCTGGCCAGCTGAATAAAATTAACCTCGATGCTGTTCAGCCACCAAATTTCAAAGGTATTGCTATCCCTTTTAGCTCCAGCGTCAAGGATCTCGGAATTTATATAGACAGCTCCCTCAGTCAGAACACATGTCACTGAAATAAGTCGCAAGGTCATGGGCTCTCTTCATTATCTTAATAAATTAAAGCACTTTTTGCCTATTAAGACCAAGGTATCCCTGGTGCAGTCTCTAATCTTTCCCATCATTGATTACGGTGACGTGTGTTGTCCGGATCTTAGCGAGGGACAACTTGATAAGTTAGATCGCCTGCTCAATAACTATATTCGCTTTGTTTTCTGTCTCCGGAAATATGATCACGTGTCCTCTTTCCGATCTCAACTTAAATGGCTTCCTATTCGTCAACGTCGCAAAATTAGATTTCTTTGTTTCCTTTATAATATTTTGTACGATCCACAATCCCCCGAGTACTTAAAACATCTTTTTAAATTTCTGGGTTCTACTCACAATCGTCAGCTACGATCCACAGACAATCTCACACTCTCTATCCCTATTCACCGAACTGGCTTTATGTAAAGAGGTGGCTCTTTCGCCCTTCAAGCAGCACGACTTTGGAACGACCTTCCCCTTAAAATCAAGCAAGCTCCTAACAAGTATTCCTTTAAAAAGAAAGTTCGCGAATTTCTTAGCAGGTAGAATTGTCATCATCTTGTTATTATGATTGCTTTATCTGAATTAATTTTTGTTTATCCTCTTATTATTATATATTATACATTTATATTACATATGTATTTATGTTATTATAGCTTATTGATATGTAAGTGTATGTATATTAGTTACACCTTATGTTGCACCGTCACTACAATCTCTGCTTTGCCCAAAGGTCAACTGGTAGAGAATGCCTTACGGCATTAAGTTCGCCTTTTGTATACTAAGTGTATTCTTTTGTGCAATAAAGATTAAATAAATAAATAAACTATGGTCCAAAAGTGTCAAGTGACAAGAGTTTATTGCTAAATCCTGCTAATGTCTTGTTTTATTCAGGGTATTTAATTATTTAGGTTACAAAATCAAATCACATATCGAGATTAAGGCAAAGGCATGAGCACAATGAAACCAAATAAACATTCATAGGGAATACAACAAGCGATACAATATACAATGTTATCTACCGCAATAAATAGTCAATCGCTACTTCTCCTCTCTAAGTTTTCATTAAACCTTAGTTTTCCTTTATTTACACACAATCAGCAGAACTAGCCAGGTTCTTATCGATATTTTGCTATCTAAATAATATAACATGAAGGCGTTAATTGGTCAAGTAGCTGAAGTTACTGTCACCGACAAGAACACCGCTCTTATGGAGAAACCAAGAGATTAGAAAAATACAAGGTTCTCTAATAAACAGTAGCCAAATAGCAGAATCAATCTAGATACTAAATAAATAGAAACAAGTCCATAAAACTTAACCTTTATTCATGAACGTCGCCGGTAGGCTGCATGAAACAAATATACATTTTATTTGTTTATTACATTATTTAGTAATAAAATAGCTTTAATGTGTCTACTAACAGCGTTAGGTATCGCCCGTCGCGGGTGTTTTTTTCAGATTCTTAACGTCGAAACTCCGGAGCGGGTTGCTTTGGCGAGCCTGTGGAAAAAAGTTAGTAACAGTGAAACAATAAATAAATATCAAATGATAATCTCACACAAATTAAGTTCTGGGCACTAGACACTACACTACACTATGGGAACTAGACAACGATAAAGTCTATAAACACAAAAGTCGAGAAATACATACATACTTAAATAGGTAGAAAACATCCAGGGCCTATTCTGCTGGGTTAAAACGATAGGTATTGCGTTTTTCGTGTTTTAGCCTTGTTTTTAACTCGGCCACCATTACCTTCAAGAATTATCAAAACTACTAAACTACTAAATAAGAGTTATCAAAACGTTGACAAAACGGAAACACGTAAAAGACGATATCTTTTTACCGTGTGGAATCTCGGCCCTGGACGATAGATAAGTTAATCTGTTCATCGCTACGGTCGACTGCAGTGTTAAGTGACCTAGACGCTAGGACCTAAACGCGTATCTCCGATAGGGCTTTATCGGCTATTCGACCGCCATCATTGTTGTCTTGTATTGTTGGCACCCTACTTATTTATGGAACCATGAACTTTAATAAGGGCGATAGTTCTACAATCACGAAGTGCCAATAGCTAAGTATTAGAATAGAAAGTCAATAATGGGGTGTCATAGCCTAGTTTGCATATTTGGGTGAATCAACTTTTAAAGTCCTCCTTTTCTACACGGTAATAAAAACTTACTAGAATATGTGAGATTGATAATGGTTTACACATGTTAAAATTAGATAATCAGATTTTCGGATTTCACTATTCATAATCATAAACCAATTCTATAATTTTGTAAAAACATGGTAACGCAGTGGAAAATGCATGTTTTTCATACAAAACCCGGGGACAACGTCGTCCCCTGCGTTATATTTGTGTAAATCATAGAAGAATTTTTAAAATTGTCAGCTAGAAAGTAAGTTTAATTGTCTGATTTATTCAATATATTGACCACATCAAAAAAAAAATTACATTCTACCAAATTAAGGTGACATAGTGAGACATGTCGAAAATTGGGGAGTACCTTAAAAGTTGATTCACCCATTTACGCCAGTAAATCCTGACATAAACAGAAGCGGCTTCTGAAATTGTAGCTTTTTCAATCATAAGAATATCGAAGACGTAGAAAAGCCACCAAAGTAGTTCATCAGGGGTCAACAGCAGAAGTAGGGGGGTATCCCTTTGAAACGGGATCCTATCATTTCATAGCCAATGTTTCACAAATGATTCATTTTACAATTTATCATTTGACAACCCGCGTTTTTTCCGCAACTGTTAATAATTCTGGATTTATTTCAGGACCACCGTGTAGAACCCTATAGGTTAGGTTAGTGTTATAAAAATTCTGAAATATTCGTAGTTGCGAAACGATGCATTTGTCAAAGATTTGTCGACGAAAAGGCAGAGAATCCTTCGAAACGCATAAAATTGATTGTCTTAATGTATTTTTTGGTTTCAAATCTTATCGCCTAACATCCTTTCAAGCTGAAACTACAGAAAAGAAAAAGCTGTTTCGCGTGTAAAAACAGTTCTCGGCCAAACAATAAATTAAGACAAACAATTATTATGCCATAGATTGTAGACAGTCGAAGAGCTGTAATTTTTTACTCAGGCTCGTTTTCTCTTGACAGTTGAATCTTGTATAGATAATTTTTAGCTCTTTGACCGTCCACCTACTTTTTCTAGACCGCAGAACATACTTGATACTTATGCCTCTTGGCACTCCCGAAGTTCCCCTGCTGTTTCCTCTTCTTCTGGGGTGCCGGTGCGTCCGCCTCGGTCTCCGCGGGCTCCTCACTCCTCAACGCCGCCGGCAGCAAGTACTCTGGCACGTGGGCCAGTTGGGGCTGAACCCTCACTGTGTGCAGAGCCTTGTCCCTTCGTAGAGCGGCCAAATCAGAAGGGTTCTCTTCGAAGTAGCCCTGCAAGAAGCTTGGTAGTGAGTGGTGGAAGATGTGAGGTTGGTAGTGGGACGTGTAGTGGGATGTTCAGAGAGAAGATTAGTCAGATCATCAAAGTGATATGTTATTTAGGTGTTCATCATGTAAGGTGTATGCGTCTCGATATTTGTCTACTTTATTTAACTGGGTAAAACCATATACTAAGAAAGAAGTCACCCAAGACTAGGATTGCCAACTTTGCGCGCAATTATACAATTGCAAGTTCCGATTTCGAAGACACAAACTCCGAACTTGCTTGATATAAAAATAATAACTTATTGAATTATTGGAGACGCAGATTAAAGTCCCATCAGACAGGTAGGTAGGGAAAAGTTAACAGGTTAAAGTTTTGGTATACAAGTTCAAATGACATACATGTTCAGATATTTTTAATTCCCGAAGACATCTCCGACTTATTTGACATTCACGATTGTGTATTTGTACGTAAAATTAAGTAGTCAGGCGCGCGTCGTGGATTAAAAACATTCTCTTGGTCCCTTGGTTCAGTGATATTCATATTTTTGTTCCTGCTTTTTACATCAACAAATATGACAAACAGACAGTAGACCAACCTGTAGTTTCTTGCAATTGAGCAGTTCCTGCTTGATCTCTTTGAGACGCGCCTCGCGCACGGCTATGCGCGTGACCGCGCGCCACGCGTCGCGCGACCGGTAGCGGAACCCCTCAACCTCCTCCAGGGCGAACTCGTACTTTCTTTAACAGGAATGGGTCATATATTTTGTTGTGCATAATTAAGCAACAAAAACTACCTACAGAGCTCTGTCACCCTGGTGGTTAAAATTGTATTATTTTTTTACAGCATAGGGGAGTCATACAAGCACACATACCACCATACACATTAAACATTTGCATTCACAAGACTACCATCTGAGACTGCAATCCTAAAGCCCGTATTAATAAACTGATCTCGGTTTAAATGCCAATCTCAAGATACGTCAAAAATGCCAGTTTTCTATGGTTTGACGTTTACTTTGACGTATCTTGAGATGGGTATTTAAACCGAGACAAGTTTATTAAATCGAAGACTACTACATATGTATGTGTTACCAACCTTGAGGACCAAGATGGAATGCCTCTATGATAGTTATTTCACCGGCTGTCTAATCCCCACACCAAAACACTATAATGCGAACCATGCAGCTTTGTGGTAGGTTAATGGATAAGTCGGTGGTAGCGATCCGGATGGACCCTTCACAAGGTCCTACCACAACACATTATTCCCATTATTTGTACATTAATGTTTCACATTATGTATCATTTTGACCGACACTACTGTCTACTACTTTTTATTTATTATAAATGTCATATTTTGAAATTATATATTATGAAAATTGATTCAAAAAGTTACCGAAGTGTGCACAACTAACCAACTAATTTTATTATACCTTTAAATATTGGTCTTTTAGACAAGTAGGATTAAGAATTCAAGTAAATTAATTAAAAAATTCAATATATAAAAAATTAAACACCGTAATTGCCCCAGACACCAGTTCGTATTTACGACAAATTGTATGAGCTTTAAGGTCCTCTGAACACACAATGTGAATATAAAATTACTAAAACAGAACGTGTTGATCTAACCTCCTAAAATCAATATTATAGACTTACTGTAAAACTTTTTGTGTCTTGAACCCGTTGGTTAGATGCTGTTCCACTGCATCCATGAGAGGTTTCTCCCTTATGGAAACGAATGAGAGAACTGAACCCTGCAAGTGTAATACACGGTTATAAATTATAACTTATAATTATAAATTATGGTAAAGAATATTTTAAAGACAAATTGAGGACTTTTAACTATTGCAGGCATATCAAGGATTTATTTACTATAACTTTTCACTCAGTGCACAAAGAAAAGTGCAAAACAATACCTACGTCGATAAGTTAGGTTTAATTAGATGGAATATCCAAAGAAAACTCCCGATGTGGAAGAAAATCTTTACGCTTTCGTCAAATACATTGAACTCATACTTAAGCTTCAGCACAATTTTAACAGTAGTTTGTCGTTTACACAAATTTATATTGCTCGGCTTGCATGTGTGCGTGACTCGACCGTACGCGCCGCGAGCAACGACAAGCAATCTAAATAGAGCGCAAGAAGCCGGTTTAGTCGGGACCGCGCCGTCGCCACGTTTGGATGCGTGCGTATTAACCTGTCGTATACCAGGGACACATAACTGTGTCCCCGTTTCTCCCTAATTTTCAAAAACTGAGAAATCTTTTTTTTCTATCTTCTCCAAAACATTGCCAAACTGTAAAACTGGAAATCTGTTGAAGATTTCCAGTTTTACAGATTCCCATCTCTACAGATTCATAACTATACGGATACCCAACTCTGTTCATAACCCAACGTTAATGCACTCGACATACATAAATAAAGTAGGTAGGTTTGGTAAGATTCGCTTTTACAACAGGCCCGAAGGGCCATAGCAACCCTATGACAGGCAGTTAGATGGGTGTTAAATGTTGTAATATTCTTAGGTTGGTATTACATAAGCACACTCCTTTTTTAGGAGTATATTCTGTGCGGTTGTTGTTTGGATCTGTGGTTTAAAAAAAATAAAGTTTCTTCTTCACGCCGATGTCTTGCGCAACTGATGTGTCGTTTCATTTTAAAAGCCCAAATTACTTGAAACCCAGCCTAAGCTCTAAAATATTGGTCCTAGAAGCCGAATAAAAGTGTACTTTGTGGCAAATACGTGAAGGCATTATCCTTGTTGCGCTACTTAAGCGGATTATTCAAGGTTGGATAAACGTGCCGACATCGCGGCACGTGGAAGCACATCACCATGGCTAATGAAAAACCGAAGCATGAAACTGCAAGTATTAATGCTGATCTGAATTCTCTAGTAAATAAAAGAAGATTCTTAAAAGGGCGAGTCACGCATGTTTCAAACTTAGTCGGCTCTGCACCGAAAG
This sequence comes from Acleris holmiana, assembly GCA_949316455.1. Classification (NCBI taxonomy): domain Eukaryota; kingdom Metazoa; phylum Arthropoda; class Insecta; order Lepidoptera; family Tortricidae; genus Acleris; species Acleris holmiana. Next base: position 12,288,545 of record OX438773.1, on the reverse strand, counting down.
ACGAGCTTGCATTCCACAAGGCACGATTGAACGACATATTGTCCAAAATTGAAGACGTTAATATGGCTATTGAGTGTATCGAGCCACAAGAACAAGAAGCAGGACTACAGTTGGAGACGCGGTGCACGGAGCTGTTAATTACACTACAACGGCGCATGGACGCACTCTGCACGACGCCGCCTAAACCTTGCGCTCCTTCGGGCACTTCTTTACTTCCCAAGATTTCTCTGCCGACTTTCAGTGGGTGTTATGATGAGTGGCTTAGTTTTAAAGACCTATTTAATAGTCTAGTAAACAATAACCAAGACTTAAATGACATAAATAAGTTGTATTACTTAAAATCTTGCTTAAAGGGGGAAGCGGCTTGTTTGGTATCAACTATTGACCACACTGCTGCTAATTATGTTAAGGCATGGGATGTTTTAAATGACAGATATGACAATAAGGTTTTAATAGCTAACCACCATATACATACTGTCCTGAATATGTGTAAAGTTAACCGCACCTATGGGTTAAAAGATTATCTGAATGACTTCAAACAGCATTATAATTCGTTGTTGTCCTTGCAGGTACCAAATCTTGCTGACATGCTACTAATCCATATTTTAAGTTCAAAGCTTGATTACAGCTCATTAAGGGATTTTGAACTGAGCCGGAAGTCAAAAGAGTTCCCATCGCTGGATAACTTCTTACAACACATTCTTCAGCGCTGCCAAGCATTGGAAATGATTTCGGAGCCCCAAAAGCCTGCTACTCGGTCTGTGTCAAATGTCACTACAAATAAGGAAGGTGGTAAAAATGATAAAAAAGGTAAGCTGTGTGGATTTTGCAATAACAACCACTATATCAACAGGTGCTACAAATATTTAAAGCTTACAGTGGAGGACAGGAAAAAATTTGCAGTAAAACTCAATTTGTGCTCCCTTTGTCTGTCCGCTGGTCATTCGGTGGCTACCTGTAAACAGTCCTTTGTTTGCAAATTGTGCAAACAAAAGCACCACACCTTGCTTCACCAAAATTCAGTGCCTGGTTTGTCTAACAATTTAAATGTTTCCAGTAATCCTTCAACTGAGCAATTGGCAGACCAAGTGGTTGTGCCAATGCCAGTGCAAGAGGGTCGGCGTTTGGCAGACTCAGAAGTTGAGCCGCAGTCGACACTCAATCTTCACACTGCAGTGGAAGAAAAATGTGAAATATCGCTTCTTCCAACAGCCTTGTGTTATGTCATCGACATTTCTGGTGAGATCCATTTTTGTAGAATTTTATTAGACAGTGGTAGTCAAAAGAACTACATAACAGAGGAGTTTGTCTCAAAGTTGGACTGCAAAAAAATCCCTGTAAATTTTTCTGTCTCAGGAGTAGGTGGTAAAGCTACTTGTGTAAATTCAAAAATAAATTTACAAATCTCAACAAGAGATTTTAAACACAAGTTTAAAAGTGATTTTTGTGTCCTGAAAACAATCACGGAGTCCTTGCCAAGTACTGATTTTCCTAAAAGCCTTATAAAATGGCCAGGATCGGTCAACTTAGCTGACCCTGATTTCAATGTATCACGAAAAGTGGATGCTATTTTGGGCATTAATGATTTCCGCTTGTGTCTGCAAAGTGGCCAGCTGAATTTGGGTCCACATGTTCCTGGGCTGTTGAATACAGTTTTTGGCTGGATCTTTTGTGGTGGCCTGGTCTTAACAAAAGATCAGCTTTTGAAAATACCAGATAGTTCTGTGTGCACATTTTTACAGGATGACTTGATCAAATTTTGGGAAATGGAGGAGCTCCCCTCGCAGCACATCATGTCGTCTGCTGATGCTGCATGTGAACAACTGTTTGTCAAGTCTGTATCCCGTGATGAAACCGGCAGGTATGAAGTCGACTTGCCAGTCAAAGAGGATTTATTGCCGAAATTAGGTAACTCTTTTAATACAGCACTGCGTTGTCTTTTGAGTCTGGAGAAAAAACTTCATAGTCATCCTGAAATTTATAAAAAGTACTCTGATTTTATTCATGAGTTTGTTGACCTAGGTCATGCCCACTGGGTAAATGACTTTCCAGATGATTCTCAGCCTGAATTCTACATGCCGCATTTGGCCGTGATCAGAGATCATGCAATTACAACTCAGCTAAGAGTAGTTTTTAATGCATCTGCTAGATCTTCGTCAGGCTTAAGTCTAAATGACGTTTTGTATGTGGGTCCAGTTGTTCAAGGCAACTTGTTTGAAATTTTAATTAAGTTTCGCATAAATAAGTATGCATTTATATGTGACATGACTAAGATGTATCGTCAAATTAACATCAAAAAATTTCAGTCCCTGCAACGCATCCTGTGGCGCGATCCTGATGGGGAGCTCAAGTGCCTGCAGTTAAGCACCGTGACCTACGGGACGGGCCCCGCCAGTTACCTCGCCACGCGGACGTTGTTGAAGTTGGTCGAAGATGAAGGTAGCAACTTTCCTTTGGCTTCAAAGGTAGTGTTAGAAAACACATATTGTGATGACGTGTTAGCGGGCTCTGACAGCATAGAAAAGACAGTTCAGACTATGCTCGAGCTGCAGGATCTGCTAGGTAAAGGCAAATTCGAACTTCACAAGTGGTACTCAAATAGCCCTGATGTGTTGAACAACATTCCTCTGGAAAAGCGTACAAAGTGCACCTTTAAGTTTAATTCTAAGCAAGAGGCCGCTATCAAAACACTAGGCATAAAATGGGAGCCAGAAAGTGATTGTTTGTCTATCTCGTGTCCTGATGATCTCTCTGTTGTAAAGAGTACAAAAAGACAAGTACTAGCTGATATAGCCAAAATATTTGACCCACAAGGTTTTGTTGCTCCTGTCACTGTCTTAGCAAAAATAATAATGCAGTCTATTTGGAAAGCTAAAATCGATTGGGACGATGAGATCCCCGATAACATTTTAAAAGTCTGGCGAGAGTTCTGCCTCAACTTGCCTGCTTTAAACTCTGTGTCTGTTCCCAGGCTTATGGTGCATCCAGATCGCTGTAAGTTGGAGATTCATGGGTTTGCCGATGCATCCATTAAGGCTTTTGGTTGTGTGGTCTTCGCGCGATGTGTGCTTCCCAAAAGTCAGTATACAGTCCACTTAATTTGCGCTAAGTCACGCGTAGCCCCTATCAAGACGGTCACTCTTGCGAGGCTAGAGTTATGCGCAGCTCATATGCTAGCTAGACTTATTAATAACATTGCTGTGTCACTTAACGTCGATCTCAATGATGTTTACTGTTGGTCGGATGCCATGATCACACTAGCATGGATTAAAGCTGAACCATCACGATGGCAGGTATTTGTCGCTAATAGAGTTGCTCAAATACAAGAAGTGACACTCAAAGAAAATTGGCGTTATATTAGAACTGATGAAAATCCTGCTGATGTCGTTTCTAGAGGGCTCATGCCTCAAGATTTGGTGCGCAACACCTTATGGTTTCAGGGTCCAAAATGGTTGGTTACAAGCAGCGAGCGTTGGCCTGCTCAGCCCCAGGCATGCACGTCCGCGCCCGAGGAGGCGAAGAGATCCGCTGAGCACTTGCATGTCGCGCTGACCACGCAGGAAGTGCCCCTTTCTTACTTAGCAACCGTGCTACAAAGGTTCTCCAAGTGGTGGCGACTGCTACGTACGTTTGCTTTCGTTTATCGATTTATACACAACGCCAGGCATCCTAATAACAAACGAAATGGTCTCTTGTCTGTAAAAGAATTGGAGGATTCCAAACATAAAATTATCTTATTAGTTCAAAAGGAACATTTCATTAGGGAGTTTGAAAGTTTGACTTCCACAGTTGATACTGGTCACAGCAAATTTACTGTAAATCAGATTAAATATCTTAATATTTTCATTGATGTTGACACAAACTGTTTGCGTGTAGGTGGTCGATTGAGGTACTCGAGTCTGTCTCGCGATCAAAAGTATCCTTTGTTACTGCCTGCGAAACACCATGTTACAGATTTAATCATGACGCAGGAGCATGAGCGTCTGCTGCACGCCGGCGTCGAGACCACTCTGTCCAGCTTGAAAACGAGGTTCTGGCCGCTCAACGCACGCAACAGGTTAAGAAATATTATTCATAATTGCATTAAATGTTTCAGGTTCAAAGGTCAGCCCTTGTCTCAAATAATGGCGGATTTACCCAAATACCGTGTATCTCCTACCAGACCGTTTCTGCTCAGCGGCGTTGACTTCGCAGGCCCCGTAGAGGTAAAGGAATGGCGCAGTAAAAAGCCTATTATTCATAAAGGGTATGTATGCATATTTATATGTATGTCCACAAAAGCAATAGACCTTCAGCTTGTTAGCGACTTGACTACAAAGGAATTTATTAATGCTTTAAAAAGGTTTATTTCCCGTCGCGGCAAATGCTTGCAGATTTTCAGTGATAATGGGACAAATTTTCAAGGCGCTAACAACGAATTAAATGCTGTTTACAAATTGTTTAACAATAATAAAATCGAAGTGTCTGATTTCGCCAATACTGAAGGTTTTGAATGGCATTTCATCCCTCCTTCATCTCCCCATTGGGGTGGTATATGGGAGTCAGGTGTCAAAATGGTAAAGCATCACCTAAAGCGTGTCCTAGGAAATAATGTACTGTCCTATGAACATCTCAATACTTTGTTGATCGAAATTGAGGCGATACTAAACAGCCGTCCCATTTCCCCTTTAAGTGAAGATGCCTCAGATGAGCAATGCCTTACGCCAGCTCATTTTATAATCGGTGATCGTTTAACATCCTTTCCAGAAGTGGATGTACACAATGTTCCTGACAACAGGCTTAAAATTTACCAACTTATAACTAAATTAAAACAAAGCTTCTGGAGAAGATGGCGAACTGACTATTTAAATACTCTTCAAATGAGATACAAATGGCATTCAAATAAAGCTAACATTGTGTCCTTCTTAAGGAAGATAACGTTCCACCACTGTCATGGCCATTAGGTAGAGTGGTACAACTGTTTCATGGTAAAGATAATAATGTAAGAGCTGTTTCAATTAAAACTAACAATAAAATCTTTATAAGACCAATTACTAAAATTGTACCACTGCCTATGTAATTTTGTATTTTTTATTGTGTACCAAAACACAGTTTTGTTTCAGTTACTGCTGTGGTAGCTTAGTAGCTGTAGTTAGCTGCATTGTTGATGCACTTTGTGTTTAGGCTTTAAAATGGTCGCTCTGTTACCGTAGGCCTCGACGCATAGTACCGACGGACGAGAGCCATCGCCTATGATTCCAAGGGAACAGAGCTATCATTTCTCTCTCACTTTATATAACGCTCTGTTTGTTAAGTGTATTGTTTATGTTTAGTTATTTGTAAATTTTGTGTGTAAAACTTATCATATGCATAAATACTTGTACTTACTTACCTTCATATAAGGTTGCACATTATTTGTAGGTATAACTTAAGTATTTAAGGTTGCGCTGACGTTGTAATTTTATAATAAAAATAAAATTAAATCTTTTCATTAATATTTAGTAACCATACATAATATTGTATTGTAAAGCTGTCTAATAAATTATAACATGTTTCAAAAGTATTTCCAATGTATACTCTCTGACTAGAATACTTGCTTATACATCATTGTTTCATACTTTCTGAATTATAAAGTAGTTTCAGCTTCCTTTTGGGGTTAATTTTGTCACTTTTAAAGAGGGGGAGTATGTTAAATGTTGTAATATTCTTAGGTTGGTATTACATAAGCACACTCCTTTTTTAGGAGTATATTCTGTGCGGTTGTTGTTTGGATCTGTGGTTTAAAAAAAATAAAGTTTCTTCTTCACGCCGATGTCTTGCGCAACTGATGTGTCGTTTCATTTTAAAAGCCCAAATTACTTGAAACCCAGCCTAAGCTCTAAAATAATGGGAACAAACGGGAATGGATATCAGTAAACATGTGATTCTCTTAAAATTTAAATCTATAAAAATGGGAATCTGTTAACAAGAGAATCCATAGAATTGGGAATCCGTAGACCTGGGAATCTGTATAATTAAGAATCCGTAGAGCTGAGAATCTATAGAATTGAGAATTTGTGGAGCCGGGAATCTAGAATTGAGAATCTGTAGAGCTGAGAATCTGTAGAATTGGAAACCTGTAGAGCTGTAAAAATCGATTTCAATTACACTATAATCTAGTATCGCTTTCCTTACCGAGTTTTTCCCTCTCGCCGTACGGCCAGCTCTGTGCACGTACGAGTTAACGTCGAGCGGAAAGTCAAAGTTGATGACATTGGAGACGTGTTGAAAGTCTATACCACGTGACACGCCTGATTCCTTGTCACGCTTGCGTTTAGATGTTTGCTGCAACAATATAAACTTGTCAATATCACCGTCGACATCGGGAAGATCCTTGGCGAAGGCTTTCTAGCAGTGGAAGTCCTTCGGCTGATATGATGATGATGATCAGAGCCCGGAATTTTCGTACCACTTTTGAGCTGTCATAAGGACTTTTCGTTCGTAAAGTCGTTTATCGACTTCCTATACATGTGTATATCGATAAATACAGAATACATTTTTTAAAACATGATTACTAGTAGAAGTAAACAACATGCAGTCTTATCGCGAATGAGCGATCTCTTCGAGACAAGATAAAATTATGACTATCTATTTCTTTTATCGATAAACTGATTATGAAACACTTGTTAGCACTAAAACTGACGTAGAACATGAAATTGATAAATGTCAAAACACTGAACTGAACTGATTAAATGTAGAATTGTTCCATTTGTTAGTCCTTTACCTCAAAAGCATAAATTTCTTGTAGCGATTCACCGATTCGCATTTCACCTCGATCGTGTATTTTATTTTCGCTTTGTGTCAGTCGTATTTTTTTTTGTTCGCTGATAGCTTTAGTCGCATTTTACCTCGATCGCTTATTTTACTGTTTCATTTGGTTTCGATCGTCAATTTTATTATTAGCAAATATTTTCAATCACAGTATACCTCAATCGCATATTTTGTAATAGCATATCGCTGCGATCGCTTAATATCATAGTTCGCCAATCTACTATAATTACCTCGATCATAAAATCTAATTGTTTTATTTAGTCAAAGTTTTCGCGCGCTTATTACGGCGCGGCGCGACGGTCCCGCTGCAGGAGACGCTCGCGTCGCGGTAACAACACGATGATGATAATATTTCAATGAATTTGATAGCATTTAAGACATGATACAGGTACAAAACACGCTTTTAAAAAAAAATATACAGAAATTTAGTGCGTACTTCAATTAACGCGTCAAATTAAACAGAGTTCCAAACAAACATCGATCGCGACGAAATGCGTCTAGGGTACTATACTACACGAAAAATGAAATGCTACAAAATAATTATTCTAATGTAAAAAGCCACGCGAAAAATTGCTTTATGTAAAAGATTCTATTGAATTTTTGTTCATTCGAGGTGAAATGCGATTCGGTGAATCGCTACAAAGAATTTATGCTTTTGAGGTAAAGAACTAACAAATGGAATTGTTAACTATTAACTTTTCATTGCAAATCTCTATTTAACATTTTCAGCCACTTAATAGTTATATAAAAGAGATCGCTGTTTGGCGATAAGACCGCCTGTTGTTTACCTTTACATTTAATCTTCATTGATCTATTGTGTTGTGTTCTATAATATATCGATAAAATTATGTACATCGGAAGTCGATAAACAAGAAGTCCCTATGACACATAAAAATTACTACGAAAATTCCGGGCTCTGATGATGATACTATCCGTTCTCTCTTTAACAGAAAAAATACTGTCGAGATATTCTTGCGGGTTTTAATGAGTATGTCTCTTGGAAAGTACTGTAAGAATCTCGACCTTTAAAAGCGCTTCTTACAGAATAAACTTCACAATCAGTTGGATAATTTTTCACGGAAGATTTTTATGTATGTTAAATACTGGTTTACGTACGAGTTTTACAGAAAACCGTTATTAAGTCAAGCAAAGCGGGGTCGGGTCGCTACACATAAAATATAAAATGCATAAAGTTTCACAATAGTTTTTGTGTAGGCTTACCAGGATTATCGTTTCCCACCATTATTTTCTCTACACATCATAGCAAATGAATAACAATAAATTAGTAAATTAGACTTACAGAATGACGCCATTAAGCGATACGTGACCTCTAAAGGACGACCAACTTTCGACTGGCGGTAATCGAGTGTAGACAAGATCGCGGGAGCGAGGCATGGTTAACCATTGTTCAGGAATTACCTTGTTTACGGCAGGTACATGTTTTGCTACCTGCGGTGGGTTTAAAGTTTCGGGTTTTGAACCGGCTAGAAATACAAATAACTCTACTGTGCAGTGTTTCCTCCCTTTCTCGAAAATGTGACCCATCAACATCAGGACTTACCTTTTTCTTCTTCTGTCTCTCTTCAATAGGCAGTATTCCGCCGTCAGGCTTTTCCAACGCCTTCTCATCAGACGCAACGATGATCTGGTAGCGGCCCCGGTTGAATTGGTCTACGGAGAGACACCTGACCGCCGCGGGCAACTCCGAGTTTAGTACGCAGGACCCGATTTTAAACTGCTCAAGGTATAGTTTTAGCCTGGAAAGTAAAATTGCAGAATAACTTGCGTACCGCTTTCAAATAATTCAACTTGATACTGTAGAGGACCGGGTTTGTTTCGTTTATATCGACTGTTTTAACTCTCAAAAGTATGTGTTACTAAATCAAGAGAGCTCAGAAACCACAATCGTTAATTTATTTTTCTTCGTTGCGTGGCATTAATTTTTTTTCTGTTTCTGTATTTACACCGAAGTAGCCTGCGTCACATCGAAGAACTGCCAGGGGCTAGGAGTGTCAAAGCCCTAAAACATTCTTACTCACTTGTAACATCTATCTACAGTCCTTACAAAAATTATGCTCTTTCCCCTGATAAGGTTCAATTTCAACAGCGCATACAAGATGGCCGCTTTATCGTCTTCTTCAGAAAATATATGGTAATGCTGCAATTGCGACGACGGAGCTAGTTCTGGCTCCTCGAGTTTCAACGTCACTGGGTTCCGAAGGACAATTTTTTTGAGGCTTAGGACATCATCCGATAGCGTCGCTGAGGCGAGCACTGCTTGGTAGATTTTTGGTAAATAGCTGTAAAATAACATTCAACTTTAGGACAATACAACAACACTTCTTGCTGTTGTATTAACGGGGTTGCATCAGTCTCAACAAAGTAAATTAATAACATCCTGAACACATAAAATTCACATCCACATTACAATTACATAAATTATAACCTCTAATATACTCTCTCTCGTACCGAGAGATGAAATAATCATGCGTTAATAGCCACATTAACGACCACAAGAACAAAGTCGCCTCTTAAACCAATGAAAGAACAATTGACACATTTCTACAGCAGTAAAACAATAACAAGTACTATATTCATAAACTGATTTTGAATCTGTCTGAAATCTGAAAATGTATGAAAATTCTGAAGATATCCATTTCAAGACACGTCTGTGTCACAGAAAACTGACGCGTCTCGAAACAGGCATCTCACTCAATATCAGCGTATCAATACAACTCAAAGAATTATTAGTGGCGAGAGTGTGAAGTACAGGGATCTAGCATTAGCAGAAACAACTTCTTTGCAGCATTAACAACATTCGCTCAAAGACGGTGTCCCCACCCATCCACGCTCCATAATATACTGATGAGTGGCAACTATGAAGCCGGCTTGAATGTTGCTAAACATTAAGTTAGACCCCGCTCAGGGACCGGCAGCGATATGGTCTCATATATATCGATATGATTGATTTGCTTGCGTCGGACGGCTCAGCAGCGTTGCAGATTCATGGGCGAGGCCTTAGCTTGGGATTTCTTTAATTAACGGTATAATCCTTATCGCCGCCAATAGTTGCGTCACTGTATGTCAAGTCATACGTTGCACTGCGTCCACAGCACGGGCGTCTCATTCTATTATACCAAATAAGAGTAAACGGCCAAGTATTGCTCAGAACATTGCAAGTGCACTTATTTAAAAATTATGTCTGACGCGACTTGAAATGGGCATCTCACGTTTAAGATCAGCGCATTAATACAGCCCTAAGAATCATCAAAAAAGTTGTAGCATCTACAATACGTAGGACCAGCAGCAGTGTTCGTGGATGCTGTGTAGTGTAGGGATCTCGCATGTCTTGGGTGACACTACAGAGGCGTAAAAAGCATTCACTATGCAATGTAACCCAAAATGAAAGACCCACGCTCCATATACTGATGAGTGGAAACTCGGAACGAAGAATCGCCGGCTTTAATGTTGCAGAACAATAACTTAAGCCCCTCTCAGGGACCGGCCACGCCAAGATCTCATATATCGCGATATGATTGATTTTCTTTCCATGCGTCGGATGGCGGTGCCAAACCTTGGGAGAGGCCTTAGCTTGAGGTTTAATAATATAATATCCAATAGCTGCGTCACGGAAATGGCCGATCCGAGCTGCGTGTGTGTAGCAACCTGGTCAACCTGCTTGGTCTTCTCTTCTTGGTTTAAAACGCAGTCTAATTATTAAACACGTTGAGCACCGATAACAAACACGGAGTGTTATAAATATCAAATAAAAAAAGGTACCCCGCCCAAGTGATGCAACATTTAAGAATTGCATGAACTTTGAAAAATACTTCTCTGCCTTGTGATGCTTTTCCTTTCCTATTTTCTGCTTTATGGGATTCTCAATTATTACGCAACAATATTTTTTTGTATTTATCTAAATTTCGAAGTTATATGTCAAAAGTTACCCAAAAATCCAGTGTTTTAACTCCATAAAACCCAGTGCATTAATACAAAGAACGTGTTTTTTGTTAAATATTAATATATTTTGTGATAATAGAGTATTCTCAAAGTTAAGTGGTTTATAATTTCAAAATGTAAACCCCATGTGGTTGCTGGGTTAAAATAGTTCCACCCCATGTCTTCCTGGGGTTGTCGAAAGAGGCGACTAAGGGAATAGGGCCTTGTAGTACTGTTAAATGATGGGCTTGCAACCTGTCACTAATACAATAGTAAACTTCTTGGTCTGATTGTACAAAATGTGGTTACAGAATTATAAACAAGTCTTTTAGAGTTGTTGGTATTTCTGTAACTCTGCCTACCTCACTCTTGGATTGAAGATACACATATATATCTGTATAATTCTAAAATGATAATATTTTTGTTTTTCGAATGGAAATATTTTTGTAGTTATTTTTAAAATATATTGGTATGAAATGATTTTGTATGATAGTTTGGTTAATAATGTAAACTAAAACTTGCATATAAAATATAAAAACACATTATTTATAATTGTATATAGGGACCACACCATTCATTAAATGAATGCCAAAGACTTGACTAACCAGAACATGCAAAAGTAATGCTATAGAATAGAGAATAATCAGCAAAGGGCGGAATTTCTCATGGCAAATATTTAATGTCATAGGGATAGAACAAAGTATTTTATCGACTATCGACAAGTAGTTCTGGTTCAAAAGATATTTTACCAAATAGAATTGCTAAGTGTATCGACTTTACACTTAGCAACATAACTTTCCAATATTAACTCTGGTAGTGGTATTTTAGATTAATATAGTTTTTGGTAAATGTAGGTGTAGTTTTCATTATTATTGTATAGTTCTGTGTCTTAGAGCTTTATTTTCATTTGTTATGTACCGTTAATAAAGACATGCGTTTTAGACAAAAATAACATAATAATATTTAGAAATTAAATCTTAAATCTTCACGTTTGCGAATCAAGAATGACATTTACATATTAATATAAAAGCAAAGCTAAAATAACAAATAGATTAGTAATTACACAAAATCGATTACTGGAAAAGTTGATAAAGCAAAATGTTCTATCCCTATGACATTTAAATTTTTGCCATGAGAAATTCCGCCCTCTGATAATCAGTATCAATTTTTTACATGAAGTAGTTTTAACTCACAATCCAACCAAATAACTACAATGCCAAATGTTTAACATTTAGAAAAAATACTTTTCTTACAATAAACCATACATTTCTCCCAAGTGGCCACGTGTCATATTGATATAAGGATAGCAAATTCAACCAGTCTTACCAATGTACGTGACAAAAGTTGCTCATACAAAAATAAATTTAAGTTTGCAAATGTTTCAATTTCTTTTATTAACCCGTGGAGCGCCCTTTGACCACTGTGTGTTCATGATGATATTTGAATTTGGAAATCAGAGTGGTTCAAATTAAGATTGATATACATAATATTGTCGGCTTAGAGTGCAAACCAGCTAAATCCATTTTTAGGATTTAGCAGGTTTGCACTCTAAACAGATCAAGTAGAGTGCAAATCTGCTTATTCTTAAAAATAGATTTAGCAGGTTTGCACTCTAAGCCGATGATATATTCCATGGCGCTCTACGGGTTAACATAAAAACATGGATTTGGTTATTTACTTGTTCATTCACAATGATTAGTCTAAATACTCTAAATGTATGTATTTATAACCATGATAAGACCAATAAATACATAGGTACCACACATTAAAAACATGACACAATAATGGCAGTTATTAGTACAGAAAAACATTTAAGACCATTAGAGTGATAAATATCAAGGGAGACAGGTGTGATTTAATGTATGTATGTACGTATGTTTAACTTCTCATTATAGACATGGGGTAAAAAGTACCAAGTTCCAGTCTCTTATTATATTTAAATCCATAAATTAAAAAATAAATAAATAGTATCATAAAACAAAAATACATAGCATCTTATGTTAAAAACAATGCAGTCATTCTGTGGTTTTAAGAAAACAGCTTGCTATAAATACAAAATTGTATAGTCCGTGTCAATCCAATCAAATAATAACACAAACAAACGGATTTTGTTAACATTGTAACAAAACCTTTCACTATGAAATTTGAAACACAATGACTTGGTGTCTCATCAGTTTTCTTACAATATTTGGGTGATTAACACATTAAAAGAAAGTTTATTAAATAAAAATGTCAAAAAGTGACTTTATTTATAAGAAAGAACTTTATACTTAGATTTTGAATAAAATAAAATCATGAAATTAAGTAATACAAAAAATTCATTAATTTAATGTCAGTTCCAGGCTTTGTCATTATTAATTGGCCTATAATAGAGTTAATACAACCCATTTTATTATTTAATGAGTTTGACACAGACTATACCATATTTACCCCAACAATTCCTTGATTTCGTCTTCATAGCCAAAGGAAAATACAAGATCTGCTTCATCAACAACTAACACAGCTAAATCATCCTTCAATCTCATATTATTAGCTTTTAGATGTGCCAGAGCTTTGGACGGGGTTGCGACTACAATGTCAGGTTTGTCCGAGAGTAATGATTTCTGGGTCTGCATATCTCCATTTGCTGAGATATCTATGCAGCGCACTTCTCTAGCACACTTGAGTGTTAGGTCTGCGATTACTGATGTTATCTGAAAATTTAATATATCTTAATAAATCATTTGGCCATGGCTTTTCATATTTAATTAATACAAAAAATTCGCACGCATATTCACCAACTCTTACTAAAATAAAAATAGTGCTGAAGTCACATAAACAGGTTTCAGTGTAAAACATGTTTTAGGGAAGATACGAGATACATACACAGCCTCCTGAAAGTCTGTATGCATAAAAAAACGAATATAGGTAACTCACCTGTCCGCAAAGCTCTTTGCTAGGCGATAATATCAGGGCCCGTATACACTGATGTTTGCTAGTATTATTCAAGTGCAAAATCTTCTGTATGACTGGAATGGTGAACGCGGCGGTTTTTCCCGAGCCCGTTCGAGCTCTCATCAATACGTCTTTCCCTTCCAGTAAAAGGGGTATTGCGGTTTGCTGAATCAATGTAGGCTCAGACCATGCTAACTGCGCTATCGCCTAAAAATTGAATTTATTTCGTAAAGATGTAAATATATTAATAAGGGTCTTTATAACATGAACCTGAGATCTTTAAATATTACCTTTATGATCCTGTCGTCGAGTTCCATCTCGTGAAACATAACCTTTTTTTCTTCACCCATCCCGATTTTTCAATATTAAACGTATATTATAATAAAATCGTAACAAAGATATATTCAATACTAAGGCCCGTTTTACATAGATTTCATCTACCTTTACATGAAGGAATATAAATACCACATCAACACACGTTCCTAAACCACACCGCCGCCATAATAAATAATGTCACAGATTGTAAATAAGTAAGGGTAAAGTTAAGGTAAGGGTATCTGTCTACGTCGCCATGCGGGCCCATAGAATAAGAAATAAAGGCATAGAATGAGCCTTAAAACGAGTTAAGCGTTATCTATACCAGTGGCTCCTTTTTGCTCTCAATGCGCAACTAATTTGCAAAAAAGTGTCAGGGCGATCTGAAGTTCGAATTACGGATTTCAAAGTAGAGCCACTGTCTCGAAAATTTCAATATGAATATTCAATAAGTTAAAAAAATAAAGAGTAGAGTCCAGTTCTTGCTAAAAGTAGCCGTACGTACATACCAAGGTGTTATCAACTCGTGTAGACTAGTCACCAACTGGTCACCATGGCCGTAGGTTATATATGCAACAGTGTGCAACAGCACGTGTGCACGACCATGATATTTTAGCTTATAGAACTGTCTCTTTTTGGCACACTGAATCCCAACTAGACTGCAAATCAGCTTTTTACCTGATCGCTCCTTTATTCCTTTAAAGGCCGAGCCACATCGGTTGCGTGTGCAGCATCTGCGTTGTATAGTATGAATCCTCATACAATATGTCCCACCGCTTGCGTGACGTGCACGTGCAACTGCGCGTAATGCGTGTGACACGCGTTGCAGCTCTCTTGAGACAAACCGGCTGCGTGCTGCGTGCACGCATGCAGAGAGCGGAGCGGCAACGTCGCTTCAATGCGTGCAGTGATGACTTTGTATCCAATAGGCGTTCGCTGTGAGATGGCGAACTGGACAAATCCGGTCACGCACAACTCGGTGCTGCGCGTGACTACACACAGCTCTCTTGTATTTATTTACAACTGTGCCGGTGCACGAAGTGGTTTTTAATCACTTTATAACTATGAATCTCGAACTAAAAGAAAACCTCATATTGTGCGAGGACATTAATGCATATACAACTTAAGGCATAAAGAGTTTAAAAATGCTACTTATACAAAAATATTGAGGGAACAAATCAGTGCATCGATTGGAGTACCAGATAAGCTCTTTGTTGTAATTATATATTTTGAATTTCCTCAAGTATGCCATTATCCATGGAGAAATAAATTAAAAACTGCCCTTAGATTACGTTCTGTGCACATTCCGTTAAATGTGTTGGCTCAAATGGGAGCTGGGTACGCTACGGAGCTGCAATGTGTGCTGCGTGGCGTGTGCTGTGTGCAGTTGTCTGCAGCATGCGTGGCGTCGGCGTGCATGCAAACGTACGCGTAACCCGGTGTGACAGGGGTACTGCACACGTCTACGCTTACGTCGACCTTTACTTCTTATTCTATGTGCGGGCCTGTGATGTGGGCTTCCGCCTATAGCACAGATTAAAAAGTAAAGGTTATGTTCCTTAGATTAAGTATAACATAGGTGTGACACGTAAACAATACTGCAAAAGCTACAGTGCTCAAAAAGATGAAAAATGGGCTTACTTGACCGGTAAAGCAAGTAAGATGAAAATGCACACCCATAAATGTTGTTTTTAAGCACTGACGGAACAACTACAACATACCAGTTAATAATTTGTCCGTCGAGTTCAAGAACAAGTTGTTTAGAATCACATACCTTTGTTGGATAGTATAGTGCCAACAACAGATGTGGTTGAAACTCCCTCTTGTTTTTATACGTTAATAGATTGGATCACAACGCCTTAATCATATCAAATCCAAAAGATGGGCCCGCTCATAGATTAAATTATTGCACAAATTTATTGATTGAACTTTAAGTTAGTCATTTTTCGTCGGTGAGATTCAAAAATCGCCCCCCAGTGGGTTTAAGTAGTACTAGTATAAACTGGAAAATGTATTATAATATCCTACCTATTCTGCATTAAGGCAGGTCTGCGACCTTATAGCTATAATACTTTACTACTATTATAATAACCTTATTGTGGTATGTTATTCTAATAGTATAGTATTATAAAACAAAACTCGGTTTGGCGCTTAGCCGACGTAATAGTTTATATTAACATTTTTATTATGTTATACTACATTATATCATTTATACTCATATACGTCCATTATATTAGGTAAACATTATGTCAAATATATATTATACTACTCATTGAACACCTTGAAAATATAATATCTACTTTGTTGCTGTATCAAAAGTTAATTTTGCCCCTTGAGTGATTATATTCAGTGCAATTATATCAAATGTTATTATAACCAGTAAAGTATATCAAAAGTTGTTATACCGATCATTACACCCCCAAGAATAAATATCAGTTACAAAATGCATTGCTTACGCACCAACGTATTAAAACCTTATACCTACACCACAAAACGGAATAATTTTCAAGCGCCTACAAAACAATATTAAGCAAATGCATAGCCAGGATGGATTCGGGAAGGAACACTATTTAGTATTGTGTTTAAATATTCTATTAAATCATAATTATTATTGCACTTATTAATATGATAAACTATATGTATGGTATTTGTATCGTTATGGCATCAAATTTTGCGGAAGAGAGAAGATAAGAGTATGTGAAATAACTTTTCTAGCAAACGACACATTTGGGCAAATTTAATTCGGACAAATGACGATTGTAGCATATGACTGTGGGGCAAACAATACACAAACATTCACTAGATTTGGCCCCTTGCGACTTCCATCTGTTCCCAAAATTAAAAAAGTGGTTAGGAGGAGGAAAACTACGAGATCGCTGACGCCATCAAATTAATGGTTATTTTGAGGTTCACGATAGAAGCTTCTTAAAAAATGGAATTATGGCTCTACCCAACGCGATTGTTTGGTAAAACTTGATTAATATACAAGTCTCGATCGAATACCAACCTACCTGCTTTATCATCACCCGTTCTTTAATGTGTGCGCACCATAATAGAGGTTAGTGGAGTATCTATAATAATAGTAGGTCCATGGCTATGTTTTGTCTGAGATATTTTAGTCACAATTTAAAATGTTAAAAAGAGAAAATATTACATAAATATTAAAAAGTGAACATTTACGAGAGAACAATAAGAAAATTATTTTAAATTTATTATCGCAAGGCTAATTTCGTAAACTATTGTTAAGTAAGTTAGTGTATAATTATACAGATAACGTACTTCTAAATCCTTTTTTTCCAATGGAAACCCATTAAAATTGTTGCCATACGGAAACAATAAAAAAAACACGAAAGGTCGAGTTGTTTCTGTAAAGCCTATTTCTTGGTGAAATAAATAGAAGTTATTATTATTTGGAACTTATGTCGTAAATGTATCATTGGATTGTCACGTTCGCGAGTTCCAACCGCTGGTAATCTCCCTACGTGTCCGCACCATGTTCGACCGCGGGAGCGTTACGGGCCACAGTTCATTGCCTTATGTAAAACTCGAAATGGTGTTTCTTCCGTGAGTGACCGAAAAAATCCGGTGGCTTATGTGTACATTGTGTGCTGGTGTATTTAAAGTGTCAAAATGTCGAGTTCTACGGCTCAAGTGTTAATGAAGAAGGGGAAGAGAGGAGCAGCTGCTTACATCCACGCGGATTGCGCGAGTGGATCCCCGCAGCACCTTGGTCCGCTTCTCGATGTTCTGTTGAACCCCAGTAAAGCTATCGATGAGTGGGAGACCATTGATTGGTGCCGCTGGCTGCTGGCCGGTGGGAGGACTCCGGACGAGTTTGCAGCAGTCGGTAAGTTCAACCTAAATAACTGTACTCTGCAATTATTTCTGTCTTTGTAGGTTATGACCAACTTTTTGCGTAGTTTTGTGCAACATATAATGTTTTAGCATTACTAAAGCTTATAATGGCCTTTGTAATTTTTATGCAATTTTTTGTTATGAAACCATCTTGTAAACTTAAGCATTGTTATCTTACCTACATATCTTATCATACACCCAGATACGTTATGTACTAATTAATGCAATTAGCTGATTCCTTAAATTTAATTTTCTTAATTCTCAATCCTCCCATTTGTGTGTAGTTTACATGTCAATTAAATACAGTTTGTGTATAAAAGAAAACCTTAGCTGAGCTAACCAAACCTGCGCAAGAAATATAAATTAGGTTGAAACAATCTATTCAGACTTACCATTACAAGTCTCTGTTTACACAAATTTATAATATTTGATCAAGGCAAACATTACTGTTTCAGGTAGTGTTGATTCTTGTAAGAACAGATAATAATATGATCCAATATCAATACTATGATATTAAAATGGGCAATCTTTGGTTTTATTATATTTTATTTTTATTTTTCATTATTATGGAAAAGAAACAGCTTAAATTATACATGAATATTACAACACAACCAATAAGCCAACAACGTTTTTACTAATGTATGTTACACTTTTAGGAATTCACTACACAAAGCTAACAAACTTGTACTAAAACATGCACTTAAAACAGTATCCCTATGGACATGTAATTAGTAGTTTTATTACTTAAGATAAAAGGTAACTAATTTTAACTAATTATAAAGTTGCTTTAACTGCACTACATAAAATCATCATAAAATATGTAAGTATGATTATATTTGCAGTCATGAGCGGAACATGCCCTTGTGAGAAAGCGATTTTTCGAATAGTTGTTAGTGCAAAATTGTATGACAAACAAATTTTTGCACTGAGTACCTACATAAACATGAGCATTTCAATTAAATGTTACAAAGAGATATGGGGAATCAATGATGTTGTTTAAAATCTTGTAGAGTAATATTTGGCCATGATGTTCCCTACACATTTTCAAGGGGACAATTTCTTTGAGCTTTTGTTTATTTATTTATTTATTTAAATTAGACACACCAACAGTAGCACAAACAAATACAAATACAAAAGATACAGAGAACATAGTCCTGTTTGTGCACCAATTACAGGTGTGCAACAGCATTAGCACAGTTGGGGATCAATAAAACTAAAAACTAGGCCTTTATCACATTAAATAAAAATTACAAAAAAAAATAGAATTAACAAATTTGAAAATTAAAACAGCACAAGCTACGATAAAACTAGTAAAGTGCGTCTTACAGCATTGAGAGAATCGATATTCGAGCTTGATATTTTTAAACTTAATGATACGATAAGCTAAACGTTTTATAAATTTTCTTTGAATGTGTTCAATAGAATCAATGTAACAATGGTATTGCGGATTCCAAGTCGCAGATGAAAACGAACAAGTGCATTTATATAAAAGATTAAAAGTAGTAACATTTTTAAAATCACTACTTTGCCAAAAAATAAATCCCAACATTACTAACAGTTAAAGCGTTGTTAAATATTTTGTAGTTAAAAACAATAGGTTGGCATTTTCGAGAACATAAAGTTTAACAACACTTGTCAGTATTTAAAATTACTTGGTTAGCAACACAGTAATGGCCCAGGCAATTCAAATCATATTGAAGAAGTACTCAATCATGTTCTGTTTTTGGAGATCTCCTTTGTTCTTTTCTTCATTCAGAAAGCATGAGGGCAGGTTTAAGTATAATAGGATGTCCCTTAATTTTTTTTTTTAAATATTAAAGTGCTCTTTTAGCAAATATTGAATTAACATTGAGATGATGTTGTATACTATAAGTATTCCTTGCAATGAAACACCACACACAACAACGCATGGAAAGAAGATACGAAAGAAATGTTAGAAAGTGTGTCAACAGGTGATTTTAATACAGTCCAATCATAAAGTTTGAATTGGTGAGACTGCTTCAGTATAAGTACAGTCAAGGGTATACATATATATATATGCGTTCCCAAGACATCAAAAATATCTATACACCTTTATGCTACTTGCAATAAGGACCAAGAAAACAAATATTTGATGCGATGGTTGTATAGATATTAATGTCCATGACTGTACCTATTACTTTCACCAAGTGTAATGTGATGATATAGCAATGTTCCAGCAGATTATATAATATACCTAATTTTACATTGTTAACACATTCAAGTCCAACAACCCCCTAGTCAGGTCCATTTTGTATGGAAATCAGCGTGCTTGGCATTGAATGTGTTAAAAGGCTAAATTCAAATATAAGAACAAGCATAATAGAGCTCTAGGCTGAAATGTGCTTAATTTCACATAATGAACATCTGTTAGCTTAATTAAAATGCCAAATCTTTGTATAATCTCCATTGTGTGCAGTGTAAATAAGTATTATAACAAAATATAAAGTTTAAAAAAATATGGTTAAAAAAGACGTATAGTTCGCCTTTGTACATTAAGTATTTTCTGGTATCTTCATTGTATTTTTTCTGTTTTATTTTGTACAATAAAGTGTTTACATACATACATACATACATAAATATTATAACCAGAAGTGTCTCCAATAATCAAATAATGTTAAAACATTCTTTATTGATATAGTTTTTGTGGGTTACTCTCAAAATTCCCTTTTCGCGAAAGGACCATTTCAGCTAGATGACATAAGAGTAAAATACACAGTCAGCAAAGAGTCAATTCAGCTAAATGACATGAAAGTAGAATACTCAGTCAGCAAAGTGTCAATTTAGCAGGACGTCACAGAATTGAAATGAACAAGTAGCCAAACGTTTGGAAATATAAATAGTCTGTGTGATTAGAATACCTAATTAACTGAAAGTAAAATTAGTTGATTGACATGAACATAGAGGGACTTATTAGCAAAACGTCTGGAAATTAAAATAATATATTTGAATATTTAATTCGTCGAAAGCAAAATTAGTTGACTGTCATGACCACAGAACGAGTGCAAGGATTTAAATAATAGATAATAATTAATGGTGTGGAAAGGAGTTTGAAAGTACATATCAACAGTTGCCATTTAAAGATCCAGACGTTTTGCGAACGGGCTATTTGGCGTTCAAGTCTATTAAGTAATTAAGACATTTTGAGATACAAACGTTTCGCTACCGGGCCATTCAGCTTTTATGTCTTTTAAGTAATAAAGACATTTCTATGATAAAGACGTTTCGCTACTAGTGTATTTTTAATTGTAACATTCTAAGATCCAGACGTTTTGCTAAAGATACATTTAGCGTTCATGTCTATATAGCAACAAAGACATTATACAATCCAGACGTTTGAGCTATATTGTCATTTGGCGAAAAGGGAATTTTGAGAGTAACCCGTTTTTGTCACTTAGTTTTTTTTTTTCATAATATACCTAATAGCTTATCTTGATTTACTTTACCTAGATAATTGTCCTGCTGCTAAGTCAATTACTTTAACTATAGTGCTTTTTGCTGTAACCAGATGATAAATCAACAATATGAATAGGTATACATTATGACTTCAATGCTAGTTTTTTCTAAAACAATTATACTGTGATCTATTTTATGAATATTTGCAAGTGACATCCTGTAACTAGAATTTATGGCAAGACAGTGTTCTTTTGTAGTAATTAATATTTTGCCTGGTAATAAAATAACATAAAAATTTCATTTTTGTAGAGAAGTAGCTATTTTTTTTTTATACATATTTTGTGCTGAAAATTTACAAACAAAACCTAAACATAGGTTGAGCTGTTCTCAAGTGATTTTCATTTTTATAGATTTACTGTGATGCAATGCATATAACTAATTTTTCCTAAGTAGTAATCCAGAATATGGACTAGGTAAATATCAGTTTGCTGAAATTAATTCAAATTTGTTCAGCTGTTCATGAAAAACAAACATCAAAACATTTAGGGTCATTTTAATTAATGGATCTTTTAACTGCAATGTCCTTCTCAGGGCTCTTTAGAAATGATAGAGTATTGACATTTATATTGATGTGTATTGAAGTATGATGCATCTCAGCTAAAATCAGTTTATTTATATGGCCCCTAGATAAACTGTCACATAGAAAATATTAGTAGAAACATTATTATTTATTTATGCCTGTGGGTTGCCGCTCCATGTCTTCCCGTGGATGTCGTAAGAGAAGACTAAGGGAATAAGGGCTTGTTGTACTGTTAGGAGATGGGCTTGCAACCTGTCACTAATACACAAGTTAGCATCTTGGCCTGATTGCGTAAAATGCGGTTAAATAATGATAAACAAGTATTTTTAAAGTTGTTTGTATTTCTGTAGCTCTGCCTACCCCACTCTAGGAATGAAGGCGTAATTTTATGTTTGTTTTTGTTTATAATGCCTTAATTAGAATTTAATAGTTTTATAACTACACTTCTTTGACATCTGGTTTTCAGGAGGTTAAAGCGCAAAATTTTGCTAGACTCAAGTGTCCCCCCTACAGTCAAAACTATAATTCAAAAAATCTGATAAATATCTTTAATGAAAGCACATAGGTATAAAGAATTTTAAGGAAAAACTATCACGACTAAGTAGGCATCATTGGTTCTTGAGATACAGGCGATTAAAGTGTTTATACCTACCTACTAATTTCGTCTAAGACAGCACCAAATTACATTAAATAGAAAAACAATTATTACTTAAAACAATGCAAAATATTTTTCTGGTTTTTTGTGTGCCGACATGCTTGCTCGGTTTTTTTGCATACTGTAGTGGGTTCGTTTCTAGTTCGTGTGTATGTTGGACTTGTATATTAATCAAGTCAACCTAGGTACCACCTGGAGAAAGCCCATCAAACCTTTGATGTCAAAGCACATGTGTTGCAAAATATATGTTGCATCCAAAACGAGTCTTTAGTCTCTAAGTTTAGTGGTGGGAGGACCCTGTGCAGGATCCGTCCGGATCACTGCCACCATCTTATCCATTAACCTACTGCCAAGCAGCAGTGTTCGCATTGTAGTGTTCCAGTGTGGGCATAAGACAACTGGTGAAATTACTAGCATAGAGGCATTCCATATTAGTCCTCAGGGGTGGCAACACATTGAGATTATAGTCTTGACAGTTCAACTGTCTATGGGTCTCAGATTCCACTTACCATAAAGTGGTCTTATTGCTTGTGGGCCTACCTCCTTGCCATTTCAAAAAAAACCTCTGATCCACAGAAACAGGATTACAGTATGGCAGTGCAAGACGTCTTGAAAAATATTTCGGGTTGTGGTAAAGTTATAAGAGCTGTAGGTGAATATAAATTTAAGGCAAATAAGAAGGTCTTTTATGTTACTTAGGATTAAATACAGAAAGGGAAGGAAAAGGGGAGGAAACTCATGATGGTACCTAATTAAATTACAGGTGAAATTGTACTTAATGACGACATTCCTACATTCTTGAAATTGGAATAAATAAAAAATTGGAGAGTGGTTTAACTGACCTGCTATATTTTTATTTTAATGTTACTTTCAAACTAAACCTTAACTGTGAAACACAAAGGTTGGTTTTGTAATTCCATTATTTAAGTAGGTATAACGTGTAAGAGCCTCCTAAAGTGACTGATCCACGTTTTCTGTAGCAGTTGTTTTGCCCATTTTCGTAACCAATGCACTAAACACAGATGTCGTTGGAAGCCTTGTCTGGTTATGACTCATTAAGTCTTTATTGTCGTTATAAATTATATTCCAATACCTACCTAGCTTCTAGATTTATACTGCCTTTGTGCAAACATTGTTCCTGTTTAATCATTTTGGTCCGATGAGTAGCTCTCAAAACGATATTTATGTTATGACTGACTTTACTCCTTACCTACTAGGAATTAACTACAACTACCTACAGCTTCCTGACATGTTGCAGAATAGCCATCCTGTTTCTAGTTACGTCACCCACATCCAACCGCCAATTACTGTGACGCATACCTGCCTTATGGCGGCCAATGTCATCGCCCTGACTGACCCACATGCCAAATATGCGAATTCTGACACCGATAGAATCAAGTTCCACGGGCTGTTACAGGTTAAGGCTTCGTCACACAGCCGGTGGCGGTCTTCAACAGGATAGGGCTGAAACAAAATAAGTACCTACCTACCTAACTACAAAGTCATCCAAAAATGTGGACTTATATCCCTGACACGAACCAAACGCCACTTTTACATGTTACCTACTCGTAGGTAAATCAATTTGATCTCTACTAGCGGGCCTATTGTGATCGTGTTTATCGCTGCGGATGAAATATTATGTTCCTATACTTAGACCTTATTATCAATGGCAGAGGGGCGTGAAGATATTTTTGGCGTCTTGGGAACGTGTACATGTTTATGACTTCGACTGTACCCTGATTGGACATAGTCATAGTCATAGTCATAGTCATATCATTTATTGCATTATGTGTTTACAAAGATCTTAAAAAATATTACATGTCCGTATGTCAGTATGTGTAAAAATAAATAAAAAAATAAATTAAGAAAAGAAGACTACGCCTTCCTTTCTAATGTCTATTACCTATTACTGTTATAGCCCCTGTTAGTGGTTGCTACAGATATTCTAGGGAATGATTCCATTTCAAAATACCAAGAAGCTATAAATTAGTCTTACTAGAAGGGGGCGGACCATAGTACCTACGATTAAATTGTCATTATCTAGCTGGTTAATGATGTTATGAGTTATGACCTGACTATGGGTAAAATTAAACGAAAGTGTTATAAATGTGGTTACAGAATTATCAACAAGTCTTTTTACAGTTGTTGGTATTTCTGTAGCTCTGCCTACCCCACTCTGGGAAAGAAGGCGTGATGTTATGTATGTATGTTATTAACGTGACCGGGAATATATTAGAAGTTTCGTATCGTTGTATGTTCTTAAACCAGTTTTTTTCATTACTTACTAACTTCTGCCCGCGACTTGATCCGAGTAGATTTTTGTCCAGATGCGACCAGCCTTTTTAACGTAAAGGAGGAACAAATACTATAGCTACTGACTTTCTCACACAAACTTTCAGGCTATCAATTATTTATTCACTTTTACCGCACAAAATCAAGTCTAAAATGGTTATCGCCACTTATCGCATAGAAATGACTGACCTAATTTATAAACAAATCATTCACTATCTCTTTCTTCTTGGTATATTAAAATGATTACAATTTTTGGATGCACCATTTTACATTAATACAGAACATCGGAAAGGTGTAGTATAGATACAGTTTTTTCAAGGGAGTCGGATGGTCAATTGGTCTCCTAGGAGACAGCACTCTTTCAGACCTTTCGGTACCTATATGTATTCATATAGAGGAATTTCCTTTGTGTGGACAGTGGTGGTATTCGCTTACGATCATCTGACTCGTTAGCTCTCTTAAACATGAGGTGTAATAGATCTAAAGTCGCCTCTGCGTGCGTGTGCGCTAACGAGCACTTCTTTATTATAACATTGACGATACTACCTATAATGAGTATTTAAGTATAGGTGGTAGCAGAGGTGATATACCAAACATGACATTATACTTGGTAGTAGATAACATACTCGTAGTTTTATACCCTCTGCTTGATCCTTAAAGATTCATCATGAATTATAATCAATCTAAGCATTTTATCACTCAGAAGTCCGAGTTATTGAAAAGCTAAAAGCGTCCATTATTTTCATATAAGTCTTGTCTGAAAGGGACAATACGTCTATGCAACCTTAGATTTTTACGAAAGCTTTGTAAATCACATTTTATTATCGCTGTGAGTCCATTCTAAACAACTTGCCATGTTATTTATTGCATTATATCTATTCATCTCTAAATTGGTGTCAAGAAAGCATTTTAAGTGCTATCTCGTCATAGCTATGTATTACATGTAGGCATGTAGACTACCCATCTTTGTAGGTCTTCATTCGCGCAAAACTCGTTTATCGTTTTTCCCTCAGGAACTATCTTCATTTATCGGGGCAAAAATTATGTATAAATCAGGAGGGGCAATGAAAAATTAATGCAAATCCGCTCAGGAATTCATGCGTAAAAGAGAAACATTGGAACACCTTGTTTAAAGATCAACACAATATTTTAAGATATTATTGTAGGGTGAAAATAAAGAAAACAATAATACCTATTGAAAGTATAAAAGAAAATTATAACCTAACCTAACCATACATTTTAATCCAAATAATTGAATGGTTAAAAAACTGACTCTCAATTTTAAGGAGTTTCGTTGATATTCCACGGATCCTATGACCAGGTCTTGATTAAATTTATACTGGTTGATTTTGGAGCCATGATCAGGAATGGCCAGAAGTGAATAAGATGGTCATACCTAACAACTTTTCCGATGGGACCAACCACGAAATCGCAAAAAAAAAAAACCAGCTGTTCTATACATTAACTCTCAATTAACTCACCGTTAATGTATGGAACAGGTGTTTTTTTTTTAGCGATTTGATCATGGCTCCAAAATCACCCAGTATGGGACCACCCCTGAGTTATTGAGATACGGATTGCGGTTGTCAATTGGCTGAAAATCAAGTAACACCAGCACAAAAAAAAACAGTTTTTATTTGGAATTTTGCGAATATGAAAACAACGGAGGCTAAAACACCATCATATCATTCGTCAATACACAGTTTCTATTCATCTGGTTGTCCGTGCAGGTTTATGGGGATAAGTCGATTAGACTTCTCGCGGAAGCCCTAACGCGCCAGGCCCGTTTTTACGCCTCCGCGAACCACGCTAATGTTGGATGCACGAGGCCATAAAGACCGAATAAGGGCCGGTAGTTAAACTTAGGTTCCCATCAGGTTGATATGGTTTTGGTTCCCTTCAGGTGGGCCGTGTGCCTGTGTGCCGGTCTCTAGCGATAAAAAAGCCATAATTATTTTAATCTTAACAAAACATAATTGACCAGTAAGTACCTATGGAGATATATACCTTTGGAGATTTTAATAGGATAATAGTGCAATTTAAACATTTGGTAAACTTTGTCTGATTATAAATAACATAGAATTGTCACGAACCTTCCGGCAGCCTACGTCAACCATAGGTAGGTGTTGTTGAGATTGGGCTTTGTCGGCTTTTTCGTCGTCATACAGGATATTTGTTGTAATGAATACCTATTTGTTTTACCTACTTATTTAAATCTTATTTGAAAAAGAACACTGACAGAAACTTATGGTAGGTAATTTGAACATTCAACTTTTAGGGAATCTCTCAATTTGCCATTAAGATACTAGTAGCGTCCAAATCAACGTTTTGTATTTTTTGTAGCGTATTGATCAAATAAAATCCGTCATTGTTAAGACGTCAGTGGAGCTGGATTGGTGCTTCTAACGCCGCTCTTGGCAAAAACGTGCGTTATGGTAGGAATTAATCAAGCGCATAGTTTACGCGGCACTCGGGGTTGGGGGCAAAAAACACCTCTAACTTTCTATGTGAGTGCCGATCGGTAATCGTTCCCCGCTGCGAGTTAAAATGCCGGTGCATTTTTAATCTCGGAAGAGTTAAAGCTTGATTACGTGCTGCTTCCATATCGATAGAGAAGCTTTATTTATATACAGCACGACATAATAGACAAACGTTTGCAGGATGGTGCGGACTATTTATTTATTTAAGCAGGACCAACAGCTACTTTAAACTCATTAAGGATCATCTTGTCGAAGTTGCAATAATAATACGGTGACCCCCATTTCTCCCTATCCATTGATATTGGCCGGTTTTTTTAAGCTGACCCGTTTTTATTTATTCTAATAAATAACATTTAAAAGATTCCGTACCTAGAGGGGAAAAACGGGTACCCTAATTTACTAAAACTCCGCTGTCCGTCTGTCATCAGGCTGTATGTTATAAATTGTGATAGCTAGACAGTTATTTTTTTACAGATGATGTATTTCTACTGTATGGGACTCGATATTAATAACGGCAACAGGTAGACACTTGAAATATTCACAGAATATTTAGTTGTGTATTCACTGCAAAAAAAACAATTAAATTAAAATAAATTAAATTAATGGGGTTCCCAAAAAACAAACGTGATTATTTTGCCGTTTTTTTCCCGATCTTACCCATCGGTAAAATGGAATCTTATAATACCTACAACTGTGCGGCGGTATGGAACCCTCGGTGCGCGAGACCGACTCGCACTTGTTGTTTTTACCCGACTGCTTTGGGATAGATTTTTATTTCATTTATTTATGACCAAAGTTTCATACAACCAATAGGTACAATGTTAATTGCTAATCCAATCGGCACTTCGTCAAAACTCCTGTTTCACGCTCGGAGCAACGCTCGCGCAGATCCAAGCTCTGATTCAGCGCAGTTTGTTGATCTGTGTGTCACTGACTTGTACTTATAACACACATTGTAATGGTGACCCAACGCCTTGTCGCGGCCGTGTGTGTCAAATCGAATGTCAATGCGAGCACGAAATCACGATATAGTTATTGATGTCAAAAGATCGTGCTCGTGATTGCCATGGTCTCCGAGCAATTTTAATCGATCGAAGTATAATTGAGGCCGGTGTTACCTCGAAGCCGTCATTCGCAATACCAAATTACGGTAACTTTTCTCTTTATAAATATATTAGCTGTTGCCCGTGGCGCTGTCCGCGCAGAAATCATTCATCGTGGAAAAAAATACCTACCCTATGTCCCTCCTCGGGGTTTAAGCTATTTCCATACAAAATTTTATCGAAATCGATTGAGCGGCTTAGCAGTGAAAGCGTCACACACCGAGATACAGGCTGACATATTTTAATTTCGCATTGATAATATTAGTATGATTAGGGTATGGGTTATGAATGTTGTAACATTCTTCAGTGTCGGATAGTTTTTCTTCGTTAGGCAATTGGACCACAATTTCCGCTGATGGAAAGTTACGATCTAGGCTGATCAATCATGCCATGTCCCCAAACTGACCCATACCCTCTGTTCAAGTGATCTAATATAATATCTTATTTTGTATGAATTATTGACAAATTGACTAAAGTACGATGCTATAATGGTAATCTCTATTTAATTAAGATTCTATATGTTAGACGGCAAAAATGTATGATTATCATTACAATATAATATAACAATTTCGTGGTTATTTTCCTGTTACGAATCAAAGCCTGCGCCGCTCTTCGCTGTGTTAAGTCCTTGATATGTTACTCGTTTTTGTTAACAACTGGTTTTGTTAGCTGTATTGTGAAGTGCAATTTCCGTCATGAATACTATAGTTTTTTTGTGAAGTTGACTTTGTTTTCCTTAGATTTCAATCAAATTTAAAGTCGTTACTCACTGAGAAACAAGATGCAGCCTAAAATTAAGCAGCGGTAATTCACAGATTATTAGTGATTGACTTTAACGAAATTGAGCTGGGAACTGCAGTTTATAACAGCAGAAGATAACACAACTTTAAAAAAACCTGTAGGAGCAAATAAAGAATTTAATTATTCGAATATACATTGAACCCGCATAACCTTCGTCCTTACATTACCTTTGCCATTGCTCTATAACTCTGGTACTCCTAACCCAGGAGAGCCTGTCGTCCAGTGCATTGACTCTTGTTTCGTCCGCGCGCGGTTCGTCGACCCCGGCCAACAGCTGATCCGCAGACACGTGCCGAGCTCGCCCCCTTCCCGTTCCTTATTTATACACCCCTTTGTAAAGAAACAAGTTGGCCTGATCAAGTTTTTTTTACCGGCTACCTGTAGTTCGTAATCGACTTCGAAATAGATTCTTGTTCTATACTAGACGGTCGTGCTGTATTTATTACTCGTTAGCTATTTCACAATTTACGTGTACTGTTGACTTGTTGAAGATGTGTTCCGGTTTGACTTTGGGTGGGCATGGGACCTTAAAGATATAATTAAGAGTGATGCATGTGATTTAGATGATTCAACGCAGATTTAGTAGAGATTAAACGGCCTATACCTAAGTCAATGACCAAAAAAAAAATATATAAAACTTATGATTGAAATAATTTTACGGGCGAAAACAGATCTTCAAAAAAATTATACAGTTTATGGAATTGTATGAAAAATATTTAATTAAATATTTGGCCACTTATAATCTATAACATAGTAAGCACAGATTGACAGATTTAATACCTCGAAGAACTTTGACTTAGAAAGATTTCTAAAATAATTAGTCACTTTAAAGATCGTGTTCGCAAAATAAAGAAAGAACAGTTCTTTTGCGGATAAAATCTGTTTATAACACGCTGTGCGAATATCTATAATCGAGATGAAACTTACCTTACCTACCTTATTTCATGAAATAACTTGTCTAAGTGGCGGTGAAATAAGAGGTGACTTTATGCGACAATTACGGGGTAAAAAGCACCCTATGTCTTTCCTCGGGGTTTAAGCTATATCCATACAAATATTTATCTATGCCGATTAAACTATTTAGCCTTGAAGACCGATAAACAGATTTACTTTGACATTTATAATATTAGTACGATTATTAGAATGGACTTACTGGCCTTTATTTCTTATTTCGTGTATGTGCAAATAAATAGATTACGTTTGACTTAGTAGATATCTTCCTGGTGCCGCCTCCAGGATACTTGCATCTGAAAATTGCACCTCAGTTGTATTGCAATTTCCTTTTTAAATATATGTCAACAAGCATTCAGAATCGGAAATGATCGCGTGAAAAACATCCAAATGTGTGTTTTAAGTCTGATAAGTTTAAATCGAATCGCCGTGCCACACGGCAATGGCAAGCAAAAGTCGTTTCTAACCATTTTATCCATTTTCATAGCGCATTAAGGACACGGGGCACACCTATAGACAATATAATAGAATATAAGCTAGCCTTAGGCTCGTTAAACGACCGCTAAAGGTAAGTTCAAGTACATGGTTGACATTATATTGTCAATAATACTGTTAATATACTACCCTTGGGGCCAAGAGGTTTGCTTAGGTACTGTCTTCAGAATTTAAATCGACAGGACAAAGGCGGTATCTAAACGATCTCGGTTCCAATTAACCTTTGTTGTCGACACCGAATGGTTTGCTCTGACCATAAGCAAATGTCAACACATGCGCTGCCGTGACGGCGGGGCAATAACCACCGATACTGTACAATGAACGAACATAATGTCGCAATGTAGGTTGAAACAGAAGGTGCGTGTGTATGTATACGTTTACAAATGTTATTGCTAAAAACAAACGGGCGAAAACGTTTCATTATGGTTAAAGTTCAACACGAGGGAAGACGATAGAGAATTAGAAATAAATGTAAACTAATTTAATACAATAATAATAATGTGAAACCGTGTCATGCTTTCTCTCGCGTCAAAACGATGGAAGAAAGCGTTTTTTTTTCAAGCAGATAATTAAAAGGCTGTAAGAAAAAAGAGTGTATAAAATTAGTAATACAATAAAATAAACAACAGCAGGCAAAACTTAATCAATAATAATATTAATAACATACATACATAACATCACGCCTTTATTCCTAGAGTGAGGAAGGCAGAGCTACAGAGATACCAACAACTCTAAACAGACTTGTTTATAATTCTGTAACCACTTTTTGCACAGCAAATAATAACAATAACAAATATATGTACGTACCTACCTCAAATATGGTCAGTAACCGAAAAGGGTCGATACTCGAACGATACAAGAAAATGCATGGCACGGTGGTACTGCATTGCTTCAGCTAGCAGCTAGATTATCATTTGATTTGCAAATAAAGCAATACTATGGTATTTGAAAATAAAAGATTATTGGATTTAGGTACTATACCAATATTTACTTTCTTATTAACTTAATTGCGTGTGCATACGGTGCATACCTTCTGTCTTCATCTATCCTGTGGCTGCGCTCGCGCCGAGCTAATTGATGCATCGCCGTCGCAGTCGGCTAATGTTGCGTAATGTGTTCCTTAATTGCACATATTCATTAATTAGTGATTTCAGTTTTTGAATCGGTGGACCAAGCCGCTTGCGAACCTTTTCATTTACCAGGTTATGGAAGCAGCCACGGAAATGGAAGCAGTTAGTATAAGTTTGTTGAATTTATTTCGAGAATGATAAATTGCGCACACGAATGACTTTGGCGCTGCGATGACCAAAACACGAGTCGTAATCCTTGACTTAATTAATGGCCACACATTTTCAATTTAATTTGCGTTTGTGAATTTACGGCTCAGATAAATCGCGTTGATTCACCAATCGATTGATTTATTGAACACCACTATATTATTTACGTGAGTTGGATTATTTTAAGATTTTTTTAGAAGTGACCAATTTTGGGAGAAAACTAACAGTGTTTATTTTTCTAGGTTTTAGAACAGTTGTACATATATTTTAAGGTTTTTTTAGGGAAATTACAATATAAAACTAAGAAAAGAAAATACAAACATAACGTGACATGAGCGACTTACAATTAGAAGTACCTACCTAGTCTTACTTACAATATATGTAGCATCTAAAACGTAGACCGCTAAAATCATCACAAGATCGACAATCGATGTTAAATGATGACCACGATGATGATGATGATAATATAAAAATAATGTGTTTTTCTTCCTTAAATTTAACTTAATATATTGCTTTTATAAATGTGAATTAGGTAAGTTTGGAGTAGGCTAGGAACCTAAACACATATACGCGTATGCCGTGTCTCTTAAATGTCCCGTGGGTATACTGTATAATCCTTACGTGAACCGGTGCCATAATATTTTAAGAATTTTCAGCATTTTGTAGCGTTACCCGAATAATGTAGATGTGGATCCGTGAGCAAAGCTAGTGTAATGTAAAAGATGGCTCTTTTATAAATACTCCTATATTCTTGATCTGCAGCCAAATGCGCGATTTCGGCTAATCTTAGAACAAATCATTTTACCCAAGCTATCGCGCGTCCATGTTTAAATGATTGATCAAGGCCGAAATTCATTGTCAATAGGCACAACTAAAGTTCAAAGTGTTCAAACGTTATCTTATCAAAAAATCTGCCACTCATCAACACTTTAAAGCAGAATAATTTACTTTTATTTTAGTTGCTTTTTCGTCTCATGACAATAATGATTTATTTCTCTTCACTTGTGCGATTAGTGGTTGCGAATTGCCCGGCATGTCACGCTGGACGGTTTAAATGTGCCTTTGATTAAGGCCTTTGTTTGTCTTAATGGATTCTCATTGCTTCAATTCTTTTGTTACGGTCATATATATTAGAAGTGTTTAAAAGGTAGTGTAGCCGACTCATCTATAAATAGTAACTAGGTGGTAAACATTTTAATATGTCGCATCTATATTATGTCTAGCATGACAGTCGACGTCATGTCATCATGACATGTGTAGATGATCTCTTTAGTACCTTATCGCTTCCACACGTGTGGCAATTTTGTTTGGCAGTTGAAACCTGATGTTAAAATGACAAGGTTTAATTGGAAGGACTTAAGTACCTCAAAGTTATGATGTTGAATGTCAAAGACATTGCTGCATGTATCTTTCCCTAGGTACATTTGTGTGGAACCCAGTGTCCCCCAGTCAGATGTAAATTCCTCTACTCTTCTTGAAATGTAAATTTAATACAATACCACAAGGAATGGAAACCGCATTGCAGTGGGTTTAAACTTACTCAACTCAATACGACGGTACATATCGAATAGCTTTATCCAAGAGTATTGTAACATTTTCTTAAGATATATTATTTTATTAATATGATGTCATACTTTTATTTTACATAGGTACAATACAATACAATACAAATACTCTTTATTGAACACCAACAATTTAAAAATAAAAACAGAGCACGGAACAGTACATTTAAATCATAGGTAGGTATACAATAGGCGGTCTTACCGCTAAATAGCGATCTCTTCCAGACAACCTTGTAAGAGAAATAACTGAGGACACAAATTCAAGGCAGGTGTAAACTAATTTCATTTAGAACTCAAACTAAATAACTACAAACAATTAAATTATTTCAATTTTGAAGTTAAAACTATTTATATATAGACTAAATATAAATACATAAAGTAAATAATTTAATAAATACATATAATTATACATCTGTATAATATATACATACATACATCCTCCAGAACAGCCAAACAATGACAACAGACGAAGCGTGAGATAGAAGAAAGAAAAAAGTAAAGGAAATAATAGAAAAACTACGGAAGTGATAGAAAATGATCCTTTAGCTTGCTTTTAAAAATGGCAACAGACTTAGCACGTCGTACCTGCACAGGCAGAGCATACGTAATTAATTAAATGTTTGCGCACTTAATAAATATTTCACCTAAATAAGTTTTGACAGAGTTAGGCTGTGCATGCTGAAATTAAGATTGATGATAATCTTGTTTGTTAATCATAACTTTCATCTAAACTTCGATTAAAAAGGGTCAAAATATAACAATGTAATCGTGTTTTATAATGAATACCATATTAAACGAAGTCTATGTCAATGAATATGGTAATTAAGTAGCATAGTACTAAATGACGTGGTCTACAGCTATCTCAATAAAATCGTGTTCATGTTTGGTCCACGAAAGAGCTCTCCATTCATTTTATAATTGAGTGAGATTGGAAGTATTTGGACACGCAATGAAATAATGATTCTTTAGTAATTATACGGGATGACGAGGCTATTTCTTCGGTCATCGCGAATCGGGCACATCATAGCCTCACATTATATTTGACTGGGTTTTGCCCCGACCGTTCGCATAAAGTTCGCTATTCCTTCAGTACCGTCCAATCGTCCGAGATAAAATGTAGCGGATTAAGAGAGGTCGTGCCCTAATTACAGCTTCTTAAAAAATTACTGGAGACAGACTGGTCGGTCTGTCTGACTGTCTTTCTATCGCATTCCCGTTCGTCGTAAAATATGGACAAAGAACATTCGTTAAATTGGGACATGAAAAATCTTTCGCCATATCTTATATAAAGAATTTCTTCTGTCGACACCGTCTGATTGTCCGTTTGATCGGGGCCTTATTAAAGTATTTTATTATGTCTTGTCTAGTGCCTGTATTATGATGAAAATAATTATTGAATCACATTTGAACAAAAGAGTTAGAAAACATGGTCGACGATCTTTTTCATAAGTAGATAATTAGATTACTTAATAAGAGTACTTTCTTTTCTACATGTTTTACGACATTCTTCTTTTTTACAATCATTTATACTTAATTCCAACCCATAAAGTTGTTTTGGAATGCTGCTGATGAGCAGATTATTCGTTTCAAATGTACGTGGGGCAAGCCGTAGAGCTGTCCATTTGGGAAATTGTTGTCCAGTTGTTCCAGGTTGAACAGAATAGGTTTTTGGATGTATGTTTGTGCAATGCATGCTGTTTTTAGCCCTGTTGTAGCATTCCAAATAATTCCGTCGCTGAACATGATATTCTCAAAACCTAATATTCTCAAAAAAAATAATTTCAAAATATGATATTCTCAAAACATGATATTCTCAAAATATCATTATTAACAAGACATTAATTAGACAGTGTCGAAAGAGCTCCTATTTCTGGGTGGTTTGGCCCTCCGGACCTGCTGTAAAACTAACATAACCTAAACCTACCTACGATTCTTTAACCTAATTCCACTGTTTGCAAATATCATGTTTTGCGAATATTATGTTTAGCATATATGATATTCTGCGAAGTATGGTTCCAAATATCTTGCGTCTTTCAAATTAGGTAGTAACGGGTCCCTATATAAATCTTAAATACTCCGAGTACATTAAACGTTTTTAAAATCGACCGTGCAATTTAAGACAGCCAGTGCTCAAACGCACTCGGGCTTCGAACCAACGTTAAAGTCATTACGATCAATCATTGTTCACATTAGTTTTGATCAATTGTCTGTTAACGTTTGATTGATGGAGAGGTACTTTTGGTTAAGCAGGTGTGAATCCGTTTAGATTATAATGATCAATGCGAGATAGCTAAGAATTTATCGATAGCTTGTTTTTTAAGCATTTTCGGTTATTCTATTGTCTTAAGATTGAGAACCGCAGTCTGCTTGGATGTTATTAATAAGCCTAGTGTCTTTATGCAGATGAAGATATTATACTAGCATCTAGTTTTTAATGTCCACTTTGCCGGTATTCGGATCGTACGAATAAACTCCCTAAATGACGTCTTTCTTTGTCCACAGTCCGCAGCTACGACAAACACGACAAATGCGGTCTGGTGTGGATACCGCGCGTGGTCGCATACCGATGCCGTACGTGCGGCATCTCGCCTTGCATGTCCATCTGCCGCGAATGCTTCCACCGCGGCGACCACTCGACGCACGACTTTAACATGTTCCTGTCACAGGCGGGCGGCGCGTGCGACTGTGGAGACAACTCTGTCATGAAAGAGGACGGGTGAGTTTAACTAGGACAATACTACAATTCAAGATGGATCAATTGATTTCGACAAGTCGCAAGCGGCCAGTTATGGGCTATGGCTGTCGTCTCAATGCGACTTATGGGGGAAAGCGTCTCAGCGTGGTCCTGTGAAATGTGCAATGGCCGAAGTTCGGCAAAACGTGAGGGCAGCATTGGAGAATTTTGCAATGGCCTCAAAGCTGCTAGAGAAGCTTGGATGCAGACTACAGAGGGGTTTAGTGTAGTGGGTATTCCAGCAAAGGTCCCACATAACCCGGCTCCTCCCCTAAAAGAGCCGGTTCTTGCGGCGTTCTCGGTATGTTGCAAAGATTTATCGAATTAAATAAGAACTGTCGCAGGGCCCGTCCGGACCGCGGCCTACATCTTACCCCCAAATGCTGCCGTCAAACAGTAGTTCGCATGTTTAGGCGTGGAGGGTAAAACAGTCAGTGAAATAACTGGCAAAGAGGTAATCCAACTTAGCTTGCAGGGTTGGCAATTTAATCCACACGGTAGTTAGTTGGGTTATATAGGATAAGTTTTATACTTGAACATTTAGAAAACTTTTTAAAGTCGGTTATAATAAATTCTATTGATTTAAACATATGCTAGTTAGTGTAGCTGTTCTCGTATTTGACCATTCTTGATAATGCAAAGTTAGCCTACCTCGACAGTAGACTGTTCGCTCTCGCACACACGTAGGGATTTGTAAATTATGTAAGGCGATGATTTCTATACATCTGTTTTGTAGTTTTGCTAATACTTATAGAAATTGCGCAATAAATAATTAGTTTTTATTTATTTACCTACCTACACCTAAACTACCTGCCTAGGGTCCTATTCGTGTATATGTATATATACACGAATAAGGTCCTATTCGTGTGTTGTATATGTTCGTCGATTTCTATATTAGGCTATAGTTTATCCCGTGTGGTTGCCCGGATAGAATAGTGCCACTCCATGTCTTCCCGTGGATGTCATAAGAGGCGACTAAGAAAATAAGTGCTTGTAGTACTGTTAGGCGATGGGCTTGTAATCTGTCACTAATACACTAGTAAACCTCTTGGCCTGATTGTACAAAATATGGTTACAGAAGTAGCTCTGCCTAGCCTACCCCTCTTTGAGACTGAGGGCGTGATGTTTCGTATGTATGCTATAGTTATTTATTACAAACATTAAGTAAATCAAAGCTCCCCTGTGGAAAAACCGAGACGTTAATTACAGTTGTTTTTAGAGTAGGTATGTCTACTTGCAAATGTCATGGTGCAGACATTAAGGCGGCGTGGCTAACTGCCAAAGATACTAGAAGCTAATACTGTTTACGCGCTGTACAGTGACATCATTACTTTAATTAGGCACCTACCTATCTAACTGGTTGAAGCCTACAACTGACTAATATGATAATACGTAATGATGCGACATTAAATGACCGTTCACTCATTTATAAATTCTAAAGCAGGATGTATTGCATTTTGGATCCAGTTTAAAGCTTTCAATGCTTTACATGATTGCTGAAAACTTTGTAGTTTAATGTACGCAAAAGGACTAGAAACATAGAAAATATTATATCTAGCTAGGTATGTGAAACTAAAACTTTCCATACAAAATGTGATATCGTTTGTCTGTCCTTAAACCTAGTCTGATTTTCGAATGTGTTGTAGATAATATTGAAAACTAGGTCTGTGCGTTTTCCTTTTCAAGAAAATGTATATAGGAATGAAACCAATTTTTAAAAAAGCCGGCCGTTTGCGAGTCGGTCTCGCGCACCGAGGGTTCCGAACAAACTTATTAAAGAATGTATATTGTATTCAGGGACAAAGTTGACTTTGCCGTTGAAAAACTGTTGTCTCAACACATCGCAATAGGTCGCGATTAGTTTACCGACTGCAAATAAGTTTACACTCGCTAAAAACAAAATGTATAAATGTATATTTCTTTACTTGTGCTGTAAGACCTTCCGTATCGCTAGCTTAGAAGTTTTACACTTAACATTACAGTTCAAGAGTTTGGCTGTAGTGTTTTTGGGGGCACAATACACTTTTGAGTTCAATATTTCTTTAACGGTGCCCCAAATCTAAAAACAAATCACAACATATAGTACAGATTTTTAAGAACTAATCCAATGATACATACATCACTCAATAATGTAAATGAAACATATTTTTGTTATGTAGGTACCAGTTTTTTATCATGATTTTATTTAGCAACTTTGTGGGCGTACCTAATTACAATTTATAACTATGCCAAAAGACAGATTTGTAGTACTAAGAGTATCCGAATTAAACCGCGGACAAACGGTCGTTGCGAAACTATAAGGGTTCCTTTTTGACTACGGAGTTCGGAACCCTAAAAGAAGAAATGATGTAATATTCTAACGTAGGTATGCTAACGTCCTAAGTAGTAATGCAAAATCTGGTTTTAAGTAGAATCAAGCTAAGAAATACCAATTCATACATCACAGC
Source organism: Acleris holmiana (assembly GCA_949316455.1). Classification (NCBI taxonomy): domain Eukaryota; kingdom Metazoa; phylum Arthropoda; class Insecta; order Lepidoptera; family Tortricidae; genus Acleris; species Acleris holmiana. The sequence goes on along the minus strand of OX438773.1, from coordinate 12,249,922 downwards.
CAGGATGATACTAAATGACAAATATGCGTTTTTAATTTTATTACACAAAAATACACCATCCAAACTAGCATGTATTTTGTGACTTTTAGTTTTCAAATTTTAAATTCATAACTCATAACAGAACCTGTCGTGCTAGCGATCTCGACCAAATTTAGAAGGGTCGTAGCTAGCGTGACGTCATATAATTTACAATTATGACGTCTCATCGTTTGTATGAGAAACAGGATTGCGCCTACACGCTTTATAAATATGGCGTTGACTCTGTGGTTATGTTATTTGACTATTTGTATGATTGCTGATTCTCTGGTAGGTATATCTTTGTCAGATTATTCTACTTTAAACTTAGGGTTATAATATTTTTTTTTTTTTTTTTTTTTTTATGTTAAGGAGAAGGCACACGAGTACTCAGGCCACCTGATGGTAAGTGAAATCTGAGACCCATAGACATTTGAATTCTCAAGATTATAATCCTAAGACCTCAAATGCGCTGCCAACCCTGAGGACTAAGATGGAATGCCTCTATGCTAGTAATTTCACCGGTTGTCTTATCCCCACACCGGAACACAACAATGCGAACACTGTTGCTTGGCGGATGGTTAATGGATAAGATGGTGGTAGCGATCCGGACGGACCCTGCACAGGGTCCTACCACCACTAACACCGTTAACTCTATACATGTGCAATTCAGATAAGTGTTTTCATTGCTAAGGACGACAATGTAATTTGGGTTAATATCGGTTTTCAATGGTGAATACAAATGTCATGGTAATTCCCAGATTTGTGCGTTTGGTAATGCTCTTATATGGAACCTTTGCCTACTTATCTTCAATCTTGTTAACGTTCTGCAAGCCATTGCTATGTCCTCAACAGCTTTAAGTTAGAGGGATTGCTGAAACGGTTTTGCACATACGCTCATATGGCTTGCAGCAGTTGAAGCTTGCGATACATTTCAGCTAAGTGATTACGGGTACAATAATGTAATCTACATTGTTGTTGTTGTAGCCAAATGCTAAGATTAGTCTCACCTTTGCCTTGGACAGGTGCACCGGCCCGGAGCGGCCTTGCTACAAAGACTTGCTTTAATTGACACACTTTCAAAGATTTTTGTTTACAAAGCCCCTGTCATCATCATAAATACATCCTCACAACCAAATCCGAACTCATAAGCCCTTTATTCGAGGTTTAAAATCGTGATAAAGCTTTTAATTTCCTATTCCATGCTCTAATGAATTCCCTATAAAACTTGTAGGTTTTATGCAGGCAGTAAACCATTGTGTCGCCTCCCGTGCATACCACTGTTACCATAGTCGTACAAATACAAGCTCTACGGTTGTTTGTTTAAGGTCGAGTCGTATTGTGAGCCGAGTGGATTAGATTCTCTGAACTTGAACTTGGCTCGGCCTAGACCTTGAGCGGGGTCGATAAGGACGCGACTGATTGTTTGTTTTTATATTATACTGATTTATTATAAACGTAAGCCGGTGTATTCGTTCAGTATCAGCATTATGCTAAGTGGAGTGCTAATAGTTCATCCTCTAGATATCCATTAGACACTAGCTTCTCAAGTTGATTTAGAGCATTATTTGAGACTTCTATTTGTATATCAATCCATCACTCATCAGGGGTCATCTTAGGGTGCCTACTAAAATTTGCGTGGGATTTTTTATGCGTAGGGTTTTGTTTGTCGCTATTTTACCGGACTGGGCAATTTTCCAGGATGAACAAACTTCGTGTGACGGTCGAGTGGTTTAGCCGTGACATCAAAATAAACAGACATCATCATCACGATAAACATAAAATAAACCTTACATGCAACAGCATGACATAAGTAAATGATCTAGGTTGAACTTAACACAAGACAAGTTTAACCGTCCTTTTTTAACAATGAATTACCTATTTTCCCCGTGTGTGGGGTTTTTGGCCCCGTGTGGTTGCCGGGTTAGAATAGTGCCACTCCATGTCTTCCCGTGGATGTCGTAAGAGGCGACTAAGGGAATAAGGGCTTGTAGTACTGTTAGGCGATGGGCTTGCAACCTGTCACTAATACACTAGTTAACATCTTAGCCTGATTGTGCAAAATGTGGTTACAGAATTATCAACAAGTCTTTTTTAGAGTTGTTGGTATTTCTGTAGCTCTGCCTACCCCACTCTGGGAATGAAGGCGTGATGTTATGTATGTATGAATTACCTATTTTCTCTAAATCTGTCAAAATAATTTAATGTATAAAATAGGTAAGTGATTGAAACAGGTATTTGGTTTTAAATAACCGTAACCGAGTTAATCCACCATCACTCTCCATGCTTTTATTTATATAATATGACATATTATATTTATTTCTTCCACGTATTTTATTTAGGTACCACATCAATTGGCTCCTTCTACCTTACCAACATACCATCACTAACTTCCAAAACGTCGAAATAAATTATGATACTAGGCAAAAAACTTGTCGGATGTAAAGAAACAATACAAAGAAATATTTACACTGTCCACTGGTCGATATGGACCTTTAGGAGTCAGAGCGAGATAGAGGATAATAACGTTGATGTCCAAGTGAGATAGAAGCTGGTTGAACTTGACTTGACATTAGACCTTCGCGGCGGCCTTGATCATTTCTCAGATGCTGTTCAGGGAATTATAAAATTAATTCATTGTTATTAAGAATAACGTTATTAGGCTGTATATCTCAGGGCTTTTTTTAAAGTTCAAATTAAAATGCAAATAATTTTAGAAAAAGAAAATGTTATGCAATGATTGAATGGCTGATGGTATATTTTTTATGGCGAGGACAAGGCACACAAGCACTCAGAACACCTGATGGTAAGTGGAATCTGAGAGCCATATACATTTTAAACAATAAATCGCGTCGAATGAAGCTGCTCACATAATTGTGATCGAACTTCACTTGGTAAGTTCGTTTGATCATAAATTCTCAAGACTATAATCTCATGACTGCAAACCTAAGACTTCAAATGCGTCTTATGGGTATATTTTAAGTTAAGTAATTTGTCTGTTTTATTTCTGACCGGCAAAAAGGTACCTAGGTAGTTTTCAAAATAATTGTACCTAATTAAGGACTAAAATTAAGAAACTGTATTTTTTACATGTGAGTCACGAAAATAAAACAAATAATTTTCGTTACTCGCATGTAAAGTTACCTTTTCTAAATTTAGTCTTTAACTAGGTACAATTATTTTGAAAATGATTCACCTGGACTTTAATTGCATTGTTTCTCTCTCCCACTCAATCTCATATGCTCTTTGCTATACTAGCCCCCAACCAAACTGACGACTGGGGCCATAAAACTCGGGTGAGGTGCAATAAAACTAGGCGGTCGTAGTGATGGGAATGTGACGATTACCAAATGTTTTAAACGTCGATGTAATTTTAATGTTTTAATTTTTTAAACTATAATTGCCTAGTTATTCAGTGATTATTGTCTTCCTAAGTTAGGTTCTTGTTTTGTAATAACCGAATGGAGTACATTAAATATATATTATTAATAATTTAAAGATGGGTAAATATGATATTATCATCTTTTAACGTAAGTAATTACACTGTTTACTACAAAAGGATTGAATTGCATAGTTATTCAATGATTAGTGTTTTTTATAAATTACAAAACGTAATAACCTAATGAGCATGGTAATTATTAATTGCATATGTATAGTACTATAGTGCCACTCTACGAGACAGGCCGAGCCTAGTGTAGGTGACACAGGAAAAGTTTATATACTTGTAAATTTTGTGCAGTGTTTAGTACTTAACTACTTGTGTTTCAATTTAAATATGTAAACTGAGTCACTGTAATAATAAAAAAATAATATATATATATATATATATATATATATATATTGCTATCACGTTCTAACGTGAGTAATTAGTCTGTTTACTATAAATTATACTCGAATACCTACTGAGAACCATTGCAATGGAAAGTTTTTGTAATAACCATGTAACCAAGTTGGAAGGTGACATTAACTTGCAATGTCGTAAACTTATTATAAATATTTATAAAGTTTTTAATGTTTTGAAAGAAGATCCTGAAAAGTTGAAGTCAATGGATTTATTATTATATTGAATGCATGCACATAAAATGTATTTACTCACTCAACTTATCGCCAATTTATATCGACATTCCTAAATGTGGGTTTACTACTTGCACTATAGGTCTCGGCTCGCTCCGTGAAAGACAATGGGAAACTGATAACACGAGCTCAAGGGTTTTATGGCCCCGGTCGTCAGTTTGGTTGGGGGCTAGTATAGTCTTACTGACTACCCGGACTCGAAGACGTTTTAGTCTATAGATGTTATTGCCATCTGTTTTGACACATTTCCGCTCTACGGATTTTGTTTGCCAAAGTAAATGGGAAAAACAACTTTAAGAACCACACAATGTTGTCCGGTAACGCAGGAGACAAGACAAGTGATCATGCTTTGTTAGGAAACATTTTTTTTGTAAAACCATTTTATACCGTAGGTTTTCTTTTATAATCTATTTTAAATCGTAAATTGATGTAGAGTATATCGTCCCGTTAAAACAGGAGACAAAAGTTGTGTTGTGTGTGTGAAAAAGTTGATTCACCCAAATGCAACTTGGCTAACCCCCAGGATCACACAATAGGTGTAAATGGTTGATTAGTTTTAACCATAAATACTGTTGCTGAACGTTTGTTCACATTTTAAATGGCAGGGGAAATCTAAAACCAGCCCTAGATTCTATAAATTCTTTTACCCTGGGTTCCTATATTCAAAACGTCTCGTTAACATGTAAAGCCTCGTTAAAATTAGACACATTTTGTATGTAGCAAATGTCAAATTTTAACGAGACGTTTTGAATATAGGAACCCAGGGTGAAACTCCTCATAATATAGTGTCAATAATATAGTATTTGTAGATAGTTTTTTGGGTTTTGTAAGTAACGCAAGCAAGCTCCTAACAAGTATTCCTTTAAAAAGAAAGTTCGCGAATTTCTTAGCAGGTAGAATTGTCATCATCTTGTTATTATGATTGCTTTATCTGAATTATTTTTTGTTTATCCTCTTATTATTATATATTATACATTTATATTATATATGTATTTATGTTATTATAGCTTATTGATATGTAAGTGTATGTATATTAGTTACACCTTATGTTGCACCGTCACTACAATCTCTGCTTTGCCCAAAGGTCAACTGGTAGAGAATGCCTTACGGCATTAAGTTCGCCTTTTGTATACTAAGTGTATTCTTTTGTGCAATAAAGATTAAATAAAATAAATAAATAACGGCGACAGAATCCTACACAGAACATAGCCCAGCATACTTATTAGCGGTTTTTACCATTAGTGATTCGTGGTTAAAATCTGTTTAGTTTCTCGGGCTGACATTATTATGTATGACATTCAAACAGTCATAATTCGAGATCCTTAAGGCCTATATTTTTTTCGTCGTATCCTTATCGAGAACCGTATTTACATACATACATGACGCCTTCATTCCCAGAGTGGGGTAGGCAGAGCTACAGAAATACCAACAACTCTAAAGACTTACTGATATTTCTGTAACCACATTTTGCACTAACAGGCTAAGAGGTTTACTAGTGTATTAGTGACAGGTTGCAAGCCCATCGCGTAACAGTACTACAAGCCCTTGTTCCCTTAGTCGCTTCTTACGACATCCACGGGAAGACATGGAGTGGCACTATTCTAAACCGGCAACCACACGGGGGTAAACCGTATTTTTGGATTGTATATACTCATTAATCATTGTTCTGGTTCCAGGTTTTGCAGCAACCATGGCAACAAGTGCCCGCGGCCCGGTACAGCGCCTGTTGAGCTCATGTGCGTGGCAGAGGCCATGATGCCGCGGCTCATACTGCGCCTGCTCCAACACTTCAGGGAGAACAGGTACGGCGAAGTCTATCGTCCTTCCGCAGCAGCCACAGCAGCCCCCTTTACTTCTAACTGTACTGGGAATAGTACGCGAGTCTGATTTAAACGTATTCTTAAATTAAATAATTGTGCCCCAATAAATATACATTGGGTATATCAACTATCTCAAGTGTAAGCTACCTTCATAGATGAGGGTAATTGAGACATTACTGTAGCGGATCAATAAATATTTATAAAGGAAATGGTTGTTTCGCAACCGATCCCATTGAAAACTTTCTTTAAACCTTTGTGCGTCACGAATATCAAGTTGTATTCAATTGAAACTATTTCAAAACATCTCGTCGATCATTGAGTTTCACTTTAAGGGAAATCAATTCCATAATCAAAATGTGTATTACATACTCTATGAGAACAGAAAACTGACGCGTTGCGTTTGAATGCACAATGAATATTTCATACCTACGTTCTAGTACAGTCAAGGATAATAGGATCGAAACACGATCGATCAATTGCATCGATTGAATTGATCGTGCAGTTCTTAGAACCAAAGTAATTTGCATAGCTCAATGGATTAGCAAGTTGAAGCAGGATTAGCATTGCGCTGGTCAACCGATAACCGTTGGGGTAAACGTGTTCTTGAGTGAAGACTGTGAATGGGCAAAGGCAGTCTAGGACGTCATCAGATCAGCCGGAATGCTGATCTCCGCCTGCTGACATTAGCTGGATAAGGAAAGCCGTGAATCGTGTTAAGTGGCTTCGGTGTTATAACCGCCGTCATTATTGTATTCACATGTTCTCCCAAATAAAATTAAGAACTTTCTTGTTCTTTAAATGGAATAAAAACTTACTCATGGGTACGCTGTTTCTCACACCAAAAGTTGCTGGTAGCTATCATTATTTTCGTCAATACATTGAAGACAGCGTACGTTAGGTGACTAGGAAAGATTAGAGATACGAAAAAAGTTTTGGCTTTGAGGTAAAAAAAATATTACAGGTTTTCAAAATACTCTCCATTAGTCTCTATACAACGATTTTTTCGTCTAAACCAAGATTTATAGCACTGGCGGTACTCTTCCTTCGGGAGGTCCACAGAGGTCTGTGGGCAGGTCCTTAACCGCTGCTAGGAAAGCATTCCGAGCATCCTCAGGGCTATGAAAATGAATACCACGGAGTCCACGCTTCTCTTTCGGGAGAAGAAAGAAGTCGCACGGAGCTAGATCGGGGCTGTAAGGCGGGTGGCTCATTTGTTGAATTTCTGAGGTCTTCAAAAACTCTTGGGTAATTTTGGCTTTGTGCGGTGATGCATTGTCATGATGCTAAAAAAGACCCTCTCAACCCTATTTTTGAACGTTTTCGCCGTAACGCGTCAAACACAATTGATAAACACATTTCGCTGTAACATTGAGCATTAACAGTTTTTTTATTTTCTAAAGAAATTGTTGCTACATGACTGCGACATCGCTGCGTCCTCGTTTGACTTTCCGCGGTCGTCTGGAATTTCCGGAAAGAGCCAAACCATCGATTTCCGCTTAGTGAGCGGGTCATATTGGTAGATCCAACTCTCGTCTCCAGTATCAATATTAAACATATTACTTCCCTTCCCATTTTGATTTTTTTTAAGTATTTCTCGGCACCAGGTCACGCGAAACAAAAACAAAACAAAAACATTGTTCGGCTGTCAAGAGGAACCCATCGCGAATCTTACTTGAAGATGAGTATGTAACATTTCATTGATTACCGGCGTTGTAATCTGTAGGGTTTCTTCTGTCTCCTTGTAGGTTGTTTTCGGGTCCTCAAGTAAATTTTTTCTTACGTCTTCGACGTTTTGTTTAGGTACAGAAGTAGCAGGAAGGCCATTTCTGTCATCATCTTTCAAATAACGTTTTCCGTTTAAATTGTGAAAACCATCAAAAAAAAAATTGCACGGGATGGTGCAAAGTCGCCAAATGCAGACAAGTCAGGCACTCAGTTTCACCCAAACCAAGTTTGAAATCATACAACATTATTGCACGAAAATGTTCACGTTCGAATTCCATTGTTGATAGAAAAAACGCGGGAATCGCAATAAAGAAATTAAAGTGACATTTTTATTATTTTTTATTTTGTCAAATGACTAAATTTCAAAAAGGTTCAATTCATGTAACTCAAAAATTTCCTAGTCACCCACGTAAAACGGCGGTGGAAACACCCGAATATTCACCCGCTTATGTCCACTGCAATGATGATGGATGTACGTGTCTTATATAATGATAGTACCTATACATTTCTGGATTAATATGTATACATGTATTTTAATAATGGCACGGCAGAATTGGAGTCTGACTAATAATCCTCGTGTCATACGATTGCTGAAATTGACACCGCAGTCATAGGTTTTGTCTTAAATCTTGTTGCGTTTAAAGTGACCTTTACAGAAGGTCTTTTAGGTCTTCGCATGTACACTCTTGACTTAATAATGCTTTCTGTAATATCCTTCCTGATGCCATATTTATCAATTCTGGTTATTTACCTGTTTATCATTATCGCTGTACCAGTACATTCATGTATGAAGTCTTTTTCTTCCTCTATATAAAAATAGTAACTTATTGCATATCAAGGATGCATTGTGCAGACAAATTGCATTATTTTTCTTTTGTTCGTGGTCTGTCATCTCGTTATATTTATACCCTACTGACTACAAGCTGCATTTTCCGTTCGAGATTACTATGCCACAATACTGTATAGTCAACAGCATTAGTTGATAATCATTTTAGTACCTTGTCATTTTCACTAATATGACGCATCCCTATTCTCGCAGTATTGTTACGTTGTACAGGAATCAGTTATGTGAAGCGGTTTTGACATAAATATGCAGAATTTTATTTTTACGTGGAAGTTACACGCACAAACCTGCCTACCTACTTTTGTGCGTATGTAAAATTCGCTACCAAAAGGCTTTAATGAATACTGCTGCTATACAATATATTGGCTTTTGGTAAGCCTTTTCGAAAGTATACTTTCGAAGTTTATAATAAGTGAAGTCTTATAACTGAAGTTAAGGTTTCAGCCGTTGAAGGGTCTTATTGTTAGCAGTTAAGTGCATTGATTTTATATATTGTGCTAAGGCTACACTTGTAGTGTTTCTGGTCTTGGATGAGTGATGGCTTACTCTTATGTTATTCAGGGGACAAATATCAGGGGACAATGTCACACAAATTGATCTAATCCCAAACTAAATTCTAGGCTTGTACTATTTGTAATAGACACCGATAAACATACTTATATATGGAAATACATAGATACTTAAATACATAGAAAACATCCAAGACTCAGGAACAAATACTCGTGCTCATTACGCAAATATGGAGCGGAGCCGGGACCGCTAGATTCGTATAGGGTCACTACCAACTAGGTCAACGTGTCGTAAAATATTATCGTTAATATAAAATCCACTAAACAACAAATGTAACAACGTTTATATCTTAATTGGTAGTGACCCTGCCTACGAAGCTAGCGGTCCCGGCTCCGATTCCCGGTATGAGCAAATAATTTGTGTGATTAGCACGAGTATTTGTTTTTGATCTTGGATGTTTTCTACGTGTTTAAGTATTTATCACTACACAGTATAAAACAAAGTCGCTTCCCGCTGTCTGTCTGCCCCTATGTATGCTTAGATTTAAAACTACGCAACGCTTACCATCAGGCGATCCGTCTGCTCGTTTGCCTCCTATTCCATAAAAAATACGGATTTTGATGCGGTTTTTTTGATAGATAACAGTGATTCAAGAGGAATGTTTATATGTATAATACTTGAACCCGGAGCAAAGCGAGGGCGGGTCGCTAGGTTCTTTATATAAGTATTTATATCGTTGTCTAATAGTACAAGCCTAGAGCTTAGTTTGGGACTAGGTCAATTTGTGTGAGATTGTCTTCTGTGTTTTATGGTCAGTTTGTTAAATGCCTTTTTTTGGATTGCACCAACACTTATTGATCCATTCTTTACCGGTACATTAAACATCCGCAAACAATTGTTTTAAGCTAAAACGGCTGATTAATTGTTTGATAAACTCGGTACTTAATCATCAATTATGTTGTTGGTGAAGTTCGATATGAACTGAACGCACTTTGTAATTGAGTGATACATTTGTCTTTTTTAACCGAAGTGATGATTTATCAACTGTAGTTATTAATGGTAATAAACAAACACGAACTAAATGTCACATCACATGTCATTTTGTTTAACAAATACGAACCTACACTGCAACACACCAGAGCTGAGATTTCTACATCTTCTACGTGTTTCCGTATTGTCAACGCTTTGATAGCTCTTATATATTATAATAATAACTAAATATCAGGGGACAATCTCACACAAATTGACCTAGTCCCAAACTAAGCTCTAGGCTTGTACTAGACGACGATAAACATACGACGAGAGAAATACATACTTAAATACATAGAAAACATCCAAGACTCAGGAACAAATATTCGCGCTCATCACACAAATATCTGCCCTTACCGGGATTTGAACCCAGAACCGCTGGCTTCAGAGGCAGGCTCACTCCCAACTAGGCCAAAGTGTCGTCGACTGAGCTATAAACAATACCATGCCATAACTCGTCACAGGCAATATGGTTTTACTGATTTGAATAGAGGCCCTGACAAAGTACAACTTTTTGACAAAAACCATTTGCCTGGCTTTTAACCGCTTGCATGACGCATATGTGTATTAATCCATACAAACGAAGCAAAGCGAACACACTACCTAAGTACCTTTAAACTTACCTTCATATTTGTTTCAGCTCATCTACCCAAACCACTTCGAACAACTATCGCATAGCGGTGCAGGAGTGCGAAGGTTACGTCCAGATGCTGATGGAGTTCAACAACATGGGAGACCTGATGCGATCCGCCATGACCAAGGCTCTCATCAATCCTCAGGTTAGTAGGGAAAATATAATGACAATTGCAACTAACATATCAAAATTTACTCCACATACACATATAGCGGATGTCTATCTGAAGTAATGTATGTTTCTTTGTTCTTATCGGGCATTAAATGAAGGACTGCCTTTTGACTAAATGGTAAAATAATATTCAAATAGATGCAGTGGTTAGTGATAATCTCCGGAGATATATAAACCAACTTATGTTTCTCCTAATAATATTATATTATTATAGTGTAGATAACGCGACGTGAACGTTTTGTAACCACTATATGTATACTTAAAACAAATTGAGGCCTGGTTTATAATCTGGAATCCAAAAAGTTAGTTAACGGATAGTAAAAGGAGCTTTTATTTATAACTCTAACTCTAACAAACTCAAACTCACAACATTTATTGTAGAAAAACAAAATGCAACTCAACAAACATAATCAAACATTTTAAGAATAAACAGATACACTTGTTAAAATAAAAACAAAAGGTTCAACACCTCTCACGAGCGTATCAATTCTGCAATCGCATTTAAAATGCCGCCATCGTTTTAACGACAACTTTACTACTTCGTGGCAAACAAGCAACTGCAATTGCCGTATTTGTATAACATACCTACCTATATTAAATTATGGCGTGGTTTGAGTCACTACCAAGTTGTTTTGCGTTAATCCGGCCACAAATGTTAAATAAAAGCAAACCGCATGTTTGCATGAGGCTTGTGGCTGAGACCGCCCGCCGGCTTGTACAAACAATAAGATTGTGTTGGTTAAGTTTCTAAATGCATGGTATGATTACATAGAACAAAAATAAATGGTTATCGTTCTTTACAAAAGTTGCACTGTTTACAGTTTTGGTGAGGTTTACTCGTTTAGCAGAAGTATTCTATGGCGGCACTTCATTTGGCTGTTATTTAGATTAGATTAGATTTTGTGTAAAGTCTCGTCCGATCTGTCTAAAAGACCTCAAATATGTCTTCTTTATATGGATGTCCACTGTCCTTTGAAATAGATTTACATATTTTGTTCACCACATCTCTGTACCCACAACCCAAATTTTAAAGTAGTATTGTATTTTTTCCACAGATGTACAGAAATCTGGTTGAACCGCCCTTCCCCGAGACAGAGTATGGCTGCTACATGGCAGAATCCAATAAAATGTACGAGAAAGCGTTAGACTCGTTCCCTGCCCCGGAACCGCCTGACGAGTAAGTTTATGCTTGCTAATAAACATTAATTTTGAAAGAAACATTAAATTCGTCTTACTGTCGTGAGTCACGATACTCCGGTATTCCATCATTGCAATTTAATTTAACAACAAAGTTGAACTGCATTTGTGTTAAATAATTATTGTATGTTATTTTGTGTAAAAGTCCTGAAGAAACTGGTTTTCCTTATTGTATTCATTCCATAGCAGTTAGAAGAATGTTTAGTTCATTAGCAGGCATTATCTTTATTATTAAAGTAATCATAGTTATCTTACCTCACAAAAGCGTTTAAGGGAGGTTTTCAAAATAACTGCACATTGTTTAAGGACTAAAGTTAACAACGGTAAATTTTCCACTACTTCACCAAAATTAACTAAACTAGTATTTAGTCAATGTGCAACCATATTAGGTGAGGATACAAATACTATTTATTGAACACCAAAAAACCAAACACGAAAAAGTACTACTTAATTACGTATTGAATCTGCTTTGGGGGTGACATACCGTTTACAGGCATAAATCAGTATGAGGGCATTATATGAATGTATGACTAGATTCGGAAACCGTCCGGGAGAGAAGAAGACCGATTGAAAAATTACCAGTTTTTACTTTAGATTTTTGACCTCCCCAGGTTCTCGCTTGAGGATAATACCAAATATAAAAGTCACCCTATAATTAATTCGATAAAGTTAAAGTAGGTATTGAATTTTACGAGAATATTATTTACAAATCCTAATCCTAATAAATAGGTAAAAAGAAGGAGAAGAAGTATATGAAAACTACCATTAAACATTATGACGAGACCACCCAATGCCAGTAAAAAAATATTTTCGGATAAATTAAAGACATTTGAGTTTGTATTTGTATTGGCAACAGTTATTGACTTAGCAGAATGGATGCACACTTTAATTTGTATGTTACTAGTATATTTTTTTTATATCGTGTTCATATTTTCCTAGATATCGTCACCTGCCAGCTTTAGCTCCGCGGCTGACCCACAACACACTCCTTGACGAGTTCATATTTTGGACGTTCAAGTATGAATTCCCGCAGAATGTTGTCTGCTTTCTGCTCAACATGCTTCCCGATCAAGATTATAAGGTGAGCGATGAGAAACCTTTATATTACGAGGAAGTCTGGATTTTGCTAGAAACTTTAACTTGAAATGATAAGGCAGAGTTTAGGTATTATAAATTATTTGAGGCCCCCCGCGACTTTGTACGTTTCCCGCTACTCCTTCTTTTTCTTACGTTAGGAGTCGTTTTTCGAAAAATCCATTCTATTTTCAAGTACCTAGGTTCAGCGGTTACGGCTGAGCAGGCTGTGCGTTACTGTCACTCAGTCACGATAGAGTTCTTTATGTATAGTTGGCATGGCGTATATAAATTCAAAACTCAGAAACTGCAAGTTGAAGAAATACGACTGATTATCTGAAGTATTCCAAATGAAAGAAGATTGCATCCTTATTTAAATGTTTACATAAACATTGAACACTTCCTCGTGTTTATTAAGTTTATGATATTGTCTAATCTAAATGTTTATCATTCCCACGCCGCGACACGTGTTTTAGAATATGTAACCGTTCCTTATTAATTTAATAGATACGTAAAGGTTCTGACCTAGGTACTTGGGATTATGTAACGTCCATAAAATTAAGTCAAGGGATTGTCCATCTATTAATTTAATTTTACGTCAATCTCTTCTAATATATTAATAAATATGACTACTTGTTACTACCCTGGCCTTATAAGGGGTTTACTTTTTCACCAACTCGTCATTGGAGAAATTTTATAATTGAATAAATTTTCATTTCGCAATAAGGTAGTGTACTTCCCACCACAGCATTTTTTGTAGCTACCAGCTTAACCTAACCTATACTATGTAACAAGCTTATGTAACCTATGTAACGATTTAACACAAAATGTATTTTTGCGAAACAAAAATTCATGTTTAGCTTTATCTATAAAATTATAAGTTTGCCATGCATACTTATGAACGGACCCGCTTATACGTAGATATTTTTATTTCAACTATAATCTTGCAATTGCACAGATTCTTGTAAACGTGACAGACTGTCATCATAAAAAAAACCCACTGCTTCTTTCACTTGTCCACAATTCCTTGTTTAACAACTCCCTAGTTTTTCTCTACTGATAGTAAAATCATATAAGTAATAATACAATGACTCAATTCTCCCCAGGAACACCTGACCCGCACGTTTGTGATGCACTACGCTCGCATCCCGCTGGTGTTGGAAGCCGCGGTTGACCCCGACACTCTGTCGAACCGCGTGGTCCACATGTCCGTCCAACTGTTCTCCAACGAGGCCCTTGCCCTGCGCTGCGTCCAACAACTTCACCTTCTCCACGTCATGATCCTATCCCTACGGCTCATGATGGGGAAAATACTAGTGGAAAGCACATTACACGACCAGATGAAGAATACACACTTTGTTATCGATTGCACGAAGAGACTGATGGAGAAACATTGTTACTGGCCGCTTGTTTCTGACTTTAACAATGTGCTCTCGCATAAGAGTGTGGCGCTGGTTTTTCTCCAGGATGATGCGCTGGTTGACATGTGGTTCGAGTTTTTATCGGTGTTGCAAGGTGAGAAATATTTTTATACGTAACAAGATATTCGTGAGAAATATTTGTAAAAATATGTTAATTTTAGCCTATAAGTAAAGCTCTCGTGGTTATTTGACGACACGTTGGCCTAGTTGGGAGTGATCCTGCCTCCGAAGCCAGCGGTCCTGGGTTCAAATCCCGGTAAGGGCAGATATTTGTGTAATGAGCGCGAATATTTGTTCCTGAGTCTTGGATGTTTTCTATGTATTTAAGTATGTATTTCTCTATATAAGTATGTTTATCGTTGTCTAGTACCCATAGTACAAGCCTAGAGCTTAGTTTGGGACTAGGTCAATTTGTATGAGATTTATTTATTTATTTATTTAATCTTTATTGCACAAAAAAAAAAGAATACTTAGTATACAATAGGCGAACTTAATGCCGTAAGGCATTCTCTACCAGTTGACCTTTGGGCAACGCAGAGATTGTAGTGATGGTGCAACATAAGGTGTAACTAATACACAATTACACATACACTTACATATCAATAAGCTATAATAACATAGATACATATATTGCGCTATTAAAAATAATAACACAAACATATATAATTTAAATGTATAATATATAATAATATGAGGATAAACAAAAAATAATTCAGATAAAGCAATCATAATAATCAAGATGATGACAATTCTTACCTGCGAAGAAATTCGCGAACTTTCTTTTTAAAGGAATACTTGTTAGGAGCTTGCTTGATTTTAAGGGGAAGGTCGTTCCAAAGTCGTGCTGCTTGAAGGGCGAAAGAGGTGGACATAAAGCCAGTTCGGTGAATAGGGATAGAGAGTGTGAGATTATCCCGTGATATTTATTTATTTACTGTAATGATATATTAAAGAACATCTATCAGTTTCCCTGCGACCTCTTTATCGCGTAGAAACCTCTCTAACGAATCCACAACTACATAGACGAACTGAACGATAAACCATCTGGAACTTTCTTAGACATGGTATCTATGTATGTAAAACCTTTATCGTACTAAAAAAAACGAAATGGATACAACAAAGGCGATCTTATTCCTCCACTGAAGGCCCAATGTTATTATAACTTAGTTGCATGACACAAGTTTCATAATTCGATGCGTGCCGGCATGCGGGACGTCCGGAGGGGATCGCTTTCAGCTACCCATTAAGAGATATGTCTATCTTACTAGCACTTTTTGCGTACACGTTCTTAGGAGTAGGCTTTTTATGGTAACTTTTTTAACAGGTATGAACGTGAACATTCGCGAGACAGAAGGGCACATAGAATTCGAGCCGTCCTCGTACTACGCTGCTTTCTCTTGCGAGCTGGAAGCGGCGGCGTACCCGATGTGGTCGGTGCTGTCTCACCTCACGGCGCCGGCGCACGCGCCGCTCGCTAAACGTATCGTCGCCGCCGCCGCCTCGTATCTTCAGGAGTGGCTGGACAATGTGCATTGTACTACACCTAGAGCGCCGCAGGTAACTGACCATATTCATACTATCACGGATGTAGTTGAATCATCATAGAACCAAGCCACGAGAAAGATATAAGTTATGATTAGCATTGATAATACCGGGAGTGTCTAGGCGTTTAATATTAATCTTTAGCAAGGTAATTTTGAAACTGGTTATGTCAAGAGCCTCAGAAGCACCAAGTGGCCTGTGTGCTTGTGGTCATCATCATCCTCATCATCGTCATCATCATCATCATCATCATCATCATGCCCCTATCCCAATCATTCGTGGTCGGCGCAGTAAGTCTTTTTCATCCAAACATCTCTGTCAGACGTCATCTCAGTATCCACTCCCTTGTATTTCATAAATGAATAAATAGATTTCGCTATTGACGTATCCCGTCCATCTCTTCTTCTGTTGCCATTCCATAAAATGTTACTGTTGCTAATGCTTGCTTGTTTATTACTATTGTACAGTCAGCAGCTGAAGTAGTTACGCAACCGAAGAGCTCAAAATGATCTGAACTCGAATCTATTTTCAAGAGATTAGGTCGTGTCTAGATCCTTAGCTACTTTGATGGTGACTCACACTCCCATTCTTAATAGTTAGGATTTTCAGGAACTTTAGTGTACTGTATTTTAAGCCATACTAATTCGGTTTTTTTTCCTAGTCTCAAATGATGCACGCGTCGTTCCACTTACCGCTGCACCGGTACCTGGCTGCATTCCTGTGCTGCTGCGTGAGGACCTTGGGCGTGAGCGCAGCGGAGGTTCTGCCACCGTCAGACCTGCTAGCGCTGCTCGCCTTCCACCCGCTCAGGGTCCAGGTTAGTTCACTTTCAGGAACGTGAGGTCCCATCAAGTGCGTTGGTGTTTCTGCGTTCAGGGAAGCAAGGCTCCAATATAATTATTCATGATTAAGAGGCAGTACACGAAAATATTCAGGTTTTGCTTATTTTCGTGATTTTACAGTTTAAATACTGCTTTTCTATAAGTTTCAATGCACATCATGATATATAATTTCAGTTATGATCGAATAAATCAGTTACGAATGAATGAGCTACTTTTTTACTTTTGTCAAGAATTTAAATTCGGGATTTTGGTTATTTCAAAACATTATATATTGATATTTTATTTTGATTTTTTTGATGTTTTTTTTAAGGTAATGGATTGATTTTGAACTGAAACTTATTATTGTTGTTTCAATTTTATGACCCAGTGTTATAAGAAGCCGAAATTTTAAACAATTTTTTGGTCATTTTCTATAAAATTTTACCAAGTTAATAATTATTTACACAAAGAAATATATACCTATCAAGGTGGTAAAAAGTAATTCATACATATTTTAGACGACTTTTACAGCAATCAATTGTAATTTTTTCATACCTTTAAGACGTCAAAGCCATTCGTGAATATGCGATATTCTAAACCTCTTACAGCAAATTCACAAAACAGTCCCCGGTTTCAGGGCGATTAATCAAAATTAAATAATAAAAACAAAAAAGTTTTTCAAACATCGTAAATCGAAATTATCTTTCGTGTTGTGCATTAAAATTTGTAGAAATACTTTAATTTCTACAGTAAAATCACGAAAATCAGCGAAATCGGCAAAATTTCGTGTACGGCCTCTTAAGCCAATGTCTAAGTTAGACATTGTCTTATAGCCATTACGGTAGTTCTACAGGGGTGATGGGCAGTCACTGCTTGTCACTTTGACTTAGTTGATAAGAATTTGGTTGGCAGTTGTGTAGTTATACAAGTAAATGTGTGGGCGGACATTTAAATCTGCTACGTTTCTTGAAAAAATACTAGTGCCCCTCTATTGTCGATATCGTATTAAAAACCAAAATATTATTTAAAGAAGAAGACGAATTCTCGGGTAAAAAACACCAAATGAAACGCGTTTTTAATATTTTGTATTACGAAAATTTATTAATAGCAAAAACTTAAATTAATAATGAGTACATAAGGATCCAGAGTGCCTTACAATTATTCGGTATCTGTCCAATGTTTTGCGATTGGAATTGTCACAAATATTCTTCTGCTGTTTAATGTCTTGCAAAATGATTTAAACTATAGCAGCACACTATGCTAAAATGACTAGGTGCAACCTTAGTCATAATTTGTTGTTCCACCGCATAATTCTAGTATGATGCATCTAAAACTAACGTGACGCTGGTTCCAATTCGAAACTGTAATTTTTAAATTTAGACCTCTAACTTAGATACAACAGTTCCGAATTAGTTCTCGAACGAAACTAAATAGCGCCGATAACTCCCGAGGCATAGAACTTATTCTAATTGACTATGGGTGTGAATTCGGTGGCGGTTGGTTCCTCGCTGAGGGGCGGGGGGTCGGCGCGCACGTGCTTCGAGAAGTCGTACGTGAACAGCTTGATTGCAATGAAGCCGCCCGAGCCTCGCGTGCCGCGGTGGATCAGGCCAGCTCCGCTCGCTAGGGACGCGCCTGGGACAAGTTTAATACTAGTTTAGACAGGGTTTTATTCTTTTAACTCCTCAACGCCAATGTTCGGTACGTCTACACCACAGATTTAGCGCTAACTACGGATAAATACGTCATCATCACACAGTACCTACGTATGCACTCGCCAGGTTTAGATTTGCGCATGTATATGATATGACGATGGAAACGTTACATTTCTGAAAGGCACACAGTGAACTGACCTTCAAAGCAGGTAGCTTATCAGAATAGATTACTATGTAACATGTCCAAATATCACTATAAGTCTTGCTTCTGAAGTTATACTAACACGAACGCGTATACTTTTTAAAAATTATGTAAATTTTATAGGCTTGCTAACGTACAAAATTGGTTACACATCAATTTACGCAACACACCTACATACCATCACGCCTTTATTCCCAGACTGGGGTAGGTAGTGCTACAGAAATACCAACAACTCGAAAAAGACCAGGGCCTCTATTCAACTGCGTTATAACGATATCGTTTTTGACCTGTTTGTGACATAAACGATTCTTAAACGTGTCAAACACGATATCGTTTTAACGCACCTGAATAGAGGCCCTGTTGACATTAATTTAATAAAAGATATATAGGATGACGAGCTTACCTTTCATTGGCATCACGGGCTGTATATCCACAAACGGCACTGTGCTCTGAGCGGCGTCCGCCTCGAAGTCCGTGTTAACGAACTCCACATATTGGTCGTGTTTGGAGTCCACTGGCATGGGGCTCAGGCCTCTAGTAGGTATGTCTGGCTGGTACAACTCGAGACGCGATCTGAAACCAAGTATTTATTTGTTTAGTGTAAACCCCTTATACATAAATGCACTATAAACCTATTTTAGTTAAAGTATGTTTTGTCACTTTCTGTCAGATGCTAATGTCACAACATGTACAGATTAGGACAGCATATTCTAGCTATTTTGCGTTTATAAATAAGATAAGAGGATTAGAGTTTAGTAGTAGTACTTTAGGAAGTATGTTTGATTAAATTATTGATATCTAACATTCAGAATTTAGCTGCTTCACAGATTCATAGCTAAAGATGCTAAAGGTGTTTGTTTGTGTAACACCAATTTTGTTCAAAACTCGCGTTTATTATAATAATTAAAAAGGTAAGAACGATTTTACTGCGACTGAGACGCTTTATTTATGAATTACGAATCAATTGACTAAAGACAACAGTCTAAATAAATAAAACAAAAGTTTATGAAAAATTTGAACATTCTACTGTTTTTTTAAATAGTTACAGCAACTTTGTTTAAGTATACAATCTGTAAATTAGGATTTTATTCTCATGTGACACGTCAATAATACTCTTAAAGCAAAATAACTACAGCTGTGCAGAACAAATGTAGCCAAGGACGTTTTAGCCACTTGGAATGTTGTGACTACTAGAAGTAATAAGTGTTTGCTGTGTAGCTAATGACACTTACATTACACTAGATTTACAATAATTGCGGTAGTGGGACACGTACATTCTGATTAATTATTAATAATGTGGTGGTTAGTACACTTATCCTTCCTTATATTATTTTCATACAAGAATGTCTGCATGGTAATGCAGTCCAGAATTACAGTTTAATTACGATTTTTTAAATGAATGTGGTGCCCGACTAAATTGAAAATACATTTTTTACCTGGGCTGCTCAGCTCCTTCTGTGTTGTCGTTACTGATCCATTGGCTTCTGTCCGGCGCTAGGCGACCGGTCGTGTAGTTGAACGGCGTGGAGCGGATCTCGAAGTGCAAGTGGGCACCGATCATGCCGAACCTAGAAATAGCAATTTAATTTCAGGTTAGGTTTGAAGTAAGTCCAGTCGTTAGTTAATAGCTTGTTTTTGTCGACAGCCAGTCAATAACATTAAAAAACTTACCTGACACCGGTCAACACGTATCCGTTAGGCGAATCCAGCTCATCCAAATCTATTGCTCTTTTCTCGTATGTCAGCGTGTGGTAATCCGATCCCTCATTTACGCCTACGTCTGAAGGGTCAAACTTAGCGACCGGCACCCAGTCTCCGGGAGTCACGAGCCCTCGCTGGCCTAGTAAGCCTTCAGCGACCTGAAGGTGGAACACCCTTCCTAATTTCACCAATCTTACACCTGTTACAACCCTGAAAATTTTACAAGTTGTTAGTATTGAGCATTGATTGTCTCGACTGCAAAACTTGAATCCTTGTCAAGTTATTATCAGATGAAATGATACCTGACAATCTACGCTTGAATGTTTGAATTTGGTGTTTGCTTTTGGACACAAAATTGTTTTCCCCATAGTTGTTAAAAAGGGATCTCGAATATGAAAGATTTAGAATAACAAGTATTTGTTATTTGTTTGTTTTGCAGGTGATACATATTTAAGTCGAAATAGTAGAAATAAGTTTTGGACACCCGCACATCCTGTTTTGCCCATGCTGTTAGTAGAAATAAGACCCAAAGCTGAAGAACCCAAAGCTATGAAAACCGATGCTACTAATCTTGACTCCCACTAAACCCTATCACTGGAAAATCGAAAACCATGTGTGACCCGATTCCATTTAAAGCCCAGCTCATATAACTTGGCAAACTTAGGCTTTTCAAGCATTAAGTTCAATTAAATAAATTTATATATAACACTTAATAACAGAAAACGATAAATGTTGAAATTACGTAAGCGTTTGAATTCGCTTTCGCGGCCAGTACTTTAATTTAAATTTACATCTATGCATAATGGAAATAGTTAATGCTTTTTTTAACAAAGTTGATCAGTGTACTTCTCTCCTACGGTTAATAAATCGTTAAATACCACAACTACCTATATTAATGAGTGTGATTAACTGATTACCAATCCAAAAATGTTACTACGTTTCCATCTACGAGGGTGGTATGATAAGTAGTGAGCCTACCCAAGAAAAACATTTTTTTTTGTTATTTTTTGTTTTTATTTTTCTACGTAGTCCCCTTTCAAAAGTATAAACTTATCCCAACGCGTCTCCAACTTCTTTAAGCCCTCCAAAAAATATGTCTTCGGAAACTGCAAAATACTCCTCTGTGGCCTCTATGACCCCTTCATTTGACATGAAGCGTTTGCCTCCGAGCCAAGATTTCATGTTTGGGAACAAGAAGAAATCGCATGGGGCTAAATCTGGCGAATAAGGAGCGTGCGGCAGTATTTTGTAGCCCAATTGATCCAGTTTGGCCTTGACGATGTGAGATGAATGGGCCGGAGCATTATCCTGGTGAAATAACACTTTTTTGCGGGCTAAACGGGGCCGTTTTTTCTTTAATTCTTCATCAAATCGAGACAATAAATCAGAGTAATATTGCCCCGTGATCGTTCTTCTCTTCGCTAAATAGTCAATGTGGATAACTCCTTGGGAATCCCAAAAAACGGTCGCCATAACCTTCCCGGCCGACGGAACCGTTTTTGCTTTTTTTGGAGCGTTTTCGCCGGGGCAGGTCCACTGCTTGGACTGTTGTTTTGTTTCGGGAGTATAGTGGTGGATTCACGTTTCGTCCACGGTAACATAACGCATAAAAAAGTCTTTCGGATTATGTTTTAATAGTGCCAAACACTCTTTGGAAGTGGCTACACGATTCTGCTTATTTTCTTCTGTTAGCAAACGCGGTACCCATCGGGCCGATAACTTCCTCATTCCCAAATGTTTATGAACAATATTTTGTACACGCTCCAGTGACAAGCCACATACCTCAGCTACCTCCCTCAACTTCAGTCTACGATCGTTCATCAACATTTCACGGACTTTGTTGATGTTTTCCTCCGTGGTATCCTCATTTGGACGTCCTGGGCGGGCCTCATCAAACACAGATATTCTTCCATTTCTGAACTCGTTATACCACCGCTTTACTGTGGCAATAGAAGGTGAAGCATCGCCATATACGGTATCCAACTCAGTTTTAATTTCATCACGCGTTTTCCCCTCCAAAAACAGAAAGCGAATCACTGATCGATATTGTTCTTTTTCCATTTTACACAAACATTGCCACTCGTTCTGTTTAAAAAACTATAAGTCATGAAGTAATTGACGGAATCATTTGAAACTATCAATTTTCCCGCGTCTAAGATGGCGGATGTAGGCAAAGACATTTTTAATATTCAGCCAAACCGCGTAGCTTCAAGGTTCATTACTTATCATACCACCCTCGTACATCATTAATGTTGCTCTCAAAGACAATAATACTTAAAATTCCTAATGTTTATCCTCGTTATAGGAACCCGCCCGCAATGCACTTGACTAACTTGTTCTTCTGAACATCTGCGACCGCCTCTTTCATGCTGAAGAAACGTTCAGCCGAGCTGGCGTCGTCTTCGCAAAGACACATGCAGTACGAACAGTGGTGGAGGGTCCAACGCCACCATGAGTCGACCTTGGGAGAAAAAATTGGATTACACTCTTTGAAACTTGACTCAAGTAGGAGCAGCGCGCTCAGATTACACCTCGAGTGTCCGTGTCGCATAAAAACCCACGTTGAAATTTAGAAAAAAAATCAGGCAGTCAGTAGAATTAGCTTCCTTTGAGCTTTGTATAGCGTAATTGATTACCTCAAAACTATGTACTTGCTAACTCAAAACACTAAACAAACATGTGCGGATGTCCCTCAGAACTAAGGGACTAACTTGTTGTTCTTGACGTCAGATGTCGCGTCCACGAGACTGAAGTACCGATCGGAGTCTTGCGTCGCTTCCTCACAGAGGCACATGCAGTACGAACAGTGCCAGAATAGCCATCGCCACCACGAATCGACCTGTAACTCTTTACCTGTCAGTTATTGCGATTTAAATTTTCGTATCAAAAATATCTAAATGGGTCGGGATTTTCTACTAACTTAAATTATACTCTAACTGCGTTGAATAACTTAATGCTGTTAAGATTGACTTAATATCATCGTTTGTTTCGTAATCTCATGACACTGTTTTACTCCCGGGTCAAACAGATAAGCTGAACAAACACTTATCACTTGTACCGTCGTGATTGAGTTATGCTCAACATTTGTGCCAATTCGCCTTAAGTCGTTCGTAGTCGACGTCGGTAAATTGTTCTCACCTTGGTCGTTCCCCGCGTGCAGAAGCCTACTTTGCCGAGGGTTCGCCCGTTCTCGTACTCGATCCACTCGTACCGTCTGATGCTGTTGCGACCCTGAAATAGTTTATTGATTATATTATTTATTAATGTTGTTGTTGCAATAGTATGCTGCGGTTAGTTTTAATGAGCCGAGTTCTTGCATAAATTCGATTTAACGAGCTTCGTTTTATGCATCGTACGTATTGAATCATTACATTAAACAGGAAACTTGGTTAATAGGGAATTTGTATGATGTTCAATATTGTAAGCGAGCTTACAATTTTTGAAATCAACTTACAGCAGGGCACACCCACATATCGGAATCAATGTACTGGCAGTCTAATATACGGCCATTGCAAACAGGTTGCTTTCTACAGAACTTTTCTTTGAAGCAGCCGTGCCTCGTCGCGAGGGTGTAGTAGGCGCAGTTGTCTCGGCAGGTGCCATCGGTGTTCATGTCGACCTCGTTTTCGATGTAACCTTGGAGCAAACGGGTCACTTGGGCGAAAGTTTCTCCTGGAATAGATAAAGGCACGTTCTATACATAACTACAGCAAATACGATAGCACTACTTTGTTAGAATCTTGTACCGCGGTCCGAGCCAACCACGCGTTGACGGGCGTTCATGTAAACTTAGCCTAAAGGTAGTCTTTCCGTGATTGTTACCTTCTCTATGTTGAGGTGGGTCGCATCGGTGTACCCCTCTCCTCGCCATTGCCATTGCCGACCTGGCGGCGGCTGCAGTTTTTGAAGACCGCTCGGCGTAACGTTGGCGCGTCAAGCTAGCTTCCTCAGTGAAGTTTCCTGGAAAATATTTTTAATTCATTACCAGTTCAATGTTTATACAGGACTTGTATAAAAAAAAGAACTTAGGCTACTCTTGAGTGGCCATAGTGTACACATTCAATATCTGTATACCTCATTTGATACACACGACGGTTCAGTGCACTAGCTGATGATGAGAATCAACCCATCCCCCTTTTCCGCCGAGTGTGCGAGCGTGATAATGAGAGTCATGAGCGGAGGACATATTTACATTGTGACGGGAAGAAGGATGCGAGCGAATGGGTTCAAGGTTGATACTGCAATGTTTGTTATAAGGAATCAGTGCCGCGTCGCTTCTTGCGCATTATCTACTGTACAGTACATATTATCTATACTGAGAATAAGTTAGTTGTCGGTTTGATAAAGCGAAAATGTATAAGACTACCTTTTCCATATATCTTAAGCAGCATCCAAGAGAACTGCATCATAGCGTATCCCTTGATCTCAGTGAGCGATATGGTGTTGTACATGTCGTAGATGAGTTGGTGTGGTGACATTTGAAGCTCGCACAAGTCTTGGTGCTCCTCCTGTGAAAATTATATAATTTTTAATATTGAAATATTAAGGCGCCAAGTCCAGTGAAATGCAACAAGATATGATCTCATTTAAGTAGTTATTTTTCAGTGCTACGTTCCCTGTTTATGTATGTATGTAAACACTATATTGCACAAACAGAAAATAACAGATTGAAAAAGAAACAGAAATCCAGAAAGTATGTATAAAGGCGAAATTATCCCTTTAATTATTATTTATAGTTATTTGAGCAGAACAAAAAGATGATGGTTGGCATTTCTGTGACTGTCCGAGTTAATAGTGAAGTAGTAACATTCTTCCGCTAGTTTATTCTACATAATAAATGAAATAAGATAACTCGTTTGTAATTTGGCTTCGTTTCAAAAACTTATAAACAAGTTTAAACGTGACCAGTTTTTTACATCGGTGAGTAATTGAGTAACGTTAATTCTTTGTTCAGCGACCAATGTTTACTCCGAACGCGCCGCTTAGAATATCTGATTTGTTTTTGTTGTATTTTATACAATGCGCAAAAAGGGTGTTAATTATGTCAACATCGATAGAATGAAAAGTTTTTGAACTTTACTGACGCAATCGAATTATATGCATGTTTGCATAAACATGTTCAAATTAGAACTGGCTGTTAATTAAATCGTCAACACGTTGTTATTTTTACTACACTACCGTTTAGCTAGGTTTATTGTTCTCTTGATTAGTAAACACTTTGTCTGGCACACCAGAATGACAAACTATTAAAATCAACATTATACCTGCATGTAGTTGTTAGTTAAGCAAATGAAGGAGGGTCATGAGATGGTTGTCTTTATTCATCAGCACTGTTTTTACATATTGCTTAGTGACACATACTCTATACAAAATAGGCGAGTTATACTTGTGTAATTGTCAAATATTTTTTCGTACTCTACTTGCACAGGTATGTTAAACAAAAAATAACTATAAAAGCAGTTACAGAAGTGGCCCGACTATAATCAAAATAACGAATTGGTGTGCGTAATCATGATTATGAAATAAGACGGAGAATATACGTAAATAGATTGTTGATTAGTACCTACAATGAAAGTACATTAGCGGCTGGGAAAGTACCTACTATAATCGGCCTTACCCTAATTAGCAAATCCTATACGGCTGTTGACTCGCTCGCTAAATTAAACGAATTAAACCCAACGACCAATATGATGTGCCGTATTTTCATAACACGAGATCCACATTAGTTCATGTAGTCGGGTCCCAAAAAATGGCACATTACTGTTCGGAATTATAAACACGATTGTTAAAGCCAGGTCACTGACACTCTTCCGCAAGAGTCAAGTTTCAAATTCCGCTTTGTTATTGCCAACAGTATGTATAACGTGACCGACGGTTACGTGTTAACTAAACCTGCATTATTTATATTGCAGTAATTGTGTGTCGCTGTTCTCAAAATATATGGCCATGCAGCGATTGGAGATGAACCCCTTTGTTAGAGATGAGGATGATTACATAATACATTTTATGTTATGTATCTGAGGTTCATATGTTGTTAAGCGCGTTTCGTGTCATGTTTAATTGTACCTGCAAGGATGCTCTAAACATGTCTCCGTGCTCCAGCAGTTCGTCCAGTTTCGATACAGCATGGGACACTGATAACTTCGGGTCCATCAGTACCACTTCAGCCAGGTCCAGCCATTCGCGGACCGGCGCCGGCACAGTCCCTGGCGTCGCCTGCCTCTTCACGAACTCCATAAATGTCCTATACAGTCCGTCGATGACAGCCATTCTTTCCGACGCTTTCACCCATAGCCAGGAGTCCAAAGGCGGCCGGGGGGCCATCGGTATAGCATCCAATCGATCGTTGAACGCATCAAAACACTTTGTCAATTCTATGTCGCCACCTAAACCGGCATTTCTCCATTCCGGATCGGTCACGTTTCCCCATAACTCCTTCTCTATTACGTAGAATTCGTCTCGTACGTGGTCGACCGGTGAGAGGTCGGCCAGCGCGAGGGCTAGCAGCGCGAAGAACGAAACGAGTCGCATCGTGGTCTGTCGCCGTCGAGCGACTGGCGAGCACTGACTGAAGCTCGGGGCCGGAGGCCGAGCGGGGACGCGGCGTAGGGATGGGACCGCGCGATATCTGTCGCTAAACACACTACATGCCAATAAACCGCAATGAGTTTCTTTGTTGGTTCATGCCAGTGCCCAGTTATCACGTTTTATTGTTTTATAGTTTAGGTAGTATACTCAAGCTTGGAGTTACTTATAAAAATCTGTATTGTACCTACGAGTACATGAAACAAGTTATTTGGCATTACCATATAATATCAATTGCTGACGTACTTTTGATACATTTAAATATTTCATGCTCTCCTTCTTTTGTGTAAATAAACTAAAGTTATGTTTCGAAGTTTACTAAATCCTTTATTATTAAACCGTTGCTCGAGAGAAAGAAGTGAAATCAACTGTTTTATCGATATCACAGTCCCTCACCGGCCCGCATAATGTTGTTAACTCGGCGCAATCCCTCTGCCCCGCCGCCTTGACCCTTAATCTAACAACAATACAGTGTCTTTTGCATCGTCGCGATTGCACAGATAACGTTGCAACAGCCTACTGTTATTATTGTTACCTACTGCTTCATTATTTCACGTATTACTCTCTTCATATTAATGCATCACATATATATCTTATTTGTAGAGTATTACGGTTGGTTTCAGTTTATAACTGCTTTAGCTGTTATATGTACTTGTTTATAAACGATCGCGTCAGCTGACGTTGTCAGCAGCTCCCGCGCAACATGTCGCACGTTTCGAATGTATTTTGTTCCTTACCCCATGTTTAATTAATCCTGAGGGTTCTTAATTTATGTTTCCTGTCTCGTATCCACAGCGTAATACAGTCTAAATCGTAAACAGTTCGTTTATAGATTTAATTGTTCATTGGGTTTTCGTACGCAAACAGATTTAGCGTTCGTTATCCGTCTGTCTGTCCGTGCATCCGTCTGTCCGTCGGTGCGCGAGGCCAGCTCGCACTTAAACGGGTAGTATAAAGGAATTGAAATTTAGGGCTTTCGCAATTTCTATACATTAAAATAAAAAAATAAAACGAATCCACGGCTATAGTGCAGATTATTATATTATAATAATTAAAAAAAAAGTACTTATTAGTTACAGTGGCTTCCAAGAATTGTTTAATACTTTGAAGTGTATGAGGGTACATATTTTATGTATAATAACACAGCGATTAATGTTATTTTAGGTAGATATACAATATTTTGAGCTGTCTTTTACAGCTTTGTCTTATTTGCCATCACTGTCAAACCAACTGCATCCCGCCCGCTTGCATATGCAGGGCAGATGTTCAAACAGTCGTTGCTATCATTAGTACACAATGCCATAGATCAGTCACCTAATAAGTAGGTATGAGCTTTGTAAAAAAACGGGGTAAAAGTTGTTCTAATACAAATATAACCCGGCATTATAGAGATGAAGATAATCTGCCATTTTATTATAATTGTATTTGTGTTAAGTACAAAATAGTACGGACAAGGTAAATCGAAAACTGCGGGGTTCATCTGGGTCGCTACTACCATCATACACGTGAACCTTGCGGCCAAACAATCGTGTTTACACTAATGCCCGCCTTCCACTGCAAGCGGAGCGGGCTCCGTACGGACTTGGTTAAGCTTACAACAGTGACGTTTATTTATTTAGGAGAACCAACAGCAACAAAAATTCATAAAGTAACTTAAATAGAGGTACAGAGCCAATTACAGATACTCACAAATAGATATAATTTAAGAAACATAATGTACACTTTAGTGACGCGCACGACATTGCTACAACCAAATAAACATTAAAATAATAAAACAACGCACACATTATATCAAAGACCTAAAATAACTGGCAACATTCATAACATGCTCGACCTACCAAGCTCGCTTAATTAATTCGCAAATTGAAGACCGCTCATTCAAAACAAATCTTAGTTCATTTTCGCCTCACAGAGGGTATTTATTACACAGTTAATATCACATGCTTTTTAAGTGTTTTTACCACGAGAAAACCTCTTAAAGTCACCGTTGTAACCCAATCCAGCGCAGAGGAGTCCGCTCCGCTCACAGTGGAAGCCTAGCATTAGGTAATGGTAAGACTACTAACTAAAACGGCCAGTAAATGGCCGCGTGTGAGTTTGTTTCCATGAAATCGCACATGTCGCCTCAATATCATGCTTGCACTTCTACCCCCTTACTTATGAACGTGAAATAAGCTTGGAATAGTTTATGCCATGCTTTGTCACTTTCTGTCAGATGCAAAGGTCACAATTACAGATAAGGACAAAGCATGGCATAAACTATTCCAAGCTTATTCCACGTTCATAAGTAAGGGGGTTAAAGTGCAAGTATACATTACCTTGTTTATTTAAGTAGTTTTACTTCGTTCATATTAGGTATCTTATGCGTGTATAAAGTAGGTGTAACATTATAAATAATAAAACTGCAGTGTATGTCGGCCCTAAAATCAGCTTCATGGGAGCACCTTACCAGAATGACACGTGATTGCCCTAATACACATGTCATGTACGAGTCGTTTCATATATATTTCACGTCGTTAAATTATTTACGCGGATGGTCAAAACGTGCTCAATTGACTATTTCTGTGTTATCAGTGCAATAATAAGAAGTTCTTCATTATTTTTGCGTAGTGCTTAAAGAACTGTATGCACTTAGGTGCGGTTCATTTGAAAATAATGTATGTTGATTAATAATTATCCTGATTCCTGACTTTCTAATCTTCTACTTAAACATCTAATTTAAAACTTTCCTTCCTAGGTATTTGTCATCATAATTCACTTTTTTGTACAAATGAAGGTTTTCAACCTCATGACTCATTGTTTCTACAGGCTAGGCGAGTCTCGGTTGCCTCAGAACAGGTTGTATGCTGTATACGCATACGTACCTACTTGAAGTGGGCAGGTGACTAATTAGAAAAGTGAGATAACTTGCGCTTTTGAGTCAAATTGAAGCAAAACCAGCTACACCCAGTTATACAGAGTGGCATTTAAAAGACAGTTCCGAAAACTTCGTTTGACATTTTGTTTTTTGATCCAGCAGGACAAAATTAATATTACGCGGATTAGCGACAATATCCTCTTGGACAACGACGTAAAGCGCCTTGACGTGTATATCATATTAATTGTTTTCTGCTATAAACCGCCATAATTCCATATAGCACGCTATACATATAAATATGTATTAATAAAATAATGTTTGGCGTATTTAATCGGTTTTTTTTTTAATTTGATTGATTATAGGCTTAAATAACAGTTTATTTCATCTCAATAGAGACCTCATATGAAGCGAGATATTTCACTTTGTTCCGAAAGGGTTGACAGCATTTTTTTTAAGTAAAAAAATGACACTATCTTTACTTTTTTTATTTATCATCTAGTTTAGATGCATTTTGACCGACAAAAAAGTCCCTATTCGTTTGTGCACCTTATCCAGGGAAACATTGTATATACTTACATATTATACACGTCGCATAAAATCGCCAAATTTCTGGGTAATGCTACTACAATACTTTGCGTATTTCCGTTGTGTCCATTGAATTCGAGGAATCGTACCCGAGCGTGACAATTGTTAGGCTAATGCGACCTTCACGGTCTATTGTGCGATTCAGACTTGAAAGATAAGTCTGCGGGTTCATATTTGTCACCTATTTTAAAAGTAAACTGAAAAGTTTTATTGGTCGAAATTGTATCGCCTATTCTTATTTATTCATACTAGTTTTAAGGTCGGTATGGTACAAAATTAGGACTCAAATGACAATATAATTAAAGTTTTACTCCTTTTGAAAAGGCAATTTGTTCTGTCAACAGAAGCTACTGATTATTTAATAATTAAAGATATATTTGTCTCTTTATTGTTATTGTGGACTTGATGCTTACACAAGTATAGGCGACGCATCGGCGTTGATTACTTTATTTGTAATAGTTAATCTCTTCTATTATTAGAAAATAATCCCAAATAATTTTAGCTAATGAACTTAAAAACCTATAATGTTGTTATTAAAAATAATAAATGTTTTCACTACAATTTTAAATACTCTGGGGAGAATAAACATTTTCTGTTTGAGTGTTATCCATAACTGGTGCATGATAGTGTACTGTCATTTCCGCTTAGATATACCGACAGTTACGCCTATTGAATAAATAAGTAATCTATACTAGAGCTAAATGTAGGTTGCTTTAGTACAATGATTTGAGTTTATTATGATGAACTATGAACTCTAACTCAAACCGTTTACGAGATAAAAGTTGAATAATTTTAAAAAGCTTCACAAGTACTAATTAATTATCAGTATTTTCTATTAAGTTGGTAATTGAAGCGAAGCCAACATTACTATACATTAAAGTACCATTTGCTTTTATGGTTTATTTAATGGTGTGAGGATGGCTAAAGCGATCTCAAAAACCTCGACATGCAATCTAAGATTATAAATGCGTTGCCAATCCTGAGGACTTGGAAAGTATCATTGTTAGTAATTTCTTCGGTGGTTTCTTCCTCGCCTTTCCACATACCTACCTGGAACAACAGCGCGAATACTGCTGCTTGGTTTCCGGATAGCTGCTAAGCTGGTTTTTTTTTATGTCAAGGAGAAGGCACACGAGCACTCAGGCCACCTGATGGTAAGTGGAATCTGAGACCCATAGACATTTGAATTCTCAAGACTATAATCCTAAGACCTCAAATGCGTTGCCAACCCTAAGGACTAAGATGGAATGCCTCTATGCTAGTTTTTAGCTTTCACCGGTTGTCTTATCCCCACACCGGAACGCAACAATGCGAACTCTGTTGATTGGCGGGTGGTTAATGGATAAGATGGTGGTAGCGATCCGGGCGAACCCCGCACAAGGCTAATAGTAACTAAAAATATTGATAATATACTAAACGCCACCCACTAACCGACCCGGAAGTATCTACCTACTCTTAATTCCCGTGTAATCACTCATGACACCAATTAATGTCCTCTTGTTCTCAGCACTCATTGTATCTGGTTGCAATGATTACGGAGAACGTAATGTAACCGACAGTTGTTAGTTTGTTATCAGTCAGTTAAACTCAGTAATAGTACCTCTAATATTAGGCATCTGTTTGAAATTATATTTGTAACCCCCGACGCAAAAAGAGGTGTTATAATTTTGACCGCTATGTGTGTCTGTCTGTAGCACCGTAGCTCATAAACGGGTTTTTATTTTTATTTTATAGCAGGTTTTCTAGCGGTAGTTCTTAGACATGTTTTATCAAAATCGGTTCAGCTGTTTCAAGGTCAATTTTTTTTTTTCCTGCGGTAGAGATCTTAGATGCATATTGTGACTAAATTTATACGTGTAGGAGGGGAGGGAGACGTTATTCGATATCGGGGTTGTAGACACTGACGCTCCTACTTATGTTTCTCGCCCTGTCATTTCCTTACTAAAATCTGCTAAAAATGAAAAACAAAGAAAATATTCTAATGCTGTTATAATGCGATATGCAACTTTAACTCCCCTCATAGCTACAGTAGACGGAGTTTTCGCAACACAAAATGTCTGCATTTGTCAAACACCTCGGAGTAGCTATTGCTGATCGATGGGACGGATCTTTAAGCTTAGTAATGGGATGGTTAAGAACACGCATTATTGTATATTTATTGCATTATGTTTTTGTATATTTTTCATAATAAAATTGACTATTTTATTCTTTCGTAAAAAAAATGTATTATAAAATTTAATTTGCAATTTAAACATTATATATAAAAAAAACCCGACGCAAAAGCCCTGTAAAAAGTTATCTGGGACTAGGCCTTTAACTTTAATGCTTAAATACTTAATTAGTAATATTTTGTGATTCAAGCGTCGTCGTTGCGTTGGGGACCGCTAAATAATTGAGATAAAAAACAAAAAACAGATTAACAATATTTTGTTTACTCTTTATACGTTTTAAATTTTGAATTATTTTTATGCCTAAATATAAAGATCCACTTTCTACAAATAAACTTACTATTTTAAAATATTTATATTATACAATGATAGACACAAAATGAAGAAGAGAAATATGCACGTCACAACCTTAAAAGACCCAGGTGATTCCTTTACCGTAGGGGCGTTGTCATAAACCAATTAGACTAGCCCCCTATTTCACCACACTGACAGTGACAGCTGACTGGTGACTTTTGGTATACATTGCAAAGTTAACAAGTTTTTACATACCTAAGTGGGATACATGTAAGCTGCGCCTGTGTAAGTTACACTGAAATGTCACCTGTCATTATCAGATTGCTAAAATAGTGGGCAGGCCACTCTTTTATCATCGAATTCCCAATATGCATTTTACTTCACAAATGTAGGTATTATTATAATCTGTAGCGCTACTAAGTAAATTGACGTTGACTACAATGATGTCTGTATTTTTTTCCCACAGTTGTATGTTATATTTATAGTTTTCATGTATGGCTATTGTTAAAATAAGTTTGTTAAAAACTTCCTGTAAGAGATGTCAGAGATATTTCAATTAAACCATGTTATGATAACATCATTCAGAAACTCTGTTAGCTCTAACACATCTTCGTTTAGTGAGAACGGTGGCTATCGTTTGGATTTTTGTACAGTTGGAGAGTCGGTGTTAGAAATAAAAACCCTCATCTGGTATTTGATAATGAAAATGCAATAATAATGATTATATATACGATATTATATACCCTGCGTAAAGCGTGATTTGTGTCGTCACTGATTCGCAGCTCTAAAAAGTCAAGACGCCCTACCTAAGATAAGAGATTTGCTTTGTTATCGCTCATAATGTATGGGATGACAGTTGAACAAGTGGTTTAACGTAATGCACGAGAATGTCATCCCATACTTTTTGAATGATAGAAAAGAAAAACATTAGTATCGTTTGCATCTTCGCTAGGGCCTAAGGTTCTTTCGACTTGTTTTTCGAAAGTTTGGGAGATGGTCTTTTTGGTAATATCTTATCAGGAGTCATAAACTAAACAACGTAAAGAACCTGCTTTAGAATATGCAAATGAATCCCTTTTATATGATACACCACTTGAACTAATTAATTTATGCCGCTTCCTGACTTGTCGGTATGCTTGCAGTAAAACGTACTGGCAGCGTAAACCCTGCGCTTTGATTGGTAGATGCCACCGGTTGCCTAGAAACCCTTACCGATTCCGTTTTACGCATACCGACAAGTCACCAAGCGGTCTAACTTGAAGAATTTCACCCCCCATAGCCTAGTCAATTACTCCTTTACCCCATATAGATTAAGCTAGACCGTTTTCGTTTTGTTAGCTGCTTCAAACAAAGCAAAAATTAACTCAAAACCTATTCAGGTAGCCAAAAGTAGTTCATTACAAATAAAGTATGACAAGGTGATAATATCCTGCATTACACTATAAAATCACATTGACCATCGCCCCAGATACAAGATCTCACATTGATCAATAAACAAAGTTTCCTGACCCGTGAGTCATCCTTAACAGTTAGTTTCCTCGTTGACTCATTGATCTCATTGGCGCCTGGGCATTGTCTCGCTAATATGTCGCTTTACGGTGTATTTTCTACGACTTCAACGTAGCGTAAGGCGTTAGAAGTCGTATCTGGTTGCTGGAATTGAGGTGAATTAAATAAGGTATTAAGCTCTAGGGTAGACAAGTTAAAACATAATGTGTCTCTTGAAGGTAGTTTGATGTGCATAGTGATAAAGTTCTCTAGTTAACAAAAAAAAAACTACTGTAAATGCTCCCCGACTAGTCTTATTGTTTTAGTTGGCGGTATGACCTTTCGCATGGTACGTCCGGATCGCTACCACCGTCTTAAGTTTTATTCTACCGCCAAGCAGCAGAGTTTGCATTGTTATGTTCCGATGTAGGGATCAGACAACCGTTGAAATTACTAGCATAGAGGCATTCCGTATTAGTCCTCAGGGTTGGCAACGCATTTGCAGTCTTAGGATTGCAGTTTTAAGATTATGGATTGTAGTCTTGCGAATGCAAATGTCTATGGGTCTCAGATCTTACTTACCATCAAGTGGCCCGTGTGAACCCTATGCCGTAAAAGAACAGAAAGCTTAAGGCTCAGTTTAATTTCAGCAGGTCTTATGTCGTTTGAAGGTTTGATCTTTTTGACATCTTGACCCAAGACCCCAAATAGTTACATAATGTAATGTGCCTACTTTGGACATTTTAATGTGATGTTATTTGTTTAATAAATTATTCAAGATTGTCGTTAATGGAGCTAAATAAGATAATAGATGAACAGTTTAAGTGTAAATGTGTTAATTGCACCATTTGGCAAAAGTGAAGTTTACTAAATAGGGTAATTATGGTATACCTACTGTCGCTGGTAAAATATTGTGAACTAGCTTGTACAAATTTTACGAGAAAACTGTTATTTTTTTGAAGAAAAAATATGCGGGTTGATTCCATGGAAGAAAAATATTCCAGCAGAAATACTTAAAAAAAACTGGGCACTGAAAACTGGATTTTAACACATTAAAATCCCAAAGAACTGTATGTGCTCTTAACTGTAATAGTAACAGATCTAAGACGTGTCGTAGATAACTTCTAAAAGCATTCGTTGATTTTAAATACCTACCACTTATAAAAATACAGTTTCTTACCCTTTAAATAAGGCAACCGCTCGTAAAAACTAATAACACATGTCATGTTAATATTACGCCTCAATGTGAATTCTTTTATGTTGGTTTTTGTATACTCACAAAAAATCTCTCGAGAAAGACGAACATTACCAGTCTTTGCGCCTATCCGTTTCGTTATGTAATTTTTTGATGCTTATGATCAGTCCGAAAATAATTGAAAATTTCGATTGTGTAATAAAAAAATTCAATATCGGCTTGCATCGACAATGAACCATTTTTGTTTACCATACCAAAGTATGCTTCTTTGTTTGTTTATACCGGGAAGCCGCATGGAATGTGCGTCAGAGTAAAGAATGCGCATCCGCTAAAATGTCAACAAACTCGTTTATACGAACGGAGATTATTTATTAGATTCACTCTTATTTAAAACATTGCAGAAGACGGTAAGTAGCTATAGCTTTACCGGTAATTTGCAAAAGTATATTTTAGTGTTATCTTCCTGAAGCAGCACCCGTCACTTGTGATATATACCTACACAGTTTTTAATCTGATTAATATAATAACAAACCTGTAAATCATCGAGCACAAGCTGCAGAATCCCTCGTCCCAGCAAATGAGTATGCGGCGGAACGACCAGGGCATGCACCCTCTCCAGTAACCCGGGCAACGCGCTTGGGTCGTGGGATACACACCACTCCGCGAAGTCTTCCAACGTGCTCCTCTCCAACTCCTGTTGAAGATTTACGTACTCCCTCATCTGCCTGTCAGCTGACGCGACCCGACTTAACAGATCCGCCATCTCGTGGAGTCTCAACTCTAGTCTCGCCCCCCGACCCCCGCTTTTAGCTAACAATTCGGCCACCGCAGCAGTCTTCTCCACCCCCAACTCCAACCGCTGAATCGCACGTGACACTTGAGCCAAGCGCGCCAAAATCACTTTTTCCTTTCTTTTAATAATGGGTAGGTCTACCCCTCCGGAAGCGTTGAAAGGCTTGCCTATAACATCCCAGGAGTTTAATATTTCCTCGCCGATTTCCTTCCCTAGCTTTATCACGTCGAGAGCATCGTCGACTAGGCCGCGCGCGCATGCCGTGAAAGCGAAAATCGCGAGAAGCGTGCGCAACAGTCGAACAGTCATGGCGGAGGACGCGCGACCACTGGCGCGTTGCGATCGAGGTCGCCGGGTGGCCAGCGCGCGTTTATAAAACACCCAAAACTAGGGTTTATTGTTTATAATAATATTTTGCTACCGTTTCTTTATTTAACAATATTCTAAGTTAAGAAACCGGTTAAGTTACGTTAGTGATTCCGTATAACTGTGTAGACGGGTTTAGCTTCAGGTTTAGCACTTGTAGGAGTTGTAGGTAATGCAGTTCTTGTTTTACTTGGCGAAGTCCGCGTTTCTTATAGTTAGATGGTAAATTATGCCATTTATTTTTGATTAATAAACTACGATCACGATCTCTATGGTTAACTATTTGTATTTCTGTCAGTCAAATATTAACTCGTGCCAATGACACAACGTATTGAATTAACCGATGATGTACCAAAATATATCTAATTTTATTCTTATAATAACATGATTCATAGTTGGACGCTGTTACGCAATAATGTGTCAATCCTCAGTGAGATAATTCTAGGTTGTCATTTTTTTGCTAAATAATTGTGGGATAACACATTTTTGCGTAACAGCATCCAGTTGACAGTTCCATTCATTTAACATACCTAAAAAAATTAGTTCAAAATCATAATAAACTCCTGTTTCCTCATAACATAAAGACGTTTCTTGTGTATCACCGACATACTTGTACATCTTATTACAAAATTTACTATAAAGATTCTTATTTATGCGGAAAAACAACAAAAAATATTACCAAAACAGCAAAAGTTGTGTAACATAGCAACACTACCGAGTAAATTCCCGCTACCCGCCGTAATGACAACAAACCTTTTGTATTGGCACTCCTCACCCACTTTTTTGTTGCTAGTTTTTCAACGGACGGGGGTTTTTATGTTAAATGCCACACGTGTTTATTATTTCTATACCTGCCAGTTTGTAACAAACACGAAGTTGTGATCTGATAGTGAAGACATCTTCTAACAATAGTTTTGCTATATAATTATTTAGTTATTGTCATTTGACATGACATAGGTATTCTATTTTGGAAATATGTACGTTGTGGTTTGAAAAGGCTTTTAAAAAAAGCATTACATAAAAGATAGAATTAATTTTTACCTTGTAAAATGTACAACGAAACTTGATACAAAGATCTGCCATGTTGCGTATCATTTCGTTGGTTGAAAAATAATATGCTCTCCATCTTAAAATTACACAGCATTATTCCACGTAGTCGTAGTGTCATCGTAGATGCAATTTGGTAATAAGATAAACTTGGTCAATACTTTTAGGTAATCTATCAAGTATTTAATTTTGTCTTTATGTGTACCCACATAGTGTCCTTAAGTTGGGAAGAATTTATTTCTGCTAACATTATAATAAATATTATAAATTACAAAACCCCATCTAAACGTGCACTATACTCTGTTAGATCTAGGATCTGTTTCAATCACTTACTTTACTATACTCACAAAATAATATTTGTTTTCCTGAACGGTGTCGCTAGGTTTGTACCAATGTGGTAATGATGTATGGTATTCGAATCATTTTTGTGTACGAGGACCTTAAAATAATATACTATACAGAGCAAATGGCTGTTATAAAGCACTTGGTGCATTCAACTCCCCTCAATGATTTTCGTAAGTACAGAGGGGTCTGGCTGATTTAATCCTGCCCGCATGATAGCCTAAATTGTATATGAATTCGGTCAATACTTACTTTGAAATATAGTTAGGTGCCGCGCTTTTATTATACTTTTCCTTCGCCCATCATGCTTTAATATTGTAATTATATTGTTGACGTTATGAGTTTCTATTCACTTGACGGTAAGTAGTGAGTAAAAGTCTTGACGTCAGCAATATGAAATAGAGACCCTGCAAAAAGAAATTTATGTATCATTGGTCTAATATTCCTAATTCTAACATAGACATGATTAAAAAAATGAGATTGGATATTGATTTGAAGTTAACTATTCCACATTGTGCCATCTTGCTTCTTAATCATATTGTTATTTTAATGTCAGCCTTTGTTTACGAGACTGAGATAACTGTTATAAAATCAACAGTGTGATTACGTTATCGAAGTAAGGTGGGTTATCCAAAGTAGAATAGGAATTGGTTGCTCCTTATTTCACGTCAATACGAGCTTTGGTTTGAATGTCTTCAAAAAACTTTAAATTAGTAATTAAGGTAGTCTTGACGATCAAATTTACAACTTAAACAGCTTATGTTTTCGTTGCTGTGAAATTCAACTAAAACAAAGTAATAATTATAAGTTTAGTTTCGTGTTATTAATTTATTATATAAACATCACGGCCAAAACTGTTGTGAAAACTACAAAGCATCATTAGTATTATGGACGAGCTTCTCGACATTAGGTTTAATCTTAACCTCCTCTCTCCCCACACAGAGTCTATTCTACGAGATCCTGGCGGGGATATGGGTGCGCAACGGCCTCCAGATCAAGGGGCAGGCGATGACCTACATCCAGGCGAACTTCTGCAACTCCATGGTCGACATGGACATCTACTGGCTGCAGATCTGCGCCGCCCACCTACCCGCTGATAACTTCCTGGATATGTGCATTGACATGTAAGTTATCGTAAAGTTTACTCTACTGTGAATTACTAGCAGTATCTCGATTATATATTCGTACTAGAGACCCGCCCTCGCTTCGCTTCGGTTGATGCGAGTTATCTGTAACACACGTATACAATGATGGTGAGAACCGCATCAAAATCCGTTGCGTGGTAAACCACCCCCTACTCCTACAGGAGGAGTTAGTGGACATACAGACATACACGTGGAAAGCGACTATATGTACTATGTAAAAAGATAATAATGGTAAAGAAGATAATAACTGACTGGCAGACTCCGCACAGCGTCAACCGCTGGATCTAGGGACCAAAGACATTTTGTAGGGAGTATTCTTTGGGTATCCTAATAGGTGCACCTAGGAAAAGATTCGAAAAATGACCCTTAACGGGAAGAGATAGGGGGGAGTAGGAAACTAATTCTACGCGTACGAAGTCGCGAGTGTCCTCTTAATGGGTCCCACACAAGAGGGGTGTTATAAGTTTAACGTGTGCATTTGTGTATGAGTGTATCTATGCGTCTACCTGTGGTATCGTATCTTCCAACAATTGGACCGATTTGGACGTGTATGCAATGTTTAATAAAATACGAGCATTGAGAACCTTTTACAATAACAGAACAAGTGATCGGGCCGGACAATGGGCGCCAAAATGGTTTTGCATAATTTTATTACATATTTTATAGCGAGCAACATTTTATTGACACAGATGGAGGGGACATTGTACTCCCCTAGCGTTATTGCGGTGCACTCTTAATGTTTCAGCCGTAAACAATTGAATGATCTATGGTGACAGTGCGTTTTTTTTGGTTAATTGGTCTAATCTCGACTCCTCGTGTAATAATAATAATACACTGGTAAACAACTTGGCGTACTTGTGCAAAATTACACAATTATTAAAAAGTCTTTATTAAAGTTGTTGGTATTTCTGTAGCTCCTGGCTACTCCACTCTAGGAATGAAGGCGTGAGTGTATGTATGTGTTAATTAATTTAATATTTGGAAGAGATCCCATATGAGTCAAGTCTGTCTATGTATTATATCGATGCAAATATGTTTTGTAATGGTTTATGTACAATAGAGGGTTTACATACAGACATACATTAAAAGAGTAAGAGAGAGGTAAAGATAAATACCAGTTGACAATCTTACATAAATTGACCTAATCCCAAACTAAAGCTAATGGCTTTTACGATGATGAAGATGATGATTGTGAGTCAGGTTTCTAGTCGAGGTGCAAAAATACCAAATTTTCTGAAACATGTTTTAGTGGTCAAAGATCTCACTATAGTTCCCAAAGAATCACCGCAAGTGAAATACCGAAAGTTTCGTTTGGAAGACTTTCAGACCACATATTGTTACTTTATTTCCGTTTGTATCAGGTTTGGGGTGCGCGAGTGGCTGAGCATGCTGCCGATGCCGCCGGTGCAAGCTTCGGAGCAGGACGCCATGGTCGAGGGGCTGCTCACCTTCCTCGCCATCCTCGTCTCTTCAAGGACTAATCTCGGTAACATACAACACAACATGCACTTTTGAAACGTTAAATACTGCAGTGAATCTGTTGGGTTGATAAGGATAGTTAAATTATTCAATATAATTTACTTCTTTGTAAAAAAAGAAGACTGTTGATTGTTTTTTGTTTCAGCATTTTTTTAAATTAAATTACATATTGCGTTTCTCAAGAGTTGCAAGTCGCTTTGGTTATAATTGGCATAGTATCGAAATGAGTCTAATTCTAATGGCATGACAATATCTATCTATCTCGAAAATTACATTTCAATAAAAATAAACGAAAGACGTAAATTATGGCGATTTTAAATTCACAACTAAATCGTAAAACTGCTATTATTTCCAGATAGTTAACATAATTTACATACATATTTTTAAAATCTTGTATAGGTAACGATGAGCTGACGCAGTCCCGGCTGGAAGTCAGCACGCTACTCGCCGCTGGAGACAAGACACACTCTCAGCTGCTCGAGCTGATGCCGGAGCGGTCGGGCAACGCCCACACCAGAAACTTCGAGACTGTGCTCAAAGAGGTAACGGATCTCCAGGAGATGGCGTTGGCGTTATATTGTAGAAGAGTCCCCCGAAATGTTAAATTGATTTTTCCGAGACTAAAAAGAGGAGTAGTAAGCATGCTCCTGGCGTCTGGAATCAAGACACTGACACCTGCTTAAACTGATGCCAGAGCGGACTGGCAACGCTTACATGAGAGACCGTGCTCAGAGTAGTAACAGATCTTTGGCGGTAGCATGACATTTCTGTCGTCTAGGAATTTCCCTCGAACCT
Organism: Acleris holmiana; assembly: GCA_949316455.1. Classification (NCBI taxonomy): domain Eukaryota; kingdom Metazoa; phylum Arthropoda; class Insecta; order Lepidoptera; family Tortricidae; genus Acleris; species Acleris holmiana. Next base: position 12,208,348 of record OX438773.1, on the reverse strand, counting down.
GTTAGCGTCTTGATTATTTAATTGATTATAATCTATTGACCTGACTTTTCGACTGTGGCTTCAATGTGGCGGTGGTCATTTAATATTGCAACTAGTTCCATCTAATTACTCTACCACGTCAAGCTCTTGTTGTCGAACTGAATTAAACGTCTGCACCTTTTCAGCTATCAACGTACCGACCCCCTCCGCGCGGCTCAGAAAACCTAGAACAAGGCCTGTTCGTACCAACCCCTCTGGTATGGCAGAAGTACTACGACCCGCTACATGTTCTGCGGAGAGCCGTGCACCGAAGAGATTTCCACGCTTCTATGGAACGGTTCACGGCATAGTAAGTTTGTAATACTTTTATGCCATTACCCCGTGTAACAACACAGCGGCAACAGCCGAGTTAGAATAGTGCCACTCCATGTCTTCCCGTGGATATCGTAAGATACTAAGGAAATAAAGGCTTGTAGTACTTTTCGGTGATGGGCTTGCAACCTGTCACTAATAGGTACACTGTACAAGTTTTCTTTGATTAATAATAGTAGATTATACACCGAGGGGATAAAGCACAGTTTTATGTCACGGGCGCGATATTGAATCCTGAACGTAACGAAGGACTCCAGATTTAACTCCCGAGCGCAGCGAGGGTGTTACGAGTTAATTCCCGAGCGAAGCGAGCGCAGTGAGGGGTTCAAGCGCGCCCAAGACGAAAACAGCTTTATCCCCGAGGAGTGTACTCTACTTTTCTCACCTTTTGCGAGACAATAAAAAAGCGAGTCTACTAAAAACAGCGTTTTATTATAGTAAATTAAAATTAAAAGTGAAAATTGATATTTGAGACATTAGTCCAGTTGTGGAAAGACAATATTTATTTAAAACTTTGCAGTTATCACCAATGTATTTTATTACAGCGTCTTACAATACTCGCGGCTTTTGTTTAATTTCAAATGTGTTCCATTCAGCTTGCCGTGGCCAGCTCGATTTTAGAAAATGTTCGATTTTCAAATTAGGTTCGACGCGGCGGTGGCGGCGGCGCCGCGCCCGGCCTTCGAGTATTAGTTGATCTTTTATTACGAAATTAGACTTTAAGGCCATTGTAATAAGAACTATGAAAAGTGAAAATATTACAACCCAGCGAGTTATAATGAGATTCAGTACAACATTACACCCCGGCTAAAGCCAAGGGCTTTAATGAGTTGGTTTGCGTAAGGTTTGCATGATATGTAATTTGGCATTGTCGAGCAGGTGGTGTGAAAATTACAGTAATTTTAAATGACGCGTTTATGCAATGATTTAGGTAGGTACTGATAATGGCATAAATTCGCAGCGTACGCGAGAAGCAGAAGGCGGAGGGGTCAGCGAGCACGAGTAAAGCCGGCGAGGGCGCCACGCTGTGGCCGCCGCTGCGGGCCGCCGCCGCGCCGCCGCCCGCCGCCGGCGACCCGCGGGCTCTATGCGCTTCAGGTATACTACTTCGTTTTTAGTTAGGCCACATTGTAATGAAAACAATATACAGTGTGTTACCGGCATGAGGGCTTTAAATGTAGGTATCGATTCTACTCCTCAAATGGAACTCCTTTTGTTCTACGACTTTAAAAAATGAGGTAATTTTTATTTTTTATTTTTCATACAAAATAAATTAGTTCCCTGATTTTACTAGTAAAGTTCGAAAGTTTGATCACCTGTAACTTACTGTAAATTAAGTTATTTTCTAAGTCGTAGAACAAAAGATGTAGCATTTGAGGAGTAGAATCGATACCTACATTTAAAGCCCTCATGCCGGTAACACACTGTATAACGCATCAGGAGAGTACTTCTGAAAAATAACTAGTAAATTGATAAAAAGCCCCAATATAATAGCGACCCCTTATTTCAGAGCTGGTATCTCTTAAACAGCCTAACAGATTTTTATGCAACCTAGCGAAGAACCATCCCGAGTTTTCTTGTAAATAAAAGCCGCGATCAAATTGGTCTATCCGTTTCGGAGAAACGATGCCGAAGACACAGATGCACACGTTTGAAGATGGTATTTTGTTGTATTATTTTGTCTGTAGATCAAAGGAACCGACTGAGACCCTTATTTTGGCACCAATCAATAAAAATTACAGGACATTAACTTACTTTATTGAAACAAAAAATGTTGTCTGTAAAGTCTGTTTACAGACGATAATTATTTTTCGTGATAACGTCATAAGCCAAACGCTTAGCCGGATCTTGCCTCTCTGTCGCTTGTTCCGCGATCTCGCTTGCACGCCCGGCTCAGGCGGAACGTGAAAATGAGTCATGCTTTTTCGTGCGTCCTACCGGCGTTTATCGATTTATAAGACGTAACGTCAAAAATAAAAAATGTGAATTCAAATCGTTTTTAGTACTGAATCACCATAAAAAGCTACGAAAAACGAAAGAAATAAACATTATGGTATGTTCACTGTGATTAAAATCGTCAAATTTAAGACTAATAAGTTCATGGCTTGTACTTACATTACGTACCTACCTACAGATGATAATTTCGTTCGTTTAACCTGGCGAGATAATCAGCATTTTTCTTTCATTAGCGACATTAATATTAAATTGTATTTTTAAACTAGATAAGCATCTAAATGGTGGTGAGTGTTAGTTAACGTAGCGTGTGCTTCAGGCGTTCTCCACGGCGCGATACTGGCCGTGCTGCACCGCGGCGTGCACAGGCGCGCGCCGGACGCGAGCGCGCCGCACGCGCCGCCCGACCACGTGCTCGCGCTCGCCGTCTACCTGCTCGACGTGGGCGCCGAGCTGGCCGCCGAGCGCGCCAAGCAGCACAACGTGAGTTAACAACACACACCGCGCAAGGTTCACATTGCCATAGACATACGCTATTTTGCCGACAATTTGATACACATTGCAAAGTCCTAAAAATTCGTATGCTGATTTGCTAAGCTACTCCATGGTTACACAACGTTTATTAATAAGCAGTGATCGGAATAGGTAGTGCAATTTCGGGTGAATGACCTTAAACATTATACTTAATATGGATAAGATCCGGGACTCATATTATTTCACAGAATATTTTCTTGACATGAACTTAATTGAAGTTAAATGGAAAAATAAAAGTTTTTACATATTTCGTCAATGCGATATTCTATGCAAGCAAAATAATCGTTAAAATCATAAATTAAAACATAATTTCTGAACCAAACACGAACTTTAACACTTTGCAAATGAAATCAATCCCGGGGTTACTAGCTATATCCATATTCCATACTAAACTTACGCACCAAAGTCTCGCGAAATTACACTACCTATTCCGATCATTGTTAATAAGGGCATGAGTTGTTATCATTTGATAAAATAGAGGTGTTTTAGCATTGATACAGTACGTTTGATAAATAACATGAGAATTGAATATTGTAATAGATGACCATTTAAAAACATGCTTTCGGGTTTCTTAAGTTTGCCTTTTTTTTGTTGTAATGTTATATTGAATTCGGCAGCGCGACGTGTGTCCCGCGGGCGGTGAAGGAGGATCGCGAGGGCCCGTGGTGTCTGGGCGCGCGCTGCTCGCGGCGTTCGCGGGCTCCGTGTGCGACAACGCGCGCACCGTCGTGGCGCGCCTGCCGCCGCCGCGCCCCGCGCCCGCCGCGCCCGGGCCCGTCTACCCGCACCACGCGCACGCGCACTCCGACAGTCAGTACACTATTATACATACACAACTACACGTTCGCGGGCATCGAGAGAGAGAGTCGGTCCTGCACCGCTTGCGTCCATCGGTTCACCTGCCTGGAGGACTGTCCATGCTGCGTCTTCCCGTAGACGGACGCCATTCGAAAACTCTTCTACCCCATCGACCATCAGAGACATCTTACTGTTTACGTAAATGTATTATGCAAACTACACTCATCGATAATGTCCAAGGATCAAAAATGTATGTACAACCCATCATTTTATCGAATTCCACTTCATCAATTGCATCATTTTAGCGAATTTCATTTCATCGAACCCTAAATTCTGTTGAAACCATGATGTTTCCGGAATATATTTAACTTTAATGACGTAGGTTTAGGTTAGACTTGCGCCACCAAAGTAAAAACTGCTAGAAATGCCGCTCGGTGAAAAGAAAACTCTGACCCATCTACATTATTTTGATATTATTGCATTGTACTGCGTTGTGATACATTGCAAAATATCAATGTTATGAATTTTGAAATTGATATTTTTGATCCTTACACATTTTGATGTGTGAATGAGCCTTAAAAAAATACCCATTCTCAGGTGACACGGAGTGGGAGCCGTCGGAAGCGGAGACGGCAAGATTACCACCTATGAAGTCTGCGTTGATATCTGCCATGAGCACAGCTCTAGCCGTCCCGCCGCCATTGGAGGTAAACCAGTCACCACATTCACCGTCAGACCACTTGATTTCTATTTGATAGACTTAAGTAGCTCGTAACGTTTACGGCGACTTTTTGCAGTAATTTAGTAGCGATGCAATCGCTGGTCGTGTACCCTCACACACTTATGTAGCTGCACGGGCTTAACTGGCTGAAATAATAGGGTTGTAAATAGAAAGTAGTGACTTCAAATACACCTTGTCGCGAATAGCGTCTTTAAGTGTTAGATAAGACGGTTTAAATTAAAACGAAGGGCATATCGATATTGATACATTTGTATTAAAAACAGCAGGTAAGAACACTTGCAAGTAAACACGATTCTGCATCATTACTATCGCGATACAGCCACGGTAGAGCATCGGAAGAAATGAAAAATGTGTGAAAAATATATGTTTGCTTTTGCAGATGGTAAGAAACTTGTCGGAGCCTGATGACCAATCTGATGCGGGCGGAGACGCGCCACAAATAATGGCTTTGGAGGTAGCTATTTAATTTTCAAAACCAACTACCTAAACTAGTGTGCTGTCCGTTTCTGTCGCTCAGAAACATCGTCCCTTAGAGCGAGAAAACTGATCGCACACGTTTTCGCGTTGCGACAATATAGACCCAGACCCGGACAGAATACATGGATATAAGTAGGTGAATAATTTTAGTCAGTTAATGACGATTAAGTAGTTCCTTAGTGACGATTTTTCATACATGAAGTAAAAGGAACAAGTTAATGTCTCTAAAATGTCTCGAGTACGGCGTTTAGTCTAACTTTGGAACAGGGTCTATATTATCTACCATATTTTTTTTAGTCATTTTGCGTTTTAGTCAGATTTAACGCAAGACATAATGTATTTTTTTAAGAAGTTATAAATCAAACCTAACCTAACCTCGTCTACTAGATGTTTAAGAAATTCTGATATGTTAACGGTTTTAGCGATATACAAAATTATGACTATCAATAACTATGTCAACAATGACCCAAAAAAAAAAGAGAAACAACGGGCTCCCATTCTGTCTTTGTTACTATGCTCCTGTTGGTAACGGCGACGTGTTGTTCTCAGAGCGGCAGCAGCATGGACAGCCAGGCGCTGGCGCTGCCGATGGCGCTGGACCTGCACCCCGACATGACGTTGGCGCTCGCCGCCAGCGCCACCGTGCCCGCCATTATACCCATCGAATACGGTCAGTCGCTACTCAACCCAGCAGACTCACTTGGAGCGGACATGAACGGCCAGTGTGTGTGAATTCTAGTTGTGGTAGACTGAAACTCTCACGCTCTCGACGAATCTGAGCGGCACAGCCTGAGGCATGCTCACCTCGCGCGGCAAGCTGCTCGCGAGCCAAATTGTTGCATATAAACATGCGCAGGTGAGGCAACGTGCTGGCCGCGAGCCGACATTTCAAAATGGCGTCGGACACGATGACAGCCGCGGCTGTGTTTATCAGACTTCACCGAATTATTAACAAAAAGAAGAAGACATTGCCTCGGCGGTGGAAAGGCTCAGCAACTTTATCAAATTTGTACGCGCCTCGCCCACAGACGGGTTAGAACTTGTCGTTCTGCCCGCGGCTCGCTCGGATACACGTCCAATTTACGCAAGGCGCACACTCTGAGACGCCTTTGAGCACGGTCACCGACTCTCGGCGGCTCGCCGCGCGCTGCTCGTGAGCTACTCGCGCACAGCGCGTGAGCACGTACGAATTCGATTAAAATAGGTGAGCCGTGCGTGCCTCAACTCGAGGCTGCTCTAATTTGTACCCACCTTTTAATGGGTCTGGATATCTATACTCGCGCCGCGCCATTATAACATGTCAATTTTGATTGCTGTCAACTCAGTACAAAATATAACCTTAAACGTGCCTCAAGCACATCGGTACAAAATGTACAGACGTTTTAGAACGTCACGAATATAGCGCGCAAATACTATGACTAAACCATAAAATGTCGCGACGAATAGTCGAGTACAATAAAGGCCCATCTACATTATACAACTTTCTTGTACAAGAATCTGCAACAATTGTATGCAATTATTTCCTGCCAATACTTAAGGTAAGGTTTAGACTGATAAATTTTATGACTTCCTCATTTTTTTTTGTATGGAATGTGCGAAATAGTAGTTTATGCAACAGTTGTATAAGAGAGGTCAAAAAAGACGAGTGGTGTGGTTACGATGTGAGCCGCAGGCGAACATCGTAAAGCAAGACGCCACGAGTATTTTTTGACTTAGTTATACACCGTTGCATACAATACTTTTTCTACGACTAGGTTTCAAATAAAATGCAAAATTAAATTAACAAAATTGTATTAATATAACTAGGTTAGAATACGAACGAACGAAGCACAGAACAACAAACGAGCGGGAAACATTCGAAAACGACAAAATATGTCTATGGTTAACTTTGTTTTTAAATTGATGTGCACTTGTCTGGTTTTATATTTTAAAAAAAGTTGCACAATCGATTTAACTTGTGAAATAGGGACTAAAAAACACCTAATGATTTGAGAAATGAATTATTTTACCTCATTGGTCGTTTTTTATATAGCTGCATTCTGGTTGGTTGATACCATGTTTTTTTTTAAAGAGTTAAATTAGTAAACGAGAACCTAACGTTCCGATTGACAGTCAATGTATATTGTGATTGGTGGATTAATTTGGTGAAGTATTTTGATTGGTCGAATTAACATAGGTGTAAGCTTTGGCAGCTAGGCATGTCGTTTTGGCTCAAAAAAGCACAAGTGCTGTTAAGGGGAATAGACTAGATAGACTTTTCTACGGAAAGTTCTGCGGACATATTATCTATATTCTTATATTAGTGTTCGTGACTATATAAATGACAGATAAAAGTACAGGAGTAGGAAAAAAAAATTATAATATAAATGGGTCTTCAATAAATAATACCTTCTATGGTGGTAAAATGTAAGGTTTTGTGCAGACGTGACTGCGCCGGAGTGGAGTGTGAGCCTCCGCGAGGACTCCCCGCCGCTCGCGCACGCGCTGCCCTGCGCCGACCCCCAGCCGTCTAACAACTCGCAGGTACTTAGCTATATACAGAGTGTTTTTTTTAAATGGGACAGTATGGGGAAATCCGAATCTAAAGGAAATAGAGGAAAAGTGTCCAAGGAGACATTAGGTGTTTTTTTATGTAAACAAATTTGGCTCATTAAAATTTTTGGTCAAGCGTGAGTTGTTCTTAAAAAATTATAAAGTTGGTAATTTTTTTTTTTGACGCGGGTCGACTCTGTTTCATGTAAGGATTATTTCATTGTATGGAAAGAAAAAAATCTGAACAGTAGAAGTTGGTCAAATTTAATGAAAACTAATCTTCATACAATTGCAGTATTCGCCTTTTAATATTGTCACAAGTGCCTAGGCGTGTAAAAAAATATTTAAAATTATTCCATTTTTAAATTTCGATAATCGATAAGAGCTCCAGATGATTCAAGAGAAGAAAATTTTTTTTAATCTTCGTAAACATCATGGCACGCGATAGTCTTGAAATTATAAAAAAAAGAATTCAAATTTGGAACGTAAGTTATTTCTGCAGCAAAGAATTCAAATTTGGAACGTAAGTTATTTCTGCAGCTGTGATTTTGTTTCCAATCAGTTCATGCTTGTAATTTTATTCATCATGGCGTTAACTAATTCACATAAAGTTGATTTGATTGAGGCGTATTTTCTTAATTATCGCAGTAGAGATAATGCACTTAAGTGGTATCAAGAACGCTATCCTGACCGTGTAGTACCGAATCGCAAGATATTTGATAGTTTAATAAAGAACTTAAGACAGGAAGGCTGTTTCAAACCTAAGCGTAAAAGGCCGACGATAGTCAATAGTGAGTTCATAACTATTGCCGTATTGGGATATTTTGAAGCATATCCAAAAGCTTCGTTACGGGAAGCAGCTGAAACTATCGGTATTCATAAATCAACTGTAAGGAAGATATTGAAGGCTCATAAATACAAGTGTTACATAGAAGGTCGACTTGTACAAGCGTTACTACCTGGAGATAAAGACCGCAGGTTACATTTCTGTAATTGGTATGTGGCTCAGACTATTAGAAATAGATGTTTTCCTAATTTTATTATTTGGACTGATGAATGCAACTTTTCGAACAATGGCATGTACAACAGGAGAAATAACCATTACTGGTCAAAAATAAATCCGCTAAGAACTACAGAAACCCACAACCAAATCCGATTTTCTTTTAATTGTTGGTGTGCGATATTACATAACAGAATTTTTGCTATCAAAATTTACCAAGGAACGCTAAATAGTGAAAAATATCAGGAAATCTTGAACATGGCTGCAGATTTAGTAGATGAGACTATTAGCTTAAGGAACTTTGGTAAGATAATCTACCAACAAGATGGTGCACCAGCCCACAACAGTAGGGCAAGTAAACTGTGTTTGGACGAGCAGTTTCCAAACCGTTGGATGGGTACATATGGGCCGATAAAGTGGCCCCCACGATCGCCCGACTTAACGCCATTAGATTTTTTCTTATGGGGTTACCTTAAGGGTCGAATTTATGAATCCCGATACAACTCCGTACAAGAATTAAAAGATGCTGTTTACAACACTTTAAACACAATTCACCATAAGTCTCTGTTAAATGCAACTAGAAGTGTCTTGAAGCGTGCTCGTACCTGCATAAGACAAGACGGCGGCCACATCGAACATTTACTCAAGTAATAAACCAACTGTATGAAGATTAGTTTTCATTAAATTTTTTACACGCCTAGGCACTTGTAACAATATTAAAAGGCGAATACTGCAATTGTATGAAGATTAGTTTTCATTAAATTTGACCAACTTCTGCTGTTCAGATTTTTTTCTTTCCATACAATGAAATAATCCTTACATGAAACAGAGTCGACCCGCGTCAAAAAAAAAATTGACCAACTTTATAATTTTTTAAGAACAACTCACGCTTGACCAAAAATTTTAATGAGCCAAATTTGTTTACATAAAAAAACACCTAATGTCTCCTTGGACACTTTTCCTCTATCTCCTTTAGATTCGGATTTCCCCATACTGTCCCATTTAAAAAAAACACTCTGTATACCCTATCTACTTCAGTAATAGTACATTATTTCCTAGGCCCGGAAAGTACGGGATTGCCTGATGAGGTGGTTAGCGGGCCGAGCCTTGGTGAGGCCTGCTAAAAAACGAGTCGGACAATCCCATTTCTGCCGAGGCATATATAGTGATTTTCTCAATAAATGCGAGGAATTGATACATAAAATCACGCCTTCATTCCAGGGTAGGCACAGCTACAGAAATACCAACAAATCTAAAAAGACTTGTTTATATTTCTACATCCACATTTTGTACAATAAAGCGAAGAAAACACCGTCAACATTCGCCTTATACTAATTAAATATTGACATACTATGAATAATGTTTTAGAACTTTTATACCCTTGACAAATACAAAAGGCTCTTTACATACTGGAGGATCCTTTACTCTTGTTCACGAAAAATACGCTGTCCAAATGATACGATCTATCACTGGTGAACCCAGTACCATCTGAGTACATCACTTGTCTGTTAAATCATTTTTGGGTTAATTAAAAAACTTATAAGTAATGTAAATTTAAAGTGTAGTGCGCAGATATTCACCCCGGTTTGTATATTCAAGGTGCAACTCCATACAGCGACGGACGACTCGATCCCCGTGAACGAGTCGATAATTTCATTGCTGTTAAAGCTGCACTCGCAGCTGTCAGGCCGACTCGACTCGTTCTCGCTCGACGAGCCCGAGCCGCTGATCGACGAGCCAATCGGTGAGTACAATATTAAATTTACACAGGACGACGAAGCTAGAGTTCGATGTCTGCCAAACATAAAAGGGTCGCTTTTTAAAAAATTGTACATAGGGGCTTTAATTAAAATAAAACTTTATTGATTTCTTTGTGTAACGAAAGTTACCCATATAGTTTGTATGACTAACTTTCGTTATACAAAGGACGCGATCCTGATTCGGTTTTCATTAAGCCTTTAACTATGTTTTTTTTTTAAATCGACCTAGGTATGTTCCCTTTTCACACGAGCCTAGTGGTAAGTAAAGTTTTAAATTGTGTGATTATGTGTTCATAAGTCAAAGTTTTTAGGTTAAGTTTAAAAAAAAAATGTTTTAAATATAAACATAAAGAGACTGAAATTTTGTTGAAGAGTTAAATAACCAATAATAATAGACGATATATAAATCTAGATTCTAGAAGGGTCAGTCGGGATGTAAAGGATATATGTAGATGTACGATGTTCGTTTTGTTCGCAGGCGACGGGCCCCACTTCATCGGGCAAACACTACGCAAACTCGCGCGGTTGGACGCGCGCTGCGCCGCTGCCATCGAGCAGGTGCGCCACTCGCTGTGGCCGCACCAGCGCGAGCGCCAGGCCGAGCAGCGGAACAGGTAACCACCCAACCACTTGATCACAGTCTGTGGTGCGGTTGGTCCTCACTGATGAAACCTTACTTAAAGTCCATTTTTCTTACTTAAGCTAAGTAGTAAACAAATATCACTCGATATTCCGAAAGGATCACTCAATTTAAGTTACCACATAAAGTAATAAACATTAATTTAAACACAAACGCATTAATTTCCACTAAAAATTTACAAATATATTTTTTACCCAAAATCCATGAAACTCCTGATCACAGATTATCAAAACAAAATGTCAAATTATAATACGGTCGGGTACTGGAATCACTGAGAGATCAATAATCAGAGGACGTGGTGTATAAATGGTTTATTTAAATTATATTATAGCCGTTTCAATTGAAAAACAACTAAGAAGTTAACTTTAAAAAAATAGTTTTTGAACAAGTTTTGGTTACATTTTTTGTTCACTTTAGCAAAACTGTGCCTAGCGAGAACGGTCAGTTTATTATATTTTAATATGAGTATAGGCTGAAGTAGTCTTATTCCTAAACGAATATTTTTAGAGAACGGCGTGAGAAAGAGGAGCGCTCCCGGCGAGCGCGCGAGCGCCAACAACAGCTGATGAAGGAATTCCAGCGGAGACAGCAGCAGTTCCTCAGCGCCATGCAGCGCATGGAGCCCGAGCCCATGGACCTGGACGCGCCCGCTGACTACGACTGCGTCATCTGCAACACCAGCTCCGTCAGCACCCCCGACCACCCCATAGGGCTCGTGGTGCTACTGCAGGTGGGTGAAGTGCTTGACCTCCTTTTTCTCTTTTTTCCCTATCCCACTGTCATGGCCCCTAAACATGATGAATGTAAAACCAATATTAGGATGACCAGCTATAACTGGGTAGTTCGATACGTAATCAAGTCCTAATATTTCAAATAAATAGCCTGTACAGTTTGGCTTATCAGGGTTCCCCATAAAGTTCTGAAGCAAATTCTAAGTTATGCTTTGCTTTTGCTTTTTGTAAGTTTTCACTTCTACCTAGTGGCCATTAGCACTCACCTGGCGGTAGGAACTTGTGAAGGGTACATCCGGATACCTACCCCCATCTTATCCACTAACCTACCGATTTGATATTGTTGGTCTCCCACACTGTTAGTGCTCGTGTTCCTTCTCTTCGCCGTAAAAATACTGAGTTCCTAAGCTAATAAGTAGTATCTCAAACTCAACAGTCAAAGCAAATTTAATCCTATTCTATTAGTAATAAGGTTGCATTTGCTACAGGAGTTTTGTCTGAGATACTGCCATTTGTGACAGCAGGGTAGAGATGAGATATTGTAGCTGGAGTTTTAAAACATGATAGGTTATTTAAAATGCGGTTGGCATATGTTTTATTACTGTTAATGTTTGTTGGTCGTCAGTCGACGTCGGTGCTGGGGCACCGACGCGCGGCGGGCGGCGGCGCGGCGGCGCTGGCGCTGTCGGAGCGCGAGGGCGCGCGCCTCGCCGAGCAGCGTGACGCCACCGCCGCCGCGCACTTCTACCGCCTGCACGACGACTTCCAGCAGCACTTCGACCAGGTACACGCGGCGCCGCACCCTCACCTGCGAACATTCCACTCCTTCCTAGCTCGCCGAACTTTATACAACCTAACCCATATACACTTTATTTGCCTCCTGCCACATGGCTCCAATGGGGATAAAAAGTTAAAAATGTTAATTCTTGATACTGTTTTTTTCTAACTCGGGAAAGTCTGAATAAAACAAAACATCATCGACATCACACAACTATCATTTTCTCTGACACGCTTGGAAATGTCAGTCTAAAGCCACAATTACTACTTCAGTCGCCAAGCTAACTAGCCAACAAACGTCGTTTTCACATTAGTATGTTCGCCTACTGCGGTCACATAATTAGGTGGTTGCAGCTGTCGTTCGCTAAATGCGGCTGACTACTGTGTTCCTTAACTTCTTGCGATTGCCGCATGCAACATGCAGCGAACGACTCGGTGTAATTGCTTTTCTGTTGCGAAAACAGGCGGCAAAGTTTAACGTTCCGGGTCAAATTAAAATTTTAACATTTTTTATGACTTGCCAACGGTAGCAACCACAAAAAAAAAGACATTTTATTATTTCTCGCGTTTTTTTTTATTTTTAAAGGTGTTTGGTAGTCCAAGTAGTAATCCTAGTGGATAACTAACTCCAAGCAGTCAAAAGTTATTCCATGTTTATTTTACTTTTGAAATGTCATACGGCCGTTACGAACGGCATTTACAAAGTATTTAAAGTGCATAAATTTTTTTTTACTTTTTAATCGTTGATAAACGAAAAAAAATGTGCGTATTAAGTTGAATGGGTGTTGGATGTCGTTGAATATGTTGTTTGTCGCAGGAGTCGTGGCTGCTGAGCGTGAGCGTGGGCCTGGAGGGCGGCGTGCACGTGGCGTCGTGCGGGCACCACCTGCACCTGCGCTGCCTGCAGGCGTACCTGCGGTCGCTGGCGGCGCCGGCGCGGCCGCACAACCTGCACGTGGCGGGCGGCGAGTTCCTGTGCCCCGTGTGCCGGCAGCTCGCCAACTCCGTGCTGCCGCTGCCGCCCGCCGCGCCCGCGCCGCCCGCCGCGCCCGCGCCGCCGCACCACGCCGTCGACCTGCTGCTGCGCGCGCGCAGCCCGCCCGACACGGTCAGCGACCACACCACACAACCACTATAACATAACACCCTCTACATATATTAATAACACACAAACGATAAACGGGGCGCTTTCAAAAAAAATATATTTAAAAACAAAATCACGATCGCATTATTTATGTAACGAAACTTAGTCATACAAACTATATGGGTGGGCATTTTCAAAATAAAGTGTACCCTAGTTAAGGAAAGTTAAAAAACGTTAACTTTTGTCATACAGTTTTGGCAACGTTTTTTTTCGACGTAGTGTTCGTAACACAAAGGTATCAATTAAGTTTTATTTTAGTTAAAAGTCCTAACCTATGTACATTTTTTTTGAAAACGTCCCATAAACGTGTCATTTTCCTTAATTTTAGGTTTTTTTTATAATTTACACCAAAGTTATTTTTTGGTAACCAAAATTTCTGCAATATTTTGTATACGTTCTTTAATCAAAAATGTAATCTGGTAAATAATATAAGAATCAAAATTATAGAATAAGTTGGTAACAATATAAGAGAAATCAACGACTGTAAAAAAACTTAACAGATTTACTAACTTTTAAATATAATCATCAAACCATACTTACCCTTAACATACTTTGGTTTTCTAGAATACACTACAATGTACACACTTCCGCATTCCCCAAACAGTTGCACTGTTAGTTTCACTAACGATATTTCTTTGCAGTCTTCTACCGCCCTCTCGGAAGCTATGAATAAAGCGATGGAAGACATGACTGAAACTGCGAGTAGCAAGCTCAGACAGCGCTATGGTTCCTCGCCCGCCGCCATCTTTACATTCGTGACGTCACTGGTTCGCACTAATCTAGAGTGCGAGCTGATTCAACGAGGCGGATCGCTGGTCACGCAGGAGCTGCCGGCTACCTCTGCGACGGAAGCGAGACCGAGATATAAGCCCAGGAATGACTGCATAGGTACGTATGACGAACATCGCAAATCGTGTCATCGCTAATTTTATATATAATTGCCTACCTACTGTATTGTGGAGGAAATGATGTCTTGAATGGTTTTTTATGATATGTCCTAAAACGCAAAACATGTGAAATTAAAGAAACTTTTTGTCGGTCGGTACCTATTGTGGACACGTTCAATTGTATTTTAAAGCCATAAATTGTGGTGCCCGACCGATAAAAAGTCAATCCTGACCTGTCATCGCAGTACAATTTATAACCTGTTATTGGATATGAGGTTATTATTTGTAAGTACTAAATTGCCAGATGTCATGCTTGACTTCCTATCGCACTGGTATTAATAGTATGTATGTTTTTTATTTTCTATTTATTTAGAACACAGTTATATTTAAATGCGATATAGAAGTATTTTTTATGCACAACACGTTGTTTTTTACTTGATTAAAAAAGTTGATTTGTTTACTTGTGTTAGAGGTCGTCCTAATACACCGCGACGATGCGATTATCGCGAATTTTACTTTCATTTGTTGTATCGGACAACGCCTTACACAATCTTTCGCTTGATTCGCTGTAGTAGTCTTTTGGGACATGATCGCCAGTTCAAAACCCTTGTATAATAGAAATGATTGAGACATGTGAATGATGTTCCCGCAGTGTCCCTGATGGTGGTGGCGGGAACGCACGCGCGCGTGATCAACGCCGCCAGCGACCTGGGCACGGCGGAGACGTGGGGCGAGCTGAGCCCGAGCGCGGAGCCGGCGGGCGCGGCGGCGCCGCCCGTGCCCGCCGCGGCGGCGCGCCCCGTGCCGCTGCTGCTGCGCGACCCGCTCGCGCTGCTCATGCACCTGCTGCTGCTGGCGCCGCCCGCGCCGCCCTACATGGACCCGCGTCAGTACCTCCACATAACTACTACTACCTATACTCTGCCACGACTCTAATTACAAAACATACCTTGGACATGCTAATTTACTCTAATTCCATTTTCTATGGAACTTTTCCGTTGTGCGGCCAAAATTAGTTTAGGCCACTTTCCGTCGCTCACCGGACCTTTTCCGCCTTCGTTGTTCATTATTTAACCACGCTTAGCTATATATGGTCCAACGTTTCGGTTCTCACCCATTTACCATTATAACTCGATAATCACTTTTTTAAATCAAGTAAAGCGTTTACAAAACTTGGTTTATTAATTTCATATTAAATTTAAGGTTAAATATCTGTTACAAAATTATACGCTTTAATAAAAATATAAAGTTTTTTTTTTCCAATTTAATTGACACAGAAGACCATAATGTTACAGCCCGTGCCAAACTTCTAGCTCTCTCTGAAGTTGCAATGCGCAGGTGTACAGTCAGCCACGTTATAATGTAATATAAATAATTTTAACGTATTATTATTTTTTCCTTGTAGTGATTGATAACTTATCTATTACTGATAAGTAACTCATCACATTTCAATAGTAAGTACCTACCTAAAATTAAGCAAGATAAATTAAAATGAACAATAAATTTAATTACAAAGAATTTAATATTTACAAAGATCCCACTTATTTGCTTGTCCATACTGAAGCTCCAGTAGCAGCCGAAACTCTTTTATGAACATGTTTAAGGTCAATTTGAATACCTTTTTCAGCTTCTTTCTTCATAAACTCCGATACATTATAAATGATTTTTCTAGCTTGCTGCCTTAAAACGGTATTACGTCTAGGCATTTTAACAGCCTTTCAAAAACAAAACAGCAATAACAGTCACAAATAACATAAAAATAACAACTTAAAACAGTAACGTACAGACAAATAATAACAAAAACCTAATATCACGACGCGACGCGAACAAAATAGAACGGCGACTGTACTTTCCACAGGTGTGTTGCGTAGAAGCACTCGGCGCACACAGACTCACGAATAAACATGGCAAGCGCGGGGCAGCGCAAGAGTGAGGGGGGGTGTGCTCCCCCGTCTTTCCCGCTTACTTCCCCGCAGATACCTATAATCAGCTACTGCGCAGCAAATCGCCTCGTGTTCAGAGCGAGCTAGAAGTTTGGCGCGGGCTATACTTATAATATATTATATTATCTCTAGGCTTTTACATACCTAGAGAAAAATAAAATAAAAAATAAAAATACTCGTACTAGAATGTATTGATCGTGGGGTGGATCCAGGAACCTTCCTTTTCCGTTCAACCATGTTATATTCATCTTTCCTATCAGCCTACATTTCCCCAATATAAGGCCTATTTTTTCTGTCCATCTATTACAGAATTTATAATGCTTTGATCGATTGATAAACGATTGTTCGTTTCCAGAACACTTCAAGTGCATAGTGAGCTCGCTATACGCGCTCACGTACTACCAGATAGTGTGTCAGCTGATCGCGTGCGTGGGCGCCGCGGGGCGCGCGGAACTAGCCGCGCCGGCGCCGGACGCGCCCGGGCTGCGGCACGCCGCGCGCCTGCTGCTGGCCGCGCTCGCCGGCTCCGAGCTGTTCACCGAGGACGAGCCCGAGCCAGGCGAGCGCCCGCTCGTCGACCACATGGAGAGGCAGGTCCGTGCCACCCAAGCAACCAACCGCCACCTAATGTCATTCCTATCTTACGGAATTCATCTACTGTAGAAAAAATATGGATATGGGTTTTAAGCCCTTAGCGAAGCGTTTCACGCTGAGCATGCCGTCCCCAGTCATTCGCCCAATATATAGTTGTAGTAATAAGAATGAATGTTTTTCAGTTGCACGAGTTACTGCTTCCGTTCCTGCGCGTGGCGGCGCTGCTCCGACACCACATGTTCGGCAGCGCGCTGCCCGCCATCCCGTGCGCGGAGCTGGAGCTGGCCTGCCTGGTGGGCTACCTGGAGCTGTGCCCCGCGGGCGCGCCCGACCCGGCGCACGCCGCGCTGCCGCCGCACGCGCCCGCGCTGGCGCGCGCCGCCGCCCGCCGGCTGAGCCAGGCCGCCCGGGGGGGGCGACTCGCGGTAATATTACACTCGCCGCGCACTAGCTGCCACACTGCCTGGGGGCTACCTGGAGCTGTGCCCCGCGGGCGCGCCCGACCCGGCGCGCGCCGCCGCCCGCCGGCTGAGCCAGGCCGCCCGGGGGGGGCGACTCGCGGTAATATTACACTCGCCGCGCACTAGCTGCCACACTGCCTGGGGGCTACCTGGAGCTGTGCCCCGCGGGCGCGCCCGACCCGGCGCGCGCCGCCGCCCGCCGGCTGAGCCAGGCCGCCCGGGGGGGGCGACTCGCGGTAATATTACACTCGCCGCGCACTAGCTGCCACACTGCCTGGGGGCTACCTGGAGCTGTGCCCCGCGGGCGCGCCCGACCCGGCGCGCGCCGCCGCCCGCCGGCTGAGCCAGGCCGCCCGGGGGGGGCGACTCGCGGTAATATTACACTCGCCGCGCACTAGCTGCCACACTGCCTGGGGGCTACCTGGAGCTGTGCCCCGCGGGCGCGCCCGACCCGGCGCGCGCCGCCGCCCGCCGGCTGAGCCAGGCCGCCCGGGGGGGGCGACTCGCGGTAATATTACACTCGCCGCGCACTAGCTGCCACACTGCCTGGGGGCTACCTGGAGCTGTGCCCCGCGGGGAAACCAGACGAAAAAGATATATATTTCTGAATAACTCGGAAAAAGCTATGTTTTAGGTACATTATCTGCTCAGATCTTAACGGAAAAACTAATCAATAAACGAAACGAAAATTCGCCGATAGCATAACTCAGTGTGCCACAGTTATGCCAGTGCTAATATTACCGGTCATTTACAGTAGCTCAGCACATTAACCTAGCAACCAACGTTTACAGGGACAATTAAATTAATGACTGTTTAAAACTTAACGTCATATGATTTATCCGTGCAGGTCCGGCGCATCCTGCGCTCGCTGCACGTGGCGTGGCGCTCGCCCGCGCTGCTGACCCTGCCGCGCGACTACGACCGGCTGTTCTCGTACTACCACGAGCGCGTGTGCCTGCAGTGCGGCGCCGTGCCCAAGGAGGCCTCCGTGTGCCTGCTGTGCGGCACGCTCGTGTGCCTCAAGCAGCCCTGCTGCCGGCAGCACCAGGTGGCCGAGGCCGTGCAGGTGAGACACAACACTACACCTACTATGCCGCTCTACTCAATACTTCAATATTTGGATGTTAATACTAACTAGTGTTAAGGTTTGCCAACTGATACAGCACTAACGTACATAAATAAATGACTAGTTATTGCTAAAAACAGAGTACTTATCCTGTTACAGGCAAACACACACACATGCATTTTGATAATAATATCGTTAAATGGGAAGCAGTAAAAAAACTAAAAAAACTAAGAAAAAATAACAATAATAGATGAAGATAATTAAAACGGTAATAGATGCTCGAAACGTAGAATTATTATTTTATGAACTAATTTATTTACTGTTTGCTGAAACCAAAGTGACCTATAAAGATTATGTTTTTTATTATATGAATATGTTGCAGCACGCGATGGAGTGCGGCGGCGGCACGGGCATCTTTCTGGTGGTGACGTCGACGTACATCATCGTGATCCGCGGCCGCCGCGCCTGCCTGTGGGGCTCGCTCTACCTCGACGATTACGACGAGGAGGACCGCGATCTCAAGTCAGTACACCATTCTACATAAACTGCATCACATCTAACAAACATTCGGGTTCGAGGCAAGGCAGATAACAACTCAATCCTGTTGCATTCGTACAACTCTACGATAACGTACACACCAGTAAAACAATGCGAAATGTTATACTCTGATCTCGAGCTAAGACCGAACGGGACAGTTTTGACGGAACGTAAAGGAGCTCGGCCAAATAAATGGACTTTCAATTTGGACACAAGTTCCTGTGGAATAGAAATGACACTGAAGTTGAACCTTCCTATCGAGTTGCATGTTTAGATGTCACTTACATAGGATGGTACGATATTACTTTATAGCTATCACCACTATGGAGGGTACCTGAGAATGCGCGACAAGGGAACATATATATAATAACTCTCGAGATACGACAAGAGATTTATGAAAAGTGGATATATCCCTTCCATTTTGCGTTACTGAAGCGCATACCGCGATTCAGTTAGTTTACTCAGAGCCATCTTGAATCTTGGATCTTGGAATCTTGAGTCAGTTAAAACTGTTGAATGATCATGCAGTATTAAGTGGCCGCGATCACTAAACCTTTGTTTAAGTGCTAACTATTTATCAATATGTAAAAAGGTGTTTTATAAAAAAACGCGGGATTCTTACGAGGCTGTCTGTTTCAGGCGAGGCAAGCCGCTCTACCTATCGCAGGATCGCGCCGAGCTGCTGCAGGCGCAGTGGCTGGCGCACCGGTTCGACCACACCAAGCGCACGTGGGTGTGGCACCGCGACTCGCTCTGAGAGTCAGGTATGTGTTCACTCGCAGGTAACTTGTTATTTAATACAGTTGTTCAAAAAGTGGTACTTTTCGATGCTGTATATAACATGCGGGAAGTTGAATATTACGCACTTGTGCGTATTACTTTTCTATTTTTTTTTAATATAATTTTTTTCAACTTCCAAACCGTGCATCCAACCAAAGAGTTTGCATGTTTGACCACCCACTTTTTGATTACGTCATTTAGCATTGAAACTATACATAGGTAATATAATTTAAAATATTACATAAATAGATACATACACACATAAAATGTATCTAGGTAATATTTAAAAAAAAACAGCTCACCAATCTGAATTAGTATTACGAATGATCGGATAGTTGGGTATTAAGGTGTATTCACATTACACGATGCCGAAACCGAGCCCAGCCCACCACGGCGTAATGTGAATACACCTTTACGCATTATTTACCGCTGGTTAATAAAGGATTATACTTTTTGATTTTTAAATATAGGTAAATAAATTACGATGTGACATATTTTTTTATTTGGCTGAATGGTCACAACCGTTGCCATTTTATAAAGTCTGTGTCTGTAAAATTAAAAGTAAAATTGTCTCTTGTAATAGTTTTATTTACTGATTTATTTTTGTTTCATTGATATTTTTCCGCAAATGTATTAAAAAACCTCGTTTGATACACGTGCGGAACTGTCAAAATTTAACTCGTCCCGAGTCTTGTCACCTTGGGACGAGTGACACCTTAGGACTCGTGTAAAATTACATATTTTCCGCACTTGCATCAAAATGTACCTACTATTATATTCGACGTGATGCAACGTACCGCAGCGCCACAACAGTGCAAACCAGATCAGTTTATACACCATTAATAAATAAAAAATGAAGATCTCATTAGTCAATATTTCGCTGTGGTAAATGCTAGAAGGTTTACAGCAATTCGTATTACGAAATGATGAAAGTTTTTGGATATTCACGATTGTGTGTTTCAACAGGACGCATCAATCCGCTCAGGTGCCAGGTGGAATCAGACAGCGCGATCTCAAACGACGACGAATTCTATACCATAGCATCGAAAATACTTTACGTTGTTAGGAAACTAAATTCTAGTTTTCTTATAAATTACACCTTTAGAGGATGGATATGGAACAGATTAACAATTGTAGATATTAACTATAATAATAAAATGTACACAAAAATTAACACCAATAGTTGATATATTGCCGCAGTCAGCCTTAGATTTTTAATAGTTTGGAATAACAATCTATTTGACATATTGCGAAGCATTAAGTCTGACTGGACAGTGAGAAAATGAATGATAAAAATTATGTTTTATATCACTTTACTAAATCTTTGCCAGCTGATGCCGCATTACATTAAGTATTGCTTAAAATAACCAATATTTTTCTAAATACAGATACAAATTTTAGGTTGTATATAGAATAGCTTCTATTTTGTTAAATTAACTCTGTCTCTTATGTTAATGAGTTGAATTTTACATGTGATTTTTAAATGTTTTAATGTAATTTCGTTTCTTCGTGATTTTCTTAATGTGTTTGCATAAGTTTGGTTGTATTGAGACCGTCATGTAATGCCGTGTACCCGCCGGCATTCGAAGTCGTTGGACTGTATGGGCGTAATTATAAACTTACAGTTCCTTATTTGTCGCTTCGAATCCGCGAGGCACTGGGAACACGTCGAGAACCGCTTTTTGTGATCGTATGCTAGCGAGAACGCCAGCGCTCTTTACACTAGTCTATAAAGGGATGCTCATTTGCTCGAGATAATATATCAAATTAATTACTCGGGCCCACTATTACAAGATTCTATGTATTCAAAATCATCTTGTCCCAAGATACACACGGTTCAATTTCATTAACCAATAACGTTATAATAAATAAGTCTCTTATTGGGTTGCTTGTATATACGCCGGCCAATTAGTGGGGTCCCCCGGAGTGTTAGGGCTGTGAATATGTAAATTTCTGTTGACACGGTTGCCGATGTAACTTAGATTTTAAAATATTAAATTATTACTTTTTATTATACTTGCAATGTTTTCCCTTAGTCCAGTATACCGGACACTTTTTTATACTTTTTAATGACCTGTGAAGTCGAGGGTAGAGTTAAAAATGTGAAGTTTATTTTTAATATTTGGTTACAGCCTCTCTTTTTGGCAATCTAGGATTTCACCTTTGACTGAACTAAGCCAACTAAAATAGAATGTTCTGCGTGTGCAATGCATTGTTGTTAGTACGGAGTTTGTACGCGACTCCATTTACAATGTGTCACTGTTTGCGGTGAGACTACTTGTTTGTCGTACACACTATACTCCGTACCATAAGCCAGTTCAGAAATATATTTAAACAAACGTATAAAATAGCAGTTTTTTCATGACCCGTGAACTCATTTTGGTGTAATTTCAGTTTGTTAAAGTTATTCGTTCGTGAGATTTTGTGACGAATTGGGAATTCGTTGATTCTCAAGAACTATTCAATGACCTTGCCTTCCTATTTATGTCCTACACTTACGTGTTTTTTTAAATGTCGATGTTGTAATTCCCACGCGAAATGCAATGGTTCCTAGAATCAACCGGCCTTTGCGCTAAGGGGCAACGAGACAATAAGCAATGCTTAAAGGGAACATTGTGTTATATTTGTTGTTATTTGTATGTACGCAGTAGTTTAGGATCTGATTTCTTTCGTGCAATGTGGAGAACTGACTCCAAGATAATGTTAAGTTCCGGAGTACATTTTGGTGTCAAAATCGTGTTAAGTTATTGTTACTAAATTTTGTATGTACGGTTGCGATAAAGTAATTTAGAAATTTTAATTATGTTTCGATTTATGTATAAATCAATGTATTGTTTGTAATCAACGAATCGCTGATGATCCTATGACCTTTTCAATTCGATTTTAGTGAGCTAGCATTATTGGCTGTAACATTGAACTAAACGATATCTGCCTTAGTCGTCGACGTAGTTTTACATTAAACTGTATTGCAATGAGTTTTGGATCATATTGCCTAGAGCGTAGCGCAGTATTTCAATTTAGCCGGATTACATTTCCTCACCGCCATGTGCTAGCGGCACCCGACAAAATTAAATATTTGTTAACTCTTGTACGTATATTGTTCTTGTATATATTCAATAATTAAAGTTGTTGATATTTCAAACTGTCATTTTATTTACCTAGTCCTAGATCATACAGCCTCAGCCTATTTGCCTCATCTATCGCGATATTCACGATATTAGTAATATTCAGATGAACCGTTTAACTCATGGCTCTCGAGGGGCGGCGTAAGGTGTGACGTGGGCCACTGCTTACGGTCTCGCGGTTCGAGGGGCCTCGCGCCTCGAAGTACTTATGTACGGGAATCATTATCATTATTTTGATTCAGCGGCTACGGATGTTTTTCTTATGTTAGCGAGCGACCACACCGGAGGAACGTTGGCAAGTGGTTACCTCATTGAGGACCTTTTTTTTTCTGAGACACCTAATTACTGTGATGCTGTCCGAATATACATTTACACTTATTTTCATATTCGTGCGTATTGATTGAAGCCACCTGTCTCTATAATACTTATAAATGGTTTAGATGTCCTATAAATACACAAACGCATTTTCTCCTACATGGTGTGCAAAGTTCTGCGCTCAAATGCCGCGGCCAAATGAAAAATAACTTATTTACCAACGGCAGCAGGCGCGAAAAGTTTATGAAATATCATTATTCATTACCGTCGCGTTTTTTTGCTTTAACCTTTTCAACGCCTTACTTCAAATACAAATGCGTCACTCACACGCCAAACATTTATAAAAGTTATGCATAATTTAACTTAATCATGACAAAGACGATATCGTTATTATCGTGTAGAATCCCAGCCCAGGTTCTTTACTTAAGTTTTTCACCTATATACGTATGGATTAAGTTAAACTTTGCATTTCTTTTAGTACATGTTTGGCGTGTGAGTGGCGCATTTGTATTTGACGTAAGGCGTTGAAATGGTTAATGATATCCTCTATATGAGTAATTATATTATTTGATGATATCGGAGCCACGTGCCACAAGCAAACTTAACACGGACCGAGGTTTAGTCGAGGTCGCGCCGTCACCGCCAAAGAGAATATAACCACTACGTTTTAGTCGCCGCGTTCGGCCGTGGGCATCGAGCTGCAATAGGTAACACAAACTCCCTAAGGGCCGGAGACGAACCAATTTTCAATTTATACTTTGCTCAAGTTTTCCTTACTTTCACCTAGAACGCATATCCGGTAATTTTTACGGTAGGTATGCTAGTTTGGGGAAAGACCTGGGCAAGCAGGAGAATAAATTTTATAACTCTAAGATCTACTTATCGCTCTCCGGTGTTGGGTTTTGGAGCTGACATGTAAGGAAGATTTTTATTAAAATGAAAATGCAGTTTTGTTAAAAGTTTATATTATATTGTACATCAACTATGATTTGTTTAGAGGTAGAACATCCTACGCTTAAATTATACGGCTATCGTGGTTACAGACAAAGTATATCGAACAATCGCCGTGTCCGGATAGGCGGAGTGAGTTAACGCAACACAAAATATACACCAAATTAGTCCATTAAAATACCATTAGATCTAGGATCCCACTTCGCGAGTAGTCGTTGATCGATAGAGCTCCTTCAAAGCAATATCTGAAACTCAGGATAAAATATTTATACTCGTAAAATAGGATCACAAATTACTATGCACTCATAAAAAAAAAACTTTACTGAAACACATTGTGTTTTTTTTTTTCAAAAAAGATTTATCACAGAAAATAATTAATACTATCAAACAAAAGATGGCAACTCAATTATATGCACCAAACAAAAACGTCTTAATGCCAAATGATTACAATTAATTACTACACTATAAAAATAAAATAGATAAATATGTTTGTTCTCTAAAGTATGAGGATATTAAAAAAATAATATTAATCGAAATAAACAATCTCATATTTTTTAAATAATCGATAATAAGGAATGTAATTTCCAAGTTAAAAACCAATATGTTGTAGAGCAACATTTACACTTAAATATAAATCTGTTCGCAAACCAATATTAGTCCTTATTTATCAAAAACAGTCCATATTTTGATTAAGCACTGGTTACACTGGCAATCAATTGTTTTTTAAATAAAAATATACTAAGAAAGTACTAAGTAGTGCCATCATAAATTTATTGAACCTTTGGCTGCCGCAGCCAACACAACATACACTTGCAGGAAAAGCTGTGGCATAGTACAAACGATTCAACGTATAAATTATAAGTCACATGCTTTTCCTCAAAAGTGGCAAAACGACCAGTTCATTTAAATCATCTGCTGAAACAGCACACTAATAGTACATTGTAAACATACCTTACCTATTACACAAATAATCCCGCGTCATTCAATAATGCTATGTACACAACTATGTTATAATGTATAGTTTCTAAAAAACTCTGAACACATTTTTAATTAGATATGGGACATTTACTTGCTTCGTGCCCGTCCATACAGCCGCTCCAACCCAATCATATGGCACTAATATTTGTATGTAAAAATAATGGGACGTCAAATGTAAAGTCGGACAAGCGGGTACTGAAATACTATTCATACATATAAGTACATAATTATTAATAGGCCCCATTTACGCGATACCTAATAAGCATTTTACGTATATACGTGCGACATGAATATTACATAAGTACATTTTATTTTATATTTTATTAAATAATAAATTCGTACCAACTAATTCATATTTTTTTATGTACTACCATCTCGACAATTAAATAATCCTGAATTCTGTTATTATGCACAGTAAAATAATAGAATTAATGCATGTATATATTATTAAAATAACTAATATATTTATTACAATATACTGGTCACTCTGAGATCTGTACGTCACCAATCTGGCTCCAATACTGTTACTTCTTTTTCTTATTCTATATCGGGTCTCAGGAGTTCGCGACTCTGGCATTAAAGTTAAGGTTTCCTAGGGTATCGATACCAGAGCTGTACCTCTATTTGAGGATGTAATATAGCGGGGAGTGACGTGACGAAAACTATCGCGACGTAAATATGATGGCGTGGTTTCTCAGATAGCGTTAATTATTGGCGTTTTCAGGAAGTCATGCCATCTTGTTTACAAAGACAATGTTGTCGACAGTAGTCAACCGGATTATTAGGTATGTTCCCGAAAAAACAAGTCGAGCTTTAGGTGATGGCATCAATGAGGACACGAGATGAAAGACTGTGCGTCCCGAGCCCCGATACAAGCCGTCTGTTGCGCTCAACATGCTGTGTTACGTCATCCACTATGGTCCATTTTACTTGTTATACAATACATATAACAAATAACTATGTATATGATATACCTAAGTACAGGTACGACTACATCTAATATAAATTTAATTATCATATCATATTTAATTGGCAGATATGTTGGTGATGTCCATAGCTTATTTTGTGGCATATTTTTTAAAACAACAATTGTAAATTACTGAAAAATATCTCTGTTACGAGCAGGGTTCAGGTAATGAGAAGGGAGTTGTTGACTGCTCGAGTTTAAGCGTACTTTGCTAATATTTCTTTATTATTATTTTAATATTATAGCAACCCACCAATTATATTATCTGTCCACTATAGTTATGTAATCGATTAACGAAGGCAGCCATTTATTGAATATGGTACGTTTTTCATTCTTACTCAAATTAATAACTATGCATAGTAGTAAGTACCAATCTTATACCGATTTTATCGTATTCAGTTATAATTCTAGTGATTTTGTGTCTACATTGTCTGAACCCCGTCCAATCAATCCGTTACAAAATTATCATTTTAATTACTTTATTCTTTACGATTACATATTCTTATAACTCTAGCAACATTTTAAGTGAGCTCGAACAAACTTCAGCTGGGAACACCGAGCTTGTCAGCTGTCTACCTCTATATCTGTTTGCAATTTTACATACATACTATCTAGTCTACTGGCAAATTGCGCGCGGTGAAGGTTAGCGTAGAAAATATGATCCGATCTCTACATACCATTTGTTTGAAACCTGGAGCATATTTATTATCGCTGAGAATATCAATAGCAAAAGCAAAAACATTCAGTGCTTGTTTGATTAGTGAAAATGACTTTATTATTGATGTAATATAAATAATACAGTCATTTTTACCTTCATTTAAATTTCAAGAAAATGAGACTTGCAACGTTTTTGCTTCTAACTTAGATATCTGCCACCGTTGCGCTTTGAATATCTTTATAATATAACAGGCGCCAACACTCCCAATTTATGTGCCTAGAAAAAGGGATTAAAATCTACTGTATTCACTCATTTTCCATGACAGAGTCAAGTGAATTAAAATTATGTTAATTTGCATTATGTTGCATTGCACATTCAAGTTGATTTAAAAATTAATGTAGAATGAAATCACTTTTACTCGAAGCACATACTTTAAACACATCGCGCCTTACTGGCTTCCATTTGATCAACAAATATTAAATTTCCAATCTTAACAATAGTCTTCGAAAGAAGTACAATGCCGCTCGCTCGTTCTGTACTTTTGTACGCCTGTACATTTCAATTATAATTTAATGAAGAGGACGAGACGTCAAGATGGAGAGCGACTGTGGAACCGGTGCCGGAGTGACATCAGTGACTGCTGTCAATACGTGGAGGACAGGAGAGTTATCGAACGAGTCGTACTAGATGTGTTGACATGAGAGCTCGGTAGGTCCTCCCGGTGCACGGCAGCTGAGCATAGCACGTGGGCGTGTGCGTGTGCGTGTGCGTGTGCGTGTTATAAGTCGTCGGACCAGTACGGGTAGGCGTGGGGCGGCGCGGGCTGCGGCGCGGGCGCGGGGTCGGGCGGGCAGTCGCAGTCGCCGCGCGAGCCCACGAAGTTGCCGTAGTCGTCCGTCAGCGAGCTGTGCCGCAGCGCCGCGCACACGTGCCGCCGCGCGCCGCACCACCACACCTCTGCCAACACGCCCAACACAACACTCATTACAAACAACATATACGCCCAATGCTTAGCTAAATCACCTGTTCTATGTACTTGTAACACATTTGTATAGACCGTTCGACATTCTCTATTTGTTGTTTGACATACAACAGGTCCTTTACTTAAGTTTTTCACCAATACTAGTCTCACGTATGCGATTCGCGCGCGAACAAGAAGCGACGCTTTACTACGACGCGTCCGACGTGACGTGACTCACAGTTCTCTCCGGAGACGCGCAGCTGCTCGTTTATTTCGAGTCGCTTCACGTTCGTGCGCAAATCAATTACGTAAGACACCGAGTAAGATAAAGTATAGCATGGCAAAGAAAATGAAGGCCTGTTCGGGCGTCAGTGAAATTGGCAACACGATCCAAAATTTACCCAAAAGCTACCGCTCCATCACCACTTCACCATCACTTGGGAAATAACGTTCCACCTGACAATACATCAAACTCTTTTTTTGCCAAATTAAATTTTATTTATTTGATTCAATCCGTCATTTGACCCTAAATAATGGACCCTAAAGAAAAGTTAGAGCTTGTGATAACACATCTGTTTTATTCTAAATCTACTGGACTAATTACAAACAGGGATTTACTTTTCAGAACCAGTTGTTAGAAATATTTTACGTTTGTAAGCCAGAGCAGAACATTGCAATTGCAAAAGAGGAGTTCTCAATCTCAAAGTAAAGTGTATGGAAGAGACTTAAATACATTTTTTTTCGATAGTCGTCATCCTAAAGATCTAGGAGCTGCGGCTCTTTTATTTTTATTTCCTCTTATATTTTAGGAATATTTTTTTAGTTATGGAGTTGACATTTGTTAATTTTAATGGCCGACAAATTTGTTGCCTTCGTACTTAACCCCTCGTATGCGTCTAGTCTCTTCAGATTACGATATAGTCCACAAAATTAAGCTTAAAAAAATACAAAAAGATATCCAAATTTTGAGCACGGATCCGTGCCTAAGCATACGAGGGGTTAATGGAAAAAAAACTGTCACTTCTATATCTGTCATTGTCATGTCAAATCAAAGTAAACAAACGGTTCAATTCAACGGCTCTTTTCTATTTGCTTGCGTTTCGTGTGATCAGTGTTTTTAGAAATATTTTTAACGACCTCAGAACTAACCCCGGATTTTAAATTTTCCCGCTTTACTCTACGACCTTTGCACGATATTTGGACTACGATTTATTTTCGACCCCTTTGGCACTGCTTCTTGGACACCGATTTCTTCATTTCACGACGACTCTTGCCCTGTTTTTTGATAACCACGAGAGCACGTTTGAATGGTACAATCCACGCAATGAATTCAGGCAATCCGGCAAAATTAAAAATCTGGGGTTAGTTCTGAGGTCGTTAAAAATATTTCTAAAAACACTGATCACATGAAACGAAAGCAAACAGAAAAGAGCCGTTGAATTGAATCGTGTTTACTTTGATTTGACTTGACAATGGCAGGTATAGAAGTGACAATTTTTTTTATTTTTCATTATCCCCTCGTATGCGGGAGGTAAAAAAGTACCAAGTTCTAGTCTCTTCTGATTACGATACGAGGGCTGCACTGAAGTTTCGGGAATCTAACACTTAGAAACATATTTTAGACACATATCATACTTTTTTATAATCTCTAAAGTTTCATTATTTTAACACACTGGCCACATAGAAAAAAAAAGCGATGGTTCGGTTTCAATTGTTTTTTGAAGTCGTCGAGTCGCTGCTGAAAATGCCCGTGAAAATTTAAGAGCTATGATTTATTACGACTTTAAAAGTGGATTATCACAAAAACAATGTGGAGACCGGATGATTGTTGCTTTTAGTAATGAAGCACCTTCAAAGACGACAATATACAGGTGGTATGCAGAATTTCAACGTGGCCGTCTATCCCTCACGGACGACGTGCGTGAAGGTCGACCAAAATCGGCAGTCACGCAAGAAAACGTCGATGCTATACGTCAGCTGATAAATGAAGACCGACATGTGTCATATCGGGAGATTCAAGAGTGTTTGGGCATTGGAATGAGTCAGATACAAATCATTTTACAGGAACAATTAGGCGTGCGAAAGTTTTTTTTTCCGTTGGATCCCTCAATTATTGTCTGAGGAGTAGAAAACGACTCGTTTCAATTGGTACCTCAGAACTTTGAATAAATTCAACGGAGTAAGCTCAAATGCAGTTTTTAGCATTGTATCTGGTGACTAGTGTTGGATATATGCATATGAGCCTGAAAATAAAAACCAATCTCGAGTATAGGTCTACGAAGATGACCTCAAGCCGACAAAAGTTATTAGTTCTCGCAGCACGGCCAAAAAGATGGTGGCTACGTTTGTCTCCAAATCGGGTCACGTGGCTACTATCTCTTGAAGATCGTAGAACGGTCAATGCCGATTGGTACACCACTATTTGTTTGCCGAGTATCTTTGCTGAACTCCGAAAAAAAACCCTAGTCGCCGCAATATCCTTCACCACGACAATGGCAGCCCTCTCACCGCTCGGAAAACAACTGAGTACCTGGACGGTGAAAAAGTCGAATTACTGGACCAACCTCCATACAGCCCCGACTTAAGCCCCAATGACTTTTTCACATTCCCCAAAATTAAGGATAAGTTGCGTGGTCAGCGGTTTCAGACACCCGAAGCAGCAGTGGAGGCTATTAAAATGGCCATTTTGTCGACCCCTACTTCAGACTTCAATAAGTGCTTTAATGACTGGTTTGATCGCATGGAAAAGTGCATAAAATATAAAGGAGAATACTTTGAAAAACAATAAAAATACTTTTATTCAATTTAACTGCATATTTTTTTCTATTCCCGAAACTTTCAGTTTGACCCTCATATAGTCCATAAAATTAAGCTTAAAAAATACAAAAAGATATCCAAACTTTGAGCACGGATCCGTGCCTAAAGCATACGAGGGGTTTTAAGTACAAAGGCAACAAGCTTGTCGGCCATTAAAGTTTACAAATGTCAACTCCATAACTAAAAAAAATATTTCTAAAATATTAGAGGAAATGAAAATAAAAGAGCCGCAGTTCCTTGATCTTTAGGATGACGACTATCGAAAAAAAAAAAATTACATCTCTTCCAAAAACTTTACTTAGCCTATTCGTTTTTTTTATGTATGTTCTCTTATTAGTTTGATTACTCAAAGACTGCTGGAACGAGGTCCCATTTTCTGCACAGAAATCGAGGGAACTCCTCAAATAATATAGGAATATATATATAGCAGTTTTTGTATTTTCAGTGACAAGTCTATCATTTGCATTCAAAACATATCTTTTGGTGAAGTAAAACTGTTGATGAAAACTGCTGATGGCCACCGGAATTCCTCAACGGTACCTATTTCAAGGGTGGTAATGTATCTTAATTAAGATAGTTGAGTGAATATGATGAAGCACATTCAAATGGTTTAAACATATGACTATTTCTTCCCTGCAGCGTTGCTTGATTCTTATTGAGAATTGAGAAGTGGGACGAAAACAGTATTATTATGATGACTAAAAGGTAAGAAATAAAATTAATGTTTTAAAAACTAATAACCTTCTTCAAAAGTAAGAAATAACTTCTTTTAAAATGATAGGTATGCGTGATAGGTGTGTGTGGTTCAGTCCAACTGAAGTCGGCGTCCCACAATGTTTTTAACCAAAAGCCGAATCCAGTTTAACTGATCTATTACCTATCATGTTAAAAGAAGTTATTTCTAACTTTTTGAAGAAGGTTTTTAGTTTTTTTAACATTAATTTTATAGTTGGTAAGTTTGAGGAGACTTTACTCTGCATTCTTAACAGGAAGAACTACTCACCGTCGCCAATGTCCACGTCTGTAATTAGTTCCTCGTTCATGAGCGCTGATAACGCGTCGTCGGTGTGCTTCGAATCTGTAAAAGAAGATTTGATCATAACTGTATTAAACCATTGAGAATAACCAAATCCATAGTAGTGAAGTTGTGGTACAGTTGTTGATAATAAAGAGGAGATGCAAGCGGGCGTACCTGTGTCGGGCTCGGGCTTGAGCGCGGGCGGCGCGCCGGGGTCGGTGGGCGAGGTGGGCGTGGTGGGCGTGGTGGGCGTGGTGGGCGTGTGCGGCGGCGTGGGCGCCGCGTCCGGCGGCAGCGCGCCCGCCTCGCCGCTGCTGTTGGAGCTGCACTCGGGGCTGTATGGCGCCATCTACGGGCAACACATTTTATTATTCAGAGACCCATGCCCGCTGAGATGTTAGTCTCGAGATACCTACGTCAAATTAGAGAAGTCAATGGAAAACTGTGATTTCTGTCACTTCTTGAGACGCGCATCACGGTTTAATCAGCTTATTAAGACAGAACATTGTGTCACCGCAAAATATCAATTTCCCTTCAATGTCAATTTAACTGACAGTGCTGACAATTTATGTGTGCATCTTGCCTAGATTTTCGCACCATAACGGATTTATTGTTTTGTTTGTTACTTGGTAGTTTTTGCCAAATACTGGTTATCACTTATTTTTGGTATGCTAAATTAAAAAAATTTAAAATGTTTCCAATTTACGTTGCAATAATCTATTGATATACATATACACGGTTATGATACTTAAATATATCCAACCAAATCTTATGAATGGTAGAACTTGTTACAAGGTCTTAAGATCGTAGTGTTGATAATGGAAATGGTTTAAGTCTTTGATCTCACTTATTACCAGGTGGCCAGAGCACGTTTTCCTTTTGCAAAAGCCATGATAAATAACACAATAACTCACATATGAATACTTTGAGTCTTATCAGTGAAACAACAGAAATCGGTTCCAGATAGTGTGATACTGTGATATCTAATAATATCAATTTGATACTACATTCCCGGAAATAACTAGTTATGGATATTATTCGCCTCATGCACTCCACCAGCACACTGATATCCAGTACCAGCCCATCGCAAATTTTGAGATTCAGCGAGATCCTGATATGGCGCCCCTAATTTATACCAGTTGCTCTTCACCGCCAAGGCGCCACTGTGGACTTGCGCCTCGACCTTGCGACTTGCGACCGGTCCGTTTGTCCTAGAGTAGGGCCCCACTGCTATCTTTTCAGTGCTATCTATGTGAAGGATACGATGGTGAATGGGCGCTAACAATCAATAGTACTTCCTTTTTAAACCAATGCAGCGCATGTCGATAATAATATCGAATGTTTCAATTCACGAACGAGCATCGCATTGTGCAAATAAACTTACAATTTGGTAGTGGGTGTTTGTGGATTTAAAGCACGCTATCAACTTCATCATTCTTGCCTTAGTTAAATTATATATTTTAATATTTTTTTTCCTTAGGGTTTCTAAGAATTTATGACGTCGAGCCTTCTGTTATAACTATTTACTTTCACACCAGATATTATTTTACGAAAATACTCCCTCCGACGATTTTCTGCACCCCCTTGGGGCCGCGCCACGTCTTGTGTAGTCTTGCAATAGCCGTCCTTGCACCCAGAGTAGAATATATTAACAAAATGGTGATAGCAAATATATCCGACCCTGATACAGTGAGATACTCACCCGCAGCGAGCGCCGCCGGCGCGGGGTGACCTCCGACAGCTTGTAGCTGCTGTCCATGGCCCAGTAGGACCCTTTGCCCGGGTCGTCTTTGCTCCTCGCCACCTTCATGAAGCACTTGTTGAGCGACAGGTTATGCCTTATTGAGTTCTGGAATTAAATGAAATTGCTCGTTACTTGGGCAGTAAGTCAAGAATTATAAATACTAAACTACGTTTTAGCCTTTCAGTTTATGCGACTATCTATTTTAAAACCCAGCACAAACCGTCGGACGGCGGTGGATAGCATACAAGTGGATCTGATGAGGTTGATGACGAAAATCCCTTACAGCATCCGCTAGACGCCACGGCTGACATGCCACTATAAATTGTGGTCAGGAGAGCCTGTTCAGCTGGGTACGAATCTGAGGCATGCTCGCCCCGCGCGGCGAGCTGCTCGCGAGCCAAATGGTTGCACATAAACATGCGCGGGTGAGGCAGCGTGCTTGACGCGAGCCGTCATTTCAAAATGGCGTCGGACACGATGACAGCCGCGGCTGCGTTTATCATAATTCATCGAATTATTAACAAAAAGAAAAAGAAATCGCCTTGGTGAACGGCTCAGCAACTGTATCAAAATTGTACGCGCCTCATCCACAAACAAGTTAGAACTTGTCGTTCTTCCCGCGGCACGTTCGGATACACGTCAAAATTACGCGAGGCATGCACACCGAGGCACTTTTGAGCACGGTCAAGACTCTCGGCGGCTCGCCGCGCGCCGCTCGCCCGCTGCTCGCGCACAGCGCGTGAGCTCGTACGTATTTGAGCAAAATGGGTAGCCGTGCGTGCCTCAACCCGAGGCTGCTCTAATTCGTACCCACCTTTCCGTTTGCTGTTAACATGGCGCATACGCAGGGAGAAATCCGCAGCGATACTCCGATGTTGGTCTCAGTCTTTAAAGTTTAAAGCTTATTTCAATTAAGTAAAATAACATAAAATATACATTTATCAGTTTAATATCTCTGCCTTTCTGTTTGCCGGTTTGTGCTGGGCCCTAGTTTTTTAATGGAAAATAAACTTGCAATATTGATTAACATTGCATAAAAACTAGGTTATAAATTAAGGTTCTAAATTCCTACTTTGTAAAACTCTGAGTAAAAAACTGCTGCCAACTTAGAGATAGCATTGTTTTGTGATATGAGTTACATGTTTTTCTTGTTAACAAAATATGCCATTATCTTAACACTTTGACTTAAAAAACTGAATATAGATAAAACAAACAAGCCATACCATCCATCCCTTCCCAGCTTCCCTGTAGTAGGGAAAGGCATTGCATATGTATGTGTAGATTTCATTTAGTGTCATCTTTCCATTTGGGGAACTGCTAATTGCCAGTCGAATCATGCTGGCATAGCTGAAATGACAAAAACATTAGGGTGTTTAGTTGATTAAGCTGTTAAATTGTCAGCGCAACTTGCAGGATCCTCTTTGTCCAAGTTTTTGTTTGATGACCTAAAGCTTGAAGATAAAAACAGTCCTGAGGATTCGTAATTGTGCCAAATGTATGCATCAGATACAAACAAGCATTGTATATCTATTGCTTCTTAAAAACCTTGAATGGTTTACAGTGAGAATTAACATTATGGCTTCAATGAGATTGTTACATGAGATTTAAGCTATTGTAGCACAATAAATATTACACATTGTTAAGTGTTTAGGTACATTATGTCCACCAAGACTAACAAAGAAATAATTTTGTGTCTCTTCTAATTTATTTTGTTACATTCCAAAGTATCACTAATGTATTTTTGACTATAAATACCCAAATGAATAAGGAAAATATGGAAAATATTTATGTTTTGAACAATAACAAGAGCAATAATTGCTCATTTTATTATTGATGTCAT
The DNA here is from genome assembly GCA_949316455.1 of Acleris holmiana. Classification (NCBI taxonomy): domain Eukaryota; kingdom Metazoa; phylum Arthropoda; class Insecta; order Lepidoptera; family Tortricidae; genus Acleris; species Acleris holmiana. Next base: position 12,173,267 of record OX438773.1, on the reverse strand, counting down.
GGCATCTTTATAATTGTGTTTAAATTAGATAGCCATTTGGTTATAAGTCTCTTGGTTTGGCTCAAGTTTATAATTGGGGGTTTGATCCTTTTAACAACTGTATTCATTGGCTTCCTTAATGTTGACCACCTAATATTAATTGATCACCATTAATCACCACCATGATAAGTGGTCACATACACTTGGCTTTTAAGTAAACAATTATGTGTAGCTATTTATGATTTTTTATTTATTTTACGGCAATATCAAAACTCAACAACCAAGTAACTCTCAATGCTGCACCTCAAATACTAACTGCATCCGTGCCCCTGGTGGTCACCTCCTAAGGCCCTTCGTACATGGATCGTATGCCTAGTCATCTCGTAAGGGTATCGTAAAGCCGCAACGAGTACGAGACCCGCATATTTCTACAAACGAATCGTCGCATAGACATATAGTTTTGTGTGTGTATCATGTTTTGATGACTGTATCCATGCTTGTAACCAACATAATTTGTTCCAGAACATAATGAAAATCTTCACATTAACAGAAACTCATCACCAAGCAGCTTTGTGGTAATTTCATTAATTACTTTTTGAAACCTAGCAATTCTCTTCCGTGTCAGCGGCATTATTTTATATAATTATTTTTCTATAAAAATAAAAATGTTATATTGCATTACCTGTCCAATTTACTTTTGACAATATTTCTGCCCAAGCTTTTTCTGTTACATCTTTCCTTGAATATTCACTTCATGCATGCACAAGGGAAAGATTGAACCAATTTTATAAATTCAATCACTTTTTCAGGTCAAATTAAAAAGTACAAAAATTACTTATTACATTAATTAAAGAAAAAATACTTTGTCAAGTTTATATACGCTTGCTTTTTTACACCAGTACGCTACAACTATTTTAGTAACCGCCATTTTGTGTGCGGACTTATTTGAACATGTAGTATGCAGTCATATCGCCCTCGTCCTACGTGCGTGTTACGAAGCGCTCACAATACGACGCCGTGTGCAAAGGGCCATGGATAACAACCATTGTGGATGGCTCACACTTATGCCTGTTCTTCTAATTGGCTTTTTATAATAAACAGCATTATTAATAAGAGCATTATAAGCATCTGTCTGCACTTTTTAAATTTTGGCAAGTTCATAACCATAACAAACAAAGGAAATAGATTTCCTCTGCCTCTAGCAACCCAAAAGTTTCCCATTACAAGCCACTCAAAACAATTCAAACCTCTTTGGGGAAAACTGATCACCAGACATAGCAAAGCAAGAGCATTATATTTGGAGGTATTAACCCCTTACCGCATAGGAAGCCATATATGGCTTCATGCATGTAATGTATTATATTTTTAAATGGGTCCTTTTGATGATTTGAACTAAAATTAATCAAAAAAATAAGAAAAGTGATGCAATGTCTTTAAAGTTCATTTTCAAACAAACATTTAAAGTAAATTTTAAACTTATAATGCAGTAAGATTTGTAGCATTGTAAAAATTTAAATTTGGAAATGTACTTTAAAGACAGCGTTTCAGTTTTGATATGCGTTAAGGGGTTAAATGCCTGCATTAATAATAAATTTGCTTAAGTTAGCATCTAGTTCTCTTGTTCTGATCATTCAGATTTTTGCAGCTGGGAACGTCTGCATCTCAGTAATCCTTGCTTATTTAGGAAACATCAAATTGTAGTAAGGTAAAGACACCAGTACTCGACAAAGGACCAATGTTCGACACTGACTCTTATTCAAAGAAGATAAGAGTTATTCATTTGTTTGTGTGTAATAAATAACTCTTATCTTCTTTGAATAAGAGTCAGTGTCGAACATTGGTCCTTTGTCGAGTACTGGTGTCTTTACCTTACAATACAAGCAGCCTAGTTTACTAAGGAATAATTATTTTTGAAATCATCTAATACCTACTATTACTCATTGAAGGAAAACTTACATGATTCTCTAACCAACCAATGTTTTCTTAGCAGCATGCCTTAATAATCATTAGCATTGGCTACCTTGAATTTACTAATACAATGTTCTATTTTGGCAGAATCTCAGGATGTTTCTGATTTTGGTAAAACAGTTCAGTTCAGTTAGTGCTTTAATTATGATTATTTTTAATTTGGTGTTAAATTCAGAAATCCATCTATCTACCATTTTAACCCCTTAATGCATAGCATATCGAAAGTGAAACGCTGACTTTAAAGTACATTTCCAAATTTGAATTTTGAAAAAGCTACAAATCTTACTGCATAAATTATAAGTTTGAAATTTACTTAAAATGTATGATTGAAAATGAACTTTAAAGATATTGCCTCATTTTCTTATTTTTTTAAATAATTATACTTCAAATTATCAAAAGGACCCATTTAAAAATATAAAACATGCATGAAGCCATAAGTGGCTTCCTATGCGATAAGGGGTTAAGACTGATAAGTAAAATTATCTTACTTATCTTACTATACCTACATTGTGTACCACTTTTTTGCAGCAATTTATTGATCTATCTGAAAAATAATCACAAGCACAAGAAAACATACTCACTGTCAACTGTAATTAATTAGCTGGTTGGCCAAATGTTGACACAACATTAGTACACAACCTAAGGTTGGAGGTATACCCACCAGAATTAGGTCCAAAACTCAAAGTGCAGGTTTATCTAGCTTAAGCAGCGATTTGACTACACAATTATCAGGGCCCTATCTCAGTTAGGACCCTCGGTAAGGACAATTGTAATTTTAGAACCAGTTAGATCTCTATCGAAGATTACTGGCTCACAACTGCCCTATATCCGTACATAGGGACTGGTGTGGAATAGGCAGCCTATTTAGGCCAGTGTAAACAGAACACCCTTACTCCAATTTTTAGGGCCCTAATAATTGCTGCTTTAGGCAATTACATTTAGATGATTGTACCTGCCATTATGGCCACATGGTAAATAAACGAGTAATATAATAGCACAGTAGTAAGCACCTGTAAGCGGGTTTGGCGTGTTTGATCTTGTTGGGGTTGTCCTTGAGGTCAGCCTCCTTGTTGTTGTTTTCGAGCAGCCCTAGCGGCTGCACGCCCTCGAACAGGAAACGCGGGATGGGCCCCAACGGGCTGTGCCGCGGCGGGCCCGGGCTGTACGCCGGCAGCCATTCCACGCCTGGCGAGTCACCCATTGTTCCATCCACACACCACTACAGCACTTCGCCACTCATTCCTAACAAACAAAATAATCCCGTTTAGAGCCACACGCACCAAACAAGGCGTTCCGTGGGTGTAACGCAGACCCGCAACCTTTTACAAAGATCCTCACAATTCATTGGAGAACACCAAGATCGGGCATCCTTGAAATGACGATGTTACAGAACACTATGACTCTAAACTGAGAAACGATGCGCGTAGCGAATAAAACGTAATGGCAATAAAATATAGTAGAAGACGTTAATTAACGACAGAAAATAACTTAAAAACTGAAATAAAATGAGTTTTCTGAAATTATTATGACATTTGAGGCGCCTACAACAAGGAAAATGGCGGCGGCGGTCATCGGTCTCCATTTTTTTTTTCTTACAAATGGCAAGTATAAAAATAATAGTAAAAGTAATTTCATTAATTTCCTTTTCCTAAGTGGGATAAAACAAAGGTATTAAAATTATCTTCATTTATCTAATAAATTGTATTAACAATGAAGTGAAGAAATATACTTTTTTATGGCGCTGGCAACTCAATAATGTTACCCGCCTCGTAAAAATATTTCAAAAACTGTCAGTTTGAATGAAATGTTGGATGAGGGAAGTTGTGTTTTACTCTTTTTAATTTTAACGGTTTGTTGACATTTTATACGTAAAACAAGAAACTTGTGTGTGAACATTACAATATTGTGTGGATTTGTAAATTGTAAAGTGGTTCGTGGCCATGGCGACGCAACCCGAAGTCGGCGTGTCCGACTTCGTGCTCTTGGACAATTTGACTGCGGACAAATTTATCGAGAATTTGCATTTGAGGTAAGTGTGACTTTTTCACGTTTAGACGGCGCCGTGCGTGGGATTCTCTCCGATCCACTTAAATACATTGTTTACAGCCATGCCTTAACAAAAGCAAAACACGAAACACAAATAAACAATAATGAGGAATGACATTTATGCATGGTGTCCCACTTTATGTACACATTTTTGTATGCTGTTTGCTGTTGTTTGACCTTCACGAACTACAGTAGCATAGGCAGATGTGAGGCATTGTAACAATTTGAAATCTAAACTCACTTGTGTCACATTTACACCAGAAAGAATACCAAATCTTTGTAGTAGGTACTTGTTGTGAATGTTATTGTTGAAAATACTACTTATTTGATCTGGTAAGTAAACTATTTAATTTACTTGATAAATGATGAACACAAGTATTCTATGGTTTGGAGGTTTAATTTTTTTTCCACAGCTTTATTTATAATATAAGGTTAAGTATTTATTTCTCTAAAAATCATCATACAATATAATTATACCTAGAATAATCTAGATCCTCTGCTTTAATCCTAAAGCATAGGAAGACCCTGTGCTTTATAATAAGGTTACAAGAAAAAATTGGTTTTATAAATATATTTTGAAAGGTTAGTTCATTTATTATCTACTGGATTATTATTGTCACACACAAGCCACTTTTGTACTAAGTGAGGTTTTAGTTGTTTTTAGACATGGTCACATGTTATTCTCATTAACATTTTTATGTCACTCTCAGTGTTCCATCGACCTTGCTGTCATCACTTGAATAAATAATTAATGCAGCAGCTAAATGGTTACCTAAGTTATTATAAATATTTAAATCTTCTTTTTTTATTTCTTTCTAACTAAAATTCTTTTACTCTTTAAATTCAAAAGTAAAAACATTATTATACTTATCAGCAAGTGTTAATATTTTTATTATGAATAGGCATGTGAAGTCATTGAGTGAATCACATCTGTTTCATGGTCCATTAGCTGTTTAAATGGTATTTATGTCATGGAAAAACTGGTTTGTTAACTTAGTATTGTTTAGTATAAGTTATTATGTAATTTATTAATGTCTCAGTATTTGTAATACTAACCAAATGACGTTAAACTGATGTTGTCAACCAAAACATAAGAGGCTTCTTATGATTTCGTTTACAACATTACATTGACAATGTCCAAATTGGCCTAGGAATCAAATTGGTTGACTGTAGGTGTGATTTACTTTTAATTTATTTATTTTGTGAATTTCTGTTGGAAGGACCTTTGACCTACCACCAAGTAGCAGTATTTGCAACCAGTGAAATGACTATCATAGAGGCATTTCATCTAAGTCCATACGGTTGGCAACACATTGGTAGTCTTTGGATTGCAGTCTTAAGATTGTAGTCTTGAGATTGCAAATGTCTATGGATCTCAGACCCAAGGTTGCCTGTGTTCTTGTTTACTTGCCTTATCCTTGCTCCTAATGGTTAAATAAGTTCTTATAATCTTCCAGGATAAAAGTTGTTCAGAACTCATAACTAAGTAAAGACTCTTCATCTTTTTTAAAAGAGTAGCATATTTTATTACTGGAATTAAAAGACCAAATGTATTATGAAGCATCAAGATTACACCTTTCTATACCAAGTGGCTGTAAACAGTCAACAGTGACATCACCACTAACTACGTCTGTCCTTTCATTATTTTCCTCATGCTCATTGTTTACAATGGCTGTAACTCTTTAATCGTTGTATAAGCTCTCTGTGCGGAATATCTTTATCTTGGCTTGTTAGTCATCCTACCTGTGAGGTCTTGTAGATAGAACATTGCCATATAGGTACATTTATTGACAACTAGCGGCCCGCCAGCGGTTTCGCCCCGCTGCAAATTTCTGACTTTCCCGGAAATTATTCGATTTTTTCTCGCCGTAAAAACCATCCTTGGACTTCAACGAAAATTAAAAAAAAAGAATTGGTAAAATTGGTCCAGGCGTTGTTGAGTTATGCGCTTACCAACACATTTGGTGAGTCATTTTTATATATAGATAAAATGCCTCTACAATTTATACTTGCAAATGCATCAATCAGCCCATCTCCCTTTACCTTGGACTAGTGGCCATCAGGTAAATTCGCGCGCGAGTTGTGATGGGTACCTATAGTGTTATCAATCCATGACCCACCCCATCATTAAAATTGACGTTGCACGGTTGCATCGGGTTGTGCCGCCATCGATTCAAAACACTATAGGTACCCACCTACGTACGTACTACGAGTCGCATCGCATGGCATCATTGTTTACAAATAACGTTTGTTAGCTCTATCACATTTTGTCGTTCAAGGTTCATTTGCGAAAAGAAAGGAGGAAAAGTACCTGCAGCTGGTCTGGTGCCAGGATCTGAAGCGAAACTTTGAATTGATTTTTTCTGATGTTAATCCATGCCTCGCAGTCCGCACACCCATCCCTCATGCATATTGAATTTGCTTTCCTACCCACACTCTGTTCTGCTGAATCCTGTACAGCCAGAGTTGTACTAGTGATGGATTTCTGGATTCCTTACGCAGCTCCGCTAAAAGACCCGGCTTAGGTACTTAGTATCTTCAAAAGATATCAAAAATAAATTGATTAAGACTAGGTAGGTAGGTAGATATATGGAACATATCATTGTATGACGTGAAACTTGGACACAAAAGATAAGAGAACGAAGGGAAGCGATACAGGAGTAGACCTCGAATTAGTTAGTAGTTTACGGAAAGTGAGTCTTCCGATATCCAAAAATATTATTTTCCAGGATAGGAATGTTTACAACGGTGTTTCTAGTCAGCTAATATACCTTTCCCATCCGCATTTATTATTATTACTAGTTAGGCCGCGAACGCACTAGAACATGATTCCATTATCCTGCGGTCGCCGCAGCCCTATCGTGTGACTATTGTCGGTACCCACCCAGGTATAAATTTAATAACTGAACCGGTAAAAGCATGCACTTCGCTGCAGTTTAGATGCCGCAAAGCACTGCGGACTGCGGCACGGGGCACCGACAAAGGTTCGCTGTGTCGTAGGTAACTGCTTCACTTCGTAGTTAAATCTCTGTATGTTTTAGTGGGAAGGATCCATTGTCCTCGTGGTCGTAAAACGCGCTCTTTACAAAGTACGCCAGGGAAAATTAAGAGCAAAGCGTGAAGGGCCAGCCGCAGCTCACACATGGGAGACGTTATTTAACTCGCAGTGTTTTAAGTCTCGATCGAATAGGTCCATTCCGTTTAGAGTTAGTTACGAGTATCCTAGTCCAAAAATGGCTTTACAAAGTTGGGAGCTAGGTAGGTAGGACCTATGATGCCAGAGACAGACAGAGATGCACACGTTAACTTGAACACCCCTTTTTTTGTGGTGGGGGGGGTTAAAACGGTACATAGAGATCCCATGTGCCTTAGGCTGAGACCTAAATAATTTCAGCGTTAAATTGTAATTCTGATACCTATCTTATAAAGTAACAGTTGAGTAAATATCGAATTAAATATCAGGGGACAATATGTCACACAAATTTACCTAGTCCCAAACTAAACTACTAGACAACTAAATGCTCTCGTATATATTATTACTAATTAGTTACTCTTTCACTGAACCGGTATGCCCTAATACCGAGATGTAAGTATGTTTGGCATGTGTAACCACTTGAGAAATTGCTCGTATTATTAACGGGAGTGCCAATGTATAGATAGCTATTTCGTGTTTGTTTGATTTGAAGAGAGCAAACAAGTACACAGATTAGATGGACAATCTTAAATTTGTCTTAAAGACTAAAATAAAATATCAGTACCAGGTAGTCATTCAGAGATAGGTAAAGGTAACGCAGGTGTAGGCTCTTAAAACTACTTAGTTTCACTGCACACCGAACGCAATATGTACCTACCTACCTACCTACCTAGATGGAACTAGATAACCGATGAGCGGTCACGTTTACCTGCTCTAATGACTCCTACTTATCACTGGCATTATCGGAAGAATGCTACCTAGCCCACTATACTAACACGTGATGGTATGTGGCTGGTGCCTATTGGTCAAGGCTTAATTAAAAACCAACCTAGGTGAGGATTTTTACAACCGAAATTAACCAGCCATTCTACTGCGTAACATCATAATATTGCTTTTGACATGTTATCGTATTGTCATACGTTACGATAGCTCTTATTTACTTGACAGTTTAAAACAATCCTAAAGTATCTACCTAATACATGTCATGGCAATATGTTTTTACCCTTACCCCTTTTTTTATCCTGTTATTATGTCCCACTGCAGGGCAAAGGCCTCCCCTCTTTTTTGCCAATCTTCCCTGCTGCATGTTTCCGCCAGTCACTTCGAAATTTGTCCAAATCATCACGCCACCTTCGTTTTTACCCTTACCTTTATTTTAAAACTATTCAGGTTAATAGCGAAAATAGCCGAAAATAAACTGAGATACATCTAAAAAAATGAAAGTCTGCATTAATCCAACAATACGAGTATTTCCCCGATTTCCATCAAGCAGTTAAGCCTACAGTGGGCGGTGGTCACGAAGAAACAGACATGCATGCATACGTTCTTACATACAATGCACCCGAAAAACATTACCCTCCCTCTTGGAAAGTCTGATTGAATAAACTACTTGTCGCGGTAATGGTAAATTTTCCGGGATAAGAGTAGGTACCTAGTCTCTCTCAGTTCCTGTCGTTCCTGATCATGATCAGAATATTATGATCAGGGGCACTGGCTATTGTTGTTACCCGCTTAATAGCAATCATGGTAAAGCCGTTAAATAAGTAGGTCATGCTACAAATAGGAACAGCAAATGAAGATATGCGCCCTGGGCCTCTATTCAACTGCGTTATAACGATATCGTATTTGACGTGTTTCCGTATTGTCAACGTTTTGATAACTCTTATGTCATTTACAATAATGGCGACGGTGACATAAACGATTCTTAAACGAGTCAAACACGATATCGTTTTAACGCACCTGAATATAGGCCCTGGTTATCTTTGCTCTACATAAAGATACATTTCCATTGATATCTTTGCTCTACACTAAAAATACCTTTCCATTTATATGTAATCCATTGGGGCGGGTAGGTACCACATTCCATACATTTTTGCTTATTGTTGTGTATATAATAAAATAAAATAAGTATTCCGTAAAAACCTGATATATAAAGCTATGTTTGACAACTTGTAAGTAAAACATGTAAGTAGGTAGGTAGGTACCTAACTGTAAAAGTTTTTTAGTAAATGTGTATGAGGTAGCGAGCATACTATAGTATTGACAAGATTTACGCATGTTTATAAAGTAGGCAGGCATAGGTACCTAACTACCTAGGTAGGTACGTTCCGAAAACTAACAGGCAATTGTGAGAACGCAACATCTGACATAAATTCAACAACTCTGTAACTACACAGCGGCAGCCACCTCTACACAAAGTACCTACCTGCAGTCGGAGTCATAAGTAGCTCTACATTTTTGTACAGTCGACAGAAAAAGTAAATTATCATTTTAGTTCTTTACCGCACTAAAGTAACAATACTGCGACAGTTGGGATACGTCAAAGTAGTGAAAGTGACAAGGTAAGTACTAAAATGATCATCTACTTTTGCTGTTGACTGTACCTTGTCGCAAAAAATTACAGTGAGTGGTTTGAATTTATTATACCTAGGTACCTCCTATCAATTGCTAAAATTTGCGAAATTGAATTAAAATGTACAGCTACTTATGAGTTCGACCGTACCTAATAGGTATAGGTACCTACCTACCTAAATCTTATTTAATCTGTGCCTTTACCAAATGGTTTATTGCAGCGGATATAAATTTTCCTAATGATAATGTCTTACGAAGTGAAGAATCGTGACTATCTTTGTATACATTTTCTATGGTGTTTTTTCATACTCAAGTTTTTTGCGCTCTGATTCTTTAACAAAGGTCAAATGACGGCTCGGACGCCGCTACCCGACGTGAGTCACGGACGCCCGCGACTACCAACACACGTGACCCGAAGGTGTTTGTCAATACGGAAATCGATTATGTTTACGAATATGGAATTAAATTTAATAATGGCGAAGAGAAACAGTATAGGAGATAAACTCATTTAGGTATAATCCTATGAAAGACTCGCAACATCATAAGGTTCCAAGGTACTTAGTTGGATGATTAATAATATAATATACAAACCCTTTCGATCGCGATCAATATATATATATAAAACCAGAAATAGTACCTATATTTTCGTTGTCAAACATTGCGCTCAAAAATATCTGACGCGCGCCCATGTCCTTAAGAGCCTGTTAGATCAGTAGTTAAACTAATTGTTGAAAATCGTAACTAATGGTCAAATCTCAAGGAAACGTGTCAAAATTTCGATTCTTAGTTTAGAAATTTAACAATTATTTGAGTTAACTACTGATCAAACAACAGGCCCTAAGTATCAATTTCACCATACGATGTTAACCACTTAGGTAACAGACGATTAGAGCGTTAACAGTTGTCAAAATTGATGAACTAACAGTCGATTAACATTGATTAAATTTAACATAGTATTGTGAAATTGGAACCTACAAAGGGCGAGTTGTTTGATCAGAAGTTAAACTAACTAATTGTTAAAATTCGAAAAATTAATCGAAAATTTGACACATTTCCTTGAGGTTTAACCATTAGTTACGATTTTTAACAACAAGCCCTTAGTTATACGTAGACTTTTTTTAATATTTTTAGCCTTATGTTGCCTAAGGTAAGGCATGGTCTCTATTTAAACACGGCAAAACAATATTGCTTTCGACTTTTTTTCCGTGTTGTCAAAGTTTTGATAGCTCTTAGGTACCTATGTTTGACGACACGCTAGCCTAGTTGGGAGTGACCCTGCCTTCGAAGCTAGGGGTCCTGGGTTCAAATCCCGGTAAGGGCAGATATTTGTGTGATGAGCACGAGTATTATTTTGTTCCTGAGTCTTGGATGTTTTCCATATATAAGTAAGTTTATCGTTGTCTAGTACCCGTAGTACAAGCCTAGGGCTTAGTTTGGGACTAGGTCAATTTGTGTGACAATGTCCTGTGATTTATTATTATTATTATTATTATGTACTGGACAGTAATGGCGGCCGAGTTAAAAACATATCACGCCAAAAGCAACATTGCACCGTTCAATCGTCATTTAGATTCCCGTCTGACCTAGGTATTTTTAGTTTCTGAGGGGTTATTTTATCTTGATGAATGAAATTCGGTATTCAATGGAGATATGAAACCAAGTAAGATTTATTTGTCTCTTATAACTTACGACACGCTGTCAAAGTTGCCCGATGACGCCACAAGTCGTCGCTATAATAGCCTGCGTAATTGTTCGCTACACGGTGAAGTAATTCTTCTTGCTTGTAAATAATAATGTCATGTGGTTAAATTAATAGTTAATACGGCATCTTAATAAGAAATATGAGTTCGGAAATTTCTGTTATTTTGTCCATTGATTGGATTGGAAATTCCAACTATTATCGGTCATTTCCGTTAAGGATAGGTTAAATTATTTTTCCCTTTATTCCGGTCTAAACATACAGCGCTACAGCTTTGATTCAAGCAAGCAAGAGCATTACGTAATTTTTGTTTTTTTTTTTCCATGGAAACCGTAGGTAATAAATATAGGAATACCGATTGAAAAAGAAAATACAAGTGCGAGCTGTTTAAATATAGATAATGACATCACTTGTGATACGATGATTCAAAGGACTCTACTTCTATGGCAGACCGATTTCCATAACTTATTGTGGTTACATCGTAGATACAGCAGTTAACTATTTATTTTTCTTTATCAAAAATATTGTCATTATACCTATGCATAGGTCGCTATGTAGGCCTTTTATTGCCAGTCACATAAGACTTAAGTGGAAATATTGAATAATATTGCCAATGTCTTTCATGATAATGTTATCTTTGGTAGGTACTCGTATCACATTAGACTGAAGCCATCAACTCGGCGATAAATACTTTAAGCTACTATGTTTATGATAGATATTGATTGATAAACTACAGGTACACTTCCAGACATGAAACATTGTTGGCATAACACAATGGTCTTCATAATAAGACCAGTCATCTCATCATATCAGCCGAAAGACGTCCACGCTGGACTTATAGGCCGTCTCCACAGATCTCCACGATACGTTGGGTTTGTTTCCTGAGTCTTGGAGGTGTTCTATGTATTTCTGTATATAAGTATACTAGCGACCCGCTCTCGCTTCACTCCGTGTTATAGTAGATATTATACATGTATGTAAACCTTCCTCTTGAATCACTATCTATTAAAAAAACCGCATCAAAATCCGTTGCGTAGTTTTAAAGATGCGTACATGAGGACAGACAGCGGAAAGCGACTGTTTTATACTAGGTACACCTACCTGTGTAGTACTGATTTATCGTGGTCTATTACCTATAGTAAGGTACAAGCCGCAGCGGCAGATTAGGCGTTTGCGGCTAGGTCCATTTGTGTGAGATTGACTCTTGATGTTTATTTATTTATTATTATTTTTGTTGTATTATTTACTGGGAGATCTTCAATTTGGGACACACTGGCGAGGAAATCCGACAGCAAATAGCCCTTAATAATTTAAAAATGTTTCAAAGATTTAATCTTTTATTTAGCCTCTACTTTATCCTTTAGAAGGTATATGTAGTTGAGCGGTTGGTCGGTGGTTGGTAGATACATTCGCGTTGCATCCCCAATAAAAGCGGGCGCTAGTGCCATACTGTTCAATGTTCTCTAACTGTAGCGCATCTCAGTTACTGCCACGACCTATATGCGTCAAGTTGATAAGCTCAAGACAGCACCAACACTTGAGTGCCTCTTGTCTGTCTCATCTCGCGAACTCTAATGAGCGGCAAGTGGCGGGGTCGACGACCGCGGTTCCGTGGGTCAAACTCGTGGACCCTTTTGCAATAGCATACGAGTATTTTTAACGCCGGTGACTTTTAAATAAAAACACCGCCTAGCCGGTTGGAAAGATTAATAAAAAACGACATCTCTAAAAGTGAACACAGATACTTTATTTTAAACCTTATGTTGAGATTCAACATCTGTTTTGTTACAATAGAGTTTTGAAATAGAATGTTGAGCGTGTATGTGTTATTGTTTATTTGACGCATTTCCTCAACAATGACTGAGCTTTAAGAAAATTCCTATGAGGTTGTGGCTCAGGCAGGCCTGAAATTTTCGTTTTCCAAAAATGTACAATTGTCAAAACGTCTGCGTTCTTACAATGTTAGCACTTCTATTTTGTCAGCTTTCTCAAATGACTGGTATTTAAAATGTGTACAGTCTCAGGAAGCCGTCTATTCATAACGTTTACATTCCTATAATATTAGCATTACCATAAGTTTTGCTTTTCCGTTATGTTCACTTTTGTATAAATGCTATCGTCTTATTATGTTTGATTTCCTATAATGTCTGCTTTATTTCAAATCAATGTTCTAAATTGAAAGGGTTAATTTCTTGGCATACTTACTTTGATAAATATGTATCTATAATTATTGTGCAGTATTATTCATATTATTTTGATAATTATTATTTAAAATGGCCCCTTTCCTGTTGTACAAAAACCAAAAAGGAAAAGATTGTAAATGTGGCGTTCATGATTGCAGACATTTTGGGAATAAGACTTTTCTGGAATGCAAAAATTGTAAGAAGGCAGATATTTTAAGGTTGCAGACATTTTGAGAATAAACACTTTCTGAAAAGCGAATATTATATGAAAACTGATATTCTTGGAGACAGACATTGTAAGAAGCTGACATTATGCGAAAGACGTGCTGACATTATGGAAAACAGACATTTTGGGAAAAATACATTTTAGGGAAACGCATATTTCTGGCCTGAGCCGAGGTTGTACCTAGAGATGTTAGATTTATTTGAATCCAATTATACTCCGTTCTAGATAAGGAATGTATATAAAAATTAACTTAAGTAGGTATCAACACACCTTACAAAATATCCTGGGATAAGACAAAAATTGGAATGTAGGTTCTCTTCTAATACTTTTTACTTTAGAAGCGGTTTTAAACAATACTCGGTTTTAGAAATCGATCTGTTGAATTGTCATCTTTCAAAAAACTCCTTTATAACCTGAGCCACACTATAAAAAGTTATAAGGTGGGTACGAGTATCTCCTACAACTACGCATTCACATGCTATATTAAGAGCATTATGCACCACAATAAATAATTCTCAATCTATTATTTCAACGGCTCAATGTTGTGAACAGTCTTGTGAATCATCTGTTCTAGTCTCGATGACGCAATGATGACTACAGCCGATGATCTTACGATGTTGTGGTTGTTTTACAACCACTTGTAAAGGCGCCTGGTAAGTGAATAGTGACACACCTGTTCGCGTTCTTTCCTGTTACGTCTAAACGAGTGTTTGTCGGTAACTAGATTACTGCTCGGCTTCGCACAGGAAGTGACAGCTCAGCTGATATACAGTGTGTCCCTGGATAATGTGCACAAAAGAATAGGGATGAAACTAGATGCAAGTTCACCGACAAAAAAAATAAAAAAAATGTCGGTGTCATTTTTTTTTAAATTATTTTATATAAGTATCACACACACAGGACAATCTCACACAAATTGACCTAGTCCCAAACTAAGCTCTAGGCTTGTACTACGGGTACTAGACGACGATAAACTTACTTATATTATAGAGAAATATACAGGGCGTCCCACGGCTATGCCACATGGAAAGTACCTTGAATATTGTAGAAGGAACATTTTACTGAAAGAAGACATTACTTTAATTTAAAAAACAATTTAAACTGCATTCATAGATATTTAATTAATTACATGGTTGAACCGGGAATCGAACCCGTTACACGAGAAAAATAATTACCCTGTAGCTTTATCATACCGATCGAAAGGCTTCATCATAAGGATTATTTTTTGCTAAATAACATAGTGTCAGAAATAAAAGGAAGACCATGAATTTTCACGACACATTTTTTGAAGAAAAACCTGTTTGTTTTTGTTTGGTATATTTTTTCGTTTTTTTTTTAATTGACACAGGAAATGCTCTAGAATTAAAAAACCGTTTATTTCATTTTAATAGACCTCATATGAGGCGAGATATTTCACTTTATATATATAGGATAGGGTCGACAGCAATCAATGTTTTTTTTACCCTTAAAAATATTTGGTATGACACCATATTTTTTTGGCGGTGATATTTTATTTAGTTTCATCCCTATTAGTTTTTGCACCTTATCCAGGTACATAGGTACTGTAAAACACATCGTCCTAGACGTTAAGAACACAAGTGCTATCCTATCAGTACTTTCAAGACTTAAGATAAGCTCTTTTAGCCGGATAGATGCACTGGGTTGGGTTGAGTTATGTCCGTTCCCAATATTCAGAGCGCAGATAGTGTAGTGTGGTTAGGTTAGGTTAGGTTAGGTACTACTTTAGGTTAAGATTTGACGTTGGCACATACAAAACTTATATCCACGGTTTAAATATAGGGAACGTAAGTACCTACTTTATATTCTCATATGAAGTGTTAATGAGTAAAAAGTTTTGTTATGAAAGGGTAAGTTGAATAGCAGCTACAATGACCTACCTAGGTATAATCGTAGTGGTCATCAAAAATAGGTTGATACACAGACAAGGGTACTCCAAAATGTCTGTTTCAAAATAATTGATGGTGACTGTATCTTGCTTTCTTCGACTAATCCTAAATTCTATTTAGGATCTACTTAGTATAAGTGCTTGCAATACATTTTATAATTAGTTCTTTTTCCTAAGTAAGTACTTACTTATATTAATCTTTAGTCAAAATCTTCTTTAATACTTATTCAAGAAAATTCAAAATGGGTATTATAAAATCATTTGAACATTCACCAATTTGAAACTGAAATGCAGCGGTGTCTGTACGCGAAGCTGACGCCGCGTTTCTATTTAGGCCCGGCGTTTTCTTTGAATACGAGACGGCGACCTCCTCATACCTACGCTTGAGGTTAGTTAGGGTTGCTGCGGTCTCTTTTTGCCCACAAATCTAGTCAAATTCGCACTACTAGATCAATACAGTATAGATAGTCGATTCGCTTAGATAGTGTCGTCACCTTTGTATCGCGTCGCCTTAGCACGCGCCGTCTTTTGTCGAAGGATGCCGCCGCGTAAACAAAGAATGTGAGCGGCGTACCCGCAAGTGTATTTAGCAGTTTACACCGAATTAAATTCGTATTTTATTACAATAACCACAACTGCGTGCGGGTGTAGTGACACTATTTAAGCGAATGGACTATAATAAAAACTCTAAATAGGTACGACTGTATTTTAAAATCAACTTTAATACAACTTCTATGAAATTGAAACAAAAGATTTTTGAGTATATATTGTTTTGATCTAGTAGTTCGAAATACTGAAATACCTTTTACTACCTTTGCATGCAATGGGATAATAATTTCGTGTTTCATCGCAGGACATTGTCCTCGTAACCTGTTGTGTTTTGCTCAATTACAAAGTTAATCTTGCCCTCCGACACGAATGGCGAGATGCACTTTCGTAGTTCAGGCAGATCCGCCTCTACTATCACTCCAGCAATAAGGCGATCGAAGCGAAACAGCTCTTCCCTATCTTTCTTGTGTTTAAGGTTGGAGGTTTTTAGCTTATACTAATGGCAACCCTATCGGACTTGAGGCGCGCTCCATTTTCTGAGGTCACAAGCACATGTGCAAGTCACGACTACATACGAATCATTCCGAATACGTTGGCCACACTCTTTGATGACCGCCGTGGTGAACGGAAGTAGAGTTGATGCACTGTTACCAGTAGGGAAATTGAGTGCTCAACTAACGTCATTGCGTTATTTATTTCCTTACGTAACCACTGGAAGGACTTGTGAAGGTGAGGTCTAAGAATGTACCTACTAGCTAGTCTTGACCAGTGAATGGAAACGCAATTGGGTTATCCCATAATTTTGTAATGTATAGTGATTCAAAAACCATTTCGAGAAAAAGGGTTGTAGAACCATTCCCTGTTATCAGATTATTTTACAAAATTAGTATTAAATAGTTATTTCTAATTTATCATTTGACATTATTTGACCTGTAATTTAGTGACGTCACGATCTTCATTGGTAAGTTGTGTCTAATCTGTGATCAACCATAGTACTGCATATAATATGAGTCCGGAATGCAGTAATAAATAAATAATGTATATCGCATTTTGTCTTATTTATTTCTGTTTTATTGTAACGCTTATTAAAATTATGACATTTTTAACTGTATATAAACATGACAAGGTCAAATCTTAAAAAAATGGTATGATTAAAATACAAGTCCGTTTTGGAACCTCCGCCCGTAGGCTAGTCTGTGGGTGAAATTGTCAAACTCAACTAACTAAAAATAAAATTTCGGTTTGTTTGGTGTGCAACATATAACTACTCGTTTTCTGATTTTCTGTATTTTAACAACATTGCTTCAAATTCTACGGAATCTGACGATCCTGCTACACATATTGACCATCGCCAGATCTTGGATACCGATATTCTTGCTTATAATGACGACCAACGCTGTACATTTATTAAACTTTGTAAGGGCTGATTCCACTAATCTACCCAAAGTGGATATAGTAGTCAGGATATTGACATACTTGGGAGACAGCTCCAAGCACAACGTAGCTGAAATACGTGGAGCTAAAGCTCTAATGTAAGTATGATTTAGGTATAAGAATATAACGTTCACAATACCATTAATACTTTAGTTTACCTATATTGACATGACTTGACATGACATTTTACGTGATCTGACAGAAACGCGTACTCTCAAACGAATTCAATAGTTTTAAAGCATTTCTCAAACAAACCAGCTTGTAGTGAAGTCATAAAATCATTTTCTTTAAAAATTAAAATTAATTAATATATTGATTTAAATGCAAAAACCGTGAAATTAGTGTCTTCAATTAGTCTATTTTATCGAAAAAAAAATTAAAAACTAGTGGTTTTTTTTTGGGATAACCCAATTGTATTTGTTTGGGTTGTGCCACAGATCATGTATGGTCTGTGGGTTGTGCTCACTGTTGGTTTTGTTTTGTTATGTGGAATTAAATCAAGATGATTTTGTACTCTTAAATTCGAGATTGACCTTTTGTACGCCGTAGTCGGTAAGTCACGTTACCGGTTTTTTGTGCCGTGGACGCCTAATGTCAGTGAGTCGTTCTAAGGTTCATGCATTTTGCGTCGGCAATATAGGTATAAACTTTCGCCTCTGGCGCGCGAGACATTGAAATCCACAGTGGCGTGAAAAAGTTTTAAGGTTAGGTTTTAGGATGATTATTATTATTGTGTTGTGGTTACCTTACGAGGGGCACACCGAAATGATCGGGAATAGAGTACTTTAAACTAAGTTACATTAAAACCTTTTTTATCATATGCGTACTGGCCACGATGCCGTTTTAACAATTTTGGCAAGTCGGTGAACAAAATGGAGCTCACGCGTGAAAATTTTCGTGCAAATTTTTATCACAACTTTCGTCGAGGCTTATCTCCAGATGAGTGCCTCAATGAGCTTGTTTCTAAATATAAAATTGAAGCACCTAGTCAAACGACAATATATCGTTGGTATGCAGAGTTTCGGCGGGGTCGTGCCTCTCTCAGCACCGTACCTTCAACAGGTCGGCCGAAAACAGCGGTGTCGCCTGAAAACATCGCGGCTGTGGAAAAAATACTGATTGAAGACAGACATGTGACAGACATGTGACATACGAGCAGATTCGGGCAACCATAAGCATTGGAATGACTGCAATCCATACTATTTTACATAGTGAGTTGGGTGTCAGAAAATTGATTTCCCGATGGGTACCCCATAACTTGTCAGAAGAGCAAAAGGCGGTTCGTGTTGATTGGTGCCGATCTACTCTGAAACGCTACAATGGAGGAAAGTCAAAAGCTGTTTATAATATTGTCTCAGGTGACGAAACCTGGATTTATTCCTATGAGCCTGAAAGAAAGCACCAGTCGGCAGTTTGGGTCTTCGATGGCGAGGTCAAACCAACGAAAGTTGTGCGTTCCCGCAGCGTGTCGAAGAAGATGGTTGCTTCGTTCGTCTCAAAAAAGGACATATTGCCACAATTCCTTTACAAGAACAAAGAACGGTTACCGCTGATTGGTATATCACAGTTTGTTTGCCACAGATGCTGGCCGATCTTCGCCGAGGGAACCCGACACGCTGCGTCATCTTACACCACGATAATGCGAGCTCCCACACCGCCCATACAACTAAACAGTTTTTGAACGAGGAAAACGTTGAGTTGATGTCCCATCCTCCATACAGCCCTGACCTAAGTCCAAATGATTTTTTTACGTTCCCTAGAATTAAAGATTTATTGCGTGGTCAGCGGTTTGAAAACCCAGAAGGCGCCGTAGAAGCCTATAATTCGGCCATTCTGGCAATGTCTAGTTCAAACTGGAATAACTGTTTCAATGACTGGTTTAAAAGAATGCAAAAGTGCATCAATTGCAACGGAGAATACTTCGAAAAACAATAAAACATAATTTATATGTATATACAGTGTACATAGTTTTTTAAATTCCCGATCATTTCGGTTTGCCCCTCGTATATAATATAATATCTGCGCGAAAACCTAAGAATATATCTGCGCGAATGAAGTCACAGCCAAAAGCTAGTATTTCATGTAGGTAGATATTTTAACACACAACCTCGTGAGGCCCAACAGCCTAAATTTAGAACATTTGTCAAAGTAACTTTTAACTTTAGTTGACTGATACAAGGTTCTTTTTTGAACTATTAAAACTTGACGTGGGCCTCACGTGGGTCAACGGTACAAATTAAAGATGTTTATTTGCCAGGGTTTAGTCATGGGCTTGTGAGGTTTAGATTATATTTAGTATGAAGATTGATGTTGCTTCCTATCCCACACATTCAGTGACTGCGACATATTTGGGGCGTTCAAATTGCATACAATTGCTAGTTGGTACTTAGAAGTAGTGAAGGTTTATTATTTAAAAAGATTCGAATTGTAGAGCATGATGCTTTTTTATATGAGAGAGAGGCAAACGAGCATACGGGCTACTTGATTGTGAATCCTACCGTCCATTAACACCAGCAATTCGAGAAGGGTTTTCAGTTCGTTGCTGGCAAGCTGCTTTTCGAAAAATGAATCCTCAAATATATGATTCCTATCAGGCCGACCAAGGCGACTGCTTTAACTCCGTGGCATGCGTCAATCGTGTGCTCGCAGGACATTTTTATATGCTTCCAGTAGCGGTGCCATTTTTTAAACGGTTGGCGCCCTAAAACATAGTCCTTGGTAACCTGGAAGGTCCACTTGCAAACAGACTGACACCAGCCCCAGCAAGGGCAGTGCGACATTCCTCAGGTATAGTTCTCGCTTAACCAAACAAATGGGTGTTACCTTCGATAATATCGTATATTATTATTAGTCCCGGGTGAATGGGGGGCAGAGAGCGTGGGCCAGGAATACGCGTCTATTTCTGCCGCGGCGCGGTCGCGTTGGGCTTAATTCACCGAATTCCACCATTTCGTGTATAACGCACACGCACCGCACGTGACGTGACGCCAAGTGCAACGCGTGCACTTTGTAAAAACTTTCAACCGCCTGTTAGCTACAGTCTAAGTACAGTACAGTCCTAAGTGATGGCAATGCAAATAAATGTCTATGAGTCTCAGATACCACTTACCATCAGGTGGTCTGTGTGCTTGTTTGCCTTCTCATTGCCATTAAAAAAACTGCCAAGAGTAAGCGTGATGGCGATATACATTTCCTTTTCGAAAAGTACCTTAGTAGTTAGTTTGTACAGTCCACTTAGAAAAATGACATTAACGTGTTCTTCCGTCATTACGCGCGTCATGGGCTGCGAATGCGTTAATGGAACAACTTACTGTTATTTCCATAACATCTTTTGTCTATAGAAAAACTAATAGTAAGTAATACTAATACACTTTACTGCTTATGTTATACCATAAGGATTATAAATATATCTACTGTCCAAACAGCGTCACTTACTGACCACTTGTGAGCCTGAGCCTAAGGTGACAAGATTCACATATGGTCACTTAACTTTCTTGCTGATGGTACCTATTTGAAAGTTCCAGCACGCGGTGTGCCTTTGACGAGAGCAAATTAAGTACCATCGTTTTTTTTTATATGAAAATATACGAAATAAAGCAGCTTCCTTCAACACGAAGGGGTTGTTCGGGGTCTACTGGCCAGTTTGAGGTCAGTTTTTTGGTCCATTTTTTGTTTCGTTAAAAGTTTGTAGCCCAACGCTCGCAACCACTAGTGCGTGACCCGACTCGCACCTGATTGATTCTCATGGTGGCGAAAAAACCTTCGCACGTGTATTTGATAAATTATGGTTCATAGAGAAACAATCAATAGTCCAAGTTTATTTACTGACTTTAATCTCAGCTCTTTGACCTCCATGTGGGTCGGCGGCGTGTGGAGTGACACGCGGAAGTAGCCTCGCTGTTCAGACCAAACACCACGTTATGAGTCTTATGAGCTTGCGGTTGTTGGGTTTGCTCAATGGAGCTTGCATATTGCGTAGCCGCATATGTGCGTATTTGTCTTGGTTGAGTGTTTCTGGTGGGCATTTTATTGCCGGTTCGGAGATTTGTAGGCTTTGCTTGCGGATGTTACGGTGTTTTGTGTCATTTTGTTAGTGTTTGTACAGTATTGTTTCCTTTTATGTTAGGAAATATTGCTTAAATTTTTTGTAAAATTAAAAAAGAAGATCTGAGAACTGGTAACAATTTTCGGGATGAATCTAAAGTATAGAAATAAGTCAAAGTTAGAATTTGACCCCACTGTGTGGCCCCTGTCCCTTTGATCTGCAACTTGGGGTTCTACAAGAGACGTGTAGAGAAGTCAGCAGAGCAACGCGTTAATTTCCTCGTGCAAGTTGCAATTATTAGGTAGGTACTAATGATTCATATAACGGTATGTGGCTTTAAATGCACTCCAAGACTTGAATCATCCCGGAAAATTTTATAGTGCCTGAAAAAAACTACATAGGTAAGTAATCAAGTGCGACACTATCGAAGTCAAATTCTAGGCATAAGTCTAACGCCTTAATAAATCATACACAGATATATATACATATAATAGGTAATAAGTATTATAAGTCACTAATATTTAGATACTTGTATTCACGACGTCCCTACGTCACCATTCACGCATTCTTACCACCATAGCTCCTGGTACCATCCTGGCGTCGTCCAGTCTTCGGCGGCGGCGACGGCGGTGTCCGCGATGGTCCACGCCGCCTGCATGCTAACTAGCTGCAACTGCTAGAAAGTGTGCCGAGCGAAGGACGGCCGCGTGCTGCCGGTAATGCAATTAGTACGTTGATTGCATTTTCAAGTTGATTGCGTTAGGGAGAAGGTTATGAGTTGGGAGTCACTTTTTAGGCATCGTCTTCGTGCTAAGGTTTCTAATTTCCGTATGGACCTATTTTGCGTTTTACTAAATTTATTATTTTATAGGTAAATGAATTACGCGCAATTACGTTTACGTTTCCTGAAAATGGTTTTGAATGTTGGAAAGTGCACAGGAGACTTTTGTTTTCTTTTGGAACACCTTTAAATTCAGAACTTGTATTTATTTGAGCGAATAGTTATTCTACCGAAAGCGTTTTTGAAAAATGAAGTCTGCCTATCAAAACATTGCATTCGGAATTATGAAAATTCGGGATTTTGAAAATTTTGGAATTATCACTTTTTGCACGTAACTAGCGTAAATTACATTTTCCTAAACGGTGCCCGAAATCTAAAAATTGATAATTTAATAACGTTATGATTTTGTAAGATCAACTCTATGTATTACCTAATGTAAAAAAAATACTTTTTACATTAGGTAATACATAGAGTCCCAATGACATTTATTTTACAACTTTGCCGGCGTAAGTTTAATGAATCACTATGCCAAATAAAAGCTGTGTTGTACCAACTACCAGAAGTGTCTAAGTTAAACCCCGGACAGACGGACAGATAGAGAATGCGAAACTATACCTACTTCGTTATTTTAAGATGAAAATAATAACGGTCTAATTCGCACATGTTTCCTTTAATAACGTAGCCAATACTGAGAAATATTATGTGCAAATATTATATTCTTGTTATTAATTAGTTACTTATAGTAGAGACATCCATACAAACATTAAATCACGCCTGATTCCCAGAGGGGTAAGCAGAGACCACTTCTTTCCACCTGCTACGATCTTGAGTAATCTCTTTCGCTACTTACTTACTTACTTATAGTAGAGACAGTTTGTTTTTAAACTTTGACTTTGTTTAAGGCAAAAACGGGTGCAAAATAACGGACACTTATTCTCATAGTAAGTAGGTATATAAGGGTTCCTTGTTGACTACGGAACCCAGAAAAGATCTGTATTATAAAGTTTGATGGCATTGCTTATTTTCCTAACACAATTGCTTATCGGTTTGTTATCCAAGTGCAGTTTATCTTCGGGCAAATTTATCTACGATATGATATGTTAAGGATCTGACATACATAGCGTTTGAAGAAAATATAATTTTAAAATGTTAACATGCGAATTTTAACGTGTGGTTGCCGGGTTAGAATAGTGCCACTCCATGTCTTCCCGTGGATGCCGTAATAGGCGACTAAAGGAATAAGGGCTTGTAGTACTGTGAGGCGATAGGCTTGCAACCTGTCACTAAATACACTAGTAAACATCTTAGCCTACGTGTGCAAAATGAGGTTACAGAATTAACAAGTCTTTTTACAGTTGTTGGTATTTCTGTAGCTCAGCCTACCCCGCTCTGGGAATAAAGGCATGATGTTATGTATGTATGTAACATTCGGATATACTCTTGTTTGTTACCCTTATTTCGTTTCTAAAAGAACTAATATAATTAAAATTATTAACGTTATGTTTCGTTAGTCATTTGGGTCGTTTCGTGAAGGAGAAACATGGAATACCTACAAAGAAATATAACATGTTATAGTAATGTCGATTGATGACGTCAGTACGCATCGCGTAGACGGGTGAGTCAACACGACACGAGCCAAAATTATGACTCATCGACCATCGTTCTCATAGTATGGAACTCCTTACGCGATACCAGTTGTGAGGTTAATCCGCTGTCAACCTGCCAGAGGTAATGCTGATACGCTGTTGATCGTCCGGTAGAGTAAAGTACCTACTGTCTGATTATGGAGACGGGCTTTATTATTTATTATTATTTATTTAATCTTCTTTGCACAATACAAATAAATGTAAAAAGTACAAATGGCGGACTTAATGCCTAAAGGCATTCTCTACCAGTCAACCACATGTACAACAGAGAAAAAAAAAACCGGTGCAATTAGAGAAATGAACAGTGTTAAAAACTAAATTAAACGACGGTTTAGACGAGATTCATAATTCATAGCGATTTTATAAAACTTACAAAACGTATCAGGATTGACGTAAGCTTATGTCAATTCCGTGCATCTTGTCAAGTTGTCAAGGCCCCCGATATTAGTGTCACTCCCGATTAAATCGGATTATCGGAGAACCCGATATTACATAAATAAATATCATGGGATAATTTCACACAAATTGACCTAGTCCCAAACTAACCCTGGGCTTGTACTATGGGTACCTACTAGACAACTATAAACTTACTTATACCTACTGAATAAAACATAGACGCTACACCCCAGGGAGTAGTGGCATAGGAACTTGGATCACCTTTAGCTTTACACGATAAGAAAAAAACATAGTTTAAATTCAAGACCCTCGAGCAAATACTCACGCTCGTTAGTCATTCATTAGGTATACTGCCCGTACGAGGATTTAAACCCGGGACCGCTAGCTTCATGGGCAGGGTCACTATCAACTAACGTGTCATCATTGTCATCAAGTAAGATAGTTTTGTTTATACTGTTAAGTGTAACGTTTTTATGGTTCCGTAACTAAAGGTGCATAATGGGATTACATCAATAAGATTCCACTGTCTGTCTGCCTGTCTGTTTGTCTGTAACCAAAGCTTACAGGGCTGTATCTTTTGAACCGCAATGGCTACGAGTAGACACTTGTTTTTTTCATAGTGTGTATTTAAAAAGTTAAATCGCATTTTTAGAATTATAGTGACCTAATCCAAATATTTTGAATTTCGACTTAGGTCTCTATAGTACTAAATTTATGACTCGAAATCGAAAGCTGATAATGTTTGAATTAGGTCACTATAATTCTAAAAGTGCGAAATGTGTTAGCCGTTGTAAACAAAACCATGTGTATTGTACAGTCGAACTCGTAAGTAAATATCATGGGACAAGTAGCTGTAGATTTTAGTATCTTGACGTAATAACGAACGAATTTAGTGTGTAGCTGCGTTAAGATATTTACTAAAAGGTTCAGCCATGAGTTCGACCGTACACAACATGCAGCAAGGAAAGGAAAAAGTTACATGATGAGTCAACAGGCGGTCTTATCGATCCCGGCGGAACCCTTTATGTGCAAATGAATAGGTACTTACCTACTATGCTTGAGTTTTTCATTCTCATAAATTGAAAAATAAAAGGTTTTGTATAAATTAAGAACACTTACTTACTTAATAAGTTTTATTTAATTTGGCAATAGTCGTGGAACTCATGGATTTTGTTAAAGCTTACATACCTACGACATAGTACATAACATCACGCCGTCATTCCCAGAGTGGAGTCGGCAGAGCTACAGAAATACCATTAACTCTAAAAATACTTGTTTATAATTCTGTAATCACATTTTGCAAAATCAGGCCAAGAAGTTTACTAGTGTATTAGTGACAGTTTGCAAGCCCATCTTCTAACAGTACTACAAGCCCTTATTCCCTTAGTCGCGTCTTAAGAAATCCATGGGAAGACATGGAGTGGCACTATTCTAACTCGGCAACCACACGGATATTTATTAAAGCTTGTTGATGAGAATTAGCAAGGTGTTCATTGGTTTTTTTTAGATTGTGTAGGTATATTATATTTTTTATCATAATTAAGTTTATTGTGGATTTCGTAGTGCAGATGATATGAGTGCATAAGCTACATGGCGTTACGAGTAGTGATAGTGGTGACGTACTTACTCTTTAAAAAAAACCTACTTAATGGGCGTTTTCCAAAAAAAGTGTACATCGTTAAAGACAAAATTAAGAAAATTTGACTTTTTCCATTTCGTCACGAAAATTAACGCATGTAAATGTATGGCTAATTTTCGTGACGAAATGGAAAAAGTTAAATTTTCTTAACTTTGTCCTTAACGATGTACACTTTTTTTGGAAAACGCTCTAATACGTTTTTCATCTTTGTCAGGGGTCCGTTTCTTTAGCAGATGTACAGAACCCTAACAGACAATTAAAATTAATCTATAGAACATAAAAACTAACATGATTGACCATAACAGACTAGTAGCGTCAAGATATAAAATGTATAGTTCAATCTAACATGAATAGCCCGTGGCCACCATTAGCATTTTTCCTGAGCCTCTGACCTCCAGCTTCATGATCTTGAACTGCAAACCGGCTGCGCCCGCGCGGCGGTGACGTCATCGCGCATCGTGCTTTTGGTAACGATTAGCATTCAATTTGGGCAGTTCTACAGACAGTTTAGTTAATTCGGCGCAGGCTATGTTCATGTGCGAAAGGTCTATAGAGGTTCCCTTATTTCGTCTTTTTAGGGGCATAGTTACGTAACTACTTCTAGTAAATACTAAATCTTGATAAGATAATAATGGTAATGTAGGTACTTTTAAATAAAGTCAGTGTTTACCAAAGTATTTTCTCATATTGTTATTTTATTTATTAGCTACTCTTGGGTCTAAACACTGTACAAACACAAAAAACAGTGTCGCTTTGCACTTTTCTTATTTTTTCCGAAAGCTTGCAGCGATTTAGATGATTCTGTCACCGTACCTATTATGGACGATTTGTAAGTTTAAAACATAATTAAGCTGGAATGCGACATCTACCGCAAAATGAAAACTGAAAACTGCATAAAACACAAAACTTCCTTTTTTATGTTGCTAAAAAACTAGCCAGTTTTCTCCGTCGCTGGAGAGCAGTCGGATTCTAAAATAGGTAGGTAGGTACAATATTAGAATCAGATTTGATTGATTATCTTCCGTTAATAATGAATGATGCCGCTATTTGGAGTAGGTACAGCAATTATCGCTTTAACTTATACCTAAATTAAATACCTAGATAATAGTGAAGTCTATCTAATTAAAACCAGTATATTTTTTTGTTTGTATTTAACTTATGTCAGTGTGGTAGGTACTAAAACAAAACCTCATGAATTTTCGAGCCGTTAGTAGTGAGTGAATCCTTCTTTTCTAACAAACAAAGCATGTCAGCATATTTAATATTTTGTTTGTTTTAAACTTTTTACGTGACTACGTCTTAATAGGTATTCAGTAGTTAAAGCTATCAGGGTACTAAAAGCTAAAGACATTTCGAGCCATTCGCAGTGAAGTCCCTTTGTAATAAAACTTGGCATTAAAATATTTAGTGTGTACCTCTTTAACATATAGTGTTTTCTAGGTATTCAGTAGTGGAAGCTACCAGAGTACTAATAGCTAAAGACATTTCGAGCTATTCTGAGGCCGCGAATTGTCTTCGCGATCCACGTTCGGGGGTCAATGCTCGCCGCTTCTCGGTTATGATGATGGTTATGTTATGATTACCTGGTACACGCGATGGTTTAAAATGGGTTTTTTTATTGATTCAGGGGCATAATACGATTTTCGTTTTGTTCAATTTATGTTTGATAAAATGTATTTAATAACTTAATTTAGTTTAACATTCTTCTGAGACTGTATTTTTTTTAAATTTAAAGGCCCTTACTTGTTTCCGATCGAATTATTTTAATGTAATAGGTACTTAGTCGTGGTTATGCACGTGCATACTGTATTCTGTTGTTATTTTAGTTGGTTAAAAGGTTTTTAATTAATGTTGATCCATTACCAAAGTAAAATTATGGTTTACGGGGTTCTAACTGACCACCGTAATTATTTACTAATTGTATAAAATTGAATTCGTTAGACATGCTTGCTTGTTTCCATTAAATAACCTCGGTTTTAGTAACTGGCCACTTTCGGTCTCAGAACTACAACATTCAAAGCATAGCAAAGAAAATAAAACATGCTTCAAATAGTGAAAATACTTTGTATTATGCATACCTAGTTGAGTTATTCATTTGACGGAGGTATCTCTTAGTTAGATCACTAAGAAAGAGTCTTGTGCTAAACTCGTACGTTCTGCAATAAAATAAAGTACCTAAAAGATGTTTAAAAGGCCACATCGAAAATGTTGTTGACAAATTGAATGTTTTTATACCTACCTAGCTTATAAATCTTATAATAATCCAGAGGTTAATTCTACGGTAAAACCATAGCCTTTGACATGTTATGACAAGTGTATTAGAGCTTTCGTGTGATGACATGTCAAAGGGAATATGGTTTTACTAAGTAGAATACTTGTCAAAGGTCGAAGGTTCAACTTGAAATATTTACTATTAGGTTTTAGCGGAATCAGCAAACTATAAGCTCATAATCTTCTGCGTCGGTAGCTAAATACGTAGGTAGGCACCTACTTACATTTAAAACATAAATAATACTTTGTTATAATAAAAATATATACTAAGTATATTTTTTATTTAAACTTTATTGCATTATAAAAAATAGGGGCTTACGATTACCTAATTGTGTGTTAACAATTATCCAAAGCAGGTATTTATGGTTTTATAATGCCTACGTAATCGATATCGTCCGATATGTATGTACCTACCTACCTACTATTTTTTAGCGATTCTGGTTTCTTTTTTATTATTTTTCATGTATTGCTTAATTTAGAAGAACCTATTTAACTTCTTATCAAAACCAACGCACATGTAACGATTTCCTGTAGCCGACAAATTGTCCTCTGGTGCGAGCGAGTATTATCGGTTTTCATAAGTAGGTATTTATATTACCTCATGAAACACTAAACTGACTGGATAATTAAATAATAAATCTGTGTTATACCACCAGAGTTTACAATGACATTGGCAACGCTTTACGAGGAAAATGTAGCCAACTTAATACACTTACCTACATTAAAAAAAAAATGACATAAATTGCTTGGTATAGAATTTGTTAACCCTTGCCTTTTTGTGTTTTCTAAACATTGAGACATAAGTCCTAATCTTTTTGGTTTGTCACGCGGGCATGGTATTTGAGAAAATGCACCGACAGTAGTGAGCGAACATACAAATATAATTTTCGAAACTTACTTAATTGTTCCATGTTAGCGTCTCTGCCATAAAAAAAACACGTTTGTGTACATCAGTTTTTATTCGTAAGAATGCACGAGACGAATGCAACGACGTTATGTCACTCGTTAAATCACCGGCTTATGTCACATGCCTATCCTCTAACAAGAGATAAACGCCATGATCCGACCTATTTTTTTGAAATTTTAAATACTATGGAAAGCACAGATCTAGAATCTATATTTATGAAACTGTTCCTTCCGTTACTGATTGACTGAAAGAAACCGCTAACGCACAGACAGAGTCAACAGTAGCGCGGCGCGGGGCAGTGCTACAGAGCTGTTTTCCTATAAATTAATTGTAAGTTTACACTGGACAGCGTGGTGGAGGCAGTTTCATAAAGTAATAAAGGACGCCCGCGACTTCGTCCGCGTAGAATGAGTATCCCGCTACTCCCTTTATTTGAACTCCTTAGGGGATGAATATTCCCTCCATATTTCAAGTCTAAGTCCAGCAGTTTGGGGTGCGTTGATATATCAACAATCAGTTCAGTGTAATCAGTTTTAGTCAGTAGGACCAAAAAGTTGGCCACGCTAACTCGCCCACTAGAATTTTGTATGAAACTTTGTCGTTGTGCGACGAAAATTTGCCGAAAATTATTATTATTATTATTGTTAATTATTAAATTATTATTATTAATTAAATTATTATAAGGATACTTTTCGTCACACAACGGAACTATTCCCGTCGTCGTTATTTGTATGCTTAAATGCGCTTAACTATGGTCCAACTTTTTGGTCCTCACCCGTAAACAACTCTATTTAGAGTTGGTTTTTCTGTAGCTCTGCCGACCCCGCTCTGGGAATAAAGGCGTGATGTTATGTATGTATGCAGTTTAAAATATTATATTTAGGTAGGTATAAGAAACTCTCTATGGCAATTGCGACTTTTTAGAAAACGCTAAGACAGCCAAAAGAACTTTCGTTATATGACCATCAAATTAAAGTTTCCCCTTTATTTCAGATTTCAACACAACAAGATCTACACATACATCGGCGAGGTGCTCGTGTCAGTCAACCCTTACAAAACGTTGGACATTTACAATGCCCAGCATATGGCACAGTACAGAGGGCGAGAGATGTTCGAGGTGCCACCTCACGTGTATGCTGTGGCAGACGCGTGCCAGAGGGTGCTGCGACAACAGGTAATGGGCTACCGGAGATGTTAATAAGCGCTCGTTTCTCTAACAGCACTAATGCTGAGCTTGAGACTCAATGCAGACATGATTCCAGCAGTATTGTTCTTAAAAATTTAGCTTATTTCAAACAAACCCCGAAAAAATAGGTAAATCAACCCACCAATAATCTGGCATATAATCGTTAAGCGCCTGGGCCACTTGGCGCAATGAGGGCTGGAAACGATTCTCCATAGACTCAGCACTAAACTTGTTAGTCCTTTACCTCAAGAGCATAAATTCCTTGTAATATTTACCTCGAATGAACAAAACTTCAATTGAATATTCTACTTAAAGCAATTTTTCGTGTGGGTTTTTACATTAGTATAATTATTTTGTAGCATTTCATCTTTCGTATAGTATTTTACCCTATACGCATTTCGTCGCGATCGATGTTTGTTTGGGACTCTATTTAATTTGACGCATTAATTGATGTTGGCACTAAATTTCTGTAACATTTTTTTAAAACGTGTTTGTACTTGTTGTTTCTTGTGTTAAGTGCCATCAAATTCATTGCAATATTATCATCAGCGTGTTCTTAACGCGACGCGACCGTCTCCAGTGCGCTTAGCACAAGTTGTATTTTCTCGCTTGTCGCTCAGTTCGTCTCTATCGTTACGGACTAGATGGAAAGGGATACCTGAGCGACAAACAAGTCGCGGACCACTTGTGCTAGCCCTCCTGCAGTGGGACCATAGCGCCGCGCCGTGATAAGTGCGAGAATACTTTTGCTATCTTTAGTATTGTATCTACTTTACTTTGACTAAATAAAACAATTAGATTTTATGATCGAGGTAATTATAGTAGATTAGCGAACTATGATATTAAGCGATCGTAGCGAAATACAAAATATGCGATTGAGGTATACTGTGTTTTTTTTTTGCTAATAATAAAATTAACGATCGAGACCAAATACAACAGTAAAATAAGCGATCGAGGTGAAACGCGACTAAAGCTATTAGCGAACAAAAAAATTACGACTTTGACATAAAGCGAAAATACAATACACGATCGAGGTGAAATGCGAATCGGTGAATTACTACAAGAAATTTATGCTTTGGAAGTAAAGTACTAACAAATGAGACTTAGGGACTTATTTTCTCAAGTGTCTCTCTATAAAGGTAGGTAAGTTAGTTATTTATTTCATATTGGAAATTACATTATTATATGTCGCATAGTTATAATGAATTTACAATAAGATCATCAGTGTAAAAATAAAAATGTAAAAATCAAATAATGTCAAAGTGTACAAAAACAAAAACTAACTGTAAAATGAAATAAAAACAAAAGAAATAAATTGAATGCTACAGTCAAAATGTCAAGAATACAATAATATTTTAAACGTCATATTGCAGAAATAAATTAAAGTAATAAATATAACATATCAACAATATATCTATTAGTCGTCGTCTTTAACAGAATACAGTGTTTTAGTAATAAAAAAAAGGGAATATAAAACAATTTGGCTTGAAAAATTATGTGCGGCAATTTTTATTTATAAAATAATGTATAAAGTAATCGTAATTTATGTAGTAAAATAGGGAAGTATTTACAAGTGTTTGTCTGTTTTTCTATTAAGTTTTAACTCAAATCAACTTGCCTTTTAAATTGTAAAATGGGGACGGTGTAAAAGGTTAAGTAATTAGGTTTATTAGGGAACCGTATTGCGTGACGGGTCACGGGTGTAAGGGGTGCGCGTATGTTTTGATGCGCTCCACCTGGCGTCGCTGTTGAATCGTTATTTGGAGAACGTAAAACAAGAAAACAGGGACTGGCCCGCTATCCCATTCAAGGGGTTTTGAATGGGTTTTTATAAGGGTTTTACTTAGAAAAGCCGTATCGCTTAAAAGCCGTTCGATTTGCTTTTAAAACCCGCTATCCCAATCAAGGGGGTTTCTAATGGGTTTTATAAGTCTTTTACTTAGAAAAGCCGTTACATATGCTTTTTAAAGCGCTATTTATAAGGGTTATCAGTGCTTCAGCTGTTAAGGTTTCCCTCATAGTTAATGGTTAGTTTAACAAATAATTTGGGGTATTCTATTGAGAGGTTAGTCTTTCAAAAACTTTTATCGGTGAAAAATGTTATATTTATTTATCAGGGTGTTGTCTGCGGGCAATCGTATATCATATTAAAAGAAGGCGCTATGTATGGAATCTCTAACAGATGTAGTGATTGAACAAACGACATCGTTTTTTCTCGGAAAAGATCGTATTTATCTTGCTTTCTCCGCCAGCTTTAGTACCCATCGATATGCTAATCAAGAAAGCAAGATGACTACGAACTAACCCGACAAAAAACGGAGTCGTACGTGTGTACGGACCAAATAGTTGGACCATAGTTAAGCGTAGTTAACCATACAAATAACAAAAGTGAAAAAAGTACCGTTGTGACACGAAAATAATCCCTACAAATGTATGGCTAAGTTTCATAACGGAAAAGTTTCATAGAAAATTTAATTGAGTGACTTAGCGTGGCCAATTTTTTGGTCCTTACGCATGTTGTTCACTGCGTAAGTATATCGATATTTTATTTGTTTAGCTAATTAACTCAATGTAAATCAACCAAACCACGTGGCTCTTTTGAACAACCAATCAAAATTGTTTGTCGAGCTTTGACGATCAGTGTACTGTTTCTATTGGCTGACGAACTTAACAAAACAAATATAGTGTAATACATAGATATATCGTGTAACATTTAAATATCCAATTGCGATCTAGCTTGTCTCTACTGTAAAGGATGTTCTAAAAGGTCATTACTACAAAGCATAGTCTTATTAGGAAAAAGTCCTTTGTAAAGTACAAAAGTAACTAGATACTTTTGCTACGTAAGTACGACAGTAGCTTAGGTTATCAAGGTTGTTTTTAGTGTAGAATATAACTAAACCGGATCAAACTCCCCTCTTTTAAAAGTATAGTACATAGTGGTCCTGATTAAACATAGAAGACGGTTAATTATTTAGGTACCTATATAAGTCATGTAATACAGTTATTTATGAAATGCATTGTAAACTGTAAGCGCAATACTAATTAAAACAAAACAGTGAATTACGAGTATGTTCATCAATAACCTGTAGTATAAACATACTTCTAGTCGAAAGAAAACATGTGTATAGTGTTATGACGTGAATTAAATCAGTTTTCTTATCCCGAACTAGGGCGAATAGATTATGGAAGGTATAAAAGCTAATTACTTGGCGACATTATGAATAAAGAATACTAAAACCGTTTAGATTTGCCTTTAACTACTACTGGGTGCATTTTATAGCCAGGCATCTTTATACAGCATTGAATGGACAGAAACAGTCATCATTAGATTTATATGCTTGAATGAGGCTCAACATAAAGTGAAGTTTTATGACTCCCGGGAAGTCAAACCTGAACTCGTCGACAGCAGTAAAAAACCGTTTTTACGCTACCCAAATAACACGTTTGCAATCTCTTAGTTTCATCTGAGTGCGGCTGCCTTTTACATTCTATTTGCATTTATTTCTTACAGATGCAGTTTAGTACAACTTGAAACCTTTAATTTTTCCTACTTCTAAATGATATTTTTGTGGATTGAATGCGTTACATTCCTGTAGGAACTAGAATTAAAGTTTTTTCTTTTAATGAAACTGGGAGGCCTATAACTACCGGCAACTCCAGAAGAAAAAAATAAAAAACTAAAGAAATGATTTTGGTGTTAAGAAATAAGTAAAATAAAATGAACGTTGAAAGCATTCAAAAAACGGTAAAATTGCAAATAAATAATAATTTAATTACTTAATGTTAACTCCGTACTCCGTAACCAAACGCGCGGTATGGTGGTATGGTGGTGTGGTGGCATCGTGGTGGTAATGGTGGTCATTGCGTGGTCTTAGTCTTTTAGATGGCTGCCGTTTTCGAGAACGTGATTAAATATTATCTAGGCTTTGCTACAAGTGGTGCCTTGATCATTATTACCATCTATTCATCTTGTTGGGATATACTTAGGTCTCGTAATATAATTTTCCATGTGGAACAATTATTTGCTGCCTTACAAGCTTCCGCATGCCATAGTGAAAACAATACAATGAGAGGAAACAGTTACTTATACGTTTGGGAGTTTGCCTTTAGCTAAGTGAGTCGACAACGTTTGGAAATTTCATGGCATTTCCATTGTAGGATAAGCTCTGTTCGAGTGTTCGCACTCGTAAACGTTACCATGCGCCGTAACTCTCATTGTGAAGGACCACCCAACTGGCGAACAAATCGCCAAAATGGCTCGTAAATACTTTAACTACGTACCGTAAAAAGCTAGCAATGTTTTCAGGCGTCGACATCTTTTAGTACTTGTAGTGACTGTTAGGGTCATTGCAAGGTGTTTAACACCATCGTATTTTGGATTTTAGCGCTAAAAATTATGCGCTTTATCAGAACTCGAAGATTATTATATAACACTTTTTAAACACGCTGATATAAAAACACGTGAGTTTGATTATTTTTTTGGTCCCTTTTCCATGACATAGTAAACCAAAGTAGCATCATTTAGAAGTTATCATTCTGTCATGTAGGACATTTATCTCAATAAAACTATATCAAGACCAACGGAACAGTAATATAAAAAAGCAACGAACTTAAGACTAGCATTAATTTATTCACCGTAGACTAACGTACCTGCATATAGGTATAAATAAACTAAGCGCCTTGAAGTTGACCTGAGCTGTAATTCCAGGGAAAAGACACATGCGTCCTGATATCCGGAGAATCGGGCTCGGGAAAGACGGAGGCGTCTAAGTTCATAATGAAGTACATCGCAGCCAACACAACACAGGTCCACAGGGATTACATAGACAGGTGAGTAAGCGGGTATAGTTGGAATTTGGGGTTCTGTTTTCGTGTAAAGAGTTGTGATATTATTCGAAACAAATTGCAGTAGACACGTATATCTCGGTCTTAAGTCGGTGGAATAAATACTAGTATTAATCTGTACAACAGTGTGAGTATAAATTATTGACAGAAGTAAGAGACAATTTACAGACTAGTAACGACAGTGTAAAAAATCCGAAGAAGTATAAAAACTTTAGTAACTCTAACATAAAAAGTAGCAGCGAAACGCCGCTCGCTCCGCCTGGACGTCCGAAGATGGAAAGGTGATGGAATTAGGTTATGTAATTCCTGCGCACACTCCATAGTGCAACTTATAGAAGATAGAGAGGCACGCCACTCTATGTCGATGATCGAGACTCTGAAATTTAGCGCCCAATATGCTTATAACATGTGCATTCTGATTTTTTATCATTTACATACATACCTACATAACATCACGCCTTCATTCCCAGAGTGGGAGAGCTACAGAAATACCAACAACTCTAAGAAGACATTGATGATAATAATATTAATAATAATTTAATAATTTTCCACACCATATTAAAACAGTGGAAGGCAAAGCATTAAATCGAACCTTAAGGAAGCGGCTCCGCGATCACTGCTTTATTTTATGTTATGAATCATGCAAATATCACGTCGTGAACTTTATTATTATTAGAAGTTATTACTTTTTAGAATTATGCTATAGTTAAGTGGTCTGCTCTATTATTATTTCTGTGGTTTTCAATGAACTCAAATAGTTAATTAAACTTTGTGTATGACCAAATTTTAATATTTCAGAGTAAAAAACGTCCTAATCCAGTCAAACTCGATTCTGGAAACATTCGGCAACGCAAAGACGAATCGCAACGACAATTCGTCGCGGTTCGGAAAATACATGGACATCCACTTCGACTACAAAGGTGACCCGGTAGGTGGGCACATCAGCAACTATCTGCTGGAGAAGAGCAGGGTCGTGGGGCTTCAGCCAGGGGAAAGGAACTTCCATGCGTTTTACCAGGTATGTTACTGTACTTAATGTTGCTATCAACTTCATCTGCTTTTTAATAGATTTTTCTGGAAACAACTGCGATTGAGCGACGATTAATTAGGCCGAGGTGTCTTATGCCTATCGATCTTTCACCATGAGACCTTATCTAAATAACTCACCCTTATCGAAATAATCTCATATCTATACAATTCAATGTCCTGACTGACTCACTGACTGATGACATTTGGACAGCGTTTTTTGTAAAGTGCAGGTATCAACTAAGAAAGGGTTCTTCGAAATTTAAACCCTAAGAGGTGAAATGTAGTGTGGAAGTTTATATGGAAGTCTTCCATTCTTAAAGTACTGCTCATGAAC
This sequence comes from Acleris holmiana, assembly GCA_949316455.1. NCBI lineage: Eukaryota > Metazoa > Arthropoda > Insecta > Lepidoptera > Tortricidae > Acleris > Acleris holmiana. The sequence goes on along the minus strand of OX438773.1, from coordinate 12,136,650 downwards.
AAAAAATATTGCTTTCGGCAATTAAGGAAAAAATACTTCTAAGCTGGTAAAATGGTGGGTAAAAGTTTGTATGGGATTTTGGTCAATTTTGAAGTGAGTAATGTGATAATTGTTGTTTAGGTTACTGCTAATAAATAAAAAGCACGACTTTTAGTGATTTTGGAATACTAAAGTGGTGAAAGTAAAAGTAAATGTTAGTAAGCTAAAATGCAAAATGGTACTTAGGCTATACTGCTTTTTTAAGGCCAGGGATCTTTGACTTGTAAAAAAGTTCAAGTCCTATAATCTCCCCTCCCCCCTTTCAATCGACCGTTTACTGTACGTCATTGAAGGTGCTATTTCTAATTTTATTTTTTATTTATTGTTTGGCATTCATCTTGAATTCATCATGTGTTAAATCAGGTTAGGCAACGTGGAATGGTAACTAAAACAGCCATACGACATGCATTTCTCATGCGGGTGTCACGCTGTTGTCCCCTATTGCCTCTGTGTAGAAAGAAGTCCCAGCCGTGAACGAGATAGGACTAAATAGGGATCATATAAGTCTGTGTTTCACTGTGAACGTGGGTGTTTCTAAAGTTTACGCAGAGTAAATACAGGATTATTCATAAACGGAAAGTAGAATTATATTTGGCAAATGAATGAGTCACGCGTAGTCGTTAACACCGACTCTTTATCACCGATATGCACAATCCATATCTAAGCCTAAAGTTATGTGGTTAATTAGTCAGTTTCCGGAAAAAAATATCAATAAGCTAGAAACAAAACAGTTTACGTTTACCTACGTGACGTTTGCCTAGCCTAAACTTTTAATAACACAATTGCGATGGGATAGCATTTCAAACAGAAAACTTTGTTTGACGATTTAATGTATTTATTTAAAGTCTAATAAAAAGCAAGCTTTAAAAACCTGACTGCATTTTTTACATTGTCGTCTATATAATATACCTACATATTACCTATGATAAAAAAATAACATCGCCTTTCATCACTTTGAAATGTCACTCCAACAACTAAAACGAATGAAACGACACCTCTTACGTTAAATTTTAATAAGCCGTTCAGGCTGCAGAGCGTGTCACAGAAAGAACTTACATATAACATACATACCTACATTCGAAAAACATAACCCTCCTTCTGACGCATTCGGGTAAAAAAGGTCAAGAAAATGAACTCTTAAGTAAAATCAATCTACGTGGCCCGTTGTGTAATGGTATGGTCGTAGGATTAAATAAATACTTTTTAAAGGCCGTTACAGTTGCATTTGGCGTGCAACCCAGTTACGAACCGTGGTTGGTTTTAGTGCAGTCAATACTGCACCCCGTCTGCTAATTGATTCTGCAGTCGCGACTAGTCGGCATGCAATTTATATATAGTTAGTTGAACCGACTTGGTAAAGGCCCAATTGCAAACTGCAATTTCGTGAATGAGGGTAAATTCGTTTGTTATCAGTTTATAACCTTTTTAAAGTTACAACAATGCAATGCAATGGTGCAATATATGCTGTGAATCTGTTACTTTAAATTGAAATTTATTCGTCATTGTGAAAGTGCATAAATAAAGTTTTTATTTTAATCTGTGCCTAGTAGTAGTATTAGTAGTAGTTTTTTTTTATATTGAACTTGTTTAGTTATATGGTAGAAATTAATTTTAAACTCGTTTCTTAAAAAAATATCTATAATGTAATGTCCTATTGTATTACCCATTTTATTAGCTTAAAATAGGAACTACGAGTAGTGTTATTGGCGTTGGGCACTAACAGATGTCAAATCTCACACGGCCATGTTTGCGCGGTCAGTTGTCATGCAAGATATAGACTTAAAGAAAGCACATGGCTGGTATTTGTGACTAACATTGTTTCCTATTGTGTTAACGCCCGCTTAGTTTAATCATTTATCAGCATAGGTAGTTCATAATTATGTACAGTTTGGGATTTAGTATAGCATATAGTATAATACCTATAGTATATGGCTACTATCACTTACCCAAAGAGAAAGAACAAAGATCCTACGCTCCGAGATAAAGTTTTTTAAAATTAGGAAGCCATTTCGCGCGTTTAGATTTTGAAGGGCAGAGAGTTTCATAATCCAATAGCCTGCAAAGTAATACAACCAGCTTAAAATACGCGTGTTGCGATAAATATGACCTAAAACATATTATGACTAAAAATAATTAACAGACAATATAAATTATAAACCTAAACCCAGCCTAGCATTTTTTTCCTCATCTGCGATTCGTGATAGTCAATTGTTGAACATCAGAATAGTGGATCAAGCATGATTGGCTCTAGTCAATTGTGTCACGACGATTAAGGAACAATGCTGTGTTTGTAAACCGATAGACGTTAAAATATTGTTTATATTACGGGTACCATTTTCAAAGTAAAAGATAATAGTGGGGAAATAAATACGATTAGAAAATTTAAATATTGACGATTTCGTTCGTACATGGAAGTCGTCAATATTTAAATTTCAAGGCATTATAATTTATGTTATAATAATAATGCCATTGCGTCAATTATTTTGTATAAATATACCTTATTGTTAATGTTATAAAGGAGTATACATAATTCCGACGTCTTAGAAACCCATTTATTTATGAGTTTGTCTGTACATTTATATAGAATTCGTCCTCATCGCAACTTACGTTTAACTTACGATTTTCTGACTACTCGTGACTCGCGACCGAGATTAACAAGTAAGTTATAATTTCATGCAATCTGCAGTTATTAACTAGTAAATAGATAAACACACCGATATTTTCAACCCACAACGTTGCGCCCCACCAGAGTTTAAAGCACATTGCACAATTGCGACAATGTACACAAAATCATTTCTGTCAAAAAATAATGTCAGCTTTTGATGACGACGGTACTTTTCTTGCAGTCATTATCTGCTTATCAAGACCAAACTAATAAAATGTGGTTCTGCGTTAAGTACAGCGAAGATCCGGTCACCACCTTCCGGTCCATCAACAGATCAGTTCATAGATACCATAATATTGCATTGTCATCGGGTTTACATATGCGGTTAAGCACATTCCATTATCGGGAACTGGTTCCAAATTAACTTGCAAGATTTGAAGCGGACACCTTACATATGTACATACATACGATCAGTAGGTACAAGTTAAATAAAGTAGCGAGACGGGTCTTTTCGCAGTTAAAACATTTTTGGAACAGCAGTGTTAATAAATCTACAGACTTCCTTTTACGCGTCATTTGGCAATGCACATTTAAAGTGTTCGGTGGTTTTTTTCAGTTTTTTGTGTGCATAATATATCAGGGGCCGAAGTTCACACAAATTGATCTAGTCCAAAATTAAGCTCTTGGTTGGTACGATGTGTATTAGACAGCGATATAAATACTTTAGAGGAATCAATACTTACCTACATGGAAAACATCCAAGACTGGAAGAAGAGATCTAGTTTTTCAAAAAAAACCTTTGAAAAAAAGGCCTGGGGACTGAAGTCCATCTTATATATAGGTATCTTTACTTTTAAAATCATCGAGTCTAAAGCGACATTCGATGGTAATAGGCAATAGCTATTGCTATAGAGGTTCATTGGCTTTAGTGCAGTTACGTGCACAAATTGCACTGCAATGCCGTCCTCTAGCCGCGTAACTGCACGTTTCCGTATTCCCGCATGTCAAAACAATGTCTCGGATAATTCCAAACATTATGTGATTCCGTCTCATTTCTTATCCGATTGCGATTATTCATTTTGCGTAACATGTGTTGTTTAAAAGTATTTAAACTGTGTTACCCTAGTGAGGGGAGCACCGTTTAGAAATCGTATAGGTGGTACAAATAACAAACATTTAGTTCCCGCCTTGAAGATCATATAGCTAGTTTTACTCACATTGTACGTTAAGCCATGAGATGCCGCATATGCCTCACATACAGAAATTAATTGACGCAATGCACTGACTGAGGGCCAGCAGCACCATGTCTTCCGCATAACTAAGGTTATTGACAACAATACCGTCAACAGAACAGCCAACATGCATGCTGCTCAGCTCCACAATCAGTGCATTAATGTATAAACGGATAATTCCAAACATTATGTCATTCCGTCTCATTTCCTATCCAATTGCGATTAACAGTCAATAGAACAGCCAACATGCATGCTGCAGAGCTCCACAATCAGTGCATTAATGTGTAAACTGAAGAGCAAGGGGCCGACAACTCGCCGGCCCACTTCACACAGTTTTCCTGATTTTCGTACCAGTATTTAAACAGTAATACCAACTCCGGCGATAACCCCACACCTAACAGCTTACGCCAAAGGATCTCATATGACACTGTGTCTAAATCTTTCGAGAGATCCATAAAACAAGCATAATTTGACGTATTCCGGTCAGTGTAGTACCTGACAGTGTGCTTCAAATTAAGAATGGCAGCTTCCGTAGATAGACCTGGCACGAAACCAAACTGAGCCTCGTGGAGCTTAATATGTCCTTTTAAATACGAGTTGAGCACACAGTAAAGCACCTTTGCTACTATCGTGGCCAAGGAGATGGGCCTATAGTTAGACTTATCCGACGCATCTCCCGTCTTACACTTCACTATAGGCACCACCAATGTTTTGATCATGTCCTGGGGCAGGTACGACTGAAGTAAGCAGAAGTTGTAGAGCATGGGAATTACACGTGGTAGGTGAATGCCGGCATAGCGCAGGTGCTCGATTTGCCCTTCGTCATCTTACTTATCGCGAACTGGACTTCCCTGTCGAGAATCAAGGTCTAGGTAGGTATTGTCTTACCGATCCTCTCAGTATCAAGCAGCCCGCAGGGCGGTTCTAATGGAGACTTAACTTTGAAATGGTCCTGAAAAATATTAGCTATATGTTTCGGATCAGAAACCCCATCGACACTCACAGGAGTACCACGCCTAGCGTTCAGTTTATTGGTACATTTCCAAAAGTTTCCAAAGTCAGTGGTGTGACGCTATTAAGTCCATTTTTATCTGCTCTTGGTGGTTTTGACACCACTTTAATCTGCCCTTAAAAACCCTACGCGACTCAATCATGCTGTTATACAATGGGCGGCTACTTGGTTTACCGTAGGATACCCACGTAATAAAGTGTAACCTGGCACTCGCATGAGCCTCGCTGACGTGTCTGTTCCAGGCCATTATAGGCTTCTTACGGTCCCTAGTACGCTTCTCGTCTCCATGAGAACAGCCCGCAGCCCGACACAATACATTTATTAAATTAAAATATAATTCGTCAATGTTAGCTTTATGATTACAATGGCTACCATAACATTGGACTAACTACTCAGGAATTTTTTTCTTAAACCGTCGCCGCATAATTTCCCATAATTACTGATCTGATCACCATTACGTTCACCCCAACGAATTTTATTAGGGGCGACAGATGCCAAAACTGTTTTTCTCCTTTATGTGCAGTTTACATTTAACAACCATCGGGAAGTGATCAGACCAATACACATCATATTTGACGTATGTGAACAACACATTGCTGCGCAGCACTCGTCACTAAACAATGGTCCAACCACCGCCTGCAGGCATGAGCCTCACTAAAAAATATGAAAGTATCCGAAGGGCTTGCAATTCGAATATTCGAATAATTCGAATATTCGGCTCTTTCTAATATTCGAATAATGCGGCGAATAGTATTCGAATATTCGAATATTTATGGTTATTTGGACACACGGATGTAACATCGCCCGGGAATGGTCGGCTGTCTCTGTCTCACTCCCCGATCCCATTCATCCACCTCCCACCTACTCTGTACTCTTACATTATACTGTATAACAAAATTCACATACGAGTATATCATTATTGTTTCGTGTTGATTACATTAATAATTTAACACATACATATATTTTACCATTTTAATTATTTTCTTTTAGTTATGTTGTTGATTCTGACTTTTTTTAATTGAAGTACATAATCTTTGTGCAATTGATACCAAATCGTTGCTGTTCGTACATTCAGTTGTTTTTAACACAATAATATTTAAATTCAAGTTTTTTTTATTCATTCTATAAAGCCAAGGACGTATTATTAATTTAAGATGTTTATGTTGATTTAATAAATAAAAATGAGTATCCAAACCCGTTTTTCTTGAATTTTTTGGATTATTCGAATAGTATTCGAATTATTCGAATATGTCCAAATTAAAAGTTGAATATTCGAATATCTGAATCTATCGAATATTTGCAAGCCCTAATCCGACGACAAACACAGTTACTCCACATCGATACACAACCAATATAAAATACTTAATGTGGTAAATTAATACCAACGATATATAAAATACTTAGGCCAGATTCGACCAAACTTTTTACGCGGGGGTAAAGCTTACTCCGAGATTAGTAATGTCAAGAAATGACAGTTTTCTATGGCATTTTGACATTACTAATCCCAGAGTAAGCTTTAACCTCGAGTAAAAAGTTTGGTCGAAACGGGGCTTAATGTGGTAAATTAATGAGCGCTCGATACGCGCTTGGCCGGTTATCGGATAATTAGATACCTACATCGGTGGTCACATAATTAAAAACGCTTGCTTTTTTTCCCATACGTCATAATTGCCTACAAATATGTCTTTTTAATTTGGCAACCTATCAAAATAAAAAATCAATCAATCAAGTATTTTTTGACTGGCACTCAAATTCAATAAGTGATAGGCAACAGGAAAAAAACGCAAGTGTTTCCAATTATCTGACCACCTAAATAAATCCATTCATTTATCTCTGTTCTTGCTTGCCAGAATGAATGAAATTTTCTGTTCTATTTACTATATTTAACTCGTGAACCATTCTTTTTACAGTTATTAAGTACAAACAACCCTCATACGAAAAAGTTCGGTCTAACGACAAACGCGCAGTACAAGATCCTTGGCAGCGAACGGGCGACGGCGCAGGATTCCAAGCTCTATTCTGTTACGAATAGCGCTTTTAATGCCTTGGGTTTTGCGCAGTCCGTGGTTGACGATATTTGGAGAATCGTCGCTGGTGTTATATTACTGGTGAGTGGTGAGTTTATGTACGAATAAAACGCGACGAAGAGACCTCCTCCTATTTGTATTTTAAGGGTTCAGTACCCAAAGGTTGCCAACGGGACCCTATTACTAAGACTCCACTGTTCATCTGTCTGTCTTTCACAGATCGAAGATAAAATTTTCACAGAATGCATATTTCTATTGCTGCTGTAACAGCAAATAATAAAAACTAAATTAAATTAAAAATTAAAGGGGGGTACGGTACGGGTCGACTCGCACTTGGACGGGTGTTTTTGCACACACATACATAGGCACATAGTTTTTAATTTACTTATCAAGATCAGTAAGATGTTCACAAGTTTAACTTTTTAAACGCCACGGTCGGCTGCAACTTTACGTCCCGATAGAAAATGTATGGAGCGTACTGAGCGCTCAGCGTTCTCGGCACGAAAATCCGCTGACTTGTAATACCGACTGTGGCGTTCAAAAGATTGAAATGTTTTAAACTCCTATGACAAAACACAGTTAGCCTAGATTCTTGTGACTACCGTCGAAGTTAGCGGTCCCGTCTTTCCTCGGTATCGGCAAATATTTATGTGACCAGCACAAGTATTTGTGCTTAGGGCAATTTGTGTTAGATTGTCTCCTGATATTTATAGAATATCTTCATCAAATGTTATTAAACTTATTAAGTCGTTTATTTTACTTTCAGGGCGAGCTAACGTTCACAGAAACGCAAGACGGCCAGTTAAAAATAGGAGGACCTGTCAAAAATTGTGTCACAGGTTTAGGAGTGACCGAGGATGCCCTCAGAGGGGCTATGGCGGGACGCGTGTTGTCAGCCGGCGGTGAGCTAGTCAGCAAGGAGCATTCATTGACGGATGCCAACTATACCAGGCTAGCGTTGGCTAAGGCGGCGTACGACAGGCTGTTCACCTGGATAGTTCAGCAGGTGAGCGATAGATGGCGTTGATGTTAATAATGTCATATTGGCCATTCAATAGTCAAAATGAACTTAACTTTGCGCGGTTATTGTTAAGGTATGTTATCGGGACGTCACTTTCCCGAACACGTCATGTAGAGGGAGGCGATGTCTGGGATACGCATCATACTCGTGAACGGGTGCTGTTTGCGGGATCCGGTCTGTTCACGTTTGCAAGGACTGGTTCTTCAGTCAATTATTACAGTTATGGTTTTTGACGTACAAACCATCGTGTTCTTCCCCTAGTCATTATTTTTAATTTAATGTTGTTGACCTTACATTTGTAACGATTTTATTCGTGCTAGATCTAATTATTATCATTTATACCTACCTTACCGTAATGTAACTTACTCTTAAGTTTAATTGTGTTTTATGATTGAAAAAATAACTTTTCACTTCATAATAGCAGGACTAAAGTGATGCATTCAAGCCCTAGGGACTAAAGTGACACTTTTCTCCCTAGAGACTTAAGTACTTATTCTTTTTAATTCCCTTATAAGCAAAAACCTTTGAAAACCACAAATAGCCGATCACGTGTTGCCCTGGTCGGAGTGCGCCGTGGAGCCGGTGGAGGGCAGGCTGGGGCTGGGCATACAACCCCCACCGCCTCAGTCTTCGATTCGGCATTGTTGTCTATGGAGTATGTGTTATGTTCTAACCCCAAAAACAATCTGTTGTTGTCTCTTTTTGAATTACAGTAATGGGTTCCTCGGGGACTCGAGACTAAAGAGCCCTCATCGACAATATACTACATAAATATTATGAATTTTAGTTGCGCATGAAGTAAGAGTTCTAAGAAACAGGTGCCACTTTTTTCAGGAAAGCAAGATTTGAGCAACTGAGTTCTAGTACTAAATGTGCCTTTACGTTCATTCAATTACAGATGGCATTATAACAAAGTATTTATTATGTAGACTGCATAAGAAATAAAACCAAAGGTTCCAATGAATACAGTTAAATCTTTGTTGCAGATCAATAGGGCAATAGAGGTTCCGGCGGGTACATATAAAAATACGCTGATTGGCGTATTAGACATCTACGGGTTCGAAATCTTCGAAACGAATAGTTTTGAGCAGTTCTGCATTAATTACTGCAATGAAAAGTTACAGCAACTCTTTATTGGTAAGGACTGCGTTGAACAACTGACTCTTAATGACGTCGTTTTGGTTATAGTTATAGAATTATAGAAATAAGGAGTGCGTCGGTTTCGAATACAGAACCTACCGACTGCGCCAGTTTTATATGAACAGAAAGTTCATAGTTATCAGATATTATAATTAAAATGCGTATATATATTTTTATATTATTAAATACATACATAACGTCACGCCTTTATTCCCAGAGTGGGGTAGGCAGAGCAACAGAATACCAACAACTTTTATATTATTAATTATTAAACAAAGTCGTTCATCGAATTAACAGGGCGTACAGAGATATTATTGAGAATTGTTTATATATTATAAAACTATCTGATTGCCGTTTTGCTGTAGGTATAAATTGTAACATGTTATTTACTGAATTAATTGTGATGATATAATTATTTTGCAGAGCTGGTGCTAAAGCAAGAACAGGAGGAATATGCCCGGGAAGGCATCCAGTGGACTCCCATAAAGTATTTCAACAACCGCGTCATCTGCGAGCTGATCGACGCGCCGCATCAAGGCATCATTGCGATCATGGATGAAGCTTGCCTTAACCCCACAAAGGTACTTTAAACCTTTCATTTTAAGTTCCTGATCATTTTGAGATCCTATTTAACTGTCAATAGTGCTGTGTAAATTGGCTAAAACGACTGACAAGGTGACATAATGCTCCCCCTTCAACAATTGGAAAAAACGTTTGATAATGATGTCAATATACTGAACAACCGCCTTATTTTTTCCGACAGTAGTCTAGTACAAGGTAATTTTTTGTGTCATTGTTCCTTGTCCCTTGATTGTCCATTGATATGCAATTCAACAACACAATGAACACAATTATGTGTGTTATGTTTCGCGACAATTAATTTATCACTTTCCTGCTGTCTCTTTTTCTTCTTTTATGTTATTTGATGTGTGATTGTTGCGTTTTTTTTCTTTCTTTGTTTCTTTCAAATTTATGACGAAAGGACGAAGAACAAGAATGATTACTAACGTAGTTTTTTATGTGTATACAGATTTCCGACACGCAGCTTCTTGAAGCTATGGACAAACGACTTTGCACGCACGGGCACTACACGTCGCGCCAACTAGCGCCCACCGATAAAAAACTAAAGCACGGTGTAGATTTCAAAGTCACGTGAGTTCTTTAAATTACTTGTCATTTATTTCGGAAATTTTTGTTGAGTCCAAAACAACTTTCGGCAGTATATATTGCCTTAAATTAAGATGCCGATTTTGAAATAATGGATTAGGGTCAATCAACTTTTCTTTGTAGCTCGTTGCCATGGTGACGTCTCCTGGGTCACTCTTTAAAACCACGATTTTAATGTATATAAATCCAGCAAACATCGGCTTTTGTGGCAATTACAAGCCCACTCTTTTATGGGTTTTCTTCCAAGCGTATTAGTAGTGTATATTATAACCATTTTTCTAAGGAACTCTATCACTGGTTGTCTCCTGGCTTACGGGACAGAATAACAACAACGAAAAGTTGATCCACCCATTAATGTAGTTAGTGATGAATATTGTAGTTAAACGGGACGGGATAATACTTAAGTATAACGTCGATGATTCCATATTTCAAAGTAACGTTAACTTTGTAAAGTTAGTAAATTATATCCTTATTTATGCCCTAAGGGCCAAACATTGGAGCCCCGGCCTTGACCAATTCAAACTTATAATAAAAAAATATAATGGGTGCGTGAACAATTCTAGTTGCGTTAGGTCATGACTAAAGCAGGATACAACACTCACCGTCTATGTTTCCATAAATAGAAGACGGGTCTTAAAAACATCTAACTTTCTGTATCATAATACCCACGTGTCACTCTGAGGGTTTTATGACAATACTAACCTTAACTTTTTAATTTGTTTTAGTCACTACGCAGGTGATGTAACGTACGCCGTCACAGGCTTCATGGATAAGAACAAGGACTCCCTCTGGCAGGACCTGAAGAGGCTGCTACACTCCTCCACCAACAGCTCGCTCGCGGACATGTGGCCGGAGGGAGGGACTAACATACAGAAGGTATTGGTTCACTTAGAGATTTAATTAGTGGTAATCTGCGTTTCACAAAAGTTTCTATCATACAATTTCATTTTAGGACAAACTTTTGCTGCCGACTGTTCTTATTTTTGCAGTCATTCACTGCTTATCAAGGCCTATCTAATGAGGCCAAACACGGTGGGTCTACTTCAAGTATAGCGGAGATCCTGTCACAACCTTCCGACTCCATCACCAGACCAGCTCGATGATGCCATATTATTGTATTGTCATTAAAGTTACATAGGTTTAACCAATTTCAGCTCAATGGGTCGCCGGAAAATGGTTCCTATCTTCCTCGTTAGATTTGACCTGAACATACATACATACGATCATTGTAATTTTTAGTAAAAAGCCTGTAAAAAAAAATGACGTATTGTAAAAAAAAATATGTATTGTCTCATTTAACAGACCGGCTCCCAAAAAAGTTGCTGTAGATTTTTTTTGAATCTCATGGATAATGTCAATGGAACCCTGTTGTCACTTTACCAATTGTTTTACTTAGTATTCTATGGTATAGACCTCGACTGTCCATTGTTGCTGGTCCATTCTTATTATCGCCCCAGACAGGGCTTGATGAATCTTTGCTCTTGTTTAATGTTTACTGTATACTATTACTGGACTTTTTAAGTGTATTGTTTTTATTGTAAACCTCATGAGACCCGGTGTCACAAACGAGGTAGGTACATAATCAAGGCAATTTAGTTTAAACTATACGTTAATGGCCATAAAGTTCTTTTTTTTTTGAACTTGGTAAATTAATTTTATTCTGTTGCGGGTAGATTCAAATTCCCCTTTTTTAAAATAGCCCTGTATAGTAGTATGGTGGACCTCACGAGGTTTAACGCTTTAAGGCTTACATTGATATAATAATAGATGACATGTTGAAGCTTACCTGTGTCCCTGTCCAGACATCAAAGCGTCCGCCGTCCGCGGCCACCCTGTTCCGCAACTCCATGGCGGCGCTGGTGACGGGGCTGCAGAGCAAGGAGCCCTTCTACGTGCGCTGCGTCAAGCCCAACCCGCTGCAGACGCCCAACACCTGGGACGAACAGCTGGTCAGTCCATTTGAAGCTTTTTATAGTTTCGTACCAAAACGGTTAAAAAGGATCCCTTATGGTTGCTGAAATATCGGTGTCTGGCTGTCTATGTGTCAGCATTATTTCTCAGCAAATACTGAACCTATCTAACTGAAATTTGGCATAGTGTATAACTTGGTAGCCCGCAATTGTTTGTGTTTATCTCGTGGAGCGCCATGGCATATGTATGTGTATTACAATATCAATCTTAATTCGAATCACTCTGATTTCCAAATTCAAATAACTTTACGAACACATGGTGTTCATAGGGCGCTCCACGGGATAAAAAGGTGAAAAAAAATATTTTACGGGCCGAAAAATAAGTATAATTCACGACTTATATACAACAGTCTTCAACATATTAATAAAATTTGCAAGCTGTACTTACTTATTTTCGATATGAAATTAAAGTCTTTTTACGGGACCGAGTGCGACTAGCGCCATCGAAAATTCTTATATAATAATAGCTGCTGCGCGGCGGCACGGAACCCTCGGGGCGCGAGTCTGACTCACACTCGACCGGTTTTTTACAGTATGCAAGCTTCATAAGCTGTATAAAAATGCGCAGAAACTTGAACAAAGGAACGGCAGTGAACCCGTTGAGGTTATACACATCTGCGAAGCAACGAATGTGTATTAAATCCTATGTTGAGAGTATCAGACTTCTTTATCTTGTGATTTCACCCGATTGCTAAACGTATATAGGCTGAAAGTTGTGCCCTTCTACAACATTTAACGTATATTGGACGCAATTTGACGGATGCGTCTTAGTGGGTTGAAAACACTACATGGATGTTACTCTCTACTTCCGCAGGTCCGTCATCAAGTGGCGTATCTCGGGTTAGTCGAGAACGTGCGCGTCCGCCGCGCTGGGTTCGCGTCCCGGCAGCGCTATGACCGCTTCCTGAAGCGGTACAAGATGCTGTCGCAGTACACGTGGCCCAACTTCCGAGGGAACAACGACAAGGACGCTGTCCTCGTGCTGCTCAAGGACCTGCAGATTACCGACGTGCAGTATGGACACACCAAGCTCTTCATCAGGTCAGTTGCAGTCCAATAAATTCGTGTACCGGAGTACTTTGGCGGTAATGATGTATGTAAAGTTAGCGGAGAAGGGGAGTTCGCATAAAATTACGAGCCAAGATTTGGCAGTCGGGCCACACCGAATTCAAAGGTCTTTAAAAAAAAAGCAAAGCCTAAACTCATCCAACGTCTATTGTGTGGCTATAGTAAAACAAGTTCGTGTCCAACGGTCCAGCGAGGGGACAGACTTGGGTGGAGCCGTGGCACTGGGACAGACTTGGGCGGAGACGCGGCACTGAGAAGTTTAACGTATACGTACGTTAGTGTTTTAACTGCTTCGGTTCTTAGTCCGTTTGCAGCTTTAAGCGGGCAATGTAGAGGAAAAAGGGTTCCTGCGCAACTGTGAGTCACGTACATACTGTGGAATAGCTCTTAGAAGGACTTTCGAGTCTTTATAATCTCTCTCACTCGCTCTCTTAACCGATTATGCTAGTTTACTCGAGATTATCCGAACACGAAAGACTTAAGAAAGCTATTGCACTGTACTTCCATTTGAGTCGCCTCCCGCAGGGTCTATCGCCCCTGTGTGCTACCTAGATAGTGTGTGGATGTTGAAGTTGAAGGTGTGTAAGCATACACTCTGACAACGTAAAGACAGTATTTTCAAGTTCGCTGCGGGGTTGCTTCGCATCCTCGTCCTACTTTACTCGCAGGAGAAGTATTTTTACATTTGATAATAAATAAATAAATAGGTTCTTTGCCTTTTCACCGACAAATCTTTGACAAATGCATCGTTTCGCAACCTATTCATTTGCCAACCCGCTTTTTTTATGTAACTACAAATATTTCATGTTTTTTATATAACAAACCTAACCTAACCGATAGGGTTCTACACGATGGTTCTAAAATAAATCCAGAATTATTTACAGTTTCGGAAAAAAAAAACGCGGGTTGTCAAATGATGTTTGTTGAATCATTTGTGAAACATTGGTTATGAAATGATAGGATCCCAAATAAATATACTTACTTATATGGAGAGAAAACGAATAGTCACGCTGAGCCCACAAAAATCTGCAATTACCACGATATCAACCCGGGACTGCTAGCTTTTTAGGCATGCTCACTACTAACTAGGCTAACGTGTCGTCCATAAGTGTGGCTCTACTCATACGTAATAATTTTCGAGTATTGGGAATGCAAATTTACTAGAGTATAAAAACTAGATGTTACACTCAGAAAATGTGTCCAATGAGTAACGATTGAACATACCTTATTTCTGTGTTTCATGTTGTATTACTGTGGGTTTACAGGAGTGCTAAGACTCTGCACGGGCTAGAGGCCGCGCGCGCCGAGCTGATACCGTCCATAGTGGTGTTGCTGCAGAAACTGTGGCGCGGCACGCTGGCGCGCCTGCGCTACAAGAAAATGAAGGCTGCTACTGTCATATTCAACGCGTGGAAGTGAGTTGTAGTATAGCTATTCGTAGTGAGATGTAAAGTGTCATTCTATGGAACTTGCTAACTATGTAAACAAACCGCCATACTAAAATTGACATTAGATGTCAATTTCAATATATTGTTTGTTTACATAGTTAGCAAGTTCCATAGACTTACAGTATATTTGGTGTAGCACGATTAGTACGAATGGGTAAATGTCACTTTGTTTAATACAATACACACGTGATGCAAAATGTGTTCACTGTGACCAAACGGCAGGACGCAGCCAATGTGAGAAATGCTTTAGCTCATTTTAGAGTTTGCTGACACCTTCTACACTCCACGAAGATTTGAACCACTTTCCGAGGACCAATTGAGTTGAAATTTGGTATCTCGTACGTAGTTTCGATGGCAATACAATAATATGGCATTATCGAGCTGCTTTGGGAGTCGGAAGGTGGCGACAGCATCTCTGTTATACTTAAAGTAGGAGGCCGTTTACCAAAGTGAATGTGTTACTTCCAGACGCTACCGCTACCGGCGCTACATAGGCGAGATCCAATCGGAACTGCAACGCAACCACAACACGATCGTGCAGTGGCCGGCGCCGCCGCGACGCGTGAACGCGCAGCTGATCCAGGGCGCGTACCGCCGCTGGCGCGCCTTGCTCACGCTGCGGCCCGTGCCGCGCGCGCAGTGGCCGCAGCTCAAGATGAAGATCTGCGCCGCCAGCGCGCTGCGCGGCCGCCGCCGCGACTGGGGCGCCGCCCGCCACTGGCTCGGGGACTACTTGGCCGATGACAACTATAACCCTAAAGCGGGTAACTCGCTCAGGCTAACGCACAACACAACTCTTATTGAAGGCAGCATTCTTTAATATCTCTATTCTCTCAACGTGGAATCGGCTTCAGCCTTTCACATGAACCTTTATGTATTTGATCGCTCTTATTACATTGACGTAGACTAAACGTGGGGATTTTATATACCGAGTCCCTTTAATAGTATAAGCTAGCAGCCCGAGTACATAGATTTAGGTGTTACTGCCGTAATACCAAAGAAGGCGGCTTATTGCGTAGTAATAATAAAAGTTACCAATATTATGCTTCAACTACTACATTGCAGTTAGCCGCCTTTTTTGGTATTACGGCAATTTAATTCAGCTTCAATTATATTGATTAAATGTCAATTTTAAATAATTCATATTATCATCGTCAAAGAAACAAACAAATACATATACAAATTATACACAGCAAATTAATTAAAATTAATAACTTCCTCTGTTACTATTAAACTGGACTATACATACAAATAAATTCCTACTTAGTGTCTACATGGTGACCCAATTCAAAATTTCATCTTTCAAACTTCAAGTCATAAATTTAATATTATTGTTCTGAACATGCGATATGAAGCCTACAATAGCGCATTGGACCTGCCTTTTTATTTCATTACTTGGATCACAATGACCTTTATCATGAGCCTGCCGTTTGGCCAAAATATTTTTGGTCAAATGTATCATTTCCCATTCTTTTCATTTGCTAAACCAATGTTATAGAAATTAATTGTACTACGTGTAAAACCCTATAGGTTAGATTTTATAAAATCCTGAAATATTTGCGGTTACAGAAAACAAAGAGGGTTTGGTAAATGAAAGATTTGACCAGAAATATTTTAGCCTAACGAAATAGACCCGCCTTTATCCGACAAACACTAAATAACCTTGTTAATAATCTCCAGCTCTGTACCGGTCAGCGGTGTCATCGCTGCAGAAGAGCCAGCAGGTGGGCAAGCCTCTGTTCTCGTGCCGCGTGCACAAGTTCAACCGGCACAACAAGCTGGCCGAGCGCTGCCTGCTGCTGACAGACTCGGCGCTGTACAAGCTCGACGCTAACACATTTAAGGTCCTCAAAAAACCTACACCAATCACAGAGGTAAGATATTGTGTCGCTAATTAGCTTTAACCACCTGAGACCCGGTGTGCTATAACGGGAACATAACCAAGGCAATTTAGTATAAACTATATTATTATGAGTATAAAGTTCATTTTTATTTGTTTCAAAATTTTAAATGACATTTAAGAGCAAAGGTAATTGAGCTTTATTTCCTTGTTGTTAGATTCATAGTCCTACTTACGTAAATCCTGTTTGTAGTATAGTGGGGCTCACGAGGATATAGCGCTTAAGTTTTATTATATGACACCCCATTTATTACAACTGTGTAAAAGTTCGGAAGTAAGAATCGAATATCCGATTATTGGTCTGTCGTTTGGGAGATTTATTTGATCAAATGTAATATTTTCCAAATTTTTATATGCTAAAGAGGTATTTCCTGTTTCTGCCGTTTTATTATTTTGAGGTTACTAGTCCTCACCTTATCGACGCTATAAGCAGTTTTGTTTTGGTTTTTCGAAAACTAAACAAAACATAGTTGCTAGCTTTTTGGCAAATGTTACATTCGCCTATGGGCAGCAGGCTCGCAATATATACATAAAACTAGAACTGTTAAAATTATTAGTCGTGTTTAGCTTTAGGAGGGTGTAACAAAACCCCATTACAAAACAAGAGGTTTTGAAAATTCTTTCGGGTTCGGGTAAAATCGGTTAAGTATACAGATATTTTTTCTTAGTAAAAAGTCGTGCCCTATTTCATACTAATTACGTAAATAATTATTGTTTTATTTCCTCGCAGTAGTTGAGAAAAGCACTATGTATACCTCTGCAGAAAGTGGAATTTAGACTTGCACTAGATTACGACTCGTCCATAAATCTCTTACATTCTATCCTCTGCAACTCTATTTCTGGAACCGTTATGTCATGTGTAAGTAATATTGACTCGTGTGTTGTCAGGTCGGAGCCGTGCGCGTGATGAGCTCAGACGTGCAGCTGGTGGTGGTGAGCGTGCCAAGCGCCAAGAACGACCTGGTGGTGGGGCTGGTCGCCGCGCACGACCTCGTCGGCGAGCTCGTCGGCGTGCTCGCCAACCGGCACCACATGTGAGTCAGCGCTCCTAACACTTGTTTTTTCCAGGTATTTAAAAGGCTGATGACGGTAACGTTGGTTCTGAAGCTCATAAAAATTTGAAAATGCGAGATGCTAAACCCGAGACTGCAATCTGAAGGTTGTGTTTCCAACTCTGAGCATTAGCTTCTGTGTAATTTCCTTGGTTCTTATTGCCACAGCCAAACACAGCTTAGGGGAACACTGCCGCTTGGCGTTAGGTTAGGTCAGGTTAGGATTACGATTGCGATTTAAACGGAAGCTGTACAAGGTGTCATCAACAAAATAAAATCAGTCTTTACACTATTGTTTTAAGGACACTTGGATTCTAATTAAAAAGTAAACACTAACCGTAGTATTTTGTTTAGGTTGTCGTGTAAAAACTGTGCCTCGCTCGATTATTCAGTCTGAAAAAAAAAACACTTATTGAAACTATTTGTTCAACTATAAATATTAAAATAAAAGACGCTTAAAAATACAGTAGGGATTCAAATTAACCCCTCGTATGCTTAGACACGGATCCGTGCCAGTTCATGAACTGCGAAAGCACGGATCCGTTCCAATCTCCTGCGTGCCTACCCGAATTTTATTTTGAATCTTCTTATATAGCAACGTAGGTCTAAAATCGATTGTAGGTCAAGCCAATAAAGTAAAGAAATTTTCAAAAAATCGCTCCTAACATAAAAATATTCAGTATGGCCGCCATTCCTCTGGGATTGACGTCACGTGACCGCGTCGCGGCACTGGGCCGTCAAATTCTGAAACGGCTCCCGCATACGAGGGGTGACCTTAGTTTAACGGTCGATAAGGAAGCCGGAGCGATTGTCATCAGCGCCCTCTAGCGTGTTAAGACATCTTAGTATCGTGGGTGGGTATCTTCGGTAGTATAGTGGTAAGTATCCCCGTCTGTTACGCGGGAGACTGGGGTTCGATTTCCCTCCCGAGAGCCACTTATAAGTATAGGGTATGTATCACAGAGATCTACACAGATGAGTAGTTCTAAAGTTAGGAATAAATTGAATGACTTCTTTAAATTAATATAATTTAATACAATACCGAGTTATACTGAGACACGAGATCTCGTGTCTGTTTTTATTGAAAACTGTATAAAGAATCTAGTGGTCCTGATATCCGTGTTACACGCGGAACCGTAGGTCCGTGATCTTAGCACCGGCGGTGCTAAGTTCCCGAACTACACGGTCACGCCAAGATACGTATCCGTGTCTGCGTTCGGCTACGTATCTGCGGATCTCGGCTCCGACTCCGCTCCGCACGGTTATTGAATGAAAGCTTGTCGAACGGAGCCTTATTAGATATGTGATATGTATTCTAGTTTATTTTTATTTGTCAAGCTTTAGTTATATTTTTCTTTTTAGTAATTAGTGGTACTATTCTGTTTTCTACATAACCAGCCACGTTCACGGGCGGATCGGATCTACGTGTAAATAAGAAACGTATCTCCGTGTAACACGGAGCTACGTATCTTAATTACACGTAGCCGAATTTCACGTGTCGAACGGGCCGGATCTCCGTTGCCGTGTTACTCGGTAACGGAGATTCGGCTACGGGTACACGAAACACGGACACGACCAGGAGCCACAAAAGAATCCCACCAAAAACAAATGTAAAAAAGGAGAGCCAAGTTCAATACAAAAATTATTCTCTGCTGTGGGCTTCGCCGCAAAAAGAATGGAGATTGAGTGCCAAGTTCTATGCAAAATCCAAATATGTAGTCTAAGGGCTGACTTGGCTGGTTTTCCCATACGAATTATTATTAAGTACCTACTTTTACACAGTCATGGAAGAGCCTTATGTTAGATGGGTAGTTTCTACCAGCAAGCCAAATTTTCGGAATAATAAAATAAGAACCGAAAGGTAACAGGTTTAGAACATGCGAAGGCTATATAATTCGTATGGGAAAACCAGCCAAGTCAGCCCTTAGACTACATATTTGGATTTTGCATAGAACTTGGCACTCAATCTCAGATCTCCATTCTTTTTGCGGCGAAGTCCACAGCAGAGAATAATTTTTGTATTAAACTTGGCTCTCCTTTTTTACATTTATGTTTTTGGTGGGATATCATTACTTTTTGTAGGTAAGTCTTACCTACTTACTAAAAAATACAATTATTATTTATTTAAACTATTGCCTATACTAAACCTACGTACCTACTTATTATAGGAATTGTAATAATAATAAGTATATACACCTACCTACTTATAACTATAAAATTATTATTTATTTAAACTATTGCCTATACTATAATACTATACGTACGTACCTACTTATTAAAGAAATTGTAATAATAATATTACTACAAATTTTAAGTTTTCCTTAAGAAAACTTAGCAATTTCGCAGCATAAATCGCAACCTTATAGGTCAGATATCGAGAGACAACCGGACAGCAAGACGGCGCTCGGCCACGTTCGCGTCGACGGTTCGATTCGGTTGTCACAGCGCCCCACCCACCCCGCCCGCGCCGCTCCGGCGTCCGCGCGTCGTGTATATACCGAAAATCTAAATGCCTATTATTTTATCATTATTTATGAGTAGGTAATGATTTTACACTATTGATGTGCGCTAAATATAAAAATAATAATTAATCCCAGTTAATAACGTAGGTACCCTAAGTAATATTAGGTATTTATGTTAAGCGTTCATAATAGAATCTAATTATTTAAAAATTGACAGTTTTTTATTTATTCCTTTGTATTCATCTAATTACCTATCTGCATACCAAATTTTAACTCTCTAGGTCATCTGGAACTGGGTTAGAGTTTTGGTCTATAGGTCAGTCAATGATAAAAATGCGGAATTTTGGACATTAATATCTAAATAACCGTTTGAGATAAGCTTATGAAGTTTAGAACACATATGTATCTCGCAAGTCTCAATATATGAGCCAAATTTGATCGTTTATGTAAAATAGTTTTTGATTTATGAGGGGGTCAAAAGTGGCTCCAAATGGTTCGTGTAATATTACACACGGTGCGGCTCGCCAGTTCTGTTTCTTGAACTTGGCTTGACACGCTCCCGCGTGTCTAGATGAGTATCACGATCGATATCCGAATTGATCTTAAACAATAGGAATTTTGAAAGATGTTCTAGTTGTATGTGATGTGATGTGTGTGTGTGTGCAGGCTGACGGGCGCGGAGCTGGGCGTGGAGGTGGAGAGCGGCGCGACGACGCGCTGCACGCTGGGCGGCAAGGCGCGCGCGCTGCAGCTGCCGGCGCCCGCCGCGCCCGCCGGCGCGCCGCCCTTCACGCACGCGCACAACGTCATCACCTACCACCCCGCCTCCGCGCGCGCCTAGGGTCTACACGCGATGCTCGCAACGATACACACGCGCATACCTGAGCCAGGATCCGCGGGATGATCCACGTGACACCCTGTCCTACATTCAAAAGCGAGTAATATATGTCATGATTAATACGTTACGTTACGTTTACCCGCCTTCTATATATCTTTTTTGACGTCTCTACTATTATTAAAGTCGTTTGAAAGAGATCGCTATGTAGCGATAAGACAGCCTGTTGTTTACCAGGTCACATTTACTTTTTTATGTTTCAAGTAACTGTGATGTGAAAGTAATAGTATTGTATTGTAACGTTGTCGCAAGTTTTATATTAAAGTAGTATTTATAAACCGTGTGAAATACGATTTTGTATGAGATGTCACAGGGATCATCCTGCTTGACCCAGGTATAATAATCGCAGTTCAATTTTCATCTAGCTTTGACAATTGATTACGGTGCCGCCGACTTATATTTACGGGCGATGGCATCGCTCTCGACTAACCATCTCAAACGTGGTCTAACGACTAACGCTCTCCGTATTGTATCCACTTGGGCAAATAAGTCGGTTGCACTGTAATTCGTTAGTGCTTAATGATAGTTCTTCGTAATAATAATTATAGATCAGTTTTGTATTATTTCTTTTATATTTATTAGTTAGTTTTCATGATAATATTTATTAGTTTTCTATTCTGTTAATTATTTGCTTATAAAAATAGTGCTAAGTGAATTGTGTCAAAGATTTATGAGTAAATTGCACAAATATTGTACATAATTAAGGCCTTAATTGATGTCAATGTTTAATTGAAACAAAATATTTTTCCTTTGTGTAACGAAAATTAACCATACAACTGTATGACTAATTTTTGTTACACAAAGGAAACATATTTTGTTTAAATTAAACTTTGACATCAATTAGGTCCTTAACTATGTACAATATTTTTGCAATTCACCTTTGTATAGGTTTGTTTCCACAAAGATTGCATTTTCTCTCCACAATTATGGAACGTTTTAGATCAGTACGGCTAGCACAAGTTATATTATTTCGCTCGTCGCTCAGTGCATCTCCGTCGTTAAAGATTAGATAGAAAGGGAGATTTGAGCGACCTTCAAGTCGCGGACAACATGTGCTAGCTCTCCAGCTCGCAAAGAGGTGCAAGAGTATAACTAGGAATTCATTTAACTTTGAACCTTATGGTTACTGTCAATATAACAGTTATTTTACCAATGTACCCCAGGACTGTCGACTGATTATGAGTTCATATAAATACTGTGATGTCAATTTGGAACTTGGAACCCAGTTATGACTTCGAGATAACTGTCAACGTAATTTGGATATGGAATTTTTGCGATTCTAAATTCCACCAACAAAAAATCATCCGGCCTTTTGGGACTTAAGAGCCGTTCCGTTATTGTGCCTTTAGGAACTATTTTAGTCCGCACGTAACTTGTGTAGTGAGATACGATTTGTTAAGTTAGATATAGGTGTCGTTAACTTATTGAAGTGATAATTAGTTATTGAGTAGGTATTATTTAAGTTTCCGGGTTCGTAACACGACTGGATTTTATTAAAACTTTAATTCTAAAAGTGAGCCGCCATCCGTTACGCACGTCGTAAAACCGTATGTTATATCGATTATAACCTCACTATTCTAGCGATGACATTGGTACATTGATAAATTGTTACATCTTTATTTTACCTATGTTTGACAAATATATGAATTTAATTGACTGTTTTTATAAGTGGAACCGTATATTTGAGCTATTCAATGGACAGTCAAGGCGACGGCGGCTAACAACATCTTACTATAGTGTACTTTTCCCCATACTATTAGCCCATCTTGTTTCTATAGTAGCACTTACTGTCAATTGAATAAAACTGGCATAACGTCAAATGATTATGATATTGAAGGAAGGGCACATTACTATTATGGAATAAAGACCCAGGCATGTTGCGGTCCTTTGTCGTGACGAAATTTCAAGATTTTGTTACGAATTATAAATTTAGTTATTATTTTAACAGATTATAGTTAATTATAATGATTTCAGTTGCTTAGAACATTGAACAGCAATTTATATTTTTTGATGATTTTTATATTGTAAAGATGAATAATTAAAATTTAATTATTTCTGTATTATGTGTACTATTTTTAGTCTTGATTTAATAATTTAAATTTGAAAAGTATTGTAAATAGCTCGTTCAGTTCGTTTTATACCGCTAGGCGCTGGCGCTAGATGTTGCCA
Source organism: Acleris holmiana (assembly GCA_949316455.1). Lineage (NCBI taxonomy): Eukaryota > Metazoa > Arthropoda > Insecta > Lepidoptera > Tortricidae > Acleris > Acleris holmiana. The sequence continues at coordinate 12,113,443 of OX438773.1, read as the reverse complement.
GTCGCGCACGAAATATCGAGGAACGTCATGAAATATTTAATAATATTTGATAGTTAACCTAGTCTTTTATTACCTAGAGTAAGTGAATTAATAAATATGTTCATCATCGTGTCTGATGGAATCATATATTACAATATAACCCTCCCCATATGAAAATAAATAATATAAAAATTTAAACATTACTTTTATAAAAAAAGTATTCCATTTTTATCCGTTCTGGCGCTAGGCGACGACGACTGAGTAACCTTTTTGTTAGAGAACAAATGTTTGCACTTTGATCTTGTTGCATCTCAAGTTGGAATAAATGACCGTTATTTTGCACAATTTTCACCAACGAACTTAAAATTCGAAATTGAATAAGACTATCATCTTAGTTAAAGCAAAGTGAGTTGATTTAACTGTTATTAATAAAATTTGAAAAAAAAACTGGTTATAAAAAGTATGAATATTTATTAATGGTTTCATTGCATGTTTGTAGGCATACTAGGTTTTTTTTTTCAAATTTGATTAATAACAGTCAAATCAGCTCATGTTGCCTTAACTTAGATGATAGTCTTATTAATGTTCGTTTTTAGTTTCAAGGATTGACCTCTCTCATTAAATACATTTATTGGTTTGAATCATATGAATAAAAATACAATCATTCTGGCATACGAAAGATGATGCACTATATGTAAGTTAAAACAGTTATTTTAATCAAGTATTTCCCCCATTTATATTATAATTAAAATACGTACAAATCTGCTATGTTATTATGAACTAATTTATTGATATAGGTCGGTACTGAGTGGTGGAACAGCAGGTTAACTATGTAATATGTATATAACTGTTTGTGAGCAGTTCAGATGTGCCTTTATGTGGTGCCATGAGTTTTGTGATGTATTAAATACAATATTTTACATGATAAGCGTGTTTCACTCAACCCTTTGAACGCCACCGACACTTATAGTTGTCACAATTACAGTTTAAGGGCGACGTTATTTCGTATGGATTAATTTAATTTTTGCATAACTTTTAATACATGTTTGGCGTGCGAGTGACGCATTGACGTAAGGCGTTGAAAAGGTTAAATTGTAAAGGGTCCCCAGACTAACAGTTTACCTGCAGTGCAGTGGTTCTGTTCCGTTTGGGCGAAATGGTTTTGTCCAAATGCATGATTTCCCAAGTTTTTATTTTTTTAGTTGTTTTCCGTCGTATTTTTTTTATGTAGTTACAAGTCTAATCTTACCTAATAAACACTACAAGTATTATCGGCATCCCGGATATAAAACAAAAATAATGGAAATAGCGTTTTAGAAAATGAAACTTTGGGAAATTTTGGCCAAAAATATTTTGGCCAAACGGTATGCACCTGCCTGCTGTCCAAAATCTTTGAAGCCCACACATTAAACGATTCAAGCCTGACGACAATATCCGTACGGCCGGCTCTAAGACTGACTGTAAAGCTCTCCACCCACTATCAGATGTCAGATAACTGTTCGAGATTAGTCTGAAAAGTCTCCCGGTGATGCCGCCCTGTTCCCCTTGGTTGAGCCGTAGGTTACTTGCGACGCTCCCATCCAGCATGGATCCCGTCTTCTTGTTTTACTACAGAACAGAAGTGTGTCCCAAAGGTATAAATAAAATTCTAGGTACGTGCGTTGTCGCACGCTACTAAGTTTTAGTTCGAGGTCACAAAATAAAAAAGCTGATATCTGACTTCCTTTGACTTGACCTAATTACACATGTTTATAGATATTATAAACAGTTCGCAACATATAATATAATATTATCTGTGGTGTTGTGTTAATATCTACTTTTGTTTATAAGTTTTATTGATATGATTCGTTTTATAAAGTATTCAGTATTATTTTAATTTAGATTTGTTACTAATTTTCGTGGTGTTTTGTAAACTGGTAAATTTTAAGTTTTAAGTAATACGTATTCCTAAATTTATTTATAAACTGGTGACCTTTAATCCAAGCTATACATAATAATTAAAAAAAACTTATTTTTGTCTGTTGTAATAATCGGCTGACGAAGACTAACACTCTGTGGAACCCTTAACTTAACTCTTAGGGACTATGTCAAATGCAAGAGAATTGGTATTTCTAACGTACGGGTAAATACTTACGACTATTCACACCGTCAACCTTAACGGATATTAGGGATATATATAAGGTTAAGTAGGCTTAACCTTTTGGAAGGTGTCGTGTAAATACAAACGTCACAGTCACTGCCACTGAAAAGCTGCGCGTGAGCGTGTCCGTATTGTTGTGCTGTAAGCTGTCAATATTGTTTTTCCGTCCGTCTTCTTTTTTCGTGCTTTGAAATTAATTGATTGTATTTGGTGGACTGGTAAATAATACCTATCATTAGACATTAAGATCGCCATTGGTACTTGTATTAGTGTTACGTAAATTAAATAAACTCTGCACAAATCCACAAAGTGACTCATAGTAAAAAACAACATGGCAATAGTTACTCGTAAGTGCCGCCGTGGTCAGTGCAGTGCGAGTATTTACCCATTTTAAGCTCAGTGTCTCTTTGTAGCGAGAGGATTTCCGAGTGGCAAAAAAATCGCAGGCAGTTCGTGCTTTAAAAAAGTCCACACAATACGTAGCAGAAATGGTTGGTTACCGGTCAAGCCATTCTCTTGCCGCAGCCTATAGCACTGAATCCCTCGAGTGTGCACTGGGTCTACCCTATGAGGATGAAGAACGCGGCGCGGCAGGGTTGGTCCCCAGCACAAACAGAGTCACCACCCGAGCACGAATTACTTATGAATTGGACAGGTAAGTATTTTCTGGCTATTATTTTATAGCATGGACAGTTGTAGTGTTATTCATTCTATGGAATGGAGAATGCAAGCGAGAAAAAGGCCAACTGATGATGGTAATTGCGATCTGAGACCCGTAGGCCCGTTGACCTTGCCTAACGAGCATTTCAATATTTTAGAAACTTTAATTTAACTTTACGACGTAAGTGTGTGGTTTGGATCAAATCTTGCAAGTCAACTTTGATTTGAACCCGTACACGTGTAAACTAATACGAGTGCAATGTTATCCTAATCTAGTTAGCCTCTAGTAAAATTTATCGTATCACTAGCGACCCGCCAGCGGCTTCGCCCGCTGCATTTTGTTTTCTTTCATTTTACTAAGGGGTATGAAAAATAGATGTTCGCCGATTCTCAGACCTACCCGATATGCACACAAAATTTCATAAGAATCGGTCGAGCCGTTTCGGAGGAGTATGGGAACGAACATTGAGACACGAGAATTAGATTTTTAATTTGGACGCCGTTGCTGTCAAGTAGGTATCTAGAGCTAATGTTGACTGTACGATATCACGTCAAAGGTAACATGGTTCTCTGGGAAATCTGTATTTAGAACAAATTGCATATACCTAGTTCATATTACTTCATTCTTTTTCAACGAGTTATCAACGTATTCACGCCAGCCACGGATTTAATTTCATCCATACGAAATTACCTCTCTTTTAACTGCACCTGTGAAAATGGCGTTGTAGGCGCGATAGCTCATGACTACTTTAGGCGTCGTTAGTACATACCAGATCAATCTGACATGAGGTACAGTTGGCCTTATTGCTCTGCATACTAATACCTACCTTACCGCTTTAACGCCTTTGACAGATTAGTGCAGGAGGGCTATTATGAGCTAGCTTTGCAGTTCATTTTACGGTGAGCGTAAAGGACAGAGCTATGGCAGTTATATAGCTCTATCCTTTTCTCTGAGCGTAAACAGAACAGCATAGTTATGTCATAGTAACCCCCCAGTAGTTCAAATATGAAATGAATTGACAAAGCAATAGTGTGCAGCTACGTAGGAATAGATAGACCGACCGTGAAAGGAGAGTGAATTATTAATATATATGTATATCGCCTCTCACTTTTGGATTTCTTGACTATCATCATAAACGAGAAATCAAATAGTCTGATGTCAATAGCCAAGAAGTCCAAAAGTGAGAGGCGATAGAAGAGAAGCGACTTGGGTCGTAAGATGTACCTATTGCAATTTCTAAAAGGATATTGAAAATGAGACGGTGTCAATGCACCACACGGCCTTGGCGCTTGCCCCGGCGCAAGGCCGGTTAGTTCCAAAATTTAAGAGACGCGCTTTTATGTATAGCTACAGCGCTCGCGCCGCGCCGCGATTCTACCTACTCTACTACTAGTAGATCACGTGACTTCGTATGACGTGTCCTACCAGTGACGCGATTGATTTAAAACCAAAATTAATAGAAACACTAGTTAGCGTACGCGTCTTGGCTACGGCCTCAGTTCCCACGAGACAGTTACCGCGTTCGTTCATGCCCGAATAATATAAACTCGTGCCACTGTCCACTCCGCCACTCTTCATCGCTATCCGTCGCGAGTGTTCATATTTTCACTTTGTGTTGAACAATAAATACTGTATGTACCGTGAAACATGCAGCCACACTAGTGACCCTGAAACCGTAGTTAATACGTACATACATGTGAAGTGTTTTCAGTGATTGGACTAAATCTTACTGTTTTGCAACTAACTATACCGTAGACTGGCTCGCAGAACCCAAGACAAAAACGTACTCTGCGGTCATGAATGCACCAGACTTCTCGGAGAACTTTTATAATCTGCAGTAACCTCAACCAACGTTCGAATCTTCACTCATTTATCCATCTTCGTTCACAATTTAGTATGTCAGACAGTGCAATTAAAAAAGCCTACAAAATTCGTTTAATTAAGGCCGCAAATGGACAGAGAGCATAGATAGTGCGGTGTGGCGCTTTCGCATCCTAAATACGCCTCTGCACGTCTTGCATGGAGGCCCTTGTCGAGTCGATGGTATGCAAGATATATAAGAAGTAGAACAACCCGCGTTAATCCCCAAATTTCCTTTAAACCAACCTTCACCGACGCAGACGACATCGCTCCGTCATATGTTCCAAGGAGACCAACAGTGGCTGCACTCCAACTACTGAAAAAACGCTATCTACGTGTCTACCTTTGAGTTCGTCTCATAATCTGTATGTCTTTCCAAAGTGGTCGACAATCATACGATGTGGCCCATGTGAAGTTGGATAGCTCTTAATGAATAATTTGGAGTTTAGAGCTCAGTAAATAAATAATAACATTAATAACGCATTAAATATTAAATATAAGAGAGAGAAAAGAAGCTTTAGATCAGCTTCGTTAAATCACTTTTTACTCTTGAAAACATGTTGAAGATAGAAGGTTTTTAGTTTGCGTAAAGTGCAATGGGTAACGTAACTAACAAATCCGTACCTACCCCACTTCCCACAAAACATCGTATTAAAGAAGTCAAACGTTCAAATAATGCTTTACCATATGTAGACAAAGAGACTTCATTCGATATTTTTCCAATGACGGAAGAAGATGATGACACCCACAGTGTGACCAGGACAGAGCCAGGAATGGCTCAGGCCAGCGCCAGGAGGGTTTTAACCAGAGCACGACTTACGTATGAACTTGAAAGGTAACGTAGAGAGAGCCTAACTGGTGGGTGGGTGAATCAACTTTAAAGTATAGGTATACTCCCCATTTTTCGACATGTTTCACAAATGAGGTTTTTAGAAAAACTATATATTACGACGTGACGTTTTGCTTACGACGTGGCTTATACTTATGTTTATAAAATCAGACAAATAGGCTAACATTTAAAATGATTTGATATAAAATAGTACGTTGTTAAATATTAATATAGTATTTTCCCCTGAGTTACCAGATTTTTCCGACCATAAAAAAAGGTTAAACGAGTTTGGTCTGTAAATGGGTCTTGGTTGTCTGATTTTAATATTCATACATTATTATTAACCATAAGTTACATGAAAAGTTTTAATACCACAAAAGAAAAGGAGTACCTTAAAATTTGATTCACCCAGGTACCTATAGTGAAAAACTAACGAACGAACAGTGCTACTATTGCACAGATCTACTATTTCTTTAGATAGTAGGTCTGTTGGAAAACTCTCCCATACAGGCAATAATAACATAAGAATTATATTAAGCAGGTAAACAGAAAACAAGGGCATGTCGGATCATGCTCCGTGTAAGATTCCGAAGCTGTGTACTACAAACAGAAAAAACCAACCAAGTAATAACTAATTACCCGCATTAGATAATCATCTAACGGCCGAAACCTATATTCAAACCGCGGATAGATAAGGCTTACTTCGGGTTGAAATCTGACATTTGCCCATACAAAATGTGTCAAGGTTTTATTCGAAGTAAGGCTATCTGTCCGCGGTTTGAATATAGAAGGGTTCGGCCGTAAGGCGGGTACTTAGTTATTAGTTATTACTTAATCATCTGCATCTCAAGATCTAATGATTTCATAATCGCGATAGTATTCCTTACTCCTTTCTTTTTTAGATTTTTAGTATTTGTAGTTTCGGCTATAAACGGATCCCTTAATCGAATAAATGATTTTTCAAACCCGCAATATTTCTGAAAGACCTATCCGACACATATGGTAGTCGAGAAAAATAAAGTGTCCCTATGTAAAGTGGGGATACTATTTTCTCTCTAATTGCTTATCAAATACTCGATCTTTGCCTTATTTGCCAGTAAATTGGATTGTATATTGCATAAAGCAAGATGTTAACGCCGTCACCACGTAGCAACCAGAGGTCTGAGGAAGCGCGGGGAACCCCACGCAGTCACCAGAGGCCTGAGGTAGCGCGGGGCTCCAACTCGACCCGGTGGGGACGGCGACCCCACGCCACACACCGCGAACTACCACCGACGCGTCAACGCGCACATTTTTATATCTAATTTAAAAGCTTGTTAAAGTCGATTACAACTTTATCTTAATAGCTGGAGTTTCCTTTATACTCAAGAACCCCAAGCTGAGCTGTTCGTGAATAACAGCTCCGACAATTGGCGACCGTGACAGGACAGTAAAAGCTACGCAGCCATATTGGACTCACCGAGCGCAACATTCCACACGCATACGGAATACGGATTACGTAACACAACTCAAACAAGAGAAGTAGCCCAATCCTATCTTTTCCTTAATTCTAGATCGTAATCCCTTCCTTCATTTTGTGTGTGTAAAGTGCTCGGCCCTCATTTACCAGGTATTTTATGCTAGAAGTGCTCCATAATACGTAGTTACGTATCTAATACTTGAACACATTAATTTGCAATTTCCCTAATTTAGTTTGATCGCTATTGTGCATTAAGATAAGCCTTAAGTGTATTCTTTAAGTAAGCAAGCTTTATAAGGTGCATCTACTCAATGCGAATAAGCTATTAGCATTTAGCGGACCTATCTATCGAGTTTTTGTTGCGTCATCTTCTGTGATTACCGCTTATAGAATAAAATAAATTTATTTCTGGTATTTTATCGTAATTTTAATATTGTGTTTTGTAAAATTTGTCAATCCGATTTTGCTTTAAGAGAATTTTACTTCGGTTAAGCTCTGAAGAACCTTCTTTAGTTAAATCTCTATAACAATTAAAATCATCTATCGCTTCGCTTAAATATAACGTTACCTACAAAGCAACAACTTTCTTGTTTAAATAGGTGAAAATTAAGTTGAAACCATAAGATTCCTTTTTTTGTAAAACTATTTACAGTTACATTAAGAGTTTTTAAAATTTCAAATTCCAGTAGAATCCTTTCAACCCGAGCTGTGTGACACCGAGTGCTGCCGTGCCGGCACGCTCGCGACCCGGGTAGCGGGATCTAGCTGCGCGATCCTGACGCGTCGCGTGTGTCAGCGTCAAGCCATCGCGCTGGTGGACCGAGTATCAAACCTCTTTACATTGGGTTTGATTGCGCAAGTTACCTTATCTAATTTCTTGTTTGCCCTGAAAAGGTCTTTAGTTATAGTTAGAGTGCTGCTTAACCCTTATAATTTTAAATATGCCAAGGGACGATAAGACGCCGGGTGAAGCGTCCGCGGCTGAGAGCAGAGAAATTAAACAAGATGAGTTAAAAGATCTTATAAAGCAAAGAGGTACTTATAGGTCGCGTCTTACAAAATTCACAAGTTATCTTTCTACAATTCGACAAATTAATTCGGCCAGTATAAATGCGTTGCAAATTAAAGAATTAGATCTCCGAGTCACTAGATTGCAAAAGTTATTTTCTGAATTCGACGTAGTGCAAACGCGGATTGAGATGATAAGTGCTAACGTAGACGAACAGATTGATGAGCGCGATTTAATTGAGACGCAATTTATTTCTCTCATCTCAGCTGCCCAGGCGATTACCGAATCCTACGACAGCAGGAAGGATTCTGGATCCGAGGGTGCTAAGACAGCACGATCGAACTTTGAAAGTAATCAGTTGGATAACATTAAATTACCGACTATTAAACTCCCAACATTTGATGGTAATTATCTTAAATGGTTGGAGTTTCGTGACACCTTCGAGTCCATAATTAATTCAAATGACTCGGTGCCCGACATCAACAAATTTCATTATTTAAGAGCTTCGCTAGAGGGCAGTGCCATTGTCGTGATTAAATCGATCGAGTTTACATCGCAAAATTACAAGGTCGCTTGGAACCTCCTCTGCGAACGATATGACAATAAAAAAATACTTATAAATAATCACTTGAAAGCACTATTTAACATAGATTGTTTAACGCGGGAATCCCATCGATCCGTTCGTTTTCTTATTGATCACGTAACAAAGAACTTGAGAGCCCTTAATACGTTAGGCCAGCCAACCGATCAATGGGATACCTTAATTATTTTCATGATTGCTGGTAAACTGGACTCCGTTACTAGTCGAAAGTGGGAGGAGCATAAAGGTAACTTACCCGATTTACCTTCCCTATCTGATTTTGTGAAATCCCTGCAAAATCGCGCAGACATTCTCGAAACAATGCAAGCCGGCCGGAGCGACAAACCCGATCACAAATTAAATCAACCTAAAATAACGAAGACGTTCGTCGCGGCAGCCGCGCGAAAACATAATGTGCCTACGTGTCCTGTGTGCCTCGACAGCCATCGGATTACGGAGTGCGTCAGGTTCAAGGCCATGAACGTCGAAAGTAGGTCAGATGAAGTCTTGAAGTTGCATCTTTGTCTGAACTGCTTGCGTAGGGGTCATAACGCCGATCAATGTCGCCTCGGGAGCTGTCAAATCTGTAAAAAGAAACACAATACATTATTACATAAAAATGAACAAGTATTAATTACACAGTCAGAGAATAATAATAGCGCGAGCACATCGTTAGTCGCAAGCGCAGGGTCGGCGTGTACCGCCGCCTCGTTATGTAATCAAGTTTTGCTCTGTACTGCTTTAGTAAAAATAACTAACATGAATAATAATCATACTCACATAGCTCGTGCACTCCTTGATGCAGGGAGTCAGTCGTCGTTCTTAACTGAAAACATGAAAAATAAGTTAGGATTTACTTCAATAACTCATAAAAAACCTATTTGTGTGTCAGGCATAAATAACACACAAGTAAATATTACTGATCGCTGTGAACTCACTTTAAATTCATTAACGAGTTCATACAGTACAAACATAAGGTGTTTAGTTGTACCCCAAATTACGGGCGAGTTACCAAATACCAATTTTAATGTTTTAGGATTGAACTTACCGGATAATATCCAACTGGCGGATCCCGGTTTCCATCGTTCCTCCAAGGTTGACTTGCTACTCGGTGCTGATGTTTTCTTTGATATCATCACTTCAAATAAAATTAAATTAGGTACTAATAGGCCTATACTTCAAGGTTCAAAGGTAGGCTGGTTAGTAGCTGGACCGATAGGTAGTTTCGATGTTGGTAACAATCATTTTTTACACTGCAATTTTACAAGGCAGATAGCAAAGGATCTTACGAGATTCTGGGAGCTTGAAGAACTCCCATCGTCCAATGTTTCTTACTCTGAGGATGATCACATCTGTGAGAAACACTTTAAGGAAAATACTCAACGTCTAGAGAACGGCAGGTTTTTAGTTAAAATGCCATTCCGTGAATCACCGGAAACGTCACTAGGCGATTCATTTAATATGGCTAAAAAACGATTCCTTAGCCTTGAACAAAAGTTAAATAAAAATCCAGTTCTTAAAAAACAATACTCGGATTTTATACACGAGTACGAATATCTAGGTCACTTGAACAAGGTTAAAAAACCTGATTTTGGTTACTACGCACCACATCACGCAGTTTGTCGCAATAGCAGCGAGACTACGAAATTGAGGGTAGTTTTTGATTGCAGCGCAAAAACGACGTCGCAGAAATCGCTCAATGATATTCAATGTATAGGGCCCGTGGTTCAAGATGAATTATTTGAAATACTTATTCGATTCCGGCAACATAAGTATGTGTTGTCCGGTGATATTCAAAAAATGTACCGGCAGATTATTATTGACCGTTCGCAACGCCATCTGCAGTTAATTCTTTGGAGGGACGACATAAACAAACCGCTTGATGTTTTGCAACTAAATACAGTTACCTACGGGACAGCGTCAGCTCCCTTTCTGAGTACGAGATGTTTGGTACAGTTAGCTAAAGAATGCAACGACCGGGTGATATCGAAAATCATTCATCATGACTTTTATTATGATGATTTTTTGAGTGGTGCTGATACAGAGGACGATCTCGCTCATATATATCGATCAGTTACAAATATTCTTGAGTCAGCTTGTTTTCCAATTCATAAATTCCGCACCAATTGCCCACAGATTTTTGCTGATGATTGTACTTTATCGCAGTCATTAGACTTATGTAAAAAATCTAGTGTGCTGGGCTTATTGTGGTACCCTGACGGCGACAAACTGCAGTTTTCGGTAAAACCTAATATGGACGATAGTGACGTAACAAAAAGGACTATCTTGTCCAATACATGTAAAATATTTGACCCGCTTGGGTTGCTTAGTGCATGCACAATCAAACTTAAAATATTGCTCCAAAAATTATGGCTTTTAAAATTGAGCTGGGACGATCACGTCCCACAAGAGATAAAAAATATTTGGAATAAATTTACTTTGAATGTGCAATCACTGGCAAACATAAAAGTACCAAGACACGTTTTAGGTTCACGCCCAGTCTCGATTGAGCTACATTGCTTCGTAGACGCATCCCAAGAAGCCTATGCGGCTTGCGTTTTTTTGCGATCTATAGACAGCGCTGATAATATTACGATTGATCTTTTGTGTGCTAAGACTCGTGTGGCGCCGCTTAAACCGACCACTATCCCGCGTCTTGAACTGTCCGGGGCGCTGTTGGGCGCGCGGCTATCGGCCAAGGTCACGAGCGCGTTGCGCTGCACTATTCATCGGGTTGTTTTTTGGACCGACTCAACGGTAGTTTTGGGTTGGATTCGAACTCAACCTAGGACACTAAAGGCGTTCGTGTGTAATCGAGTGAATGAGATTCACGAACTCACAGAGAGGGACTCGTGGCGGCATGTGCCAACTTCATTAAACCCGGCAGACTTGGCCTCCCGGGGAGTTGAACCTGGCCAATTACAGGGCTTAAATTTGTGGTGGCATGGACCAGCTTTTTTATTAGAGAGTGAAAGTAACTGGCCTCAAAATTTAGGTTCTTTAAACATTAACTTACCTGAAAAAAAGAGTCAGAGTGATTGTTCGACCTTCATAAATGTTGAGCAATCACCCATTATTAAATTTGAAAATTATTCTAACATAAATAAATTAAAACGAATTGTAGCATACACGTTGCGCTTTATTAATAATTGTAAACATCCTAAAACTAAAACAAAAGGGTAGGTTTACAAAGTAACGAAATAGAAAATGCATTAACTTACCTCGTAAAACTAGCACAAAAACAGACTTATTCTAATGAAATATTTACACTTATAAAACAAAAAAAGCTTATTGATAAATCTTACCTATTGCAATTATCACCTTTTATTGACGGCAATGGTGTGATCAGAGTAGGTGGACGCCTTCAGAATGCTGACTGTGATTTTAATAAGAAGCATCCGATCCTCCTGGACGGTAAGCACAATTTTACGCGGCTCTTAATGGAATTCGAACACCTACGTCTGATGCACACTGGCCCTCAGTTGCTCCTTAGCTCTTTGCGCGACCAGTTTTGGCCCATTGGAGGTCGAAACTTAGCTCGTAGTGTCGTTCGTAAGTGCGTTAAATGTACGCGACTTCGCGGTAAAGCTATGGAGCCCCTGATGGGTAACTTGCCTGCGGACAGAGTCGTCCCTGGCTACCCGTTTCAAGTATGTGGCGTCGATTTTGCCGGACCTTTCTTAATATCTAGCAAGAAGGGAAAAGGTAACCGCATTACAAAATGCTACTTGCACGTTATTGTTTGCTTTTCAACAAAAAGCATTCACTTGGAAGCAGTCAGTGACCTTAGTAGTAATGCTTTTATCCTAAGTCTACGTCGTTTTATTGCGCGCAGAGGCAAGCCGCATACGATTTATTGCGACAATGGCACTAACTTTGTTGGGGCAAATAACGAGTTAGGTAGGGTACTAAGGTCCTGTCAAAATGACATTCACGACTTTGCCAACGAAGAAGGCATTAAATTTAATTTTAGTCCCCCATACTCCCCTACCTTTAATGGAATCACAGAAGCGGGCGTTAAATCTGCTAAATTCCATTTAAAACGGATTATGGGTAATGCTAGTCTGACGTTTGAGGAGCTGAGCACTTTATTCTCACAAATTGAAGCCATCCTCAATTCCCGGCCCCTCTCTCCTCTTTCGTCGGATCCAAATGATCATTCTCCTTTGACTCCAGGGCACTTTCTTGTGGGTCGGCCCTTAACATCGCTGCCGTCACCCCCTGTTACCCTTAAGAACCCTGACAGGTATCAAAGGATCGAGCAGCTCAGACAGCACTTCTGGCAACGATGGCGCAATGAATATCTGGCGGAGTTGCAGCATCGCACTAAATGGCGCCAACACCAGAACGAGCTGAAGATTGACGACTTGGTCGTGTTTAAGGAAGAGAACACGCCACCGCTTAATTGGAGGCTTGGAAGGGTCCAACGCCTTTACCCTGGGGCAGACGGCGTCTGCAGAGTGGCAGATTTTTCAACGGCGAGAGGAATAGTTCGGCGAGCACTCAACCGAGTGTGCCTTCTACCAACAACGCAGGAGCTTGAAAGCAGGAGCTTTCAAGGGGGGCAGGATGTTAACGCCGTCACCACGTAGCAACCAGAGGTCTGAGGAAGCGCGGGGAACCCCACGCAGTCACCAGAGGCCTGAGGTAGCGCGGGGCTCCAACTCGACCCGGTGGGGACGGCGACCCCACGCCACACACCGCGAACTACCACCGACGCGTCAACGCGCACATTTTTATATCTAATTTAAAAGCTTGTTAAAGTCGATTACAACTTTATCTTAATAGCTGGAGTTTCCTTTATACTCAAGAACCCCAAGCTGAGCTGTTCGTGAATAACAGCTCCGACACAAGATATTAAATGGTAGGTATGTAAAAATTCCATCCTAACAATAGTCCACTTCAATTATTTTTCGTCCCGTCTGCAGGCACGTATTGATTGTTTAAACTGGTATTCAATCTCTTTTTCATTCGACTGCAAAATATTGCCTCCGGATTAGCATTCACACATTGGATTTTGCATATAGATATCCGCCCAATAGGTAGGCTGAGTTAGGACGCCGTTACACGATAGCCTATTGGTAAAAAACTTCAGTTGGACTGATTTCTTGTTTTTTAAAGTCAGTTTTTAGTTTCTTCAATCATTTTATTTTTTCATACCTTTTAGTGATCTTATCATTATAAGACTGTTATGTCGTCCACGTATATTTATTCCTATAATATTTGAGGAGTTCCCTCGATTTCTCCAAGATCCCATCATCAGATCATGACTTGCTAGAAATGGAACGAACTGGAAAGCATACCCAATCACACATTTTTTTTTAAATCGGTTTATTGGTCTTTCTGTAATCAATGAACATGCTTACACAAAAAAAGCATGACGAGTTGAGAACCTCCTGCTTTTGTTGAAGTCGATTAAAAATAATATTGTTTTATTGAATACCTTTTTCACAAGTTAGGAAAACAAAATTAAAGTTTTGTCTATGAAATTAAGTATTTTTAACATACAATATGCGACGCTTCTCGGCTTCCAGACTACGTTCATACGTGCGTACTACGTCCATAGTCCGGAAAAGCCCCAGAGCTAACCTAAAAAAATATATTTTAAAGTTTTATTTTACCACTTTGTCGGCTTGAATAATAAACTACTAAGAGTTTCTGAGCTAAGCTGCGAACGAACAGAAAAACGAACGGACACAGCGAAAATATAAGGGTTCCTAGTTTGGCTACGGAACCCTTAAAAAGATTGTTTCCAATCGATGAAAGCCCCGCCACTCAAATTGAGGTTGCACCGGTCACATCTATCTATGTAATAGAGGTATTAACTAGTGAGACGCGACTTCGTTCGTGTATTGAAATGAAAACTATATTAGCTTGTGGCTAAAACAATTTATTGTATCATACTGATATGATAAGCAGTTTCTTACGATAGCAAACGTAACTTTTACGTCACCAACTCGATTACTTTCTGAAGTAAAAAGAGGCGAATCAATAATGGATTCGATTAAAAGATTATTGTGTGGTTCCTGTTGCGCTTCAAAACCAAAAATATCATGTGTTCCCGGTACAAAATCCATGTCAAGTAGAACAGACGCTTATCCGTTTCAAGATGACTCTTGCAGATCATATGAGTTCGATAGATTCGAAGTAGCGGATGAAGAGGACCGCGAGGGTTTTGAGGTTAGCAAGAATGTTATAAGGACTCGGAGTCAGTTTACTTATGGACTTGAAAGGTATGTGAAAAGTCTAGTGAGTGGTTGTGATTTTATTGAAGGGCCTGTTTTTCTACAAACCGTGACATGTACCAAACAATAGACCACATAGATGTGTACTCTAAAAGCAAGCATAAGTAGTTCTTCCAAATCTTACATTAATTGGGCTAAAATGACAGTTATTAGTTGAGCGCCCCTTTTTGAGTCTTCTAACACCCTCCGTTTTTATGGTAATATTATTAAAAAAAAATGGTGACAAGAAATCAGAAAATACGCTGGCCTAGTTGGTAGTGACCCTGCCTTCGAAGCTAGCGTTCCTGGGATCAAATCCCGGTAAGGGCAGATATTTGTGTGATGAGCACGAGGATTTGTTCCTGAATCTTGGATGTTTTTTATGTATTAAAGTATATATTTCTCTATTAAGTAAGTTTAACGTTGTTTAGTGTACAAGTCTAGAGATTAGTTTGGGACTAGGATTAATTTGTGTGAAATTGCCCTGTGGTATTTATTTATTTAATACAACATTCTGCCCGTGATTTCGTCCATGAAGATTTCGATTATACAGGGTCTTCCATTAAGAATCAGTGATCTTTAAAATTAAATAAAACAATGATTTTAGTAATTACGTTAATAATTTTTATTTATATGAATATACATGGTTTGCCATTACTTATGGAATAATATCTCACTCAAATGACGTCCGCGGTGTTTGATTATGCTTTGTAAACGAATGGTCCAATTTTGCATTACTTTTGCACTCATTTCGGGCTCTATCTCTCGAATAACTCGAGTAATGTTTTCCTTAAGTGCAGTAGTTGTGCGTGGCCTGTTTGCGTAGACTAATGATTTAACATAGCCCCACAAAAAATAATCTAATGGCGTTAAATCACAAGATCTTGGTGGCCACTCGAGGTCTCCAAATTTGCTGATTACACGTCCATTGAAATGCTCCTTCAATATATCCATGGTCAATCGAGCTGTATGACATGTGGCACCGTCTTGTTGGAACCACATGTTTGTAAGATTGATACCGTCCAACTGAGACCAAAAAAAATCCCGAATCATAGCACGATACCGGTCGCCATTGACTGTTACCGCATCACCCACTTCGTTTTGAAAGAAATACGGGCCAATGATACCGTTAAACGAAAATCCGCACCAGACAGTTACTTTTTCACAGTGTAAAGGACGCTGTTGGAATTCTTGAGGGTTTCCATCTGCCCAAATCCTGCAATTTTGCTTGTTAACAAAGCCATTCAGCCAAAAATGAGCCTCGTCACTAAAGATTATTTTCTTGGCAAAATCAGGATCAACTTCCAGTTGTTGTAATGCCCAGCTAGCGAATCGTCGTCGAATTGAATGATCCGTAGGTTTAAGTTCTTGGGTTAATTGAATTTTGTACGGGTATAAACCCAAGTCTTTGCGTAAAATTCGCCAAGTTGAAGTTACTGAAAATCCCAACTCTTGGGCTCGTCTTGAAATGGACTTTTCCGGCGTTTCCCTCACATGCTCAGCTACCATTTCAATATTTTCCAAATTTCTAATGTTACGGTAACGCACGACAGTTGTAAGATTTTTAACAGCACCGGTGGTTTCAAATTTTCTGACAATTCGACGAATAGTGTCTTCTGAAGGGCGACGATGCCGACCATAAATTTGTCGCAACGCACGAAACGTTTTTCTAATCGAACTGTCGCTTTGATAATACAGTTTTATTATTTCTAAACGCTGGTTATCTGTATACCGCTCCATAATTAAATGGCATATATTGACGTTTAATTTTTTCACAAAATGGCGGCAAGAAAATGTAAAGTTTTTTTTTTAATTAATAGGCAAAGACACTTACTCTTACTGAAAGACCCTTTAGTTTATCCCTTGGGATTTTT
The DNA here is from genome assembly GCA_949316455.1 of Acleris holmiana. NCBI lineage: Eukaryota > Metazoa > Arthropoda > Insecta > Lepidoptera > Tortricidae > Acleris > Acleris holmiana. The sequence goes on along the minus strand of OX438773.1, from coordinate 12,096,828 downwards.
TAAGCCTATGTGTTAATCTAGGGTATAAGCTATCTACATTCCAAATTTCATCCAAATCCGTCCAGTCATTGCAGCGTGAAAGCGTAACAAACATCCATACATACAGACTATCTCGTTTATAATATTAGTAAGGATTAAATGTGTTGATTTAAAAATAACTTTAAATTGTAGCTTTTAAGTTTATGTGAGAATGTAATTTGTTTCAGGTTCGAGAAAAATGCCATGATAATTTTTGCAAACTCCGAAGAAAGGGAGGAAAGGATCCAGATACTCAAGAACTCCTTTGGGGAGTATCGCTTTCACGCTCAGGTGCACATTGGCCTCTCTACTGATGCTATGGAAAAAACACTGACAGAATGTAAGTACTTTTGCATACATCCTACTCAATATTATTAATCCTTACTAATAATATTATGAATGTGAAAGCGTGGATGTTTGTTACGCTTTCACGCAAAAACTACTTGACGAATCATAATGAAACTTTACGTACTTATACATATTCTGGGATGTACTAGAAGTGACATAGGATACTTTTTATAAAAAAAAAATATATTTTTTACAAAAACAAAAAAAAGTCAAGAAAAAAAATTGCAGCGGGCGAAGCCGCTGGCGGGTCGCTAGTAAATAATAAATGGAAAAGTAAAAATTAAAAAAGTTTACTTGTATGGATTTTTGTTACTCAATCACGCCAGGGCTTGTATTATGGTCGCTATTATCGGTTGATAAAGCATCTGTCACTCACGCACTTACGTTCTGGTCAGAAAGTGACTGAAGATTTATCCACGTTTATCCACATCGATAAACAAGACCATAATAGACCCACAGAATAGCTGAATGGATCTAGATGAAATTTGGCCCACAGATAGTCCACAATAGGACATTTTTATCTAGAAAAATTGGTAATATCCCGAGGGAATAGCGATAAACGACTAGTATTATAAATGTGAAAGTAACTCTGTCTGTCAGTCTGTTTGTTACGCTTTCACATCTAAAGCGTCGAACCGATACCTTTTATCCAGGAAAATTAGACGAAATGATAATTATCCCGAAGTTATAGCGATAAACGATATCTACGCGGACGGAGTCCCGGGCAACAGCTAGTTATGGAATAAGTTTCCACTGTTCGAAAACTGTTGTGGGAGTTCTGTTAAATTTACTCAAACAATGTACCCGTCCACAGAAAGTAATCTTGTTCATTGCAGCATAAACTGGCTTGCTCACTGGCTGTTTCATATACTTACAATTTGTGTTTTTAGGGTTCCGTCCCTTAATGGTAAAAAGGGAAACCTTAAGGTGACTTCGGTGTGCCTGTCTGTCTGTATGAAGCTATCGACTTGAAATTTGGCATAGTTGTATGTTTTACTTGCCCGCATCTGTATTTAGTAAACAAAATATGAAAATATTTTTCTAAATGTTTAAAAACGGGTGTCATATGAATGGCACAATATGCACATTTCAAAAATAATTTTAGTATAGATTTTCGAGACGTATTTTTGATTTATAGCCATAAATGTACCAAAAATAAACATTCGCCCCTTATCTCCGAAGTAACCAAAAACCAAAAACTTCCTAACTTAAAGATAATTGTTTATATTATACGCGGAAAATAAAATGAAGTTTTTAAATAAGCAATAGTTATGGAAAAACTATCAAAAATCTGTATAAAAATAACGTTCATAACAAAATAAGTATTTTCCAATCTCACTCTACGATCAGGAACTAGAATCATTTTGTTATGAATTAAATACCGAACCCTCGGTGCTTGAGTCCGACTGGCACGTGATTGTTTTTTTTTTTTAGTTTTCGGCAGAGACTTTAGCCATTACGGCGCTGTGGCGATAGTGGTGCTGTCAAATTCGAGCGCGTCAGGGCTGCTGGAGGTGCAAGGGCAGCGATTCCACGAGTCGCTGTTCCTGCGCTGGTTGACCTCAGACCAGCCCTCCGCATTGCAGGGCAAGCCTAAGATTTACATCACTGAGGTAAAGAACATTATCTTCATACAGAGCGACGATTGTAGGAAATCTCTAACGAATTAAACTCCCATAAATGTTTTTATGTTAAGTATACGTGGAAACAGAGTAATTCCGTCAAGACAACGAACGAGGAACTAAACCAAATTAATGACTCTAGAGTATTTTTTGAAAATAAGTTCTCTTTTGTCCTACATTTAGAATAAAAACTGAAAAAAAACTGTGTCTTGGAATACTCGATTTGAATAATCTAAGTAAAGAGAGTCCTCTCTATCCTTAGGTTATACTCGTAAACAAAAAAGCTTCACATGGCACTCAGCACGTTCGTATTCCTACGCAGTAGCAAATAACATTGCGTCATGCAACAATCGTTTATATCAGTTTAAAATAATATCTATCTCAACGTAGAAATGTTCTTGAACTTACTTTTTAGTAATCTATTGACTAATATGTTTATCGTTGTCTAGTACCCATAGTACAAGCCTAGAGTTTAGTTTGGGACTAGGTTAATTTGTGTGACATTGTCCCGTGATATTTATACCTTTATTTATTTATTTTAATGAAATTGACTGTCCCCATTGCAACATTTTGAAAATAATGTGAAGCAACAAATATATCCCCATTAAACCATTAGTACCTCCCTTCCGTAGAACTGTCCTCGGCACCAACCCACCTGCAGTTGCACGTCTAAGCAAGGTTCTCAACGACAATTGCAGCCAGTGTGATTCGTAGAATCGTCTAAAAATAAAAATAAATGTCTGACTGCTGAGTTCCTTGTGGCGTTTATTCTTAGCAATATCAGCAATACCAGCGCTTACCAAGAGGATACCTCTATAACAATCTGTAGTTCCGTTCCAGTACCTTTCGTTTAAACGTATTTTTGACTTAACGCCATTTTGCTAATCTAGTTTTATTAATTTTATTATGCAACAGTCAGTAGCTGTACAATTAGTTTATAAACTATGTTATTTAAGACTTGTATAAAATAGATAAGTGACCAGAGTATCTATTTTTGCGTCTAATGACGATGGTACACAGTTGAAATTTATGGATGGCCTTAGCAAAGAACCGGACAAAATAGCGTGAAGATTTGAGGCCTTTACCCTGTTGAAATGATAAATGACGTATGGCCTAGTAATAAAATATCAGAATAAAAGACACTAAGTACTATTTAAAAAAAACAATCAAATTTACATATTTCCTGATTTCTGATTTACCTTGACTGGTTGTGAATGCTTGAAGCATTAAGTCCGTTTTGTGCAATAAAGTATTTAAATATATATACCGTCTTAAAACTGCACTTTTTATATTATTTGCCAGGTGGACCGAACAGGAGCGCAGTCAGATAAAGGCGTATACTCACTTCCGATCACAGCCCTGCAACCGGACGTAATTGGAATACACATTCCTGTCGTTATAGAAAAGGAAACGTGAGTACATAATGTCTAAGAATTATACGGGAACATTGTTATTGGTAAGTGTGTGGATGTGGCGCCTCTCACTTTGGAATTAAATAAAACTTATAAAAAACCAAATGAAAAATTATATACCTATTCTACACTCAAAACCGTTTACCACGCCATCGTTTAGAACAACATACCCGAAAGGTCCCGGCTGAATTCTATTAGCCGCCTTATAAAAACACTGCTTATTACGACAAATATGTTTAAGCGACTACATTTAACGGATATTTTCGGAGAATCATGTCTGTTAGAACGGCCAGCTAAACATCTGGCAGTGAATACTCATTAACATCGCAATAGTAAAAAAAAAATGTTTTTGGGTTTGTTGTAATTCTCGGAAACAAAATACACAGTGAGATAAAAAAATCAAGCACCTTTTTTGAACAATTTGCATAGATTAATCACACATTCAATAATAGGTTAGATACTTAATAACAACGCCCCCGACTGTTACGACTATCGGATTTTACGACCAAATATGAGAACTTAGTCCCTTCGATGTCGTTATAACAGATTTTGACTGTATTTGAAATTTTCAAATATTGTGAATAAAATTATAAATAAAATTAAAAACAAATTCACTTTTACTTCCAACGTATATTAACGAATACAAAATAATGCAAATAGGGTCAACCAACACTATGTGTTACTGAAGTCACGTTTTATATATTTCTGTTAATACGATACGATCTAAACTAACACAACACGAAATGATATTTAAACTTTTAGAAATTATAAAGTACTAGCGACCCGCCCCGGCTCGTTTAGGTTTATGCGAGTTTTCTGTACCACCCGTACATAAACCATATTTTTATACATACATACCTTCCCTGAAAAGTCATCTAACTGATGGTGACAACCACATCAAAACCGTTGCGTGGTTTAGGAGTTAGCGAATATACAGACAGAAAGACAGACGCGGAAAGATTAAATATCTAAAACTGTACATACTTATTAAAACAAGAATTTAATAATAGGTAAGGTATATAAAATGATAAACATAAGTACAAAAAGTAAGTAGTAAGTTATCTCTTCTAAGGTTGTCTGGAAGAAATCGCTAATCAGCGTTAAGACCGCCTGTTGTTTGCCTGGGTCTTCTAAATTGTGCAAATTCTGTGTAATATTTTTGTTTGGTGGACAATAAAGTGTTTTGTATTGTATTGTATTGTACATTAAAAAACGTGATTTTTCAACGTACATTTAGATGTAGCTCATTTTTTTTTATGGTCTACGTAATCGATTGTCTGGAAAACTATACCAGAAATCGATTACGTAGACGATATCAAATAAGGAATGTAAAAAAAAATATTTTATTACTTGGAGTAGCTTTCTGTCTATACGCGGTTTGACCGAATGGGGCGGAATGAATGATGGACAATAGGTTTTCTATTTATCTTTCTCGGGGTGTTACAAGCTGTCTGTCGTCTCTATTGCTTAGTAGTTCCCAGGTGGAAGGACCGATTTCAATGCGGCTAATTTCACCTGGGGGGTGATTCTCTCAACACAGCGCTGCGTCGATCTTAAAGGTGAAGTTTTAGTTGGCAAGTTTAAGAAGTCCCGTCGGAGCGTACAAAACACATTTTAGCGCGTGCCTTCTCAATCAGGCAGCAGGCAGGTGAGTGAGTTCAGTGTCGTATAAAGCTGCCTAGTTGAGAAGGGACGCGCTAAAATGTGTTTTGTACGCTCCGACGAGACTTCTTAAACTTGCCAGATAAAACTTCACCTTTAAGATCGACGCAGCGGTGTGTAGAGAAAATCACCCCCCGGATTTTTCTTAGCTATTTTCAAGGAACTTTAAGAATAATCAGGCCGGAAGTAACGATCACAATTACATCAGGGGTATTTCATTTATCATAAAGATCAAGAAACGAGTAGACAAAGATACGCCTATAAGTAATGAAAAAGCGGTAAGCTTAGTTGGTAGTAACCCTGCTTATGAAGCTAGGGGCCCCAGGTTCCATTCTCGGTGAAATATTTGTGCGGTGAGCACAAGTAGGTATTTTTCTTGAGTCGAGCGTGTTTCAATATTCAGAATATTTATTGCGTGGTTATGGGAGTTACAGAAGTTTTTATAAATAGTTTAAGAGTTATCCGTGTCCTAACCTCACAGAGGTTTTTATGTATGTTTATAATTGTTTACAAGTACCCATAGTACAAGCCTATATATTCATAACAGTGAGTTGGTCAATTTGTTTTAGATTTTTCCCCTGTTTTTGTTGTGGTTGATAATACAAGACATTACGAGTTTTTCCCTCAACAGGCATCCCTTGAAAATCCTCTGCGACACGCTGGGCAGCCACGAACACTTCCTCGAGGACGTCTACGAAGCCGCTCGCCTGGCTGAAGTCACCCTGCCTGAACTTAAGAACAGGCCTGTACAGGTCGACAATACATTGCAACGTTATGTATGTTTAGCGAAGACACAAAAACGGGAAGAACACAATGCTTGTGACTAAGAGTCAAAATTATTAGAACAATTTTATCAATTCTATTTGAGTATAAAGGTTGTTATACACTAACAGTTTACTGTCAGGCTGAGCCGTCACTCCAAAATGTGTCAACGAATTTTAAGAGAAACTAATACTAAAGACTTCGTTCATGATACTGAAAGGTGTAGTGTATAATATACTATTTATAAATTATTAATGCGTAATGACCGAGGAATGGCGGTTTAACCATATGCCTTGGTTAGGCATCGGTTAGAAGAAGCTACAGCTTTAAAAGCTTTTTAAGTTATTTAGACTTCAAGGTTGAAGTCTAAATAACTTTTAAAATGTCTGGTGCAGAGGGCAAAGGGAAGCCACTGCACTTTGATAAAAATAATAATCGAGAGTCCATGTTACTGAAAGGCGTGATTAATAATATACTATTTATTAATGATATACATAATAACCGAGAAATGGCGGTTTAACCATACACCTAACCAATCGGTTAGAAGAGGCTACAGCGACCTTGAAGTCTAAATAACTTCTAAAATGTCTGGTGCAGAAGACAACGGACAACCACTGCACTATTATAAAATAAATATTGTGAGGCCATGTTACTGAAAGGTTCGGTTTATAATATGGACACTAAAAGCCATTGTTGTGCGCTGCCGTATCATGTTGAGTGGCGCCGTATACGACACTATCTGATACGCTTTTATATTTTGACGCACCTTTTTTGTGTTATACATATCGCATCTTTAGAATTATAGTGACCTAATCCACATAATGTTGAATTTCGACTTAGGTCTCTATAATACTAAATTTATGGCTCAAAATTTAAAGCTGAAAACGTTTGAATTCCTAAACTACAACTAAACGGTCACTATAATTCTAAAAGTGCGATATGTAGTGTGGCAAATTCTGTCAGTCAAATTATTTACATTTCTTTTTTATTTCTAAGTGTTAACACTGCTACTTTCGATTACATTATTAGAATGTATTCTACATTCTAATAATGTAATCGAAAGTAACAGTGCTTCCATTTTCTTAATGTACTTCGTCAAGCTTCGTTTTTCTATGAAACACGAGTGACATATATACTGTCAGGTGCGGGTGCGAGTGAGACAGCGACAGCTAGCCGAAAGACGTTAAGAAAACAAGCACTGTACTTCGATAATTAAAGCAGAGACTGATATAATAAGTGTTGCCATACAATTTAAGAAGACTGATATAAGGTAAAAAGCTTTTATGGACAGTGCACCAGTTTTAAACAATCATCCCAAAAATATAAGCTTCCGAGATTGATATGCTTTTAGCATTACAATTAGATCATTGATATTATGCGGGATTACCACTATTAGAATGAAATGTGGTATTGCCAAGTTTTCATTAATAAAAATGTTAATGTGGGTGAAAAACATTGTTCTTAATTATTATTATTGTTCATTCACCATGTTAAATGTCTTGAGTTTTTTGGAAGCGTGTTTCAATATGTTCCGTATTTATGTTGAATTTGTTGACTTGTCTTTTATTATTTGTCATTCAATTATGTCAATAAAATTATTTATATTTATGTTTTTTTATTTTTAAGTCACATTTAAATAATTTAATCGAATTAGGTAACTTTATGTCATCTATAAATTTATATTTTAATATGACGTTGACTGCTTCGTAGCATTAGATCCGCAGTCATATTTAAATCCCACGTCGCAATCCGCAGTGCCATTATCTTTACCCGCTTGGTAAATCATGTGCAGATTATATGTAATTTTTCTTAATTTCTTGAAAAACTAAAAAGTAGCAGTTGTTCAAAAAATATTAGGAGGCCCCTGTTCCCTACGTTCAATCCATTCGTGCCAGCTCTTGTGAATCGACCTAGTATACTTCAATAAATAAAGCAGTGCCAATAACGGAAAGCGTCATAGTTTTCTATGTTAAGGATGGCTGGATTGATGAGAGGTCGCAATGCTCAATATTAAATAAGTAAACGTACAATGGCAAAAAGGTTCTACAATAAGCTCCCAAGTAGTGTTACTGATATCTGTAAATATATTTAAGAGCTACCACAGATATTAAGACAGCTATTGTTGAAGGGTAAGTATTGTTTAAGAAATTGCCTGTGTATATAAGTGCACCTTTAGGCATTTGACTGAATAAACCTCGAAAAAAAAGTGTAAAAAAGAATTATGTTTCTAGACAGCTTTTAAAAGTAGGCGTTGTGCCGTATTAGTGTGTTAAAGAGAAGGCTCGGAATAGGGAAGATTGGAAATTACTCCACTGACAGGAGCACAGCTCTTAAGTAAATTATGATGAGAGCTTTTTCGTTTATGCAAATAGTAGACTTTTTACCGGAAATGTGGGACTTGTAGGACTCAATTTAGGGACATAAAATACTTTGAAGCTTAAAAATTACATATAGTTATTACTTGTAACATGTGACTCTGGACATCAAAAAAACAAAGTTGGGCGGTTTCCAAAAACAGTGTACATTGTTAAGGACAAAAATTAAGAAACTAACTTTTCCATTTCGTCACGAAAAGTCGCACATTTAGATATGTTCATTTTCGTGAAGAAACGGAAAAGTTAAAGTTTCTTAATTTTTGTCCTACGATGTACACTTTTTCTGAAAACCGCCCAGTTATTATAATTTTAGTACCTTCAAATGATAATTATGAGAATTAAGTACATATATGAATATTTGGCACACTGTATAACTAGTTACTTTAGTTAGGGTAAATCAGGGATAGTTGCCACACTATTTAAAATATTTCTAGAGTACTACTGATTTTTACGGACCTCTATACTATTTTGGGACATCTATCCCGCGTAGGGTATGTTTGCCTAATCCATATAAATTACGTAATCCAGAAAAAACTTTGATCGCATTTCGCCTTCCCATGCAATCACTCTGAGACATGCGACAGACAACTTAGAGGTAGTTGAAGAGTCTTTCGAGTTTCGTGAAATTCAAAAAGTAGCATGCGATTCATGCGCGAAACTAGAGTAATCACCAGAGCCCGGAATTTTGGTAGCAATTTGGAGCTGTCATAGGGACTTCTCGTTTATCGACTTCCGATTTACATATTTTATCGATACATTATAGAAGACAACACAACATATCTATTTATAATTGTAATTACTATTTATAATTTCCTAAAAGTATCCAAAGGTTATCTCGAAGAGATCGCTCATTCGCGATAAGACTGCATGTTGTTTACTTCTACTCGTAATCATATTTAAAAAGATGTATTCTGTATTTATCGATATACATATGTATATCGATAGACGAGAAGTCCCTATGGTAGCTCAAAAGTGCTACGAAAATTCCGGGCTCTGGTAATTACAATCTGGAGACCTATAATACCCCTGTGGGCCTAACACGCTTGTAGGCGTAGGCTTGGGTCTTTAATTCGTCTATTCCATATTTCAACGTAAGAATAAAGAGTTTTGATTTAAAAGAACAGTGTATTTTGTGTGACTTTAGTCCTTTTATTACTATGCAACTTAAACCAGGTGGCTGTCAGTGTAATATTTCATAATAATATTTAACAATAGTTCCTGTTTGACATATTTGACACTAGTTCCCGTGGCAGCGTGCCACTGGGGCCGCATCTCGGATTTGCCCCATACAGTTAAACTCAGATCATCGCTTTTTGTCCCACCGTATTTGAAGCTAAGATAATATAAATCAAGATTTAGACTCCGAACGGTTTTATTAGGTACTTATGTGTCATTCCAAGAACGCGAGGTATGACGTATTAGCACAGTTAGTAACAAATTCAATGAGTTGCAAAATTTACCTTACTGACTTACGTGTTAAGGTGCATTTTGCACCTTATCTAAATTGGTCGTTACGCGCTATTGCAGTATTACTGACGATATCATATCACTATCAGCTGTAGGCTTAAAGGATAGCAACTTTGTGAAGGAAACTCGTAGTTGACCCTGTTGATCCTATCCGCACGTGAGTGTTCCGGTCAGTTTCGACCGCTATCCTAGGATTACGACATTCCCCGTAATTCCCACACATGAAAATATTGACTAAAATAATTTAGAAACAACTTTATTGTTGTGGTAAAACCTTGTGCGCACCATAAAACGGACCCTCCGTTTTATTCGTTTCGATTGCTACCATCATCTTACCCTGTAACCTACCTTTTTGTGTTCCGTTGCGGGGGTAAGACCACTGGTGAAATGACTAGCATTCCGCCTGTCTTCAGGGTTAGCAACGCATTTCAGTCACGAGATTTTCATCGTAAGATTATCTTGCGATTGAAAATGCAGGTAAGGGTAAGATGGTGGTAGCGATCCGGACGGCCTCGGATCCAACCACCACTCCACTACTTCCACCAGGCTAAGATTAAGGCGATTATTCAACTAGTAATTAGGTACTATTGTACGGAGGGAAGCAATATAGTTTTGCGTTAGAAACTTCTCGAAGGTAATAAATAGCGTTAATAATTAAAACCCGGTCTGGTAATTGTATAAACGAAGTCTTCAAAGCCACCTCTCCTATATTCATAATATTGTTAAAACTTCTTACTCCTATACTTACTACAACTTTTACTACTAGGTATAACTTTTTACAACTACTAATTAACGGTGTACCTACAATTGACCTATAAAGGACCATGGGCAGAAATGTCCCCCCCCACCAACAGAAATGAAACATGTCTCATTTAATAGATCTCAGCAACATTATGTATTTTTACTATGGAGACGATCACCAGATGTATGGGGTTTTCTTGGAAAACCATAATCGTATCGTATGGAATTTGTTTGAAAATGAACACATATATGGATGATTTGCCTTATTTGGCCCTTGTTTTCATTAAAAAAGTCCCATTGATTTTGCTACTAAAATAAGAATTTTGTCTTTTTTTGGGTCCTTATAAACATATAGACATGCATCCCGTTACTGTTGGTGGGGGGGGACAGTGCCCATACAAATTTGCCCATTGTCCTTTAAAAGTTTTATGTGACGTGAGAGGACATAGTCTACGACCTCGTATTTGGATCTTAGCTTTTCAATCAAGCATTTTGCTCACAGGTAGTTATGTAAAGATTAAGATGATTATGTTTGATATTTTTCTATGTCAGAATGTATTATAGTATTTTCCGCGGAGAGACTGGTTAACGAGAAAAATAAAATAGCGCGCCAATGCTAAAAATAATACAAAAAAAACACTTATTTGGGCATTTATTTCTCCACTAATTGGAAAATCGCTGTCCGTGGCCCACTACTCCAATAATGAGTTTAGACAAATGTGAAATAAAAAGCTTTTCATATCGCCATATTTTTAAACTTGTCGTTTATATTATACCAAGAATAAGGCTGCCTGAATTATAAATCTTTAAATAGCTCAAAATACCAGAATTTGATAAGTATCACATAATAAAACAAAATTTCTCTATTGAACTTAAGAAGGAGAATATATAATCCATTATACTAAAGTAGTATTTCAATTAATGTTTAAGTTATTTTATGAGCATTTTTAATTGAACTTTGTCCCAAGAGTACGTCCCCTGACGCTTGATTGCGATTAATACAAAAATATTTGTTAAGATTGACAGGAGAAAGAAAGTTGGCAGGGGGCTGTTAAAATTTTCCAAATACCCATTTAGAAAAACTTTATTTATAAATATTGTTAAAAATACCCATTCAAAAGTATTTTGCTATGTGACGCACAGAATTAAACTTCAATAGTTTATAACAGTACAGGGAGTATAAGCGCTCACTTTATAGTCCCGGGTTATACCTGTTCGAGTTACCGCTAAATTACTTTCTTTAAAGTACTAAATTACTCTCGTTCGACTGATCGGCCTCCGATACCTATACTTAGAAAGCCAGGAAGCTTCGATACTTTGTCTCTGGAACACTCTTATTATTAGACTACAAATAGTACGTTTACGCAAATAACCAGTAGTTATTTGCGTAAACGTAAATAGTTTCATTTCAGAGTATTGGGGGTTAAAAAATTTATATAAAAATCCTTTTGCCATTTATTGTTTTTTATTTTTATTGTAAAGTTTACTACTACTAACATAGTATTAATTTGCCCTTGTTTCTAATATCATATGGGTCCTTGTATGGTCTGAATTAAATGTTTTTTAGGGTTCCGTAGTCAACTAGGAACCCTTGCAGTTTTGCCATGTCCGTCCGTCCGTCCGTCCGTCCGCAGTCTAGCGCAGAGACTATTAATACTAGAAAGCTGTAATTTGGCATGAATATTCATATTAGTCACGCCAACAAAGTGGTACAATAAATTATGTAAAAAAAAAATTTTAGGCTAGCTCGCCTACACGTAGCCTGGGGATGTATTATTTTTTCTTGTCTACCCCATAGTGTGGGGTATCGTTGGATAGGTCTTTCAAAAATAATATCTTTTATAAATAAGTTTTTCGATTAAGGGATCTGTTTATGAAATATTAAGCTTTAAAGCGCTAATTTTTGTTAGAGTCAAGTGTCCCCCCCCCTCCTACAGCCAAAACTACAAATACTAAAATTCAGAAAAATCTTAGATAAAAGCGCATATAATCAAACTATTACGACTAAGTAGACATCCTTGGTTCTTGAGACACAGGCGATTAAAGTCTGTATACCTACTAAAATCATCTAAGACGGTACCAAATGACTTTTAATACAAAATTTGTTATTACTTGTGGGATTAGGAACCCTACACTGAGCATGGTCCGACATGCTCTTGCCCGATTTTTTTTTTATAAATAGAGCAAATGCTAAACTGTTCGTTGTGGTGCGCTTTAATGACGCGCTTTTGATTGAGTGTGTGTCTGTATCAGGCTAGCCGTAACCAGACAGGGCCTCTATCCTAGTGCGTAAAAACGATATTGCGGTTGATGTGTTTTAGTATCGTTTTTAACTCTTGACTTTTATTACTGTCAAGTACATAAGAGTTATCAAAACGTTGACTATACGGAACACGTCTAAGGGAATATCGTTTATACCGTGTACAATCACAGCCCGGGTTACCAGCTAGCCTGCTACAGACAGACGTACGTAAACAACATGTTTGTATGTAATTAATTATGTTAACTCTTGATTGCACAAACAGAAAATGATGAAGTAAAAACGAAACAGAAAAACAAAATGTATGTACAAAGGTTTATCCCTTTAAGGGATCTCTTCCAGTTATCCTTTCAGTTAACAACATCGTATTTTGTCACAAAAACTCATAATTTACAAGGATTTATTTGGATACACGTTACTATGATTATACCTAATTGTGGTTAATAAAGTTAAGCAGCAAGAATTTAAATAAAGTAACAATATGAAATTAAATCTTTTCACAAATGTGTTTTATAGTGTCTAAAATGACACGCTAAGCTGAGATTAGATAATGATGTGACGACGATTTTCAGTAGGGCCATTTATTGTACTTTCTCAGTTAACCTTTTGAGATAGCAAGATAAACACGAACTTAAAGACTTCTCTCTCGACTCTTGGACGAAGGCCGCCTCCGGTCTTCTCTATTCATTTCCTTCTTATGTCGTCCTACTCTATATTCCTAATAAAGAATTTAAGCGTATTATTCCATCTCAATTTAAGTGTATTACTTTTCGAACTCTTGTAATTTTTTCGTCAAACTGAAGATGTAAGTATATTATTTTATAATCGATTTATGCAAAATATTGGCAAGGTTGACATGCAATTAACAAAATTCATCTAACTAACCACAAATGTATTAATAATTTAATTAATTAATTACCTGCTACACCCACTTATCCTGCCACGAGGCAGCAGTATTTACACCGTTGTTTTTTAGTGTGGAGATAAGAAGAGCAGACAAAATTGGCAACATTTCCTGTACATTATAAGTACATGTTTTATTTCAAAGGCAAAAGTGTAACAGTTGTAAAAGAAAATAAAATGAAAGCCAACGTATTCAATTCAATTCAACACGCTACGAGAAAGTTGTAGCAGTGTAACGCGAGTTGCGGCTACGGCTGGCGTAGCGGTAAGAGTAGGTTACGTTACTAAATTCGTTACCACAGATTAGGTAAGTAGAATTCTTATTATTTATTCTGTGCCTTTACTCCTTACTAATATTATAAATGTGAACAAGTGGTTTGTTCGTTTTATTATTATTTACGTATTTACATACATTAACAGCACGTCCGATCTACGCAAAATTTAGCACAGATATAGTTTGTAGTAGACGGAGTAAGGGTACTCTGAATAGCATCAGTGGCCTAGTGGTTTAGGGTGCGACTCGTCATGGTAAGGTACCGATTCCAACCCCATTAGCTCCCGGTCGCTTTTGTATTTTTTGTACAGTCTCCCAATATAAATGTTGACTATAATAAGAACCTTGTCATTGTAAACGTCATTATCATGCTTGTCATTTGATATAAACTTTTAAGTTCCATTTTCGTTGGGGTACTGTACATTAACTTTTACCGTGAGTAAGAGGGTAGGTGCACAGAAGATCCTAAAGGATTGAAGTGTTTCCGAAAGGGCCAAGATAAGATAGGACACCATCCCATCGCGGGTAAATGCTACTAAGATTATTTCTCCTAGTTTTAATGTATTGCTTTGTACTATGCAAAGGGAACTTTAGAAGGATTATTAGTACTCAGTCGTTCTTTACATGTAATTTGAGATAATACAGTCTAAGAGAATATGACGGTACACGCAAATAACGTGTCTAGTATTTTTTTTATTTGATTCTATTCTCAAATTTTAGAGTTTGCAATGAACCACCACCACCACTCAGTTACTGCCATAATGTTAATATAACTTTTATTTATTCACCTTTAAAAACCCTGACTGCATTTGTGTTAGTTACGTACCGTTTTTTTTATTCCTCCATATTGTTTTTTGTTTTAATTGAAGTACCCAGTCACAATCGCGACGTTAAGACGAATCTGACTACACCTCGCTTGTTGAAATCGGCCCATCCATCCAGACTCTACGAGGTAACAAATAACCATACAGATATACATTATTCGCACATTTAGAATTGTAGTGACCCAATTCAAACATTTTCAGCTTTCGATTTCGAGTCATAAATTTAGTATTATAGAGACCTAAGTCGACAATCAAAATTTGTGTATTAGGTCACTATAATTCTAAAGATGCGTATTATCCTCCTGCTGCTGTCGGGTATAAACCTTTACACGAAAACTTCGTACAAAATTACAAAATTACTACACTTACTAAATTTGAAATATTTTCGATATTTCGAAATGTTACTAAGGTGACTTCTTAGATAATATATTCCTATTCCGAGCGAGTGCAATACCTATATAGCAAAATCAGACGAAATAATTAGTGTATTTTTTAACCTTATGCCGATTTTAATTTTTGTGTCCCTGACGCCAACGGTGTCATATGCCGCAACCCCGCCGATATAACACCGTACCGTAGCTTATGATGACGTGATTTGCCACCTTGGCGGTTAAAGCACAGAATAAGTAAATAGTACAGTTAAAGGGTTATCTGGTAAGGGTTATTTGGTACCGCTTTTCCTTCAGATGCTCTGCTAATTACCATACTTAAAATGGGGGGGGGTTGAGTTTTTTTTTTTATGTTAAGGAGAAGGCACACTAGCACTTAGGCCACCTGATGGTAAGTGGAATCTGAGACCCATAGACATTTGAATTCTCAAGACTATAATCCCAAGACCTCAAATGCGTTGCCAACCCTGAGGACTAAGATGGAATGCCTCTATGCTAGTAATTTCACCGGCTGTCTTATCCCCACACCGGAACACAACAATGCGAACACTGTTGCTTGGCGGGTGGTTAATGGATAAGATGGTGGTAGCGATCCGGACGGACCCTGCACGGGGTCCTACTACCTTTAAAAGTTGTAGGTGTAGGATGGAGTAAAAGGTCCCATTTCTCTGATTATTCCCATATCTCGAAAACCGTTAGTAAATAATTACTATTTATCGGAGCGAAGTTTATTTTGTAAACTTACGATTTTTTTAATTGCTACACGCTTCAAAGGTCACATCGGATGACATTTCAAGGACATGTTTAAGCGCTCCCGTTTACGATGATAGCTGCTAAGAGCCTCTGAGCCTTGAGATGTTTTACTGTTTATAAAACACAAGATCCACCGCTCCTAGCGTTCCTGGCCACTGTGTTTTTGATCCACAAAGACGCGCCCTTCCTGTCAAACTGTAGGTACCGCCAGCATAACCTTTAACCTTCTATCAAGTACATTTATCCAGAAATTGTGTACATGGCGATTGGTCCCCGAAACGCCCATTGACATTGACTTTGGAGAGGATTGGACCTCAACCTCAAACTACACTCAGGAGCAATTAAAACGGATCACTTTCTATGAAAATTCTGTTCTAAGTGACCAGTTTTCATTGCTCTTGACTACATGATGTTTAATTGTAGTTATAACTCCCGTCAAAAAAGCATGTCTGTGCATCTGTGTATCCTTGAATCTGTTTCTGTCAGTGGCATCGTAGCTTCCAAACAGGTTAACCAATTCGTTTTTTTAATGCATTGAGCAGTTATTTTTGTTGGCAAGGAGAAGGCACACGAGCTCTGGGCAAGGCCACCTGATGGTAAGTGGAACCTGATAAGCAACCCATAATATACATATAAATTCTCAAGACTATAACTCAAAACTGCAATCTGCAAACACCTCAAATGCCAACCCTGAGGACCTTAGGCCTGTTGTTTGAGCAGTATTTAAAGTAACTAATTGTTAAAAATCGTAACTAATGATTAAATCTCAAGGAAATGTGTCAAATTTTCGATTCCTTTTTCGAATTTTAACAATTAGTTTAACTACTGATCACACAACTCTCCCTAAGAATGCCTCCATGCAAGTCACTTCAGCGGTTGGCTTATCACACCGGAACACAACAATGCGAACACTACTGCTTGACGGTAGGTTAATGGATAGGATGGTGGTAGTGATCCGAACGGACCCTGCACAGGATCTTACCACCACTAAAATTATTTGGAAGTACTAATAGTAACTGTGGGACTAGGTTTCTAGATTTGAGAGTTTTTTTTTAAATCTTATTTACAGGTTTATTCAAGATTGTTCTTAATTGAATGCTTTCGTGGGCCGAAAATCTGTTGGACAGTTTTTGTTTTTAACTATGTATTAGTTACTAGCTATTACCCGCGACAGATACCACGTAGAACTCGTTTATCGCTATTCCCTCAGGAACCGTCCAATTTTTCGTTATAAAATTTATTTATTTATTTATTTATTTATTCTATAAACATGTTACATGACATTACAGTTGAACCAATGCATCATGAAACGTAAATTAATAATTAAGTTTATACTGGTACCGTCGATTGCTTAGCATCCATCTTCTCGCAGAACCTCAGACACTCGCAACATACAGCCTTCCAACTCCATGCAAACAGATCACACTCCGGTGCTGATGCCAGGAGTGCATTGAGTAGTGAGAGAGCACGAAGCAGTGGCGAGTTCCTGCGCGACACAGTTCGTGCCGACGGTACCGCCAATAAATCGCGTGTCCGTGCTCTGAGGTTTATCCTGGGGATGTCTGGGACGTACAGTCGCACGAGACACCTCACCAATTCTGGACAGTCGGCCTCCCCGCGCAAGATCCGAGAGGCAGTGATCATCAAGCAATGGTTACGCCTGACCTCTAACGAGTTGTACCCGAGGCTCCCTAAAAGATATTTTGTGGGGTACAGGAAGGGATAGCACCCAAATGTTTTTTTATATAGGAAACGTAAAAATGCTTTCTGGACCTTCTCTAATAATAAAGCGTATGTAACTTCGTAAGGATGCCATACGATGCCATGCCAAAATGTACCCTATATCCTTTCCCGGGACTCGAACTATCTCCATACCAAATTTCATCTAAATCCGTTCACCGGTTTATCCCTGAAAGCGTAACAAACAGACGGATAGACAAGATTTAATTTCACATTTATA
The DNA here is from genome assembly GCA_949316455.1 of Acleris holmiana. NCBI lineage: Eukaryota > Metazoa > Arthropoda > Insecta > Lepidoptera > Tortricidae > Acleris > Acleris holmiana. The sequence continues at coordinate 12,079,058 of OX438773.1, read as the reverse complement.
ATATTAGTACCTATAAAAGTATAGACCCCCGTGTGGTTGCCGGGTTACAATAGTGCCACTCCATGTCTTCCTAAGACTAAGGGAATAAGGGCTTGTAGTACTGTTAGGCGATGGGCTTCCAACCTGTCACTAATACACTGGTAAACATCTTAGCCTGCTCGTGCAAAATGTGGTTACAGAATCAACATGTATTTTTACAGTTGTTGGTATTTCTGTAGCTCTGCCTACCCCGCTCTGGAAATGAAGGCGTGATGTTATGTATGTATGTAGGAGTATAGATATATAATATGAACAAGAACCAAAATGAAACCCTTGATACTGGCAGACAAAGCTGCGCCATAAAGGCTAGTGTAAGGTGAGCGTTAGGTACGTCTCGTATACTTATCGGTTTACTCGTACCAAGTGAATGTAATTATTGGTTGAGACATATTTGAGGAAAAATCCAAAACCTCTCTCTCTGAGTAAAATGAGTTACCGTTAGATCTTATTTCAGGTTTGAAATGAGGTAAAGTTGTGTTTTAAAGCGTACTGCACATAGGGGTATTTGTAACGAACAGCGGAAGGTGCGGGAAGTGTATGAACAGACTGTAAAAAGGCTGAGATTTAAAAATTACATGATTATTTCATTTCAATTAACGCATTTACTGTTGCCAGAAAGGTAAAAACACGACATCGTTGTTAAAAAATGGCATATTTTTTATTGTAATTTATATATTATTTTTAAAGTACAATACAATTAAATATTCTGTGAATGTTTCAAGCGTCTACTTGTTGCCGTTATTAATATCGAGTAAAAAACGGAAAAAAAACACGTTTATTATATAGGTGCCCCCTTAAATATTATTTTTATTCTGTTTTTAGTATTAGTTGTTATAGCGGCCACAGAAGTACATCATCTATTAAAATTTCAACTGTCTAGCTATCACGGTTAATGAGATACCACCTGGTAACAGACGTACGGACCGACAGCGGAGTCTCGGTAACAGGGTTCCCGTTTTGTTAATGTTATTAGCCCGTGTGGTTGCCGGGTTAGAGTAGTGCCACTCCATGTCTTCCCGTGGATGTCGTAAGAGGCGACTAAGGGAATAAGGGCTTGTAGTACTGTTAGGCGATGGGCTTGCAACCTGTCACTAATACACTAATAAACATCTTAGCCAGATTGTGCAAAATGTGGTTACAGAAATATCAACAAGTTTATAGTTGTTGGTATTCTGTAGCTCTGCCTGCCCCAGTCTGGGAATGAAGGCGTGACGTTATGTATGTGTAGCCTTACATTTGTATTGATTTTATTTGTTCAAGCTTTAATCATTATTATTTATTACTTTATTAAGTACTTGTAATGTAACTTACTTTTAAGTATTTCTGTACTTTATGTTTGAAAAAATGACCTTCTGCTGGAGTTTCTTGGCGCTTCTTCTCCGCAATGATGGTCTTATCTGAAGCGCTAGTAAACTCACTTCATATTACCGACGTGTAAAGAGCCCCATGGGGGCCTATTTACTGAATAAACATTTTGATTTGATTTGATTTGATTTACCCTTTGGAACGATATACGTTTACATGACATGCAATAAATAGGTAAACATTCAGCACGGGTAGCACAAGTTTTATTATGTCGCTTGTCGCTCAGTTCATCTCTATCGGTACAGACTAGATAGAAAGGGAGATCTGAACGGCTAGCATATGACGGCGCGCGAGTTATGTCGCCTGCGAGATAGACTACCTGTCTTTTTCTGACCGCTCTAATCAGACAATCACGGGTAGCCTCGCGCGCGGCGTAACTTGCGTGCCTTCATGTGCTAACCGTGCTGAGCGACGAACAAGTCGCGGACCACTCGTGCTAGCCCTTCATCTTATGCAATTCAGCCCGAGTAAAAAACTTAGAACTAGGCTGGTACTGTGGATACTAGCATCGACATCATACTTATAGTAGCTATAGTTAAATACATTTCTAAGACTCGGGATCATAATATTCATGGAGTAAAAACCGGGACTGCAAGTTCGTAGGCTCCGTCGAGGCCTATAGGTTCCAACTCGGCCAACCGTGTCGTATCATTATGATCATGTACATCGGAATCTTTTTAAAATTTCACATTTTGTGTTCCCTAACATGTATAGAAAGCCTTATGGCTCTCCCGGGATTAAGTCTTGATTGAGGTCCCATGTCGTGTCACGATTCAAACCTCTGTTTATATCATTTGAGTCGTCACTTCATCAGGGACCGAACGAAAATCACTTTTTTTTATAATAAGAAGAAGGCACACTGTGAGACCCATTTGAATTCTCAAGACTATAATCCTAAGACCTCAAATGCGTTGCCAACCCTGAGGACTAAGATGGAATGCCTCTAATGCTAGTAATTGCACCGGTTGTCTTATCCCCACACCGGAGCACAGCAATGCGAACACTGTTGCATGGCGGGTGTTTAATGGATAAGATGGTGGTAGCGATTCGGACGGACCCTGCACGGGGTCCTACCACCACTAAAATTATTTGGAAGTACTCATAGTACCTGTGGGATTAGGAGGTTTCTAGATAATAAGTTTTATTTAATCTTAATTACAGGATATTCAGTGGTGAGCGATGCTCTTATGTAGAAGGCGAAAATATCGCGAGTATTCTACGATAAGAAGAGAAATTGCACCATTATGTCCTGCAAAGTATATCCGAGGAAGTCCTATAAAGTATAGCTGTATGGATAACTGGATAGGGTAAGGTAAGATAGAACTGTAGGGCTAGAACAAGTGCGGGCTGTATCAATTGAACCCTAATAAGTAAGTTTGTACACTTGTATTCTTTATTAAAAAAATGAAATAAGTTCCATCGCACTTGGCCGTTTTTTTTTACACATCTATTAGTATTAAATCCAAAAATATAAGAATGGAAAAAACGTGTTATACACAATCCCGTGTAACGTATGAAACCAAGCTACTCTTTTATTTTCGCCTATACCTATACAAATATGCCATCTAGAGTATAATATTAGGGAAGAATATATTCTTAGTGTCTCCTTTCCATTATATTGCTCATGTAAAATCAACATTTATCTACATTTCCTGCATAAAATTACTAGCACTTTGCGGGTGACAATAAAATTACAAATAAAACATTAGACATACAATAATAAGTATATTTTTGGCCCTATTGTACTTTATTTATGGCCCTCGTTCACTTTATACACATAAGTAATTAATAATATTAATAGCATATAGCACATTCAACTTCTTATTAAACGTTATTTCGGCTTAATATAGCTTTTTGTCAAGATTATTATTGTGTGCGAGGAGCTTACGAACTTTTACTTATTAAGTGCTCACGTTAATCTGGACTTAATCTTATTCTCTTCAAGCATTATAGAAAGTTAATCATTTAACTATGTAACGCAGCCTACAGTAAAAAATCAAGAACTACTTGACGTTAATCGCTCCGCTGCTCGTTTGCCATATTGGATTGTGGAAAAGTAAGTTTTTTTTTAATCATTGTATTTAAGTGTCTAATTGGTCGCCATCTTTCAAGACGATTAAAAAACAAATCATAACGTGTTTCCTTCACACGATCACTTGCCGTTAGGCAGAACAAGCTGCCACCGTACTCGGAGACATTTTAGAGACAATTAACCAGGGCCTCTATTCAGGTGCGTTAAAACGATATCGTTTGTTTATTGTAAATGACATAAGGGTTATCAAAACGTTGACAATACGGAAACAGATCAAAAGCGATATCGTTATTACCTTGTAGAATTCCAGCCCAGTACCTTTTTCAAACATGCATGAAAAATCGTCTCTGGACTTAATTGTCATTAACTGATTCCGAGTGCGACTTTTAAATACATCAGTCGCCAACGAGCTCGTTGATGATCAGCCGAGCGTAACTTGACTTGTCGTATAAAGTAAATGTTGAGGTTGGGGTCGTTGCTTTGAGCCTGCTTGTAACGTGACACGTGGGCTGCAGAAGGAAACTTCTTCCCGCAGTTGAGCGGGGCCGCAGAGGAAGAGGATATCTGGTATTACTGGGTATTACGGTGCGCTATTGTTCTTATCCCCCATAGCAGGGATTGCGCGGGCAAAGGCGTACTGGAATTGGGATCTGCCACTCTCCCTGCCTGCCTTCCGCAATCATGTTGGGCTACAAGGTTGTTTGCGGCGTGGTGGGGCCGCAGAGGAAAGGGAGTGCCGATATTACGGTGCACCGTTCTCGCTATCCTATGTGGCCGAAATGTGTGGTCCTGTGGGTGATGGAGCGGGGCTCTGTCGCCTGTCTAGACCTATTGGACTATGAACGCCCTGAATTCTCCTAGGGCGCTGTCAATGCCGGTGAAGGTCGTAGTCGAATGCGCAAGCAGTACTTGCCGCTCTCGCCAACAACGGCGTGGAGGGGGAATCGCTGGGTTTTTAGTGGGTGTCCGGTTGGCGAGTCCCACATAACTAACGTGGCGCCCCCCGGGCCCAGGAGGTATGCGTAAAAGCATGTTCCCAGCATTTAAAAAAAGATGTCATACCTAACAAACCTGTTGTGTGGGTATGCTGTGATTTTAGTACATAGATAAACGCGGCTACGTCCGGCGTCAAGTTAGTTGTAATATACGTGTCAATGAGCAAGGTGTGTGTTTGGTTTTGTCTCCTCCGTGGCTCCCTCTAGCGAGAAATAACAGTGGCGACGAGGATTAAAATAAAGACATATTTCGCGTGTGATAATGGCCAAAATTTCGGTTGGTACGCTAGCAACGTTCAATCACGAAGTGCAAGATTGGCTAATTTATAAAGATAAAATAGAACAATGGTTTTTAGCCAACGATATCGGAGAGGAGGAAGACAAGTCTGGTTCCAAACGCCGCGCCATTTTGTTAAGCAGTTTAGCAGAAGCAACCTACAAAATAGTGCGTGACCTTGCCTTGCCGGAATCAGTCGGAACGTTAGACTACGCAAAAGTAGTAAAGTTACTCGACGAACACTTTCAGAGTAAAAAGTGTGGTTTCGCAGAACGGTTTACATTCCACAGTGCGACTCAAGGCAGGAACGAAAGCATGGCGGAGTGGGCGGCTCGCGTGCGCGGGCTCGCCGCTCATTGTGAGTTCGACGCGAAGACGTTTGACGAGCTCCTGCGCGACCGCTTTGTGCTCGGAATGGTACACGGGGTGGAACGTGATAAACTTTTTACGAAGAAAATGACAGATATGTCATTAAACAAAGCTTTGGAGATCGCCGAGGGTATGCGTAGCGCGCGGTTAGGGTCCCAGCAAGCGAGCGGAAGCGAAGAAGCATCAAATGTCCCACTTCAGGTACTCAAGCTGTCACCGGCGCCAGCGTGGGCGCGCGGCGGCGGGCGGCAGCGCAGGCAGGCGGCGCCGGCCGCAGGGCCGGGCTCCGCGGCGCCGCCCGACGCCGACGGCGGCTGTGAGGTGTGCGGCTACACAGGTCATCGACAGGACTCGTGTCGGTTTAAACATCACGTCTGTAAGCGATGTGGAGTGAGGGGCCATTTGAAAAGGATGTGTCCGAAACGTGTAACTCGGCAGTACTTCGTCGAGTGCGACGCGGATGATGATGACGATGTGGACGGTAAGCTTATTGTTCAAATTACAACCGAGTAAACTCAACCTACAGAGTTATAACGGCGGACGCATAGATACACTCGGTACATTAAAATTACCTTTCGCTTACAGGAAGGCGACCCATGACATTATTGTGTACGTGGCGCGCGGTCAAGGTCCCTTACTGCTAGGCAGGGATTTTATTTCAAAGTTCAATCTAGAATTGTGTGCGGTAAATTTTTGCAAAACTGATTTACTCGACATAACGTCGAAATACTCACAGTTATTTTCAAATAATTTAGGTTGTTGTAAAAGTACTGTGGTTGAGTTAAAATTAAAAAACGACGCAAGACCCATTTTTTGCAAAGCTCGCCCCTTGCCCTTTTCATTGCGGCAACAGGTAGAAAAGGAATTAACTAGATTGTTCGCGCTAGGGGTGTTAGTGCCCATACAATACTCCGAGTATGCTAGCCCTATTGTTCCGGTCCTTAAACAAGACAAGTCTTTGAGATTGTGCGCCGACTATTCCGTGTCGCTCAATAAACACTTACTCGTCGAGCAATACCCACTGCCCCGGGTTGATGAGTTATTTGCCAAATTAAGTGGAGGCCAACAGTTCTCAAAATTGGATTTATCGCGCGCTTACAATCAGTTAACGTTGTCAGAGGGTTCACAATTATTAACAACCATAAACACACATAAAGGATTGTATAAATATACGAGACTCGTATTTGGGTTAGCTAGTGCACCGGCTATTTTTCAGAGAACCATGGACACCTTACTCGCGGGCTTAGATGGCGTTCTGGTTTACTTAGACGATATTTTGGTTACTGGCAAAAATAAAACCGAACATTTAAATAGACTTCACGAGGTGTCAATGAGCAAGGTGTGTGTTTGGTTTTGTCTCCTCCGTGGCTCCCTCTAGCGAGAAATAACAAAACCATAATGCCTACGAACAGGGAGGCTGAAGTGTGAATCAATTTTCTTTGAACAGATCGGCCCTTTCGGATACACTTCATCAAGACATGGCTATGCAATTCAGTTTACGGTGAGAGAACGGGAAAGATCTATATAACTGCTATAGGTCTGTTCTTTACGCTCATCCTAAACTGAATTGCTTAGGCATGTCATGGTAACCCCGCTGTAGGATCTTTTGTGCAATGAACATACTCAGCTGTTCAAAATGAGCGGTTTCTTACGATATACTTTCTAAAGGCAATTAAAGGCACTGAGTGGGTACTAAAGTTCGAAAAACTTACTGGTTCATAACATCATAGCAAGATCTAAATCACGTAGATGTTGTCTTTGTTAACTATAAATAATATTTCCTAGTTATGACGTGCTTTGAGCTCTATTCGTGGAGTTCTCGAATGGTATATAAGCAGGGGTGAGACCGGCACGCGCCAGTCTGCTCGGTTCGGGACCGCTGGACGGTCGTCGGAAGTTCGGTTTTAAAACACAGGTAAGTAAACTTATCGCGACAACGTCATTTGTGTCATTACTCTTAGTTTGGAACAGAGGTCGCACGTTTGTTCTTGACTTGAAATTATTACCCTAAAATTAGATTTAAAGCAAGCGGAGGGAAAGTTTCAAACTGAGATAGTTGTCTGTGCCACTTGCAGCAAGAAAAAAAATTGTGTTTACTCTCGAGTCCAAATTTAAGACCAATGCCAGACTTATACTTTTAGTCTCAAATAACCATTTAAAATTTAGTATAAGGCTGGGTATTTCAAATTTTTCGCCCAGGGTAACGATTTTTTTTGATATTTACTGTCAATAATCAAAAAGTGCTTTAAGGAAAACATGGTTTTGGGATGACTATTTCATAGGACACCCTATTTGATATAGACACTTGAATTTATCTACCCACATTTTTGACCCCTTTTTCAATAGATAGAAAAAAACCTTTCCAAGATAGTTACGGACAAAAAAGATATACAACTATTGCTGTGATATACAGACAGTCAGATCGCCAGCAAAGTCTCAATATAAGGGTTCCGTTTTAACCGTTTTAGAACCCTAAAAAAAACTCAGGCCAAAGTATTTTCCTAAATCAATGTGACATATTCATACTTATAAATTACCACTATAATAGTATTATAACGATAAAATTTCGACGTCAATGTTTAAATTAAGCTCGAGAAAATGGTCGTACGACCAAAAAATCCAAACTTGTAATTAAATTGTAAAATAATAAAATAAGTAGGTACAGATATTATAAATAAACATTATCATATTTATCATATTACAAAAATCTATTGAAATTAGTGGTAATAAAATAACTTCCAAAGTACGCGCGATTATTCGTATTAAACACTGTATACCCTTATCTTGACGGTTTGTATAGCAATTATTGAAACGCGTTGAAATATTAACCCTTGCAGCCCTAACAGACTGGCGCAAGTTAAAGTTATCTTAGTGCATGTTTTCCTCATGACAATTCTAGTTAAATAGAACCGGATTAAGGCCGAGTTGTTTGATCAGTAGTTAACTGAACTAATGGTTAAAATTCGAAATAGAAATCGTAAAATTTTACACATTTCCTTGGGTCTAACCACTAGTTGGGTCATACACAGATTTAGGTTAGCGTCTTTCCTGTGGACCCGCCGGACGTTAAAGTTTTTAAGGCCTAATTTTCTAGCTAAGCTCATTCTTCCAGAAACGGCGTTAGGACTGTTTTAGAAGTAAGTATCATATAAAAACAAAACTTATATGCACACAAGCTTTTAACTATTGACCACAGGAGAGAAAACTTTTGTTTTTAAGAATGTTATGGCCCAGTTACGATTTTTAACAATAAATTAGATTAACTACTGATCAAACTACAGGACCCTAAGGGTTATATTATTATAGTAACCAGCCATGCGTTAAGGACACAGTTTTATCTACACACATAACTTCACGGCTTCATTCCCGGAGTGGGGTAGGCAGAGCTACAGAAATACCAACAACTCTAAAAATACTTGTTACTACTCTGTAACCACATTTTGCACAAGTAGGCTAAGATGTTTACCAAAATCAAACATGCAAAAGGACCTGTGACTGCTTACGCGACTGTCTAATATGTTAACATTTTCGAGATCTAAACTAGTTTCAAAGCGGAGGTCCTAGTGTTAATCATGTTACATTTTTTTCTCTTTTTTAAACATTTCGTAAGGTTCGGATGTGGTAAAGTCTTTTGTATAAAAAAATATTAGGTCCTGCCTTTTTGAGTTGCTGAGGTGAAAAAGCAATTATCAGTTTTCGGGAGCAGGAGGAACGCAATTCACAACCTGGGCGTGGTGCATCGAAGTTAAATTTATTAATATACTAGCTACCTGCCAGCGGCTTCGCCCCGCTGCAAATTTTGACTTTCCCGGTGTTTTTTTTTTTTCTTTTATAAGAACCTTGCCCTGACAATAACGAACTTGACAAAAAAGAATTAGCAAAACCGGTTCAGCTGCTCTCGAGATTTTCGCTTAGCAACACATTCAGTGATTCATTTTTTTTATATGTGTAGATAAGTATTCTGGAGCGGAGAGCACAAAAAGAAAAGAGATGAGTGCACAAAACTCTAAAGACCTACGTTGTTTCTATAACCATAAGTTGTAAAATATTGGTGTATGTCAATTAACGCTGGTAAGTGATCTGTACTACAACGCTAGAATCCGTAAAACTAGTTTATGAAATATTTGAAAAATAAAATGATTAATGAAACTTTTATCTTGCGAAAACTACGTTGCCCATTTGTACTAAAATCTAAAGAACTTTTACCCCTTCGGCAATCATTAGCGAAACATGTTTATCTGATAATGAGCCACTCTGCTTGAGTCTGGTGCAAGAATATTAGTACTTAATCAGTTTAGTGCTAATGACTTAACATTGGTTTTATTTTACAGAAAAAACCTAGTAGCTTGGCAATAATGAACCCCTCTTGTTACTGATTAGTTTTTGTAAAATACTATCCTCGTTAGGGGTAACTTTACAGAAATTGGCTTGGTAGTATAAAGGCTGAGGTTTTAGCAAACGCTCCGAGAGTGATAAGGCTTCCGTCGTATCAAGGTTTTTTTTATTGGGCATAGGATATGTATCTAAAAAGATGTATGCCTGGTGCGTGCTTCTCAAAGGGTTATACGTTCAAACCTAGCCCGAACCTGATTTTTTCTCACCCGATGTGCGAAAATAAATACGTATACCGTTAGAACATTGTTAGGAAACAATGCGAAGCAATTTAAAGTTGTGTCAAAACCCCAACCGGCACCAGGACCGAAAATGTTAACATAGTAGACAGTCACGTAGGCAGTCAAAGGTCCTTTTGCATGTTTTAAACAAGTGTTAGTGTGTTTTGTATTGTTTTTAACTCGGCAGCCATTACTGTCAAGTAAGAGTTATCAACGTTGACAATACGGAAACGCTTCAACGGCAATATCGTATTTTACCTACTCATGGCTTAAACTTATCTGCAGATATCATCATCAGCAGGGCCTCGACCCAGAATCTCGATTCTATACGGTAAAACGATATCGTCTGTGAAGTGTTTCCGTATTGTCAACCTTTTGATAACTCTTATGATCCTGCTTGATAGTAATGGCCGCCGAGTTAAAAATGGTACTAAAACACGTCAAAGGCAATATCGTTTTAACTCCGTAGAAGTTTAAAACACTGTTTTTAACGTCAAAGAAATCGCGTGCCGTCACTAAAATGACGTTGCGTTGCGTTGATGTTATTGTTCAAGGTATTTACGATTGAAATAGGTACTTTTTTATTTTTGTCTAGTATTACGAGATTTAGGTTGTAAAACAAAAAACAATATATTTTGCATTTTTTTTTCATTTTTTGGATGTTTTTTTAAGCTAGTGGATTGATTTTGAACAGAAGTTTATATTGTTGTTTTAATTTTATGAACGAGAATTTTAAGAAGCCGAAATCAAAAACAATTTTTTGACCATTTTCTATCAAATTTTCCCAATTAAATTATTTTTTACACAAAAAAACTAAGTATATGAAGGTGTTCAAAAGTTTGTGGGTGATTCTTCAGGGCCCTGATTTTTGACGTCAGGGGGCTTAGTTCAATGAACTATTTAGTTTAGAAGCTTGGTTTTTTTTCAGAGGTGGCTTACATTCATATTAAACTGGAATATCCGTCGATTTTTGTGTAGGTAACTGATTCTAAGCATTTACAAAAAATATAATAACCCATTATTCTTCTACTTTGTCGTGTCCGTTCTCCATTTTCTTATAAACATATGACAATATCTTACATTAAGACAACTTTATCAATATTTTGAGTGACCACATAGAAAGAAAATTAGTTGTTACATTAACAAAATTCAACAAGTAATTTTTAGCTGCAATATTATTCTTATAGCTGAGGAAGTAAGATTTGTCCGCCGTAAAAAAATTATTCCTCTGAAGTGGGCTTCGGTCAGCTGTATCATAAAGACCTTTAAAAAACTAGCGACAACTCCCACGCGGGCCGATTTATAATCGGGCTCCGAACATGTCAGGTGGTGCACCTGTCGGCTGATGCCAGTCCAGAATAACAAAGTAACGGATATCAAGACAAACGTATCTTTTAACAGAAGCACATCTCGGGAAACACTTATATTGGGAATCGGGTTATTAAGAAAACGGTAGTGACGGGAACGGATGTTTTGGGAACGGTTGTTTTAGGAAACGGGCGTAACGGTCCGAAACCAAAAGCGAAGCGTTTGACGCGGCTGTCCGGCAGCCCACGTTATTTTCTATAACAATAACGATCGCAGAATGATCTGGTCTGGGGCTACAGTACTTTTAATTAGTTAATTGGAAATCATTTTTACGGCTCCAAGTCAATTTGAGTTTGTAGAAACTACTATTTTTGAATAATTAATTGATTCTTTTGATTAATTGTGGCGTTCCTGGAAACTGGCTGGTAGTACTGGAAAAACTTTACGAGAAAATAAAATAGTATTCAATTTTTAGGTTTCCGTCCCGTACAGAACATACACTGAAAAATATTACCCTTATAAAATTAATAGCTGTTTCCCGCGACACCGTCCGCGTAGAAAAAAAACATAGACTAAGTTACTCTGTGATAAGATAATGTAGTAATCTAATAGGAAATATTTTTTGCAATCAGTGTAGTAATTTTTTGTGTTTATTCTTACAAACAAACATAAAATCTTTCCTCTTTAAAATATTAGTTTAGATGACTTGGTTGTCAAGTTATCCGTTTGTCGATTGAAAAAAACCCTTTTCCTCTGAAATTACCGAAACAGGCTGAACTTTGGAACAGCAGCATTTCGAGGGTATTTATTTAAGGAGTAAAAATTTAACACCGAAAAAATCGTTTGCTTTTGAGATATTTAGCTAATCAATATGAAACGCAAAGAAAAACCACTTGTCATTACAAAACTTCTCTAAGATTAAAATCTCAAAAATGACATGTACTATGATCATTATAATAATATGTATAATCTATGAACAAAAAATTATTAATAAGCTAAAACCACGAAAAAGGCGTTTACGGTTTCTGTTTACGTTTTTGTGACTGTGACGGTACGTTATTAGGTTTCTAATATTTAATGGGTACAAATGAGACGTAGCTATAGAACTCTACGCATTAGAGTCCGAGTCGCAATTGACCGTTATATTTTACAAGTTTTTTATTAACTTCCAATGTTTGTATATATGTATGTTCGGGTCAAATCAGTGTCGACAAAACAAGGGTTAACCCAGAGTATAACAACAATATTTAAAGCGCCTGCATTCTCAGCTTACTCGCTTTACCGGTTGAGTGAGCCCGCTCGTATGATTTCGCTGACTCGATAGACCGTTCGACTGAGAGCCGTTTTAAGAGAATAACAACTCCGGACATGCTGCCCCACATACCATTTTACTGAATGTCAATTTTTGACTCTAAGTATTCAGTTTAGGTTTAAGCTACTTTCTATACTTAGATTTCAAAGTTTAAGATTTCACGCTTATGGCTTTATAGCAGGTAAACAAAAAACACCCAACAGTTACTTCACTACGACTACGTAGTATAAAACAAAGTCGCTTTTTCTGTCCCTATATCCCTATGTATGCTTAAATCTTTAAAACTACGCAACGGATTTGATGCGGTTTTTTTAATAGATAGAGTGATTGAAGAGGAAGGTTTATATGTTTAATACTTTAATCCGGAGCGAAGCGAGGGCGGGTCGCTAGTGTTTTATAAAATGAACACTTAGTTAATTAAAAATTGTGGCCAATTTATACGATATACCCCCTTCTTGTACACAAAGGTTAATTCTCCCGGTATAATTAAGCTAGGATTTAATTAACACGTGAAAATGTGTATTTAAAGGTTTCCCAAAGAGGCAGCCTACGGCTAGGGCTTGGTTTCAATCCCCTAGCGAAACATTCTGTTTTATATAAACCTTCACACAAGAGGGGATATAGTGTTTTATTCTTTTCTATCCTGTGCCATTAAAAAAGCTGTTTCTCGGACGGACTTTCAAGAAAATTAGTTGAACCAATCAAAAGTTATTAGACTCTAAAACGAGCCTCACCATATTTCTGTGTCGGCTATTTTTCATTTATACATTTTCCATTACATTCTTTATCAAGCCTTGTTTTAAACAAGTAATTGAAGCACCCTTTTAATGGTCTTAAAGTAAGAAGGGCCTCTTTATTATCCGTTGTTAATCGGAGCAAATTGAATGGCGCCCGTAGTGTGTATAAGTTACTACGAAAACAAACGTTTCAGAGGAGTGCAATTACTTATTTTTTAGTTACCGTTGGGTCTATTTTGCTTACTGTTCTTCAACGAATAGCCCGGTTTTTAGACTTAAAATTAATTAAACAACGAGGTAAAGGATAAAAAAAAATAAACCTCGACGGTAGTCTATACTAATATTATAAAGAGGTAAAGTTTGTGAGTTCGTGAGGTTGTAGGGGGTAATCTCGGGATCTACTGAACCGATATGGGCATTTCTTTCACCAATCGAAAGCCACGTTATTTGTGAGTGTCATAGGTTATGTTTCTATATATATATACACATATATATATATATATATATATATAGGACTCTAGGTCTAGGTTCTATATATATGTCTCAGGACACAGAAATGTAAAGAGTTTCATCCAGAGAGTGGGGTACCTGATTTTTGATCAAGTACAATGACATGTGTACAGAGGGTGTTAAGCTAATTATCCTTCTTTTGGCTTCGCGAATGTCCCGAAAAAATAGAATAGGGAGTGGTACCGAAGGCATTATTGTCTTAGGGTATTATAAGCCACCCTAAACATTTTGGTGAACCATATGGGATATAGGTACAGTCGACGTCATAAATATGTTTACACTTTATTACCTTGTCACTTTCATTCACTGAGGCAATTACATATATTATATATGAAACGTACATATCGCAAGACACAATTAATATGGTGCGCGGAGGAAGCAATAATAGACTCTTGGTCAACAGCGGATGGAGACCTGGCGCCACAAACATGGAGAAACGAATTGCTCTATTTACTTAAAGGTAGTTAAAATTTTAATTGATAAATAATAGGAAATACCAACAGTATTCTGCTTTATTGAGACAAAAGAGTATTTCTTCACCAAGTCTTTCCACATTTAATAACTTTTATGTACTTATAAAACACTTCCACTAAGAAATGATTTTTCGAAATTCGTCCCCCATTGGGAAAAGGGGGTAGCGGAAAAGTTGTTCTAAGCGTACGAAGTCGCGGGCGTCCTCTAGTACTGAAATAAACGAGCTTACTCCTACTCTTCTAAGTAGGTTGTAAAATTCATGAATTTTTAAGAACACCGTTTCTGCAGTCTTTTTTCTTTGTTCGGCATCGTCTTAGCTTGGTTGATATTGCTACGTAACGCAGTTTTTACGCCGCTGATAAACGGTTATTTAGACTCAAAGGAGACGGGATTATTAAAAGATTGCGTTGTTAGCTTATGAAACGATAAAACAAATGAAAAAATATGTGGTTTAATAATTTATGTATCGTGTTTACGATTAGTCTTAGCCCTCTACGAATATTCTTAATGTGTACAAGTATTTAAACAAGTATATATTAAGTATAGGTGGTAACAGTACTATGAATGATTTCGAAAATGCGTATTGTCTGTTCTTCTTTTACATTTTTGAGGGATTTCATACATCGATTTGGGTTGTGGGTTTCAAAGTTTTTTTTAGTGGTCCGAATCATATAACCCGCGAAATACTGTTTACGATGGACGTAATACCAAAAAAGCTCATAGCCCATAATGTCTGACATTTACACATGACAACAATGGAACTTAAGCAGTTTTTTTTTAATGCTTATAAGCTTACACGATTTCTTGGCCAATAACGGACGGTAGTTATTTACCTGCTCAACAAATAAACGTAAACCTGATTGCCAGATGCTGTTTCACGAACAATTAAACGCAAGGGATAAAGCCTTAGACATGAATACTTGGTTGGCCATTACAAAAAACTTTTCTACATGACATTCAACCTCGTGAGACCCGGTGTGCCATACGATGTACATAATCAAGACAATTTAGTTTAAACTATATGTAATGATCATAAAGCCCATTATTATCTTTTTCAAATTTGAAAATGTCATTTAAGAGCAAAGGTAACTGTGAACTTATTTCCTTGAAGGTAGATTCAAATTCCTACTTACAAAACTCTCTCTGTTTGTAGCACGGAATAGAAAAAAACTGATTTCCTGTTCTGTGGTTGGTGTCTTACGAGATTAAAAACACTAGTCAAGTGTCAGTTAGACTCGCACCAGGACTCCATAGTTGAGACATTAAAATCATCATTAATCTGTATTTTATCACTACATAGTATAAAACAAAATCGCTTCCCTCTGTCTGTCCCTATGTATGTTATGCTGTATGTGTTTAAAACTACTCAACGGATATTGATGCACTTTTTTTTTTAATAAGTAGTGTGATTATAATTTTTTAACCCGGAGAAAAGCGAGGGCGGGTCGCTAGTGAGTAATAAAATAATCTATAATATTATATTGACGACGCGTTTAGCCTAGTTGTTACTGTTGTTAGTGACCCTGCCTACGAAGCTAGCGGTCCCGGGTTTGATTGCCGGTATGGACAACTATTTATGTGAGAGCGTGAACATTGTTCCCGAGTGTTGGCTGTTTTTTTTGTATTCCTTAACTTGGCAGTGTGCACCACAGGATACATACCATAATGTTCACTTTTTGTAATCAAAAAGTGAACATACATACCATAATGTTCACTTTTTGATTCTAAAACACGTCAAACACGATATCGTTATAACGCAGTTGAATAGAAGCCCGCTAAAATAACGCTACGCGCTACGGGCACGTAGTTTCTGCTACGTAGAAGCGTTGTAGCGCTTCGTAGGTGAGACTGAGAGTGTAGCGAAGAGCAGCGAGCGGCAACAGACAAACAAGTATAATAAGAAGCAAGCTTGTTAAACCCGACTGCGTGATTCGTTACGTTAAGCCGGGTACTCACTAGCGAGCTGTAACAGTTACTATGCATGTTAAATTGAGATGTAACTGATACGGTTACTTATAGCTACAGCTCGCTATATTGAATACCCAGCTTTACATTTTTAACAGCGTCACATATTTTTTTAATTAACCTACCAAATTACACTAGCAACGCTACCACGAATCTAACAACACTTGCTTTCAAAATTGAGCCCTCCGTTCAGCCTCTACGCGGAAACAAAAACAGGGGCCCAATTCTACACGGGCTAAACCTTATGGCTTTTGACCTGTTATCGTATTGTATTGATTTTGCTATTCAAAGCGTTTAGCGGTACCTCGCTTTCTTATCGTTCATCGTTTGTAAAATGCTTTTAAGTGTCAAAATGACAGATATTGTTTGACTCAACGGCCCTTAGCGTTATTGCTTTCGAGAGTGAACGGTATCGTAACGCTATCGCTATTCAAAATGTACCGAGGAAGCTCAATGGTATTGCATTTTATTTGCGATATCGTTGAATAAACAATATGTTTTATTCTAAATGTTATCGTTTCTAAACGGTATCGTTACTGAGGGGATTTTAACTGCCAAAATGCTGGATTTAAACAATATAATTACTAGAAATATTTTTGACGTGTTGCATCATATCGCAAAAGGACTTCAAACGTCAATGAAAAGTGAGTGGATTATTTAATTTAATAGCTAAGATAATATGTGTTTTTATAAAGTGCTTTTCATACGTTATCATAATAAGACAATCTAAAAGTATCTGCCTAATATTAGAGATAAAGTAAAAACTTGAGTTTTGTTGCAGATGGCTTTTCTAGCACTTAAATTGGATGTGCTTGAGATGGAGCATATGGAGGTGAAACGACGGAGGAAAGAGGGACAGAGATTGCTTCGGCGACACATTTGTGCAACTCAGCTCCTGGATACAGAGTTCGTAGCCACTTATCGGCTGACCAAGGCGATGGCTGCGGACCTTATTCAGGAGCTGAGTCCTTTCCTCCCGAGTTCTCGCGGTGATTTAAATTTTGAACGCAAAGTAAGTGCCCGGAATAAGCTATTAATGCATGCTAGCAAAATAGTCAAATTTTAGAGCAATGCTAACATTTGTTATATTTTTCAGATTTTAATCGGTCTGAGCTTTTTGGCATCTGGCTCAGACCAGAGAAGCGTGGGCCAAATTGCCACCCACGCTTTCTCGCAGCCGTCGGCTTCAAGGGCCATTCAACAGGTGGTTGAGGCCCTGAACCACCCAAATATTACAAAAAAATACATTAAATTTCCTGGTTCTCGGCAGGAGCGGAATGTATTGAAAAACCGGTAAATAACCGTATTTATATCAATTATTTATGTACTGGTGATAAATTGATGTTATAAGTTATCAATCACTATACATTATAATATAATATCATGATACTTATGCATATTTATTTATTAGTAAGCAATACTACTTATTTGTTTGCATTTCCCAGATTTTTCACCGAGTTCGGACTGCCGGGAGTAGTTGGCTGCGTGGACGGCACCCACATAGCCATCTTAAGGCCTGCCCAGGGGGAGGAGAACTTTTTTAACAGGAAACATTTTCACTCCCTGAATGTTCAAATTGTAAGTGAGATTGTATTTTTTTCGCGTATAATTCAAATAAATATACTATAAGCGTCGGACTCGTGATCATACCATTTTGTCACAAATTATGATAAACTATAATAAAAATCAGTAAAGACTATTTACCTTTGATTTTGATTATTAATTAAATTTGTACATAATGTGGTTACAGAATTACCAACAAGTCTTTTTGGAGTTGTGGGTATTTCTGTAGCTCTGCCTACCTCACTCTGGGAATGAAGGCGTGAGGGTGTGTATAGTATATGTATGTAAATAAATATGAATATAAAGTTTCTAATCACTTTCACGTTTATGTTGTTAAAATAACCGTCGTTATAGATCTGTGACGCGGACCTCAATATAATCAGCGTAGACGCCAGCCACGGTGGCTCAACCCACGATAGCGCGGTGTGGAGTAACCATCCCCTTAATGCCTACCTCCAGTCACTATACGCGGGAGGAGAGTCAGTGTGGCTACTAGGTAAGTAGCAAGTAGTTAAGCTGTCGTTCAATCATTGAATATTCACCAATTTCATTAATTAATTACTATCTTTGTTGTTTGATTCAAAGTCCTAATGTGTTTTTTCGAACTTCTCAAGTTATGGGCATTGTATAGCTAAACATTGTTATAAGTGTTATAAGTATTATATGATACAAATGTCTCCTTTAATACTATTACTAAATAAATAAATATAAGGTTGAACAACATTATTTCAAAATTATATTATATCCCATGTAGACAATTTATTTCTTTGAATATTTAAAATAAAGTCAATTTCTAAACATAATCTTATTCATTTTTTGTATTTAACTTTTACAACATTGACAACTCTCCTCAACGCCGAATGTCTTCTACGAAACGTAATCATAGAAAATTCAGCCCTTATGTGTGCAGCGGCTAGAATATATTTCTTACAAACAAGTTAGGTTTGCATTGCCTTAAAAGTAATGGTAATAATTTTTTATTTTAAAAAAATAATTTTAAAAAGTCAGTTCCACTCAAAAAAAATACTAGATTGTTTCAAAAATGACAGCCAACGACAACGCAGACAGTTTTTTTTTTAATTTGAAACCTAATGGCAATGGCCTCTTATTCTATTCTTCCAAAAAAAGAGTTAATTGTTCCTTTATTAAATAAATATAATAAATTCTGGCATTGGTTTTATTTCAGGGGACTCTGGTTACCCACAGCGCGAAACATTAATGACGCCCATCGTCAATGCTGACCCCGGTACTGCTGAAGCTCGCTATACCGAGACGCACGTGCGAGCTCGCAATTGCGTGGAGCGTTGCTTGGGCGTGCTGAAAGCGCGCTGGCGTTGCCTGTCGAGCTCGCGGAGGCTGCACTACGCGCCAATAAAGTGCGCTAAAATTATTAACGCTTGTGTCGTGCTACATAACATTGCGCACAAATGCAATTTACCGTTGCCACAGCTTGACCCAGAGCGCGAGCTGGAAGAACAAAGAATTTTGGCAGAGTTGGAAGCAAGGCAAGAGAGTGCGGAAATGTTAGCCATAACCCATTCTCAGCGCCGGGTCAGCGCAGATCTCGTGAAAGGCCGTATAGCACGTGCGGCTCTCATCCAAAATCTATCTCAATGATAAAATTTTAGTTTTCATTTACAGGACTGGCCTTTCACAGACTTTTTTACCGTTTTCCTTTTAAGAGCGTGTTCCTGAGTTAATTTGGTGTTAAAAATATTGTATAGACTCGGTTCGATTCCGTCTAGTTTTGTCATTTAGCCATTTTTGTGAAAAAAACTTGTTTAGAAAACTTAGGGGCAACAGACTCTTATTATAATTGTGATGTTGCCACTTTTAAGCCAATTAATGTTATCTATACCCATATCACAAGTCAAAAATCAAATTAAAGTCGCACGCCAAAGTCATCCATAATTTCTACAGATATGGTTTATATTTGTCTGCAACGTGCCCTGAACTTATTGCCTTATAATACGACACTCACAAGATTGAATGAAAATGACAATTATGCTAGTGTCATCGTCAATGTTTACATGTCAACCGATTGTAAAATTAATATTTTCTTGCAAAAAAAAAGACGACAATTATGGAAAATGAAAGGCATATCTACGCATCATTTGCATCAAACAGTAACTTAACCCTAAGTCAAGAATAGTTTCAGTTAGGGACATGAGAGGAAAATGGTCAAAAACTAAAGTTGCTCAAATACAGAAACTAATGTGCACAGAATGGACGTATAATATTAATTATGTTTATAAAATGCCCCGAAGGAATTGTGGGCAAACGCGTATACCTACAAATTGACCCCATACAATAACATTCGGCATCGCGGCGGACCGAATAAGCGACCGACGACGTAACCGCGATGAACTTGATAGGTAGCTTTGTTCAAGACTGGAGGGAGAGTCCGAGATGATTATAACTAGAAACGGAGATACGCTTAATATTGCCTAGCGCCACACATGACCACGAATATGCAGGACTGCGATACAACGTACATACACCCGGATGATTAGAACTAGAACTTCATTGAGTTATAAAGTTACCGTGAAATACCTACTTTATTGGAACATTGTAGTAAGAGACCTATACGAATCGTTTTGTGAACAAAACGTTTTACTTACCATAATCGGTGGTTGCAATATTTATTGGGCTTCAGGTTACCAAAATGTAAATCGGTGTAAAATAATAACTAGATTTAATTTCTTATCTTATTAATTAATTAGTATTAGTAATATGTCATTATAATAAAGTTACACATACCTACGAATCTATTTTTTTATCAAGCTAGGGCGGTGCTCAAATGAAGTAATGTGCTACAGGACACACTGACTTATAGAAATCATTAACCCGAAACTCAACCGCGGCGCACAGTATAAATCCGCTTTGAATCAAAGTCTACATACTTAGATTCTCCTACAGTGGCACACGAGATGCTAAGCACGGATTGACGCCAAAGACACATCCCCCGTACCAGCCCTATTGAACCCATGGTGAAGTCACGTCGCCTGGGTCAATCAGTTATACTTGTTCGTAATGCTCTCGTATGAATTCCACTGTGGGCGTATTTATATCTTTTTTAAAACGAAGCGATTTTTTACCCCACGTGCGTAGCTCGACCGTGCGCTGCAGTAGAGAGTGCCCACGCAGCATAAGGCACGCGGCTAGCATATACCTACTTATTACTTAGTCCAGTCTCTAGGAACTTTCTGTAGGCCTTTACTTTGTTAATGATGAAGCAAAGATTTTTGATAGATGCTGTTACGGCATAGAGTCCTAATAAAAAGTTGCCAAAATTGACTCATTTTGAAATAATTCCTTAACAATGGACTTCATGACAAAAAATCTCGACAATACCAGGGTGTGGCCAGAATGTTTTTGTTTAAAAACGCAGTAATTAAGTTTTCCGTTATGGATGGAAAAAGTTACGAGTGAAGAACTGTCAAATAGGGCATTAATCATTAATTATAGGAACTCTTTTTGATACCTTTGAATATAAATAAATATCCTACAATCATACATAATAAAGATACATTACTGGGATTACAGGTCTCAAAAGATAATTGAAATGTTATGACAAAAAGTTACATTGTTTACTCTTAAGTCGCAATGGACGTGCATTTGTACCTAAACATGTTTTGTAACATATTTTGTTAGTTTTTTGGCGCAGCGGACACACCTTTAAGATAAGAGTCTCCCTTCTGGGAAAGTTGTCTATTAGCATTTGATAGGATCTCTAATGGTTCTCTAGGTATCCACAAAAAGGATCGTATTGTTATCTTTCTGCATTTAACCTTTTCAACGCCTTACGTCAAATACAAATGCGTCACTCATACGTTAAACAAGTATTAAAAGTTATGCAAAATTTAACTTAATCCAAATGAAATAACGTCTCTTTCCTTTCGAGGCAGTCGTCCAACTGCTTTGTCCAACTGATCAATAATTTCCATTTGAATATCTAATTATCAGGCTCGTCGCGCGGAGCTCCTTTTTCTAGGTGGTTTGGCCCTTCGGGTCTGCTGAAGAACTAACATAGCCTAAACCTACCTCATATTTACGATGCTGTACCTGTGACAACTATAAGTGTCGGTGGCGTCACAGGCACGACAGCTCATGACTACTTCAGGCCTCATTGGCGTTGAAAGGGTGTGAAAGATAGAGAGTAAATTAGATAATATATTATTGTATCATAATATATTTTAGTTGATTTGCCCCCTTATTCCACTTCGCTTCCAAGCTTTCGATCCCATGGGATCGTTGTAGATACATTTTTATTTCCTCTTGGCTCACATATTTATAGGATTGAAAAACACTTGCGTTTTTCATGGTGACACGCTTCCACTTGAATCCCATAATTATACGATAGGATCGAAATGTATACTTGTTTCGTAGTTTTGGTTGCCATAGGATCCTAGGACACAATATTAAAGGCAATGTATGTATGTATATGTGTTTGTGTGTGTGTGTGTGCGCGCGCGCGCGTGTGCGTGCACTACCTATGTCTGTGCGCGCTTGTGAGGGATCGTTCTAAAATTATCATATCTCTTAGCTTTTATGTCCAAATATCCCATGGGATCATGATGTAAAAAAATGCCTTTTGGCTCCTCTATCCTAATATCCTATGGCATAATGAGGGCCGTTTTCTTGTGGTCCTACTATTTTTGTCCTACTGACTTTCGACGGAGCCCCGCCCAGGGCGGGGCTCCTACTTCTAGGTGGTTTTGCCCTTCGGGCATCTGAAGATGCCTAACGAACCTGACCTACCTACTTTTACAACCATAATTAGTATTTAGTGATCAAATCTAGGTTCACTTTTTGACTAGTAGGACAAATTAGTAGGACTACGAGAAAACGTGCATAGTTAATTCCTCTCGGCTCCTGTATCCTACGCTCCTATGGGATCGGGGATAAGAATTTCCTATAGGCTCCCACGTCTACTAAGACGTAGGATCATGAGATAACAAATTCCTCTTGACTCCTGTATCCTACGCTCCCATGGGGTCCTGTGATAATAATTTCCTATGTATGTATTATTGATAGGGTCTGTTAATATGACTCCCAAAATACTACTCTCCATGGCTATCTGACAAACCTTGAGGGCAGAATTCTGATTTTTTTTCAAATTCCTTGGTAAGTATTGGCACAAAACCGTCGCATTGGCATCGCCACTTCGGAGCCACGAGCAGCGTGAGTGCAAAGCAAGTGTGCTTGTCGAGACAAGTCGCGGAGTAAATTCAAACTAATTTTTTTTTTTTTGACGACACTTTGGTCTATTTGGGAGTGACCCTGCCTCCGAAGCCAGCGGTCCCGGGTTCAAATCCCGGTAAGAGCAGATATTTGTGTGATGAGCATGAGTAGGTATTTGTTTCCGAGTCTTGGATGTTTTATATGTATTTAAGTATTTATTTCTCTATCTCAGTATGTTTATCGTTGTCTGGTACCCATAGCACAGGCCTAGAGCTTAGATTGGGACTAGGTCAATTTAAGTGACATTGTCCCGTGATATTTATTTATTTTATTTATTTATTTATTTGTAGTGGACTGTCGTATTATCGACATTTTCGCATCACTACGGGTATGACTTTCATAATTATCTCTGACGTAACATGCGGTCTGAAAAATAAGACGGCGGCGAACAAACTATAGTCCGTTATTGAGATAAGACATCATAGTGTAGTCGGGCTCAAAGTGTCATCGATAAAATCGAATCGATCAACGACAACTTCACTACGTCGATAACGACAAATAAACAATCGATATGGTTTTAATAATGTATTTGAAATAAAGTAAGATTCTTCTTAAATAAATTACGTCATTCGCTATGCGAACGAACATTTGATTACGTTCAAAATACTCTTCGGCCAGCTATTAATTTCTGCTTGACATAGAAGTTTTCATTCAAATTCAAATTATTTATTTGTCAAACATAGATATACTCGTATACAGTTAGAATAAAATCATTTTACAATATACCTCCAGCTGTGTTTTGCCGTTAGGCGTACAAATATAAATGTTAACTTAATACATCTTTAGATGCTTAAGATAACATTGAGATAAAGTTAGTAAGTGCCAGTTAAAGTTAGTATAAAGTACCTACTCGGAAAGGAATCAATCATACGAATGATTTCATTACATTACTAGCGTCCTAAAAAATCGATATTAGTAATTTGCACTAGTCAGGTTTATACCACGTAAAATATATACAAACATTAAAAAATACCGTATTTTTTTGATTCAGTACTGAATTTTTTTAGTCTACCCACTTGCTTAATGTTTTTTAACATCATGTCATAAAAAAGTAGTTGCATAGGTAGGTACTAGGCACTCGCGGGCATGTTGTTCACCGTCTGTAAAAAAATATCTTGCATTAATATAACAATCTCGCGATGGTATGTGACGCTATCTGTTAGCTGCTTTTTTACGTCTTTTTTTTGGACTGCTTTCGTAAAAGCGACAGCCGCGGCCTCTATAGCAGCTGCGGCTGCCCTTATTGCCCCGGCCGTTTCCAGCTGCGCAGCAACCAGCGCCTCCACGGCGGCAGCCATCCTGACGGTAGCCGCTGCGGAATCTGCAGCGCTTCGCATATTCCCACGTTCTGTCTCCACCCTTGCTTGCTCTATTTCTAAAATATGTCGTCGCGCTGTGTCAAGGGTGCTGGGTAATGGTGTGCCTATCAAATAGTTAGAAAAAATATAATACACAGTTGGAATTTTAATCATGTATAACACACTCGAGAGCAAAAATTTCGGGTCGCTAGCGTTGATATCAATATCTGAAAAATGAATATGGCTAGCCTAATAAAATAAATTGGACTTTAAAGCCCATTTGATGTTACTTAAATAAAACGCATTACATTAATTACTGAATGTTAAAAAAAAACAAGTTACTTAAATACTCAAGTGGCCGAAATCAAAAATAAATACAATTTGATTTAAAACTTAAAGTAAATAGCATTCCGAATTAAAATGCAAATAAGACTCGTTTTGATTTGGGGCGCTTTTTATTTAAGCAAATGATATAAGGAAATGGTATCCACTTGCTTGCAAAAACAAAATTGAATATAATTAACAATTTATACAATTATCTAATTTTGTCACAATGCATTTTTCAGCTCGCGAAGCGTCATTGAAGGAGGTACTCGTTGTCTTACACGTCATCCAAGCTCGTCCCAGGCAAATAATATATATATATATAAACCAATTACGATTATGCCAAGGCATTTGACAGCATACACATACAGCATAACGGAATATGGCAAGCTTTAAAGAGCAGGGAATACCGAAAAAATATATCCGTATAATCTGGGCGATCTACAACAACAACAGCACCGCCAAAATCGAGCTAGAAAAGGAAGGGAGAAATTTTAAACTAAGTAGAGGAGTCAAACAGGGGATCCTCTTTCTCCAAAATTGTTTAATGCCACATTGGAAAGCATATTTCGCAGATTAAACTCGATTGAAAAAGGTATTAGGATAAATGGTGAATAGCTGAACAACTTGAGATTGGCTGAAGATTTGGTAATACTTGCTGAAGATCCAAATACACTTGAAACCATGATTAACAACCTTGCAATAGAGAGTAGAAAGCTGGGATTAACCATGAATCTATCAAAAACTAAAATACTAACGAACAGCTGTAGGAAACCGCCCATAAATGTTGGAAACATCACAATAGAATATATAGGGGAATTAATATCTATGCAGGAGGATATGTATAAGAAAATAGAAATATTATTATTATAATCAAGAAATTTTAGTGGTGGTAGGACCCTGTGCAGGGTCCGTCCGGATCGCTACCACCATCTTATCCATTAACCACCCGCCAAGCAACAGTGTTCGCATTGTTGTGTTCCGGTGTGGGGATAAGACAACCGGTGAAATTACTAGCATAGAGGCATTCCATCTTAGTCCTCAGGGTTGGCAACGCATTTGAGGTCTTAGGATTATAGTCTTGAGAATTCAAAGGTCTATGGGTCTCAGATTCCACTTACCATCAGGTGGCCTGAGTGCTCGGGTGCCTTCTCCTTAACATAAAAAAAAAAAAAAAAAAAAATGACGTTGCATGATATGTAAATTAAATCAGCAATAAAAAATATATTATACATTTTATAAAAGATCTAAGTACACTTTTCAAAAACGTTTTTTTTAAATGTCATTATTTAACATTAGCCAATAAGTTTTAATACTTGTGATTAAGGAGTATAAAGTTGTCTATAAGGATCAATTTATTTTACTTAGCTAGGTTTATTCGTTTACTAAAATTATGATTTAGTCTAGTGACCCGAAATTAGTACAAACACCATTATCATTTGGTAGCTATGTAACGAATAAAGATGACGCAGCCCACGTGATGTCGCATCGCGGCGACGATGAGGTGATTTATATGCTTTTGTAATGAAAATTACCGTTATTAATTTTTGTCCTTAACCGTACGTATTTTTTTTGAAAAACGCCGTTGTATGTTTTACTATTTTATCGAGACAGCAAAAATTAAAATTCGTTTTTTGTATGGGAGGGGCTTTATACTTTAACGGTCTTTATTTTTTATTTGTTAGGAGACTTGTCACAATAAATCGTATTCTAAAAAAAAACAATCCTCTATCTGTTACGGTTCTAAAGATACAGCTCTATGAAGTAACGATCGGGACGGACAGATAGCGTAGGCTTAGAAATAAGGCAAGGGGAGCTTATATATGACACTGCAGATTGCACGGCGAACAATACCTTGAAGCGAATAAAAGTGACCTTGAATGACATTGCTTATGTTTTTTGTCCCTTTCTCAAAAACTCAAGATCACGCTAAAGAAAGGGACAAAAAACATAAGCGACGTCATTCACGGTTACTTTTCTTCCCTTTAAAGCGTTGTTCGCCGTGCAAACTCGTGTCATAATTATATAAGCTTCTTGTAATAAGGTCACATTGATCGCTTTAGATACAGAGCCCTAGAAAACGGCGAATATTACTTACTCACATTATGGATGACGACCCGAAATAAATATCTCCACGGGGAGAAGTCAAGCGGTAGCCAAAAAACCCAACGATGTTGAACACTTGGGGAATAATACCACAGTAATTCCCTCTCCCACGGGTGATGTAACACACTCAGTATTAAACTAGGCTCCAATTCATCAAACCAGTAGTAAGCCAAACGGCTGGCTTATGAGGCTTGTCCGCAATGAGCCGAAAATTACCTTAATTATCTATAGTCGTGTTATTTTGAACATAACCTACCTATCAAAGCAGGTTTATCCCCCATGGCTATGTACATTTGTGTATAAATAAATAAATAAATTCACATGAATTCGTATTGTCAAAAGCGATTGTGATACACAACATATGTGTGCTAGTAATTAGGTAAATATCCTTTCTATCTTCTCTACAAAATTGAAGTTTGTTTTATTTGTAACTAGCGACCCGCCCTCGCTTCGCTCCGGATTAAAGTATTATACATATAAACCTTCCTCTTCAATCACTCTATCTATTAACAAAACTGCATCAAAATCCGTTGCGTAGTTTTAAAGATTTAAGCATACATAGAGGTCACTAGTAGAATGACTCGGTCGCAAAATTACCGACTCGCAAAATGACCCCATCGCTTGTAGCCCACATCTCAAAATGTCTGAGTCGTAAAATGACCACATCGCTTGTAACCTACTTCTCAAAACGTCCGAGTCGCAAAATGACCACATCGCTTGTAGCCTACTTCTCAAAATGTCTGAGTCGCAAAATGACCACTTCGTTTGCGTTACTAGGTAGGTTAGGTTCGTTAGGTAACTTCAAATGCCCGAAGGGCAAAATTCCCAAGAATAGCAGCCCCACCATGCGGGGCTGCGTCGACTTTGCTAAGACAGGCATAAAATGAAAAAATCGAAGTGGTCATTTTGCGGCTCAGTCATTTTGAGATGTGGGCTACAAGCGATGTGGTCATTTTGCGACTCGGACGTTTTGAGAAGTAGGCTACAAGCGATGTGGTCATTTTACGACTCAGTCATTTTGAGATGTTGGCTACAAGCGATGTGGTAATGTTTCGATCTAGTCACTCTACGAGTACTAGTGACCCGCCGTTAAGTACTACAAACATTAAAACCAACTAGTGTAGCTAATTTTCTATTTAAAGTCATTTGATACCGTCTTAGATGATTTTAGTAGGTATAAACACTTTAATCGCCTGTCCTCAAGAACCAATTATGTCTACTTACGGCCGAACACTATATTCAAACCGCGGATAGATAAGGCTTACTTCGGGTTGAAATTTTACATTTGCCCATACAAAATGTGTCATTTTTTTTCCGAAGTAAGGCTATCTATCTGTCCGCGGTTTGAATATAGGGTTCGGCCGTTAGTCGTGATAGTGTTCCTTTAAAACTCGTTATATGCTCTTTTGTTTAAGATTATTTTCAGGTTTTTAGTATTGGTAGTTTTTGCTGTAGGGGGGCGGACACTTGAGTCTAACAAAAAATAGCGCTTTAAAGCTTAATATTTCATAAACGCATTACTTAATCGAAAAACTGTTTTTAGAAACTCCAACGACACCCTAAACTACAGGGAGACGAGAAAAAGAAATACATCCCCACGTTACGTATAGGGGAGGTAAAGTAAGTTTTTTTTACATTCTGTTGTACCTTTTTGTTGGCGTGACTAATATGCATATTCATGCCAAATTACAGCTTTCTAGTGCTAAGAGTCTCTGCGCTAGTCTTATCATGATGTTTTTAACTCGGTCGCCATTATTGTTAAGTAAATAAGAGCTACCGTAACGTTGACAATACGATATATGTAAACTTGCCTACTCGATGCACAACCTTTCAGTTTTATCAATCTCTGAAGATTTAGCTGGAAGAGATCCCTAAGGGATAAGTTCGCCTTTGTATATTATTTTCTTGTATCTTCATTGTATTGTTTCTGTTTAATTTAATTTTTGACGACACGTTGGCCTAGTTGGGAGTGACCCTGCCTATGAAGCCAGCGGTCCTGGGTTCAAATCCCGGGAAGGGCAGATATTTTTGTAATGAGCGGCGAATATTTTGTTCCTGAGTCTTGGACGTTTTCTATTTATTTAAGTATTTATTTCTCTATATAAGTATGTTTATCGTTGTCTAGTACCCATAGTACTACATAGGTCAATTTGTGTGAGAATGTCCCCTGATATTTATTTATTTATTTTGTACAATAAAGTGTTTACATACATACACAAATCAAGAGCCACATCAGCGAATGTTTTATTGACAGGGTACGCGGGGCTAAGAATCGTCAGTCAATTAAATTTTACTAAGCAATCGTTAGACGGTTATAAAACGCTTTCAAATTAAGCTTTGATCGATTCCCACACTCAATCAACTAGCCACAAACGGATGAAGGTTAAAAGTTCACAGTCGACATGTTTGCTTTTAAATTTGATTAGCAGCCGTGTGCAAATCTGCGGAAAAGTCAACCATTATTAAAACTTCTTACAACGGTTTCTGACACCCAATTAAATTGAAAGCAAAATCGATAGGTATCTAGACATATTCTGAATTAAAGTCCGCATATAAATATACTAATATAATAATATCACGGGACAATGTCACACAAATTGACCTTGTCCCAAACTAAGCTCTAGGCTTGTGCTATGGGTACTAGACAACGATAAACTTACTTATATAGAGAAATAAATAGAAAACATCCAAGACTCAGGAACAAATATTCGCCACTCATCACACAAATATCTGATGAAATACCCTAGCTTCGAAGGCAGGGTCACTCCCAACTAGGCTAGCGTGTCGTGGC
The DNA here is from genome assembly GCA_949316455.1 of Acleris holmiana. NCBI lineage: Eukaryota > Metazoa > Arthropoda > Insecta > Lepidoptera > Tortricidae > Acleris > Acleris holmiana. Next base: position 12,049,736 of record OX438773.1, on the reverse strand, counting down.
ATATGTAGGTATCTATACTAATATTTTAAATGTGAAAGTAACTCAGTCTGACTGTCTGTTTGTTACGCTTTCACGGATAAACCGCTGAACATATGTAGATGAAAAAACTTGATTTAGGAATAGGATCATTTTGTGTGACTGTGCACTGGATGGATTTTAGAAAAAAATATGGTTTAGCATTTAATACATTGATATTTTACTCAATTTACATTACGTAAAGCCGGGTAGCTATTTAAATTAAAAATCTACCTAAAGTTCTAACTTCCTTTGTGACGTTTTATTTCTCCTACCAAGTAGCGTAAGTACCTATTTATTTATTCTACTTTAACGTCACTCTTGATTTTAATTACAATCCATGCTTTGATCGCCTGTGGGGGGAACATATTCATTTACTCCGCCAAAGATTTGCTTTTATACGGTGAGGCAATCGAAGGGCGGAGATTGCCAACTCAAAATAAACCTACTTACATGAGAATTAATTAATGTTAAACCACATTTCTTTGTTCCAAGTTTCATGTTAAAATTAACTGGGAAATAATTTTCTTTGGTCTCTTTAACGAGTTGCGTGTCAAAATATTCATGGGGTTTTTATATAATCAGTACCAAAATTTATTATTTTAAGGACCTCTATTCTACTTTTTAAACGACTCCAAAAAAGGAAGAGTTTCTCATTTTGAGGAATATTTTTTCCTCGATCCAATCTTCGTTATTGTAAGTTGAGGCGAAAGATTAAACACGCACACTGCTGCATAGAGTACTGGCAAAAAAGATTGCACAGAGAATGAAGTAATAAATGTTACACGTGTAATGATTTACACGGATAATAATTGCAGAACAATACCCAAAATGTTATGATAACGAATAGATCAGGGGAAAAACGAATGAATTAAAAATCTGATTATCTACATTTATGTATGACATGAGACAGTCGGTCCAATCATCTATCTAAGGATTCTTAGGTTCCGGTATTAGGGTTCTGAAGTCAAACCAGGGAGTGATTGCCATCTTCCAACGCAGGTTGGATATTGGGAAATCATAGTGCCATCTTCCAACCTGCATCAGGTTGCATAGTGGGAATATAATTTATTATTCATTTTGCTTCACATCTTCCAACCTTTTATATATTAGTTTTGTTTGTAGAACGGCGTCACAACCCTACACTGAGCCTGGTTGGACATGATCTTGCCCAGTTTATTATCACCATTTAGTTTTATAACAATAAAACCTAAGAATATTGCTTGTTTTGAACGTTTCACACGCATAAATGACAGCACCGAATTAAGATTCAACTAAGAAAATAACCCTCCTTTAGTATTATTTAATTGTAATGTGAAAATCAGTTAACACTCGCTTATTGAATGAACCGATGCCGTGGAAATTTACAGTGAAGTTGTGATGTAAAGCAATAATTTGCGGGGTAATTAATTAAGTAAAACAGTATCGTAGAAAATTCAATCACTCGTTCATATACGACGTAGGCCATTGATGATTAACAATTAGGAAACTATAGAAGGGGTGGAATGCAAGTAGTAGGATGTTGGGAATATATTTAGCGTACTATCAGTTATGGCATAATATTCTGCTACTATATGGTAGCGCGACTAGCTCCTACGATGCTCTTATTAATGGATAACAAAGGTCCGCAGTGAATCATAAAGAAACATTCCACGGTATAAGCCAATGTTGAATAGAGACCCAGTGTCTATGTAAAATTAACCTTGTGCAAAATTATACAATGTAGCTAAGTTCTTAAAATATAAACACAAGACGGGATAGGATCATGGGGTCTACTTCACAACTCGTCTCTATCGCAACTCGTCTATGTCGCAACTCGTCTATGTCGCATTTGGTCTAAAAAGCAACTGGTCTACATTTTTTTTTGGAGTAGCAACTGGCCTAAGTAGCAACTTGACTAAGTAGCAACTCGCCTAAAGTAGCAACTGGACTAAGTAGCAACTCGCCTAAGTAGCAACTGGACTAAGTAGCAACTGGCCTAATTAGTACAACCCTTTTCCTCCCTCTGAATAGGAAAGAAAACTTGTCAATGTCATTAGAGATGTCAAGTCATTTGTAACTGTTAAGAAACTCAACCTTATTGTTGTAGAATGTCAGATTGACTTTGGACCTAAGGTGGGTACCAAATTGAATATCGTGACTGTATGTATGAATTAGATCGTATTATACATGTATACATTCTAATTCTTACAAGATAAATCTAGCCCACAATAGATCCGTGTCAAATTATTATTCTTTATTCCCGGTAGCAATCTGAGGGGCTGAGTAATAAAACTGCATTAGGCGCAAATACCACAAATTTATTTAAAACAAAAATTAAAACTTAACACTAACTAAAACCCTCTGACTTATATCGAAACAAAAATTAATCCTTTACAAAAACAAATAATTCCACTATATATATAAAAAACGCATAAGTAGAGCACGATCTAATTCATACATACAGTCACGATATTTAGTTTGGTACCCACCTTAGGTCCAAAGTCTATCTGACATTCTACAACAATAAGGTTGAGTTTCTTAACAGTTACAAATGACTTGACATCTCTAATGACATTGACAAGTTTTCTTCCCTATTCAGACGGAGGAAAAGGGTTGTACTAATTAGACCAGTTGCTACTTAGTCCAGTTGCTACTTAGGCGAGTTGCTACTTAGTCCAGTTGCTACTTTAGGCGAGTTGCTTCTTAGTCAAGTTGGTACTTAGGCCAGTTGCTACTCCAAAAAAAAAATGTAGACCAGTTGCTTTTTAGACCAGCTGATATTTAGACCAAATGCGACATAGACGAGTTGCGACATAGACGAGTTGCGATAGAGACGAGTTGCGAAGTAGACCCCATGATCCTATCCCAAATTGATTCCTAGGATGTTCCTACATAGTCCATAGTGGTCTAGGAATCAAATTGGTTGGCTGTACTATTAGCCCAATGGAACCCTGACCCACCATAGCACTGTGTCACAGTGACGTTATGATTCAAGTCATAACAAGTGTCAAACCATTTTTTTATAATGGTAGGTCAGCGTTCCATTGAACTTATAGTACCTACGTATATTATAAAATTAACTTCGCTTAGTTTCCACCGTAACTACGAAAAGCTTGGGGATATTTGCCGGGGTCAATCCAGGGTTATGCCTCAATTTGCTCTAACAATGTAGGTACAATAAATTCTGCTGGTGTTATCGGACGGTCCGTCGGTAATAGTGCCTTATCGCGGCATCGGCCGCCTACAGCCTGTTTTTATTTTACGTGTGGTCATTAATCCTGCCTACGCGCGGAGAGCGTATGCCTAACAATCGTGGCTGAAAACTAATGGGGAAAACTTTACAATTTGGAATACGTATCTTTACGGGCTATAACGTGCGTTAACCATTTGACTTTGGCATATTGAAGTAAAGTTAAATTACAGGATATTTGTATTTTAACAATAATTATTAATTGCTTTCTTAGTAGAGTGCCTCAACAAGCCATGTTCGAGAAAATAGGTATTACCTTTACTGTAACAACTTTAAGTTGACATTGAGTCACCTTGCCTTGAGCAAAATGCTTATTTGGTGGAGTATATGTATATTATGTACATGCTTTTAGTTTCATACACGTTATTGTGCTCGGGCCTTCCCGTCTGTGCCCCAGTTGTATATTTTCGGACTTTCCCATACTGATCCATTTGAATTGCTCATCAGTATAATTAAAGGTAATTCCCATACAAATGTAAGTGCCCTAGTAGTTGAGACTAATATACATAGGGCCGGAAATATAGTACCACTTACGCTGTTACAACTTTACAATTATCTACAAGAAAAGTTTAATAAACCTGGCTAGCCAGGATAACATGTAAAAAGCGATGTGGTTTTACCGAGTAGGATTGAGCCCAAACAATCCGGTATAATAAATGATTGGTTATTTTGCGCCATTTTAAGAGCCCTATTTTTCAAAGAACATACATCTGCACCAATGAAAATGTTACTTGGTTGTTCACAGGTCCAATGTGTTATTGGAATTGAGCCCAAAACTAATATCAGCGTTCTATTTATAGATATTGATAACATAACGGACCGAAAAATCTTATTAGGAAAATGGTCACGCATTCCTTTGGGATCCTCGATGTCGACCAAAACAACACATCAAAACCACAGAATAAGTAATACTTGTCAAAACGATCAAAAGAAAACATTCCTCTCTGTCTCACTAACAATATTGTATGATAAACAGGGTTTACTTTCAAGTATGCTTTGTCCTTGCGTGAGTACGAATTCGATACACATGCATATAAGACATTCTCAAGTCGTTATAGCTTCGTTTTTTACTCGTTTTATAAATGCTAAAGTGGGATGGATGGTTCGTTCTTCTTTCATGTAGTAATGGAGCGACGTGATTTTTTGGACAGATACCTAGTTGGAGAGCCAGAAAGTGGCTAACCCAATGACAACAATTTAAACCAACATTTTTTTCCCACCGGGAAAACATTAACGACGTCAACGCAGGCAAAAGCTAGTAAGTATTGTATAAATGGAAAGGCTTAAATTAAGTGTAGCTACAGGCACCTTTAATCTGACATGAATGTCACCCTAGTCGAAGTAGAGGGAAAAAAAATACCGAAATTCGGTGACGTTACAATAAATTCACGTATCACGGTTGATTTACGTATCCGTCAATTTTTTTACTGTGAAGTCATTTAGTGTTAAACAAGATATGAGTAGAATCCATATCATACAACTTTTCAAACACGGACTAAAAAAAATTAACATACATAGGTAACGGGCGGCAGTAATGACGATACGCTGTTTCTCACATAGACTCGTGATAAAATACGGGGATTATTATAAAATCTAACGTAGGTACAGTAGGAGAGCGTTATTTGAAAACAACACCAGTGTTAGTATAGGAAAATAAGAAAATACAAAACTGATAGGTAAGACTCCAAAAACAGGAAATTAAGAAATAGTCCCTTTTTCAGGTTAGTGTTCAAATTAAAACGCAGATTTGTATGTGTTTTTTTTTAAACATACGATTATAAATGTTTACGTTTGGAAATTGTTTTGGCTTAGAAAAGGTCCCTGCCCTGGCCGTTGACCTATGTCGCCGACTGTACCATTCAAAAGGCTAGACTAAGAGTCAGTGGCAGACTAAGCCTGTCGGAGGCCAGGGGTAACAAGTCAATATAAAGGCTTAGTTTCAAGTAAGATTATTATTATATTGGAGCGACCAAATCACATACATGAGATCCGTGTTATTATGAGAGATTCCAATCCAACCACTAAACACGTGGCTCTCGGGGCACCGTGTGGCGCCGAACGTAGAACTTAAGGATTTACAGTATATTAATGCGAAGCAGATATGGGTACATTACTAACTCTCCATATTATCCTGTACCACTAGCACAAGTTGTATGTTCTCTCTTGTCGCTCAGTTCTTCTCTATTGCTACAGACTAAATAGATAGAAAGGGAGATCCGAGCGACAAACAAGTCGCGGATATGTGCTAGCCCTCCTGTTGATCGAAGGATCATCCCTCAGATCAACCCAGGTTCCAAAACAATATTTATCCTTTACCATTTATTTACATCGTCAACATTAATTACATCATACAAGCGCTCAGCAGTACAGAGAATAATTTTCTCTCACCTCAGGAACAACTCTTAATTTTTTCTTAACCTCTCATACCCCATCTTCTTCTTCTTCTTTTTTTGTTAATGGCGGTCCACCGCGATATTCCGCAGAGATTTCGCCAATGTCAAGTGAGTAGAGTAAAACAGTAAACAGAATAAATCATTCGCGACACCGGTGAATATAATTAAATTCTGTGTATATTGTACACAAAGGGGGCCTTTTAAACTTCAAATTGCCTTTTACTTACTACTGAATATAGTTTGGCCTGGTTTGGGATTTGACTAAGAATATTTTTTTGGAGGCTCCCCAGGATCAGGCCCTCCGCCCCTCGCTTTAGTCCATCACTGCTAAGAGCTACATTTAATTTTGTTCTAGGATGATGCGTCAGCTGAGCGCAGTGTGGCTGTTGCTGGCCACGGTCGTAGCCATCGAGCTGTACGACGAGGTGCCACCAGCCGAACTAGACAACGAGATGACTTACCAGGTACAGTGTCATCTAGCTTATTTAGTTAAACCTTTCTATCACGTGTTCGCGTTCAGCTACGAATTTATTATGATTAAACGATTACATTTTAATTAAAGCTAACTTATAACATAAAACCCTCCATTGCACCCATTTGCGGCATCGTGCCAAGGACAATTGCAGCATCACAAAATTGAAATCGAATACATCTAATCCGAATAAATTAAGGGTTAAAATTATAACATTACTTACGCGCTTAAGTTAATTTAGCAATTTATTTTATTTAAGAACGCAATATGTAAATAAAATGTATAACTAGGTGATCCTTAAATATGCTGTTAACAACGTTCCGTAAAGGTTACCCTTTTTATGCTATGATATTTTAAAAAGTAAAATAAACGTGTAAGGAATAACTTTGAGAGTTTGGCTGTTTGGATAAGTTAGCTATCCTAGTCCAAACATCGTTTTAAAAAGTAACATAACGCCGGATATTATCGTAATAATATCATACCTAGAAGGCGGCTAGCTGTATAGTATTAGTATAAACATTTTAAATCTAATGTATATGAAACCATAGAGCATAGAATAGAAATTCGACTTCTACATTGCACTTAGCCGCCTTAGCCCCGATTCGACCAAACTTTTTACACGGGGGTAAAGCTTACTCTGAGATTAGTAATGTCAAAATGCCATAGAAAACTGTCATTTTTTGACATTACTAATCTTAGAGTAAGCGTTTACCCCGGTATAAAAGTTTGGTCAAATCGGGCCTTAGACATGCATAGATATTCTTATATTATTTATTGAATCAATGGCATTTTTCAACTATTTCGCGGCCGCTGCCATTGGTAAGAATAAAGGATTTTTAAAATTTTGCGCTGGCCTGGAACTCAGAAATTAGCGGGTTGTTTTAAAACTTTTCCGAGCATTTCGGAGAAAAAAACCTAATAAAGTCCTGCTGCAGCTTGGTATCATTATTTTTTAGAAGCCACAGCTATTGTAAATGCCGATGTCGACAGTTACTGAAGATGCCATTTTTAGAGTTCTATACCAAAAACTAAAAAATAAAACTTTCATAAGATGATTTTGTTGTTCGTGTATCTTTATGAAAAACATATTTATCCAAATAAGCGCATCTATTAACCCAAAAGCAAAGCTGTTAGCGTGTACGTATACGGATATCGTGGATGAAAGGATGTTCCTCTCTTGCTTCCTAACTGTTTTATTAGCCCCTCGTATGCTCAGGCACGGATCCGTGCTCAAAATTTGGATATCTTTTTGTATTTTTTTAAGCTTAATTTTATGGACTATATCGTAATCTGAAGAGACTAGAACTTGGTACTTTTTTGACCCCCCGCATACGAGTGGTTAGTCAATGCGTAAGAGTAATTGTAATGTTTAATGTAAATGTATGTCTTACTGTGCACACATAGTTCAGAGTTTACAACTCTGTCATTAAACATTATGTAACAAAGACTGTACCTTGTTTTGTGCTTCCTTAAATAAATAAGTAAATTATGCGCAAAGTTTGCAGACTACCTACTTTATAAAAAAATGAACTTCAAAAAGTTAGGCACATGTTGCAAATAGTTAGCCGTTACGTAGTTAACCATACAAACAACGAAGTCGAAAACCAACCGTTGTTCACAACAAAAAAATCAAGAAAATATTGATTACTTATGTGAGTTGAGAATTGAATCATGCCCAACTGCTTGAACTTCACCGAGTTACTAATCGCCGCTCGGGTTTTAAGTAGTTGTTCACTTTTATAATCTTTATATGTTTTATGTGGGTCTAGGAGACCAACAACATAGAGGCGGACCCTCGTCGCGACGTGCAGGTGGACGCGGCGGAGGCGGCTCGGCTGCAGGACCTGCTGTTGTACCGGCTCCTCAAATCGCAGCTCGGGGACGAGATACGGAAGGTAGCACGCAGGTGAGTACATAAAGACAATTCATTTTGACGTCTAGTTTGGACCCTCTCCGACCCGCCTAAGGTCCCTTACATAAAGATGTAATAAGCGAAAAATATTCAAATTATGTTGCAGAAACCACAAGGAGCTGCAGGTAATAGACATGACTGCCGTATCAAACAGCCTGGCAAAGAGGTTCGCTAAGTCTGACCGCGCCCGGCCACAGCAGCGCTGGAAGTCCAAGAAGGGGAGGGGCGTAGGTAAGACTGACACCTATGCCGATTATGTTTAGAAAGTTTACGATTACGCTGCGTTGAAGTTGCTACATTGCCTTAACACCGAAGAAGGCGGCTAACTGCATAGTAATAGGTATAAAAGCATTTTAAACTGAATGTGGTTACCAATGAAGTATATTAGAGTGGTTTATTGACATCATTGCAATTAGCCTCTTTCTTTGGAATTACAGCAGTACATAGGTATAGTTAAGCATAATACTCTCATGCCCTAATTAATAAACGTGAAGTAACCGTGTAGTACTTAGCCGTGCTTTGTCCTTATCCGTCATTGTAACATTTGAATTCGACTGATAAAGACCAAGCATGGCTTAGCTACTCCAAGTTTATTAAGAAGGGGGTTATAGCGCAGTATTTTTTTTGGATGGTTGCAGTATAATGTGTTTGCAAAACAAGAGTAGAACCCTGAATTTTATCGGCCTCATGGTTGACGTGTAAACAAACGGAATTCAAACTTATGAGAGCAGACTACATATTTGGCCGAATATACCTCAGTCGTTAATTCCCTCTTGATTGATCTTTTCTTCTTCCTCTCCAATAATTACTCAATCCTGTTATTGTTTGTGTTAACAGGACCCCAAATGGTGTGCTACTTCAAGCTGTGCGCGTTTCGGAACCCTTTATAAGCTACCTGTCTACGCTATGGAAACGAATCTTTATAATAAATCTTTAATATTTGGAATAGTTATGTTGCAGAACCTTAGTGTGACTATAGGCAAGTAGGTAGTGAGTGCGGTGCTAGTATAGTGGCACTGATAGCGCTGCACGTTCCCCAATAAATACCTCTTGTCCGTGTCCGCACTTCGCATCTTTTAGGTGGAGAGGCTGGCGCATGTCGTCTTAATAAAACAGAATATCGGTAATAGAGAGACTTTTGCCATCTCAAATGTTATCCGAATGTAAGCGATTCTAAGTAGAGGAACGTAATTTTGGAAACACGCGATAGTTAAGTTATTTTTCCAAACATAACGTAACTTTGTAAGCAAACTCTAAATGTAGGTAAGGTACTATTCATGCTATCTTTTAAAACTTAATAAATAGTTTTCTATAGTATATTTAGGTAGTGTCAGGTTAACTTTGAGGAGGATGTGATTTAGCCACCTTGAGTAATTAACACGGATAATATTTAAATCTGTATTTTACGTACGTTTTGTCAGCGATTAATTCAATGTCTGATCATTAGAATCTTGGATCTTGTCGTAAATATTGACTGACAAAGTCCCGAATTTCAGCAATCTCCCTCCTTAGAGTTAAGGTAAAATGATGTAAGAAAATAATCCTCATATCGATGTATTTACATGTATTAGGTCTGTAAGGTTTAAATTATTTCGCGTTAGTGTTGTGCGTTAAGAATTTTATTCCATTTACAAACTTTTATGAAATTATGTACTTCTCATCCGTTATTAACTTATTAATAAATATAATAAACATTTATTTTATTTTATTTGATACCAACCTTATAAGTCGCACCACGGCAGCACGGATATCTTATCTTGTCTTATCCATGAGCCCCTTCGAATACATTTCGTCCCTGTAGGATTACCATCTCTTCTTACACATTCAGTTAGCGTTATGCTGGTTTCGTCACGATTTTGCTTCACCTTACGGGCATGGGTTACCAGAAACCAGCAGCACTGTTGTAATACGTACTACGTACTTATTGGGACACGGTGGCAGCCGGAATCGAACTCTGTACAATAGGTATGATTATAATTACCTACTCAACGGTCACGACATAACATCACGAGTTGACATAATATCACGATATTAGTCCGACTTTGTCTCGTGTGGCCACACAGTAAGTCTCAGACCATTTCATTCAAACCACAACTGCAGAAGCCTTTTCCACGAAATGGTGTTTTCATACATTGTTAAAACAGGTATATCCCAATTGCCTTGGGTATAGATTCCCCTACCTGTTGTTTTCTTCTCTCATACCATGACGTATTTAGGTCTCCCCTTATCCTTATTCGCTGGAACGTCAACAAACATGACGTCATCAAACAACAACATAATTTTATTTTCTACGTAAACGTGGGGTCGCTCTTTATGGCGGCAGGTTAAAGGGTAAGATGGTGGTAGCGATCCGGGCGGACCCTGCACAAGGTCCTTTCTCCACAAAGTTGAAAAGGTAACACATAATTTTATTTGTACCCGAATGTTCAGTCACCAGCAATATTATATTATCCAACATTGGGCTCAAAAATATCTATTTTTGAGCCCAATTAATCATATATTTAACAATTATTAAAAAAAGATTCATGGATCTTAATAGCTTAAATAATATTGTCATAAATAAATTGTGACGCTACGGTCAAAATATTAATATATTTAGTAAAATCACATAAATCAGTGAAATCGGCAAAATTTCGTACCTATACGGCCTCTTAAAACAATCATTTCCACCGCGCGAGGAGGAAGAGTTTAGTTAGTAGTTAGAGTTTTTTTTAATATTTACCCTATTAAATGACTTGACCGTCACTGGAAGCTTTATAATTGAGAAGGCATATCCGTTTCCGTCTAATTTCTACTAATTTTCATACAATTTGACTCCGATTTCCGGCTCAGTGGCGACACCTAACGGCAGTGCGCCATTTTTTAGTTAACGTAAAATAATGTCGAGCTGCCTTTCCTCATTGGCTTTTTCGTTTCCGTCGAAGCAACTTGTGCGCAGCAATTCTGTTCCTGCGACGATTTAAAAGTAGAAAAGTGATATAACTTAGTTAACGTGTAAGATTTGTATAATTTGTGTTAAATAAATCGTGAAACACGTAAGTAACCATTTGAAGTTGCACTTATAAACCTAATCAGTAACAAAATAGTACGTGATCGTTTCTTTTAACGGTTATTTGCCGTTCGGATCACTACACTTAATTACTATATTAGGATTAACTAGTTTTCATACAATGTTTATTTTAGTAGCAATTAGCGAAAGCGTGGTGTTGTAAAAAGCTTAACATAGTTTCATCTTACAGTAATGAGTGGTAATCAAAACTCGGCCGCCCAGCCGGAAGCTGTGGCCGGCCCCAGCGGAGTGTCTCGCGCTCGCAAGCGATCCCGGAGCAGCAGCGCGAGCAGCAGCAGCTCCTCGAGCAGCGACTCGAGCTCGGCGTGTTCCACCAACAACTGCACCTGGACTCGCCGCCACCGGCGTAAGAAAAGTAAGCGCAAGCATCGTTCTAATCGTATGATGGACAAATTATTTAAAGAAATAGGTGAGCTCCGTAAACATATTGTTCCATCAGGCAATAACGATTTAGCTTGTCATGATAATGTGTCAATTTATTCTGGGGTTAGTGGTGAGCTATACGAACAGCACAATGACATTCCCTGTGAACCAGTTCCGATTACTGATGACTATAACCCTGATGTACCCTTCACTTTTGATATTGAGACTAAACTAAAGGAACCATCTGTTCCTAAAACTCCCGAAAACTTTCTTAAAATGCTTGATGAAGTACAGCACTTCGGTTCTAAGACTTGGTCAGACGTGAGATACGCTGACACCCAAAAGATGTACAATCACACTCCAGGATTCATTGACCTGGAAACAAACGAGGAGGTAAAAATATATGACTCCTTGCGTCACCTGTCTTATGCCGATAAATCATATGCGGCCTTAACTTTTTGTATACTACAACAAAAAGAATCATTACAAGAGGCCATTCGTAGTCTTCTGTCCTGGGCTAAAGTAACTACCGTTAATTTTGAAAATTTAAGTGTAAAAGTTGACGAGTTGTTTCAAAAGGGGAATCTATCGAAAACCTCTTCAGATTTATTGCAATTAGCTTGCGGCCACCGGGCTGAGGCCATCGAAATGCGTCGAGAATCTATTTCTAGCCAAATTCGAGATCCATTAGTAAAAGCAATAAATAAATAGAATACCTCCTTCATCCACATACATATTTGATTCAGAGCCTTTCACAACAGCTTTAGAAAAGGCAGGTGGGGTTCGCAAAGCATTTTGGCCCCCAAAAACTGAACAAGTCAAATCTAATCATGTGAATAACCACCCCTCGCGGGGGCAAGGCATTCGTAAACCAGCAGTTCCATCGCGTGGAACTCAAAGCACAATACATGAGCAAAGTGGGCATATGCATATGCATGCTGGTTATAACAATTACAATCCACCCTCGCGGGGTGGATACCACCATACTGCCTATTCCTATAAAAATCAATCTGTAAACGGTCAAACCGATTACGGTATCGGTGGGAGAGGTTCATTTCACAACCGAGGCTCGCGGCCCGAACGTGGAAGTAATCGAGGACGCTCGTATGCTCCGAGAAGTAGGGGGAACCAAAAAAGGTACAAAAAATGACTCGAAACAATTTCAAGCAGGTCGATTAGCGCACTACCACTTAGCATGGAAGAGCATAGGAGCACCAGACATAATACTCAGGTTAATCAAGGGTTACCGCATACCATTCTTTCAAAAACCACCTCTTTTGTACCCAAATCTAATCAGAGGTCCTTTTCATACCCCTGTATCAAGGGAAATGTCTGTGATTGTAGAAAAAAAATGAAAGTACAACACATTTTAAAAATGGCTCAACTTTCACCAAGTTTCATATCCCCTCTATTTCTGGTGCCAAAACCCGACGGGACCGCTCGTCCAATTTTCAATCTGAAAGCGCTAAACGAATATGTTATGACAGAACCGTTTCACCTAATAAACATGCATCGCGTCCCCGATTTCCTTCAGCCCAACGATTGGATGTGCAAAGTAGATTTATCCCAAGCGTACTTTCACCTCAATGTAACAAAGTCACACAGACGATTTCTTCGCGTTATATACAAACAGGAATTACTGGAAATAACATGCCTTCCATTCGGTCTGAGCACAGCCCCAAAAACATTCTCAATGCTGACAAATTTTGTAGCTCAAATACTACGGGAACGGTGGAATGTGCGAATTTTAGTCTACCTGGACGATTTTTTGATAGTAAATCAAAATTCCCACATACTTCGGGACCATGTCCAAGTCACGGTGCAACTACTAAAGAGATTGGGCTGGGTAATAAATTTCGAAAAATCGGTTCTTTGTCCTCAGAAAAACATAATATATTTGGGAGTTCTGTGGAACACCTGGGACAATGTAAAATCTCTGCCAAAGGAAAAGATTGTCTCCATAAACAAAAAAGTAAGTCATGTGCTCGAACAAGGCAAAATAGTTTTAAAAGAGTTACAGAGGTTGGTAGGACTTATGAATTTCGCCAGCTTTGTTGTTCCTCGAGGCCGACTCAACCATCGGCAACTGTTAATGTTCATGAACTCGTTGCCAAACCCGTCAACAAGGCATTTTATACTACCACAGAGTGTCACGAACGAACTCGTCTGGTGGGTCCAGAATTGCCAGTCGTCAACACCGTTGCATTACCCACCACCAAAGCATTTTCTGACGACAGACGCGTCAGACCTTGCTTGGGGAGCGCAACTGGACGACCTGGCTCTCTCAGGTGCCTGGTCACAGAAAGAACAAAGTCTGCACTGCAACCAAAAAGAGATGCTGGCGATACTACATGCTCTTCAGGGTCACGCACACCTATTGTGTCACAGCACGATCCTCATACAGTGCGACAACATGACAACAGTTGCCTACCTACGAAAAGAAGGGGGTGCGAAGTCACCAGCTTTAGTCAACATAACATACCAAATTCTAGATCTCCTAGATCAACATCGAATACACTTCAGCATACACTATCTCCCAGGCAGATACAACATTCAAGCCGATCACTTGTCGCGCCATCGCCGACCGCCAGAGTGGCATCTGCTACCAGCCTGCGTAGAGGTAGTGTTTGCAAAGTGGGGAATTCCAACGATAGATCTGTTTGCGTCAGCAGCAGCTCACGTGGTGTGCAATTATGTTTCTCGAGACCTGACGGATCCCCAAGCCCTTTATCACGACGCGTTCAGTGTTCAATGGAACTACCCACTAGCATGGGTTTTCCCCCCGCCATTTCTAGTTCCCAAAGTGCTGACTCACCTAAATCAGTCGAGCGGAATATTTCTGTTAGTGGTACCACGATGGGAGATGGTATTTTGGCGTGCGGATCTCAAAGCCAGAGCACTGGCGTCACCCTTAACCCTGAGGCACTTGAAACGTCATCTACTCGACACGTCGACAGGTCTCCCACCACCGAGGGTCGAGGATATAACCCTCGAAGTTTGGAAATGTGGGGGTGGACTGAGACTTTAGCAGCATGGAATACTGAGCAGCTGACACTACTTAAAAAATCTTGGCGAAAATCAACCTTAAAAACTTATGAGGTGGCTTGGAAACGCTGGACGTCCTGGGCTTGTGCTAAAAATATAAGTAGTAAAGATCCGACAGGGGCAGAACTAGCTCAGTTTTTATCAGATTTACATTTAATTAATAAGCTATCTTACAATACTATTCTACTGCACAAATCTGTTGTTTCAACGTTGTGTAACACTGAAAAATCAAGTCGACTTAGTTCACACGTTCTTGTAACACATATTTTGAAGTCAATTGCTCTCAAAAACCCTAAAACATCCAACCCACCAATTTGGGATGTTAGTAAACTGACGTCATTTTTAACTAACTATGTAATAGACATAAACAATGTCTTTCAGACGTCCCGCCACACAGCAATCTTGTTGCTACTCTGCTCGGGTCGACGAATACATGACTTGACTTTACTTACGGTAGATCCTGGCCATTGCATAATATCAGATGAGAGCATTATACTTTGGCCCCAATTCGGGTCAAAAACTGACTCTAGTACTTACAGACAATCAGGCTGGAAACTTTTGACAAATGTTAATGATTGTAAGTTAGATCCCTTAATCTGGATAAAGAGAACTATTTCTTTACTAAATGAAAGACGTAACTTGGCTAAATCATTTAATTTATTTATTACAATTAAAGGCGAAGCAAAACCTGCGTCACGTACAGTTATAGCAGGCTGGGTGAAAACCCTGTTTAAAGAAGCTGGCATAACAGGAACTCCAGGAAGCACTCGTTCTGCTGTAGCTTCTAAAAGTTGGCTGGATAATCATCCTCTGGACAAAATCTTGGCCCGTGGGAATTGGAGATCAGCTAACACTTTTCAGCAATTTTATAGGCGAGAAGTAATGACAAATGTTGATTCAAGTAATGTTACAAGATTATTCAACCCGATTTAAGACACTTAAGGTTATTTAATTGAGTATTGTAATTGTTCACCTACAGTATGTATTTTTGTGTTATTTACTTGATTATTATTAAAAAATTAGATCAATAATTAGATGTGTTAATTATTTAAATGTCACATTGGCATTAATTATCCTAACATCAACTTCTTCCGTGGCGTCACCAGGCGATAACAAACAGGTCTCAATTATAAAGCTTCCAGTGACGGTCAAGTCATTTAATAGCAGCGTTTTACCTGAAATAAAACGCATATTAAATACTTACCTCACTGGAAGCTTTCATTTCATTCCTGCCTGGTGTAATTGAGTCAATGAGGAAAGGCAGCTCGACATTATTTTACGTTAACTAAAAAATGGCGCACTGCCGTTAGGTGTCGCCACTGAGCCGGAAATCGGAGTCAAATTGTATGAAAATTAGTAGAAATTAGACGGAAACGGATATGCCTTCTCAATTATAAAGCTTCCAGTGAGGTAAGTATTTAATATGCGTTTTATTTCAGGTAAAACGCTGCTATTTTTCTTTGAGCACGTGCCCTTAAGTAAGCGTTCGGCGATCAGTCGGCGGCGTGTCGCGTTCCTAGCGCGACTCAAGCGCGACGCGGCGGTTACAGTGCAAGCAGGAAACGGACATCGCTCTCCCCTACTGTTTGAGAATGACTTTCCAATGGTGCAAATCAAATCATATAGACGTTAACGTTCTCTAACACAATATCTATAAATTTTTCAACATCTATTGTCACAAACTGTAAAATTTATAAGTAAATAAATTATATAACGTGAAAATTACGTGTCGCGCCCGAAGTATGCTGGCGCGGCGCGAAGGTAGCGTTGCGCGGGCGCGATGATAGCGTTGTGCAACGCGGCGTGATCTGTGTGACCACCAACATACAAAGTTAATAAATTAAGTATTGTTCATTTACAGGCTAAGAACGCTCCACGCTACCGTCGCGCCGCATCGCGCTGGATGTTTGTAATTGGGCGGTTTACAAAAAAAAGTGTACTTCAACAAGGACAAAAATTAAGGAACTTACGAAATTAACGTATTTATTGCATGGCTAACTTTCGTGACGAAATGGAAAAGTTAAGTTTAAAACGCCCAATTACTACGTAGGATGGTAGTTTACAGATGCTAGATGATAGGCTAACGTAAGTTAATACAGTAATCTTTAATTATAACTTACTTATGTACCCTGTTGGGTAAATAGGTACTTTTGAATTTGAGGCCAATTTGAGACACAATACTCGTATACCTGACACCCAACGACCAAATTTAGCGCAATTTAATCCCAAGATTACATCTCCAAACATCTTTTTTCTTAATGGCGCATAGCTGCGCCTTTGAACGCAGCCTATGATGATGATGCAACGTCTCCCTCGTGTTGCGTTTGACAGCTATAGGGTTGTGCGTACATTGTTTACCCTGTTGTTCGAATAGTCGATAGTAATTTTTTAATTCTTTTATCTTGCAGTTTAATGAATACAATCGCTTCTAGTTCAATCAAAGGACTAAAGTCAAGAAAAGGTAGAGAGTATGATGACATAAAAATTAATTATTAAAATAAAAAAAACTGGTCCACAATTGAGAAATCTATGAACACACATTAAACAATACAAACAGTGAAACATAAAACCTATTCCTTTTTTGAAGTAGGTTAAAAATGAAAATATAAAATAAATGTTTTTCTATTATTTTCAAATATTTAAAGAATGGTTTAGGTTTAAAAAGGTTTTAATTGAAAGTTCCTTCAAAAACTCTAAGACGTACCGTCGTTTAGCTAACATTGGCACCTTTCCAAAAGAGCAAGGAGTTAAACCCATAAAAAAAAACAAACAAGTCATAAAAAAAATATCTGTATGTAATTTTCAATTTAGTATTACAGAATCGTTGCTTTAAGTAGTATTGTAAACTAAGCCATGGTATTATGCAACTTAAACGTAAATTAAATCGATTTTGTATTCTGAGGGGTTGAGAGCTAGATATTTTTTCTATTTCTCATAAAAACATTACGAAGACCGAGGCGCACAGCTATAAGTCACCATGCGGTAGCAATAGGTAAATTGGAACCTGGAATTAAATGGCACCTCTTTATTAAGGGTTCTAAAAGGACTTTTAAGAGTCAGACATAAATGCAAAATGATAAGTAAAGTTCATGCAAACGTACAACGGAGCTTAAAAATACCATATTATTTGGCTTCATTTACCAGTCTATTAAAGAACATCACACAAAATGAACAATTGTTTTTGACTTACGTCTTCTTCTTCTCAATATTTACAGTTTTAGGACATATCCATGAAAACGAATGCTATATTTGAGTAAAAAATATGAAAAACACTTGACAAGAGGGAAAAATTGAATATAGAGGTGAATTGCAACATTGCGATAAGAAAACTGATTTCTTTCCACTCTTCAATTTGTCTCGGATTCCGGTAGACCTATGATAAACATAAATCTCCAAAATTTCGCATCTATAACATTATTTAGTTTGATTAGTATTTTTTTTAGACTATAGTGTCAGGTTGCAAGCCCATCGCCTAACAGTACTACAAGCCTTTAATCCCTTAGTCGCCTCTTACGACATCCACGGGAAAACATGGAGTCGCACTATTCTAACCCGGCAACACCTACCTTATAGATTTTAGTATTTTAAACAATTTAGTATTTACAAAACACAAAGGTTTAGTACTTATTTGTATTTAGGGTAGTTACATGAACTCTCGCTTGGGGTCGAATGAAGAAAACCCTCAAAGTATTTTAAATACTTCACCAAGGTATTTCTTCTTCAAGGTTTCTACTCTCCGAAATCGAGTCCAGAGGTATCGATATCGATACAGCGATTACTGCATTCTTGCCTTTGCTCAAGCTTAAACGTAACCTGACAGTTAACTTTATAGAGTAGTGTCAAAATTTTACCTGCTGTAGGCCGTACGTGTTTCAGAGTCTTAAAAATGCTTTTAAACGAATAAAATATGCGTATTAATTAGCTTTCAACTAATTAAACATCGCGGTGAAACTTTAATAATAGTTTTTAAAATTCTTTGTTATTTATGCCGCGAGTTTGCTCAAACTTATTACTAATTTAGGTTACCCGACTCGGTGTCAATTACCGAAATGACTTTTCCTGAAGGCAACGGGTTTGCTAACTACGACTCTACGCAGCTCCGGCCAGAGCCGGAGCACGGGGTTAGGCATGCATTCGAAAATGGTAAGTTTATTCCACTTTTTATTTACTAAAAGTTAGATTGTAGATCTTTTTTAGCGGTCCCTTTTGGGCATTTCGTCACATCCATAATCCACATCCATAAATGCATATTATTATCGGTTGTACACTGTTTTACAGACTCATTCCATAGAATGTATCACTTTGCGGAAATTTATTTTCGTACAAAGCTAATTTCTGCTGTAACCTTACCGTTTTCAGTAGGGGCCGGCACGCTATCCCATTCAAAAGGTTTGGAATGGGTTTTTATAAGGGTTTTACTTAGAAAAACCGTATAACTTGAAAGCCGTTCAATTAGCTTTTAAAACCCGCTATCCCATTCAAGGGGTTTTGAATGGGTTTTATAAGTCTTTTTTTAAGCCGTTTGATATGCTTTTTAAAGCACTATTTATAAGGGTTATCTGTGCTTTGCGCTATTAAAGTTTCCCTTAAAGTGAATAATTAGTTTAACAAATAACTTGGTCATATATTTCGTTCCAAGAGGTTATTCTTTTAGTGGGGTATTATATTGAGAGGTTAGTCTTTCAAAGGGTTTTTATCAGTAAATAGGTGGGTGGGTCCCTGGTTTTCAGATTATTTTTTTATGGACACAGACACCTAACCTAACCTGCGTAACTCATGCTTAAGATAATCTGAAAACATTAAGGTTTCATCAGAAATTAGCTTTCATTGTGATACATTGTATGAAATGAGTTTCTGTAAACAAGGGGACACCATTATTATCATTATAGAACTTTAAGAAGGTTAAGAACTTTGTCAATTGTAGTATTTTGTAGACCTCAACAAAATGTAAAGTTGACAACAAGGCTTAACCTTATTCCAATGGAATAAATTCAATAAAGTGTATATATCTTCCCTGTACCCTGAAGAAATATAGGCATGTATAAAGTAAAACAATTCTGAGATGCGCTTCTCTCTTCTTGATTGTTTGTGTCATCTTCATGGTTCCACACCTCAACTGATTGATGTGAAATTTGGTGCAGGATTGTATAGGTATATTTAATAGCCTGGAGATGAGGTAAGGTGCTATTTATTCCGGAATATTGAACAGTTTTATTATTCATATTTTTATGATACTATGTAAATTTAATACAGTTAACACATTGACTGCCAGCTACAAGTAGTAGTATGGAATCAATTGTTCATAACTACGAGTATACTTGTAGCTGGCAGTCAATGTGTTAAAAAGAAATCAGCAATAGAATTCTAGTAAATAATATAAATTTGTTTGTATTCAAATAGCAGTCCAATGGGAATTCCTCTGTAGCCAAAAGAATGAATTGGAACTGTTCTGAGCAATATAATTATTTTTAGTTAAGCCACCTCAATGAAATAGTCCCTGGAAGGGTTACCCATCATTTTATCAAAATTTAGCTTTATCAATTGTATCATTTCATCATACATATTACCAATGGCTATTGTCTGCTGAAACCTGTGGGTGGAAATGATGTGTGTCCAAAAATTACCTGAAAAATTCCTATTTCCCTATTTTCATTAATTTGGTTAAACGGTTATAGAGAATTAGTAACTTATCTTATAGTAATAAGATTTTATTTGTTGTAAATTTCCTAGGTATAGCTGTTGATTGTGACTCCATCCGCATAGAAAAATAAAACAAAGCCTTTATAATACACTGTGGTAACATAGCATTCTAAGGGTGAAAGAATTTTTGGAATTGGTTCATTCGTTTTTGAGTTTATTCGTTACATAACATACAAAAATACAAATCTTTAAAGTATTAGTGTAGATTACAATCTCATCGTTAATATTATTTTTATGAACACACTTGGCTCAGTAAGATACTGGCTTTCTGTTGACCTCTCATCTTTTTATGTCTCCCATCATTGAATAGGAGTCCATTCTATTACTGCTCTCGTCACACCCTTTGTCATTTTATCGGTCATCATCACATTTAGTTTTGCCATTCATCTATACTAATATGTATTATAGAGAGGTTTGTGAGTTTGTGAGGTTCTAGGGGTAATCACTGGATCTACTGAACCAATTTAGATGAAATTTTGTACCAGTAATAGCAATTTGTGACCAATTAAACTTTACACAATAAGTTTCAGTTTTAAGATGATAAGGTAACCTGTAAAATGGTCATAATTTAAGACAGCATAGGAGAAGGGAATAATTCTAGGAAAACCAAATCACAGGCAAAGGCCAGTTTGTGAGTAATCAAAGAACTATTTATCAATACTTTTGGCTATTAATCAGTAATGCCATACAAAACAATAAATACAGTAGTTATTTTGACACAATAATTAGGGGAAACATGGTATGCCTAAACTATCAATGGGCATTGGCTATTTTTGTGTTTCTAATACCTACATATGTTAGGGATAATAGACAATTATTGGCTTTTAATTAAATAGACATAAGTACTCTACTTTTAAGTGGTCTGTATGTATAGACTTGCCAGAAGTTGTCGAACATGTTTATTGAAATTGAAATTGAAATAACTTATTTCAGACCATAGATCGATCTATAATTGTTTTAGTCAAACCAAATACTTGAGAACTAAGATTAATACAATACAAATACTTAAAACTAAAGGCCGCCATATACCGAACGATCCGTCGTTGCCATCAGTCTGAATCAAAATCGGGACGATGCATATTTAGATAGAAATTTGAATGCGATATTGCTACACACGTACAGTCGAGTTCAAAAATATGTTTACACTTTAGTACCTTGTCTATTTAACGTCATGTTTACACTGCCATATGTAATTGTCCGGCGATTAAAGTGACACACACTTGTCACTAATACACTGGTAAACATCTTAGCCTGTTTGTGCAAAATGTGGTTACAGAATTACCAACAACTCTTTTTGTAGTTGTTGGTATTTCTGTAGCTCTGCCTACCCCGCTCTGGGAATAAAGGCGTGATGGTATGTATGTATGTATGTATGTAAAGTGACAAGGTACTAAAGTGTATACATATTTTTGAACTCGACTGTACAATCTATCGCTCGATTTTAATATCGCAACGTCGGATCGTTACGATAATTGCCCTGTGTATGGTGGCCTTAAAACAAAATGTTTGCCAGCGCCACAACCCAGGCTACCCTACTCCCCCCGCGTGTAGGTGCAGCCATGCCTGTGGGCAGTCTTTGTTACTGGTAACAGTTCATCTAACTACTACACTGTCGGACTTATAAACTTGTTCTTGCAGTGTCGTGAGCATATTTTATAAAAATCTAATTAAGAAAACTTTGATGACTTCAATGATATTTAGAAACACCTGATACTCCCAATACACGTGATCTCATTTGTCAACGTAATTCTTTACGTTTTTCCGATCAGCGAAACATGATTTGCTTATGCTAAATTGGTGTCAAATAATTGACAAATAATCACAACTAGATCTGTTGCTAGCCGAGTCAGCAATAGTCAGAAATTACACGAGTTGAGAATAGGCATAGGTATATTCGTTTTGTTTGTGGGCACTATCTATGTACCCAGTTCTTATCGTTACAAATATAATATAAATATATCATAATAACTGGTAATTTCTACATAAATCAATGTACCCTCTGTTCCAAGGCGGTTCGCTTTGGTTGACTTTGGATGTCCATTGGGTTAATAAGCTGCCGATATTGTGGAACGGTCTGCGCGACCAATTAAGATTGTATTTCGGTCGTTCCTCTTGGACAGTTGTGTTGCGATGTGGGTTATAAGTAAGTGAAAATATGCTGCTGTCGGAAAAAAACCAGTTGTGTTTTCTGATCCTAGTAATGTGATTTGAGTTTTTCAATAATGCTGTACTCCATGCGTGTCCTGCGTTTAACTAACTTTTGCGTAATGGGCCCTAATTTTGGAATACCGAAACGGTATTTATAATTTTACTGCGACGTTTCACAAGCAGTCAATACAGTACTACTGTGTTCATTTCCAAAACTTCAGAATTTACAAATATCATATTCTCTATTCAGTTTAACGTTGTAGCTCCCTAACGAGTGAACCGATACAAACCCGTTTTAAAAATTTTAGAAAGCTTGTTTTATGAGGTGGGTCTTTACTAAAGGGTAAAGCCGTTGAAGATTTATCAGCTTTGGCCCCGTATTATGGTCGCGTTTATCGCGGTGGATAAACCATCCGTCACTTTCTCACTATGCTTGTCAGAGAGTGGCCATTATAAACCCCCGTAAGGGATTACCATTATGGATTTTTGGCTATTATAGAATGAGCGCTTTTGTACACTGGTTGTTATACATAAACACTCGTGTGGAACAGGAGGTATGAAAGCCGGCGCCGACCGCGCCATCCGCTTGGCCTACGGCGTGCTGTCCCGGCGCAAGGCGGCCGAGGAGGGCGTAGCGCGGCTGGCGCGCGTGCTGACGGCGCTGGACCTGACCGCGCTCGGCGTGGGGAGCACCCTGGGCGTCGGCGTCTACGTGCTGGCGGGGGACGTCGCGAAGAACTATGCAGGCCCAGCGGTGATACTGTCCTTCCTGCTCGCTGCCGTGGCCAGCGTGTTTGCTGGTGAGTGATGACATCATCATTTTAGCCGAAAGACGTCCACGGCTGGACATAGGCCTTCTCCAAGTTTTGTCACCAGATCGGCCCTTTGCCGCTCGCATCCACTGGTTTCTGCAACCTTCACCGTGTCGGCGGCCTGTTAAAGTTCTACTATGCTGAGTCATAGGTAACTTTATAATAGGTAAATAACATTTCAATATGGGACGCCGTGAGAGTTTGGTTCAAGCGATCTACGGTCAGAAATATATTCTATCCATCTGCTATCGACTTACTGACGACGATGACGACTTACTGATGACGATTTAGTAGGCTCTGAGTGTTCTTACTGACATTGATCTGGCTGGCAGAATCTTTGGTCGTAGATCGAGGCGAAACGTTTTAAAATTATCCGCGTGTGCTTTAGCTAACAGCTAGGCTTGAATGCCTTCAAAGAGTACTGTACCTTTAATTTGTAACAGAAATGAAATATTCAGTATTATTTTCAAATATACCACCACGTGCCACGGTCTGTTAATAAAAGTAGATAATTATGAACAGAGTTCTATTGAAGGACTATTTTGAAATACAATTAAATCCAGAGATGATCAGCTGTGCTTACAATTATCGATAATTCGTACGCTACGACGGCAAGTAAGTAGGTAACCAGATTTCCTTTCGATTAAATAGGTAAATCTACAAAAGCGGTACTAACGGGATCAACACAATTACATTGTTGATGTTGACTTTTTATTTCAGTACGTGAGACGAGAGTCGCGGCCTTTAAATGAATGTAGGAGAAAGCACTCCTACATCTTCGAGTTTTTGTGTGTTATTTTTTAAAGCTTGCAATATAAAATTCATTTTGAATTGGATTATTGCATTAGCTTATAAATACATTAGTTAAAAAAGAAACATTTATGATAAATCTCGCCAACCAACCATACCTACTCGTATATGGGCAAGCGTAAAATGACTAATTTGCAGGATGTAAAAATATGTTCTTGGCTTGTGCTTGTGTTTTACATGTTTGCTACAAAGTTTCCTCCCCAATATGCGTCGGTACAATTTTTAAGTAACAGTTTAAGAAAATCCTCTACTTACCGTTTGTGTACAATTTTATTTGCGTAGGTAGGTATTTTATCACGTTTGTAAACCATGCGCAAACTATGCAGGTGTTGTTGACTTCACGTTGCGACGATTATCGAAACCGTGCAGTTTCGTTTGAAGTTTGATTTGCATAATAAATTCAAGTATTTATAAGACTAGATAATTCACGCGGCTGTTACTCATAAATTTGTTATTTTCAGTGATCGGAATAGGTAGTGCAATTTCGGGTGAATGACCTTAAACATTATACTTAATATGGATAAGACCCCAGATTTCGGGACTCGTATTATTTCACAGAATATTTACTTGACATGACCTTAATTTAAGTTAAATGGGAACATGCGAAAAATCTAAAAAAAAAATGTTATTGTAAATACTTTTTTACTTTTTGTCATTGCAAGTGTCTACATATTTCGTTAATGCGATATTGTATGCAAGGAAAATAATCATTTAAATCATATTTTAATAACATTTCTGAATTAAACACAAACTTTATCACTTTGCAAATGTAATCCCGGGGTTACAAGCTATATCCATACTAAACTTACGCACCGAAGTCTCGCGAAATTGCACTACCTATTCCGATCACTGGTTATTTTATGATCAGCTACTAATGATATAGAGGACAATCGTTACCATTTTACCCTATAAACTGCCGCTAAGCATCTGTGTTGGCACTGTTGTGATCCGGTGTGAAGGTTTCCTGAAGACAACCAGGGAAATGATAAACGTCGATCGATGTTGGTGCTTAGGGTTGGTAATGCATTTGCTGTCTTGACATTGCAAATGTCTACAAGGCCTCAGCTCGGACTACACTTACAACCATGTGACCTGATGCTGAGGGCAGACGCCTTCTCCTTGCTTCTAATAAAAAAATATGAATAATTTCCACAGGTTTGTGCTATGCTGAATTCGGAGCCCGCGTGCCGAAGGCCGGCTCGGCCTACGTCTACAGCTACGTGTGCGTGGGCGAGTTCATCGCCTTCATCATAGGATGGAATCTCATACTGGAGTACATTATAGGTGAGTTTAGAGTAACAATAGTTTACTGTGTCAACAAGTCTTTTTACAGTTGTTGGTATTTCTGTAGCTCTGCCTACCCCGCTCTGAGAATGAAGGCGTGATATTATGTACTATGTAATAGTTTTCTGTGTTTTATGTCCGACTGCCCAGGAAGAAGGGTAATGTCTGTATGTCTGTTACTTTGTGACCTGGGCTTCTATTCTACTGGGTTAAAACGATATTGCGTTTGACGTGTTATTGTCAAGCCGCCATCCGCCGCCGCCGCGTGTTACCGTCAGGTAAATAAGAGTTATCAGAATACCGTTATCGTATATCGTTTTACCGTGTACAATATCAGCCCTGGTGTTGGTTAAATTTAAATGGCTTGACGGACAACGGAATGGTATTGATGGATATCCCGTGCTACTTAGTGAAGCTATTAAATTAAAATGGTTTACCGAATAGTCTATCATCCAAATGTTTAATATGATAGTTCCCAGAGTTCCGAGTATGGTAGTTCCGAGTTAAAATTAGTACTTAATTGCTTCCAAAATTATTATTGTAAAATTATGTATTTTTCGGAAAAAGGCGCCGCGTCCGTGGTGAAGGCTCTAAGTGAATACTTGGACTCACTCCTGGACAGGGCCATCTCGACGAACCTGCAGGCGATAATGCCGCTGGACTCGCCGCACCTGGCGCGCTACCCGGACCTGTTCGCCTTCTCCGTCATCATGCTGTTCTCGGGTCAGTCAACTATGCTTAAACATAAATTTTTCCGTCGATAAAATGCCACACTGAAGAGCGTTTTTCATCAAACATTATTTAATAAAAACTAGGCAAGAGTATGTCGGACCATGCTTAGATTGCTCAGTGTAGGGTTCCGAAGCCGTTAAGTACTGCAAACAAAAAATAGCAAGTGTTAACGAATGGAACTGGTGCCGTCTAAGATAATTTTAGTAGGTATAAACACTAATCGCCTGTATCTCAAGAGCCAATGATGCCTACTTAATCGTGATGGTTTTCTTTATATTATTTTCAGTTTTTTATAATTTGTAATTATGGCTGTAGTCTAAGACTACGGACCCTTAACCCTCTAGTCGGCAAGACAACTATAAAGTTAGTTTAAACTTGAATCTTGAGTTATTGTCATAAAACATTAATGGATTTTTTACAGCTTACGTTATACGGCTTTTTGCCGCCTGAAGGGTTAAAGACATAAGTACGTTTATACACTTTATTTAACAGCTTTACTGTATAACTTTTGACCTTCATAATCAGTGTTAAATAACTTCGCATAGTTCATGAACGATGTGCCAGTTGATGGGAGTCAATAGGCAGCTATTTTTGCTTGATTAATTTGAACTCTGAATATTTAACGCGTCTCGTTAGGCCTGTTGTCTTTATACCTTCCCAGTCCAGTAGTTCTAATACCACAACGAAATGTCCCTACAAGCCCAGTGGTACATAATATAATATATGTACAACGCAATAGATCCTTGCTATTTTATATTACTTCTATTGAAAACGAATGAAGATCTTCTATCTTCGTTTATTGCATTATAAGAATTGCGAGAACGTATCCAAGGGTTCACTAAATTCCTAATTTCATGTCTTTTCTATTTAGGTCGTTACGGTTCCTAGAATTTGTTTTTATTTGCAGTTGGTCTCGCGTTCGGCGTGAAGGAGTCGACTAAGTTCAACAACTTCTGCACGGGGGTCAACTTGTGCGTGGTGCTCTTCGTCATTATCTCTGGGTGTTTCAAAGGTGAGCATAATGATGCGGTCACGCTTTTATAAATGCTCACTCTGCTATATTTTTACTATCCGTTTAAGTTTTTTAACGCGCTGACTATACACGGCAGTGAATTTCACGCCTATCTGTCAGAAATCATGACAAACTTTCATATCTTTTCATTTAAAACTCTTCCGTGGCTGACTTTCTGACGGACAACGCACGGAATAAACCGCTGAACCTAGGGAGTTGAAATTTAGAGGGAATATTCAATAGATACGGGTGCACCAAGAAAGGATTTTTCGAAAATTGACCCCGAATGGGAAGAAATAGGGGAAATACTGAGTTTTATTTTTCACATATTATTATATACATCTGTCATTATTACAGGTCAGCCCAATTCGATAGAATAGCAAGTATTAACATAAATTATATTAAAATTCAGAACGGTAGCATAATATAAATAGAGTAATACTAGGTACTACTTGATTGGGTGCGCGCGGCGCCGGAATTTAGGATGCCTCACGCAACAGTTGAGTGCACGCGCGGAGGTCGTCCATAATCGTTGATATTTTTATTAATACGAAGTCGCGGGTGTCCTCTATGGAACGTTGTAAAGTTGTTTACAGAAAAGGGATGTTAACATAAATATTTCCTAACAGCGGACACCAAGAACTGGCGTATCCCCGCGTCGGAGGTGCCGAAGCACCCCACCAAAGACTTCGGCAGCGGCGGCTTCGCGCCCTATGGCGTGGCTGGCATCATCAAGGGCGCCGCCGTCTGCTTCTACGGTTTTATCGGTGAGGGAGCTGATGCTCTTAATAATTTGATTATTCAAGTTTATTTTGTTTTTGTCTCAAATTGTAACATAGTTTCGGTTGCCAAGCGTCACTGCTAGGCGCGCCTTTTCCATTGGCCACTCTGGGACTTGCCCAGGGCCCCACGATCGGTGGGTTTAGCCCATCATACTTTCATGTCGTAATCACACTGTTCGTCATAACGTTAACAACAAAAAATATCTGTGTGGAATAGAGCCCCTGTAGTGTAACTAATTAAACCTTACTACTAAGTATATCTTAAGCGCTGATTATTTAAAGGTTCATGCACAGATTGAGGTTCATCATTGTTACTTAGCGCGTTGGAAAACCGATTGAAAAATTAAAGTTTATTTTTAAATTCGCTAACCGCCTGTTTCACAATCGACAAGTAAAGCTTAATTGACAGATAAACTTAGCCCTTTCTCTTTCTGACACTTGAAAATAGACAAGGAGAGAGACATCTTTATGTGACAGATAAATTTACTTGTCGATTGTGAAACAGGCCCTAAATATAATAGAATTTACTGGTTGATTGATGGTGACCCTGCCTACGAAGCAAGTCCCGGGTTCGATTCTCCGTATTAGTAAATATTTGTGTAATGAGCGAGAATATTATCTGTTCCTGAGTCTAAGATGATTTCTATGTATTTAATTTTGTATTTCTCTATATAAGTATATTTATCGCTGTCTAGTACCCATAGTACAAGCTTAGAGCTTAGTTCGGGACTAGGTTAATTCGTGTGGGATTATCCCCTGTTTGTTATCTATTGAATTGTGTTGTCCAGGCTTCGACTGCGTGGCGACGGCGGGCGAGGAGGCGCGGCGCCCGCAGAAGACCATCCCGTTCGCGGTGGTGGCCTCGCTGCTGGTCGTGTTCCTGGCCTACTGCGGCGTCTCCTCCGTGCTCACGCTCATGATGCCCTACTACATGCAGGTTGGGATTCTGATCTGATCTTTGTTTGATAGTTTGTATCGCCAATTGTATTATGAAGCTGGTGTTACGTCACAACCGTAAACTAGGGTCGATCCAGAATACTGCATTATTTTTAGGCAAAAAAAGGTTTAGAGTAAGATTGGCATATCCGATTTTTACCTAAAAAAATATGCTTAAAGTGGTGGTTACCGCTTGTCTAGTTGATATTCCTGATTTCTGCAATCATTTTGGTTGTAAGACTACTTTAGCGTGAAAGTATTATTTTATACTGCAGCCGAATTCTGGATTGTAGTTCAAACTTATCTTATCTTATCTTAAGGATAAACATTGACCCTTTAGGATCTTTTGTGTAGTTACTCCTTACAAATCAGCTGTATTGTTCGAATGTTTCCTCACCATTTTTTT
Organism: Acleris holmiana; assembly: GCA_949316455.1. Classification (NCBI taxonomy): domain Eukaryota; kingdom Metazoa; phylum Arthropoda; class Insecta; order Lepidoptera; family Tortricidae; genus Acleris; species Acleris holmiana. The sequence continues at coordinate 12,020,612 of OX438773.1, read as the reverse complement.
CCTTCATCATAATGGGTAATGTACTACTGCCGTGACCGCGGAGGTTCGAACTCTGCGTTCAAACTCGAAAGAAACGTGTGGATCCCAAGTGTATTCCACCCAAGTGCTAATACTAACGTGTATCAAGTGTAGCCGCGTGTCGTGTCCTCAGGACGAGAAGGCGCCGTTCCCGTTCGTGTACGACCAGCTGGGCTGGCCGTGGGCCAAGTACGCCGTCAGCGTGGGCGCCATCTGCGCGCTCTGCTCCAGGTACAACCCTCGAGTTAACCTCGTTAGGCCCACCATACCACAATCACGAACATTTTGTGACTGGGAATTTGAATCTACCTGTAAGGAAATAAAGCCCAATTACCCTTGCACTTAAATGTATTTTTTTGTGTTGAAACGAATTAAAATGAACTCTATGGTCGTTAAAATAAAGTTAAACAAAATTGCCTTGGTTATGTACCTCATATGGAACACATGGTCTCACGAGGTTATGTGCCTTATTCATTAACTAACTCCATCCGAGGCGTTCCATCTTGGTCCTCAGGTCCTCATTGCAAGTGTCAAAGGGTACCAGAACCTTCCTACCAACAGGTGGCCTATTGTGCTCGTTTCCTCTTAATACCATATTAAAGTATTATAGACTTATACATACATAACATTACATAGTATGGACTTGACTCTAGGACAGTAAACTCAATGGTGTCAAAACCGTAGGACACCGCACATGTACGGTTTTCGGGCACGGAATCCGTATTCGTTTTCCGAACCAGGTCACCCGAATGCATAAATTCTATACCAAGTCTGTTGGCTACCGCTCGTCAGGTATTTGTTCCGTACGGAATCATTCCGCACAATCTGAATCAATGATTAAATGACGTGTGTTGTCCAGTCTGCTAGGAGCGGTGTTCCCGCTGCCCCGCATCATCTACGCGATGTCCTCGGACGGGCTGCTGTACCGGTTCATGGGGCGCGTGAGCGAGCGCTACCAGACGCCGCTCGTGGGGACCATGGTCGCCGGACTCTTCACTGGTAAATGCTGGTCACGAGTTCACTTTGGGTACCTTTCCCGGGCCTATTGGGGCATGATAGACTATGGCGATATTTATCACAGTGTCATGAGAGAGAATCCGTGAATTTTGAAATACGTGACAATATTGATGTACCAGTTTTTATTTATTTAGAAAACGAACCAGTCGTATATGGCGAATTATGGGCGTTCACAGGGAATAATAATCAATCTGTGAGATTTCAGCATAATTTCGGTGCGTGCGTGCGTGTGCGTGTTTTTTTTAACGATAAACGGGTATTCAGCTAAAATGATTATTATGCGTTTCGACAATTCGAATAAGCATTGCAACCATAGTTCGTAACATGAGCTGGTACGCTAACTAAAGGTCAATACAAACAGCGCGGTACTTTGGAGCCCGGAGTGATCACAGATAATATTGATAATCTACCGGACCGCATTGTGGTCGCGTGTGCCTGTGAATAAATCGCATCTTTAGAATTATAGTGACCTAATCCACATAATGTTGAATTTCGACTTAGGTCTCTATAGTACTAAAGGGTCTGGCCGATCTACCATGTAAAATTGCCCCTGGCTGAAAATGTAGGTTTCTTACGTGTGTTTATTAACCTTATTACAAGATATAATTTTACGAAGTTTTAACCCTAAAATGCTCTTGGTTTTGAAGAAAAATGGAAAAGTAAAAAATATGTTTTTATTTTTTTGTAGCCAAACTAATGATTCGATTTCTTTGTAAATTGGATATATTATGTACCTAATAATAAACTATTGTCAAAAAAAAAATCATTGTTCAAAATCATTTATGAAGGGTTTAAAATTGACTTTATTTTTTTTAAGATTTTTTATTTAATACTTACGAGATAGGGACAACCTCTTATTTTAGTTATTTTATGTGGAATCTTATATTGCGTAACATATATTTTTTGCAAAAAAATCTATTTGGGGCAACAGGGTAAAAATATCTTACTAATGTATATACGTAAAAATCCTTCATGATAGATTCAGAATGTGGTAAAAGCAGTCAGTATAAAACTTTTTTCTCTTTACTACTTAAATATTAATTTTACTACGCAAATACAATATTTCTTATAATTTGTTTCTAAATACAAAACGGTTTAAAAACTACTTCAATAAAACATCTAATCTACAATTTCAATTTTAATTTGAGCTCATTCATTCGAATTCGAATTGAATTTGAATTTGAATTTGGAATGTATACGCGTTCGAACATCACCGTGCCTTTTTTAATTTACGGGCTTTACCTAATGCGATGGTTGTATTGTACATTTGTCTATGCCGCTTACAAATTAAAAGTAAATAATGGCGGGAAACCATAATCGTTTTTCACCTATCTTATGCGTTATGGATAAACGTAATGCGATACGCAAGGTGTTTAGGAAACGTGTCCAAAGTTTGTATTTAAAAGCATATAATGCAATAGAAGCCCGTCTAGAGCAATGCATACAAAACTATATCGAAAATGAGCATCTGCTATCCCTAACGGAAAACGTAAGTATTTTTAGTCATGCTTTATACTCTTTCAGTTAGTACTCGTAAAGATGCAGAAAGTTTAGTTACTTTAATTTTATTTTATACCTAGGTGGAAACGATCAAATCTGAAATCTTTGAACAAATTAACCTGCCAACCAGAATTCTAGTTCCACTGTACCGCGACGCACTACCCTCTTTATACGTGTGTCTACTGGATGAAGGAATTGTAATGCTTGAAAGATGCTCGCAGTGTGGAAGATATTCAGACTATGACGGAAGTGATACAGTTATGTTAAATTCTTTATACTGCATTTATTGTGCTGGCAAATTATTTTATATTAACAATGATATTTGAAGTAGGTAATTAGTAGGTACCTATGTCACTTAACTACTTCAGTCGATCCTGGTAACTTAGAATGCTCAGGAAACATTAACTGCCCCTTAAAGTTATATTAAACGATTAAATATTTGTAAATAAAAAAAGGTACATAAAAATATAGATCACAATTAACTTCATTGTATATAAATAAACTGACGCAAACCATTTTGGGAAATCTATTTTAAGTTTCGCTCAATGATACCTGAGTATTGAAAATTACCCAGATTTACTGTACCTAATGTACTTCATCATAATTGTTTGTACGTAAGTTTTCATAAGATACTGTTATCGCCTAAGTGTAAATGGATTCTTGAAAGGTATTATATATTATCTTGGAATGATATCATTAAAATGTCATCAAACAGTGAGCGTAGTAAACGTGAATGCGATAGTTGCAAAATACGATTTTATAAAACGTCTGGTAACAAGAAAATACTAGCGTCATCTCAGGATGTAGAGTTCTTTTCGACTTCACTATCTCAAGATTTTGAGATAGGTGATATTATATGTTCTTCTTGCCGCACAAAAGCTTACCGCAAGAAAGTTATTGTGAATTCAAATAAATATTTAACAAGTGAATCAAGCAGCGGAGATGAAGATACTACATTCAGAGTTGCTTCTAAAAGGCAAACTGAGGCTGAAAGTGTTGAGTTACCATTAAATCGAACATTATCTACTCATCGATATTGCTTTATTTGCTCCAACGCTAATACATTAAAAACAGTGCCCAAAAATGCTAGATTAGAAGTTTATGCTAAAAAAAACATATACATACCAGTTGAAAACAGATGCTGTCCCTCACATTTGATTAATGACCACTTCTATCAAGATGTTTTAGACCAGATCACAGTTTATTCGACTACAGCTACAATCAAGGTAACTGAAATAGTAGAGTTATTTGGGAGTTTGGCAATTCAAAAACCATTAACTTTATTAGAGAAAATCGTTACTAAAAGCAACCTTGACAACCAGTTCGCTGTTATGACCGGTTTTACCCGGGAAAATGTTGATATTATACAAACCGAATTAGTCTTTAATCAAAATGATATCCCGAGTGACATGTTACAAGCTATCGTCGTATTTTTAATGAAACTTCGAACTGGCTGTAGCAATAAATTAATTTCTTCAATGCTAGAACTTTCAAGAGAGCAAGTGGTTTCTGAATACGTGTCAAATGTTATTTCATCTTTCGAAAGTCATGTACTTCCGTTTCAGTTTGGCCTTAATGCATTTAGTAGGGAATGGCTTATAGCAAACCGCACTTCGGAACTTGCAAGTAAACTTTTTGATGTCAAAAACTGCTTAATACTCATTTGCGATGGTACGTACGCCTATCATCAAAAAAGCAATAATAATGAGTATCAACGAAAATCATATTCTGGGCAAAAAAAAACGCACTTGTGTAAGCCTTTCACGATTTGCACAACTGACGGATTTATTATTGACATGCTAGGACCGTACTATGCTAATGAGAATGACGCAAGTATCATGATAAAAGTTATCGACAGTTTAACCAACCTCCTGCAACCCGGCGACATATTTGTTTTAGACCGAGGCTTTCAAGATGCAGTACCTCTTCTTGAGTCAAAAGGCTATCGAGTTATGATGCCTTCTATGAAAGGCCAACGAAAACAATTAACAACTCAAGAAGCTAACTACTCGCGGTACGTTACAAAAGTTCGTTGGGTTGTAGAGGCAGTACACGGGGCACTTAAACAAAGATTTAAACTTTTAGATCAAACACTCGACAACAAGATGCTCCCTAAAATAAAGAGCTTTTATCGCATAGCTTCATATCTTTTAAATCGTTTTGGGAAACGTCTAAAGTCTGATACCAACATGTCCAGCAAGATTTTTGAAGTAATGAGCCTGAAAAAATGCGATGAAAAAAATGATTTAGCAGCAACGGTAGAAGACAAGGGTTGGTTGCGGAAAAAACTGCCATTTCAGATTTTTTCCGCTAATAATTCTATTGCTGATTTCCCCCAACTAACGGAGTATGAATTAAAGTTGTTATTTACGGGAAGTTACCAATTCGGGCAAGCTATTTCATATTTAGCCGAGGTTCTAGACGAGAATGATAACATGAATATGGCCTACGTCAAGGATCATACAAATATTCTTAAAATACAGATACATTCTCGACATATGTCTAAAAAGGTATATAGATGCTTCATAAAGTATCATGCCGAAAAAAGGGGAATACATGCAATCGAACAGTATTGCTGTGAATGTGCAAATGGGTTGAGAACGGTTGGCTGTTGCTCCCATGTAGCGGCAGTCATATATTACTTATCATATGGCAGATTTTTATCTAGACTTCCGCGTCCTAACCAAAAACTCAGCTCCTTGTTCAAGAACGATGGTATAAATATTACTATTCATACCGATAGTGATGAGGATGATTAATTATTATTATTAATGCCTGAGTAATCTTAGTCTTAATTCACGTAGATGTACCTATGTCTCCTTATGTTTAGGTGTAAGGATTTTAATAAAATGTGTTAAATATTTACCTTTCGTTTTTTTTAATACAATTGCTCTAGAAAAGTTGTTGATTGATATGTATATATTACCGTAGGATTGTGAACACCGCAAGTTAATAAACAATCCGTGAGATTGTAAACAACCGATAAAAGATAGATTATGAACTAACCTAACCTAGTATTATTATAATGTAGCGGTGTTAACAATCTTACCTTTTTTTTTCTTTAGATACATAGTTCTTTACTCTTAAGATTATTATAATACCAAGGAACTAAAAAAGAAGCTGTGGCTGTCCCTATAACACTGGTGGGAAAAAATAAAAGATAGTTAAATTCCCGCCCATTGTTGATATTAATGAATGGAGGATTTTTACGTAAGTATATACATTAGTAAGATATTTTTACCCTGTTGCCCCAAATAGATTTTTTTGCAAAAAATATATGTTACGCAATATAAGATTCCGCATAAAATAACTAAAATAAGAGGTTGTCCCTATCTCGTAAGTATTAAAAAAAAAATCTTAAAAAAAATAAAGTCAATTTTAAACCCTTCATAAATGATTTTGAACAATGATTTTTTTTTTGACAATAGTTTATTATTAGGTACATAATATATCCAATTTACAAAGAAATCGAATCATTAGTTTGGCTACAAAAAAATAAAAACATATTTTTTACTTTTCCATTTTTCTTCAAAACCAAGAGCATTTTAGGGTTAAAACTTCGTAAAATTATATCTTGTAATAAGGTTAATAAACACACGTAAGAAACCTACATTTTCAGCCAGGGGCAATTTTACATGGTAGATCGGCCAGACCCTTTATGACTCAAAATCGAAAGCTGAAAACGTTTGAATTACATAGGTCACTATAATTCTAAAAGTGCGAAATATGGAAAAAACATTCGCGTTTGAAAAGCATGTATCTATGTGCTTTATTGGTTGACCATTTCGCTGTTATTGCTGAGCACTGTGACTGCTTCAAGCACAGTGTATTGACTATGTTGTAAAGCCTGAGGGTTAACTTCGCAGGTACCTTGGCCATGATCTTCGAGCTGGAACAGCTGATCCACATGATGTCCATCGGCACTCTGCTCGCCTACTCCATGGTCGCCTCTTGCGTGCTGCTGCTTAGGTAAGTTTACCTCATTACAAAACACAATTGTTACCCGAGTTCTGAATAGCCGAAAACAATAGGTATTTTGACAGTAGTAGAGATTATTTATTAAACGCTTCGTGAAACAGCCGGCGCATAACGCCACGCCAGGGAGACGTCGTGTCGAGCTAAGAACATGCCGCGCCGCGCTCGGCGAGCCGTATTATATCGAACCGTAGCGAAACTGTTGAGATTGCATCTCGCGCGAGATCAGTGTATTAATATGACCATAGGGCATACGTTTACTTTATAGTATCTCGAGATGGGCATCCTCTCAAGATCAATTGGACGTAGCCCTAAACTATCTTTTATCTACATACGTATTATAAGTCCTCTATAATGCGTTCATAACCCGTTGGAACCCGTTGGCAATGACCAGCATTACAACACTTATTTTTTTCATCTGCGGTGGTATCGTAGTGGTATGTTTGCTGGCAGCTGTAACGTCGTAATGTTTTTATAACGATATCAAATATGATAAGGTTACGACTTTGAAATGTGCAACATCTTTCAAATTCAACTGAAATTAAATAGGCCCCAATAGGCAATATACACTTGAAACAGATGAGATGATTTTTTTTTTTGGGTACTATTTTGAATCCTCTTTACGTCTCTATCAATATTTCCTAATTTTATTTCTTTTTCGATTTGAAAACAATTATTGAAAAGTGCAATAAAAATGTGGGAAATTCAAAGCGGGGTTGAAACAAAGCGTTATTTTATTAGTCAGACGATTAGACCAATGGCATCAGTCGAGTGTGACGTCAAAGTCTATGTGTATGTCACTGTCTAAAGCGCTTGTTCTGTTCGTAGGTACCGACCACAGAATAAGAACTAAAGGCATAGAAGGAACAATAAAATAAAAGACAACATACAGATAGCTGATATGCTCAGTCTTATTGGGATTCAGTGTGCCAATAAGAAACAGTTAAATAGCTATAGGTACAGCTACGCTAAAATGTGATGGTCGTACACTGTTGCACACTGTTGAATATTTAAACAACGTTTATGTGTGCAGATATGGTTTTGATCACAGACTAAGTAAATTTACACCAGGGCCGGACAAAACAATAATATCGATATCGACATTATTTTGAAGTTTTATTAAAATGTAACATATTCTTTATTACCTCGTATCATCCAAACGGCTGGACGGAATTCAAATGGCGGATTTTAGGTGCCATTAATTATGAGGCTTAAAAAAAAGGGTTATCTGATTAAATAAGGTTCAAAATGGTACATAACAAATGTTTGTACATACCGAAGTTTAAAAAAGTTTAGTATTTAAGGGTCAATCAACTTTTCTTTGTAGCTCGTTGCCATGGTGACGTCTCCTGGGTCACTCTTTAAAACCACGATTTTAAAGTATATAAATCCAGCAAACGTCGGCTTTTGTGCCAATTACAAGCCCATTATTTTATGGGTTTTCTTCCAAGCGTATTAGTAGTGTATATTATAACCATTTTTCTAAGGAACTCTATCACTGTTGTCTCCTGGCTTACGGGACAGAATAACAACAACGAAAAGTTGATCCACCCTTAAAACACCATAGCCGACGCGTTCATACGAAATTTGTATGAACACATCAGCAATGGTTTATTAAATCTAAACTTATTTTATTAAAGAACGATATATGTACAAACATTTTTATATACCGTTTTGAACCTTATTTAATCAGCTAAAGAATCAAATGGCGGCAACCGTAGTTTTTTTAATTCAGAGACCTCTACTATCATATAGTTCGATATCAAGTAATATGCAAGATTTGTAAAAAAATATGCATTTAATTTCTAATTAAATGTCATCTCGATCTTCATCGAATCTTCTATTAGAATTGAAATCAAATAAAATTGCTTGGTTTTTCAAAGATGTTCGAAATTTGAATGTGATAATGACATTGAATTTGATGTTATTATAAATCAATAATAACATTTTCACAGATAAGAAATTTGTTCTAACAAAATAGTTTATCTTTATGCTAGTCTTAATTTGCGGTTCTCGAACGCATCATAGAGGGTTTATGATATGTGTGTAGGTGAAGTAGTATTATGATATGGTCGGTCGGCGTGTGGCAGGTACGAGCGGTCGGTGTCGGCGCGCAGCGCGCCGGAGCCGTGGCAGCTGTCGGCGCGCGGCGTGCTGCGCCAGCTGGTGAACGCCGACGCGCTCGCCGCGCCCTCGCGCCTCAGCGCCGCCGTCGTCTCCGCGCTCGTCACGCTCTACGGTCAGTACACAATCGTTACTCTACATCTGAGGTTCTCGAACTTTTTTAACGGCCGAACTCTTTTGTACCACCTTATTTTTACGCAGCCTCAAATTCTACTTTCCTAGAAATACCGATTTTATTAAAAAAATAAATCTCTTTACTTTAAGTTTTTTTTTCGATGGAGCCCTACTAAAGGCTTTGCGAAATCCTAGGGTTCCGGGAGCACACTTTGAGAATAGAATAGAATAGAATCATTTATTGGGCTCATTAATAAATAAAAGAAAAGCAAAACACATATAATTGAGGAAATAAAAACAAAAATAACATTAGCAGCGCTGATTTTCAGCTAGACCCGTATGAGAGTTGGATAGTAAAAAACAACATAAAAATATAATGATTACAAAACACTGCATAAAACTTATTCCAAAAGGAATAAAAATTGGTAGATAGCGCCTATCCCAGCTGTCGCACAGAGGCCCATGGGGCAGTAACTAGGACAAGGGTAGAGAGCACTACGTCAGTACCGCAGTACCTTTGGTATATGTAGGTGGTGTTGATACAAGTGGCAAGATTGATTTATTGATTGGTAAATTGGCGTACACACATTACTGAGTCACACACGTCCACACACACGTCCTGTCGATATGGATATTTTGCAAACCAAACCGGGGAATTGTAATGTGTACCGTGTATTCCGGTCCCCAGGCGTGTGGTGCTTCGTGATGATGTGGGCGGTGAACGCGCACGGCGCGGCGCTGTGGGCGCGGCCGGGCCCGCTCGCCATGCTCCTCGCGGGCTCCGCGCTGGTGCTGGCCACGCTCTTCTTCATCTCGCGCCAACCCGTCTCCGAGAAGAAGCTGGCTTTCTCGGTGAGTTCACTATTTTTACTTAACTTACGACGAAGGAGGTCAATTTTTGTGACCGATGTATGAGTGAGGACCAAAAATTCGGACCATATTTAACCATACAAACAACGATGGCGAAAAAAGGTCCAATGTGCGACGAAAGGTATCCTTTAAATTGAATAGCTAATTTTCTTCGCACAACGGAAAAGTTCATAGTAAATTGCATTGTGTGAGTTGCATACCCAACTTTTTGGACCATACCCATGTATGGTTCTTTGTGTCCTAGAGCCTGAACGGGAGGCCCGATGTCTACAAACGTGGTGTCGTTAGATTCGTCTCGGCACGCGATTGTCAATGGCTGTCCTTTTGAAATATGAAAATATATGAACAACATGAGTGTTTAACTTACATAGAGGACAGTATCTCAACATGCTGTCGGATTTTTAAATTTCAATTTATCTACATTTGAGATTACCTACACCAGGTTGTTTGTAAACTGGATTTGAGGTCACTCCAACGATGTTTTCCCCAGGTGCCGCTGGTGCCGTGGTTGCCCGGGCTCAGCATCCTCATCAACGTGTACCTGATGCTCAACTTGGACTACATGACGTGGGTTCGCTTCGGCGTCTGGATCGCGGCCGGTCAGTTGCACTTGTGTTGGGGACGGATTGTGTGGCGACGCGGTTAGCCTAGTTAACGATGGGGTCCTGAGTTTGATCCCTGGATGGGTCAAATGTTTGTGTGATGAGGAGATAGCGGAATTTTCTTAACAGTTTTTTAAATATTACAATACAATACAATACAATACAAATACTCTTTATTGAACACCAAAAATTAAAAAAAATTAAAGCAGAACATGGAACAGTACATTTAAATCATAGGTATACAACAGGCGGTCTTACCGCTAAATAGCGATCTCTTCCAGACAACCTTGTAAGAGAAATAACTGAGGACACAAATTCATGGCAATGCCAATGGATATTATTGGCATAGAACGTTGTATTTTATCGACTATCCACAAGTAGTACTTACGTAGCGCGACATCTTTTACGAAATAGAATTTATTTAGTGTCGCAATGCTAGTTCCAAGCATTCTATATCTGAACTTGCGTCATTATGACGTCATCGGCACCAAAAGTTCGCGGAAATAACAAAAATAAGGTGATGTGTGTTTCCCTTGCGCGCAGGGCTGCTGATCTACGCGACGTACGGCGCGTGGCACAGCGCGGAGCGGCGGCGCAGCCCCGACGTGCCGCCGGCCGCGCTGCACGCCGACAGCCGCGCGGCGCTGCTGGCGCACTCCGCGCTCGGCTGACCGCCGGCGGGCCCCCCCCCCCCCGTCTCCGGTACCCAACTCTCTTTCATGTCCAGCATATAGCCACATCAACCACAGCTCATCACTCTCGACCTCGGTGAGATAACATATGCTTCAGAATTTACACAAACCCCAAATTCATAGAGGCTTTAGAACGCTATATGCGTTGAAACAGAGAATTGTAAATTGACAAAAAACGTTTAAAAAATCTAGGAGAATTGGAACTGAAGTATATTGTAATTCTTCCCGTCATCATATCAAACGCTTTTTCGCCATGCTATACGTAAATGGGAGAGTGCATTTGCTATGTGATTCAACAATGCTTTTAAAAGTAGGTACAACACTGCCTTTTCTACTGTAAGTATATTTATCCCATTTCTTTGTACGGTGGATGAGAAAATAAAAATAGACTAATAAGTATATGTAAAATTATTCGGTAAATCTCAAACAAATCTCTTGTACTTATGTTCCTAATTTAGACAGCCAAAGTATTTTTTTTTATTATTTTTTATTTATTTATTATAAACTGTATTGTAGTTTAAGATTGACATGAAAATAGCGTTTAAGAAATGGCTGCCGTTGTTTTATTCGTCATATTGAATATCCAAGATATTTTTTGTAGTAAAGTTTGTGTGCAAAAACAACGTGTAAATGTTTGCTATAAATGAAATATTTAGTAAGTAAGCAAACATGAGTGATTCCAGTATTATGTAAGAGGTTGGCTGTGAAACAGCGAAGTTCAATTTTTTATATTTATTTATGATGTAATGTAATTATAATTTAAAGGTTGAAGGTTGGCAAGGACGTATTATTATACGGAGCGAACTTTTGGTGCCAATGACAGTCCGATGACGTCAGTATAAATATAGTATAATTTTATATTAATATTGACTACCTACTGATCACCCTCTTCGGTTCACTGATATTGACACTTATAAAAAACATAATTAATTGACATTGTCACAATGAGAAGACATTATCTTATATATATAACTAGCTGCTTTATCGTGCGCATAGATAGAAACGGTGCAGCCTTAGTCCCATATGTCACTGTGGTCAGCTGGTAATCTTGAAGGGGCTCGTTTGTAGAGTTTCTCCAAATTATTTTTTGTAACGGTTGATCATCATCATGAATCATGATTTGTCTGTAAAACTTTTCTATATCTGCTGTGTAGACGAATTTGTACTTTCTCCAGCGCATTATCATTGCCTGCAGATCTTGTTGTAGGTTCGGTCCACACAGCATCAATTCATTGAGGCTGTGACCCGAGTGTGTTTTGCAGGATCCGTTGAACACGACCCGCAATTTTGTGGTCGTAGAGTCAAGTCTCATTACTCCATGATGAGGAAGGTAGTAACTTGGTTTTTTATTTTGATTGCTTAGTTTCATGTGTCCGAGAGTTAAATATTCATAGATAAAGTTCGAATATTGTGAACCAAATGATTGGTCTCTTAACATCCTCTTCTCTAGTTGAAGAAATTGAGCCACAGCTGGTGATTTTGATGTTCCCAAATATTGTTCGTAATCTTGTTTCATGGGTATTCGTACTTGATATCTCCCATCTTGTAGACGTGTAGTGGTGTTTTTGTACAGGGACTCACAATGTTCTTCTTCAGCAGTTAATGTGGTTGAGTCATTCATGATTTCTTCCATTTCCCAGAAGCGTGAGAACTCTTCAATGTTGTTTATTGTTACGTGTCAGTTGAACGTTTTGACATTTCCAAATAATATCCATCCAATCTTCGTTTTTTGTGCGAGTGGAGCTTGTATAGGACCCCGGAGTATGCCATCCATGATAATGTCGGAGTACACGCTTGCATCTAGTAAAATGTCTACAGGCCGTGAGATGTTGTAATCAGGATCTGCCAACTGTATTCCTTGTAAGTGTTCCCAATGCTGCCTTTGGAAGGTGTTGTTAGGGAGGTCATTAAGCATACTTATCATTACTATTGCTTCCGTTGTAAATTTGTAATCGTTGTATAATGACTCGCATGATAGCTCTACCAATTCCTTGCTTCTGTTGCATGAGCTGCCGATCCCAGACACGGTCCCGCTGTGGTGGTGTCTTGGTAAGCCTAATCTCTGCGCTGCATTTTCACTGATTATATTGACCTGACATCCTTGGTCAATTAATGCTCTCATTAACGTGTAGGTTCCATCCCTTGATTTTATTTTCAATAGTACTGTTGATAATTAAACTTCATTATCTGTGTTTGACACGTGATGTGATGATGACGTCGAGGTCGTTGGACGCGCCGTGTTTTGTCGTGCCAACGCAGCCGGTTTCGTGTCATGTTGAAATAAATCGTGTAGAATGGTGTTATGTTGGTTGTTGCAAACCTTGCACCTTTTTCTTGAGTTGCACGGCTTGTTGTTATGACAGTACAAACAATTAGAACAAATATGTAATTGCTCAATTGTTTTTAGTTTCGTATCCGGTGTCATGCCCTGGAATGTCTTGCAGTGGAAAAGTATGTGGTCTGTTTTACATAACGGACACTGTCTGTTTTCGGCCACAGGGTACGAGTTGTAGTGGTTTTTATCCTTAAAATTGCTGTTTAGCGCAGGCTTGTATGTTGATTCCTGTTTGCTCCCGAAGGGTTTAGGCGTGGTTTGTGTGATTTGAGCCGTAGATTTCTTGATTTTGTTATTCATTGGCTCCAGGGCCGTAAACTTCCCTTCAATGAATGTCATGAGCTCGTCGAAGGTTGGTAAATCCCGGGGCGTTTTTCTGGCTTCCATGTAAGATGAATATGTATCGCCGTCGAGTTTTTCACATATAATGTGCACGAGAATAGGGTCCCATGTTGCAGTATCAATGCCGAGGTTCTGTATGGCATGTACAGCTTCCATACTTGTATCGTACAGACGCTTTAGCTCATAAGATGTTTGTTTGTGAACTGATTGTTGGTTCATTAATAACTGAACATGTTTAGTGAATAGCAGTTGCACGTTGTTATAACGATACGACAGTAATTCCCAGCACGTATCGTAGTTGTCGGCGGTAATGTAGAGACGTTGCACTAAGCGTTCAGCTTCACCCTTTAGCTTTCCCTTTAGGTGTTGCATCTTCTGAACCTTGGAGAGCGTAGGATTATTATGTATGGCTTCTGTGTATAGATCCAAAAATGTAGGCCATTGGGTGTAGTTTCCCGAAAATGTGGGTATGTCAACCTTCGGTGTGGATTGTTGCTGGTGGGCTGTGGAACTTAATTTTTTGTTAAGAGCCTTCTTCGTAGACTCATATGTATCTTCATGTACTGTGTAATCTTGTTCGTAAGAAATGTCGGTTCCCATGAGTAAGTTATCAATTTTCCAGTGTAAGTCGTCAATCGTCTTCCAACGCTGCTGTAACATCTGTAATTTGTCTTCGAGTTCCCATTTCTCTTGAAGATTATCAATGTTTATCCCGTTGATGACTCGCATTAGAGCTCGAAAGTTCGTCCCTTGCTGACCCTTTAACTCATCTGCTTTTGAAGTAGTGGCCTTGTCTTCTGTGGGGTTGGTTGGGTTAAAGGTCAACAATGTTCGACGAAAGTTATCGTAATGTTCCTTGGCCTTATTGTAGAGATCAAGGTAATTGAATTCCTTTGGGTTTACACCTTCTGTCGCCAGTTTCATATGATTCCCAACGAGTTCCGTCCATAAGTCGTCAAGATCCTTGAGTCTTTTCTGTATGTTTTCTTCGGTTTTTCTCGAAGCAGAATCCTTTCCGAAATTAATGATCATTTTTTGGATCATCTCCGCTACAGACTTCTGGCGATTGATTAGGGCCTCCATTTTGTAACCGATGGCAACTGATTGTTTGACTGTAGGAGTTACCAACACGGTTAATAGGAGTCGTTAATGTGGTTGTTGTTAGCTGACTTGCTGTTGTCCCAGTCCTCTCCACGGCCTTGATGTGCTATGCACCTTCTCAATCCACTAGTGGAACCCGCTTGTGGGAAGCCAGTGAACCGATTGCCAACACACTAGACACGTGCAAAAGACCAGAATCCGGTTCGAAGGACCAAAATGAACGAGCTGTTTGCCCGTGGATGTATGTTAAAGAAGGATGTAGATTGTTCTTGAATGTAAAAGACGACTGAATTGCTTGAGTGATTTATTAGCACTGAAAATTGCACCTATTCACATAAATTTTATACATACAGTGTAAACAACTTAATTAGTACACAAATGCGCTATGCTAGCATTAATAGAATTAGGTACGTTACATTATTGTGCAACTTGCTTGTACAGTTAGAAACGATAATAGTCTATTTGATATAGCCGGTAACCTTCGGGGAGGGAAGATGGCCGATTGAAAAATGCCCGGCTTTTACTTTTGATTTATTCTGTTTACTGATTTACTCTATTCACTTGACATTGTCGAAATCACTGTGTGGACCGCCATTTAATAAAAAAGAAGAAGAAGAATAGTCTATTTAAATTAATATGTAACATTGTTACTTTGCTTTTAAAGATAATCGCTATGGACTGTATAAAGGTATATTGTAGGGAGTTTCCCTGTCTAAACGTAAATAGTTGACTTAGTGTGATGTTTACCAAAAATTAAACGGCAGATACTGTGTCCTAGAGCCTGAATGGAAGGCCCGGTGTCTACAAACGTGGTGTCGTTAGATTCGTCAGCACGCGAATGTCAATAAGTGTCTTTTTAAATTATTAAAGTACATAAACAGCATAAGTGTTAAACTTACATAGAGAGGAGAGTATCTCAACATGCAGTCAGATTTTTAAATTTCCTGAGTCCTTTAAAAAGAGTCCTGAGCGCAGTGAGGGGTTCAAGCGCGCCCAAGACGAAAACAGCTTTATCCCCGAGGAGTGTACTCTACTTTTCTCACCTTTTGCGAGACAATAAAAAAGCGAGTCTACTAAAAACAGCGTTTTATTATAGTAAATTAAAATTAAAAGTGAAAATTGATATTTGAGACATTAGTCCAGTTGTGGAAAGACAATATTTATTTAAAACTTTGCAGTTATCACCAATGTATTTTATTACAGCGTCTTACAATACTCGCGGCTTTTGTTTAATTTCAAATGTGTTCCATTCAGCTTGCCGTGGCCAGCTCGATTTTAGAAAATGTTCGATTTTCAAATTAGGTTCGACGCGGCGGTGGCGGCGGCGCCGCGCCCGGCCTTCGAGTATTAGTTGATCTTTTATTACGAAATTAGACTTTAAGGCCATTGTAATAAGAACTATGAAAAGTGAAAATATTACAACCCAGCGAGTTATAATGAGATTCAGTACAACATTACACCCCGGCTAAAGCCAAGGGCTTTAATGAGTTGGTTTGCGTAAGGTTTGCATGATATGTAATTTGGCATTGTCGAGCAGGTGGTGTGAAAAGTTATTTTTATCTACTAGACCGTTTGGTCCGTGGCGTACCTACAGAGCACGTCACTTCGTTTGTTTTGTGAAGTGTTACGGTGAAGAGGTGAATCTGTTATGGGGGTGTCGCAATGTTAGTTCCAAGCATCCTATATCTGAAATTGCATCATTATGACGTCATCGGCACCAAAGTTTCGCGGAAATAACGTTGACTTGTCATATAAGTACTAGAGTACTACGAAATATTGACAACCGTTATTTATTACCACTCACAAGCGATACCTAACACCTGTTGGGGCTAAACAAAAACGTTTTAATGGTAGAAATTTAAATTATTTGGAATAATCTAAGCCAAACTTAAGTAAGTAGCTGAACTTGAGCACATACTTCAGTTTTTAATAAACCTTTTTAAAGGCTTCAAAGCTTTGTAATGTAGGTTTGTTCTCTAGGCGTTTTGTCTTGCTAAACACAGATTTCTTTTACTTATTACGTGTGACCATATCGCGTTATTACGTATTGTACTTATTTAACTTTGAATGTACTTACTTTTTAACTTAGCTCTTTATTATGTTTGCTATTTATGCATTGACGTTTGGATATTAAATAAAATGCTTTTAATATAATTTTGGAGTTTTCATTAATTACCTACACCATGACGGTGCGCCCCACTACTCAATTTGACATTTTCTCAATCGTTCTCAACCTTGTAAAGTAAATTTGAGTGACTCGGCGGGGCGCACCTTCGTTGATTGAAAACCCGATTTACTTACTTAGGGCTTGTTGTATGATCAGTAGTTATAGTAACTAATTGTTAAAAATCCTGACTAATGGTTAAATCTAAAGGAAATGTGTCGAATTTTTGATTCTTTTTTCGAATTTTAACCATTAACTGCCGAAACCTATATTGAAACCGCGGATAGATAAGGCTTACTTCGGGTTGAAATTTGACATTTGCCCATACGAAACGTGTCAAATTTTAATCCGAAGTAAGGCTATCTGTCCGCGGTTTGAATATAGGGTTCGGCCGTAAGTAGTTCAGTTAACTACTGATAAAACAACTCGGCCTTAAAGTAGGATACAAGGAAAAAAGTCAGTAAAATTCAAATAAGTTTATTTCATTTTCCACTTTATCAAATCACAGTTTGTTAATTTACACTAGTTAAAACTAATCACGCATTTTAAGTTAATAATCACATGAACCTTAGCATTTACTATCACGCACACTATCACAATCATCTCAATTACAAAATAAATAAATACCTGGCTATTACTGAAGAGTTATCAACTCGAGTTTAAAGCACCGTATCGCATTATCCTTAATTAATACGGACAGACAGACGGACAACGAAGTGATCGTAAAAGTTCCTTTTTTTTGTTTTGAGTTACGGAACCGTAAACCAAGGTATAAAAGTGTTTACTTCAAACTTGTCTGTTTAAGCGGAGCTGAAAGACGCTTTAAGCAACAAATCTATATTGAATATACAATCTTACTTATTTCATTGTTAATCTTGGTTTTCCAATTTTAATAACTTTTTTAGCAAATACGTTGAAATTTACATTGTTGCGGAGTGTAGAAACTGCGCGATTTATGGTCGACTCACATAGAGGAGGCCCTAGTGCACAAGACCATAAATTGCACTTTCTGCCGAGGCAGACATAGTGCTTTTCTCAGGTACTGCGAGGAAATTAACAACGTATATAATTTCAAGATTAACATGAAACCAGAGTATCAAAAGAACTCGGCTGTGTAGTACTGTCGACAACAAAAACACACACTGACAGATGCCAGAGAGAGGTAGCGCGAGAACTGTCAATGCTCAGGTTTTAAAGTAAGTTGCAATTTATGTGATTATTTAAGGATTTGTTGAAGTCACTGCAAAATGCTTAAATACATATGCGTTCTCTACCCTACGTCCCTAAAATAGACTTTAATAGCTACGCCCGTTTCGTGTGTGGATTCAAACCACTGTAAACTAATATTTAAATAAAATACAAGAGGAATATATTTACAAAGCTGAGTTATCTATAACTATGGAATGTTTACACGGCAAGATAAAATTATTATGCACGAATTAGAACAAGACATCACGCTCTAAGTACAATATTTCGAAGACAGCTAAAAGGCGTTCAATATATATATTTCACACCTACTAATGAAAATATGTGTTTACTGGAATATTAGCATAATATATACAATAATTCTGATATCTTCATAATCAACTTTGTAATTTAATAATTAGTAATGTAATTTAATTAATTCGCAGAATACAATTAAACACTTCTAAAAAAGTCATGTTATTATATGTTTTACGTCAAGACCAGCTTAATATAATTATTCTATTTATATAAATACTAACTGTACAGTCAATTTTAAGGATGACAGCACAGGCACATTAATCTATATAACATACAATTTACAAACAACACTATAATATAACATTTCGGGTCGTAGACAAAAAAGAAAAAGCCTGTCCCCGGTTTTAGCGTCACACGAAGTCAAATCGCTGCCAGTAGTTTAGTCAATTAATCCCGTCCAGTCATCATATTATTCTTAACCCGTTCGCATTGGACATTTTGCATAAGAATATTATTTAATAAGGTTAAGATAGAGAAATTTTTAAATAGAACTTTTAGTTTCTATATAAAAATAAGATTCAAAACCTACCTAAAATAAAATAAAATAAATATAAACATAATTTATCTGATAGTTTTATATTTCTTACATTGTTTAGGTGGCGAAAGTGTTATATTACTAGAAAAACAAGCTACTTTCCTGTCACCCTGCGTTTAGAACTTCGTGGTCACCTGTTGTTTATTTTCACTTTTCCCATTACTCGTGGCTACCACTGTTGTTTCGTTGAGCCCACTATTTCGAACGCCATAGAAGAAATATATTAAGTAACCTGAAAAATAAATAAAAAAACAAATCTTATTTTAATACTTTCAATAAAATCCTACTGGGGTACATTATTTTGAAAAAAAATAACCGTTCGAGGAAGCCCGCTAAATCGTACAGGTCAAATGTGAACGCGTCTTCTGCTACTCGTCCCATTTCTTCCAGTTGTGGGCAGTTGTGGTTATTCTAAATACCATATACCGGACTGTACGTTGTCTGTCAATCAGACACGTAATAGTTTTAAATATAAAATTAGGTAAACCATTGTAACGAAACAGCTAAACTGGCAACTAACTGACAAACACGTTTTTGACGACACGTTGGCCTAGTTGGAAGTGACCCTGCCTCTGAAGCCAGTGGTCCTGGGTTGAACCCAGGACCGCTAAGGGCAAATATTTGTGTGATGTGCGCGAATATTTGTTCCCGGGTCTTGGATGTTTTCTTTGTATTTAAGTATGTGTTCCTCTATATGTTTATCGTTGTCTAGTACCCATAGTACAAGCCTAGAGCTTAGTTTGGAATAAGGTCAATTTGTTTAAGGTTGTGCCTTGATACCCCTGATACTTAAACAAAACTGGAAAGATAAGGGTAGGTGTAAGGGTAGGTAGTAACAATCTTATGGCCTTATTGTGCCATCCATCGGGCACTATTAGAAGAGGATAACGCTGTATAAGTTGTATATTTTACCTATGACGAGCCACACGATGAACCGCACCCAGGTCTGGTAGTCGAGCTGCACCATCAGGTACACGTTCATGCACACGCTGAGGTACGGCACCAGCGGCACCAGCGGGACCTGCGAAGGGGGGGAGCTTTAGCACGGTCCTAGTTGATGACAAATCCATTCGAGGCCATATTGAATCGATATAAGTAACTGAAACTCCTTCTTCGGAGTGAATCGAAGTCATATTTTACATTTTTACGCAGAGTTTTAGGCACTTTTTTCAGAATAACTCAGTAAATCATGAAAGAATTTCAAAAACAGTTTGAAATACATCTACATTTTACATAGAATCTAAGATGCGTGATGCCTAGGTACACAGTGCAACAGACCAAAGTATAATACCAAGCATTATAAGTCTGCATCTATTAAATTCGAAGGTCGCTACGGTTCAAGGATGATCAACTTACGCTATGAATGTCCATCACCTTCACATACTCCATTTGAAGGGTAATTCATCACTTCATCGAAACCACTTTCATCGAATTTCATTTCATGGAAAGCTATTTTCTGCTGAAACCATAATGTTTTCAGGGTATATTCAATATTAATTTTACGTAGGTTAGGTTAGGTTAGATGCTTCAAAAAATCATTATGTTTTCAGCAGAAAATAGCGTTCGATGAAATGAAATTCGATGAAAGTGGTTTCGATGAAATGATAGAAAACTAATTACAGCCCAAAATACCT
Source organism: Acleris holmiana (assembly GCA_949316455.1). NCBI lineage: Eukaryota > Metazoa > Arthropoda > Insecta > Lepidoptera > Tortricidae > Acleris > Acleris holmiana. The sequence continues at coordinate 12,000,086 of OX438773.1, read as the reverse complement.
CTCATCATGAGAGGGCCCAGCGTTTATATGGCTGATAACAGATAACATCAGTGTACCAGGGTAGCACAGGTTGTTGGAGCTGAAGTGGAAAGAATGTACTGACTTTGAAGCTGAGGTGCGCGGTGCCCTGGCGCGGCTGGCGGCACAGCACCGCGAGCAGCACGAGCAGCGCGGCGCCCAGCGCGCCCAGCGCCGCGTCCGCCGCGCCGCCGCGCCGCGCCGCCAGCAGCGCGCACGTCGCCAGCGCCAGCACGACTGCGCCACCAAACATCAACTACTTCACATCACTGCTTTTAAACCTATACGGTCATTTACTAAAAGCTAAACGTTGCAAAACACCATTCTGAGGCATATTTATAAACAACTAGCTGTTGCCCGCGACTCCGCCCGCGTACAAAAACAAAACATAGCCTATGTTACTCAGTGATAATATAGCATTATACCGGTGAAAGAGTTTTTTAAATCGGTCCAGTAGTTTCGGAGCTTACTCAATGTAAACGAACAAACAAATCTTTCCTCTTTATAATATTGGTATTATGAGTTCTGTCAGTGATTACGCACGCATAGGAACAGTTAACCTTCTCATCTCAATGTTGTTAAGAGACGTCTTATTTAAATTGTACTAATATACGGCTAAACTTACACAGTATGACTATGGAGGCCTTGGCGATGGCGGCGGAGAGGTTGGTGGGGCGCTTGAGGCCGAGCAGGTTGAAGCTCTGCTTGGCCACGGAGTACGGCGTCTCGGGCTGCGGCTTGATGCCCGAGATAGACAGGTCCGGGTCCTGCTCGTACCTGCAAACATTATCATTAACGGATAGGTTAGGTTAGGTTCACAGCACTACTACTAACTACAATACTAAAAACAAATTAAAATCACACTGAAAGACTCAATGTGTACGAGCACGCTCTACATTTATATTACGCTGACGACGCACCGATGCATGCGTCACTATAGTTTACCTAAGACATTTATTATAATTACTTTTTAGTGCAATAAACGTACTCAACTTGGACGGACACATCTTTTACTTAACATTCCGTCCTACTAACAAACAATCAACATTCAACATAAATACATGTAGGGTGTGGTAAACTATTACACCCTACATTTTTGGTCCTTCGAACCGGATTGGATTCTGTGTGATTTGTGTTTAACTGCAATAGCGAATCGGTTTGGCTGGCCTCCCGGAAGAGGGTCTCACCAGTCGAATTGAGAAGGCGCACATATTGTGGTCAGATTACAATCATACGAGTCTGAACCGTACAACAACAACGTATTCAACAGATTTCAACATTACGAGTGATTCAAAACAATAAAAACAATGGAGACTTTGGCGAGACAAAGGATTATCAAGGAAGCAATTGACAAGATGAGGAATAACTTCAAGAAAGACTCCGCTAGTCGCAAAACAACTGACTACATAACATCGCGGGTGACGACCCTTAAAGCCCTTTGGGATGAGTTTAGTGCTAATCACAACAAACTACTACAAGCCGGAGTCCTACCAGAAGATCTCAGTATGTATGAAACAGTCAAGGTCACGTATGAAACATTTCTTCAACAGTTACAAAGCACCGAAACTGTAGTTGTAGCTGCCGCCGCCGCTACCGCTGACAAGAGCATGCCGTCATTGGCAGATGAGCTCTTCAGCCAGCAAAGTACTAACATGAGAGCATTCACACGCATGGTGAAGAATATAAACATCGACGAAATCTCGGAAAGGTGGGAGATCGAAGACAAGTTAAACATGTTACAGTCAAGATGGAAGGCGATTGATGAGGTCCATTGGAGGCTGGACAACATTTTTATAGGCTCAGACGTGGATTATGAACAGGAGTTTGCTCAACATGAAGCTAGTTACGAAGCCACAAAGAGGCAACTTCATAAAAAACTAAACTCTTCAGCACATCAATACCAAACAACTCCGAAGGTCGAAATTCCAACATTCTTCGGAAATTACACACAATGGACAACATTCATGGATTTGTACTGCGAGGCAATCCATAACAACAACATGATAACGAAAGCTCAGAAAATGCAACACCTCAAGGGAAAGCTTAGAGGGGAAGCAGAGCGCCTAGTTCAACATTTAACAGTTTCGGCAGAAAACTACGACACGTGTTGGGAAATGCTCAACCATCGATATAACAATAAGCAGTTGCTTTTTACAAGACTTATGCAAACATTTTTAAACCAACCCGCCGTACAACAACAAACTGCGTTCGAACTAAAAAGATTGCATGACACGAGTCTGGAAGCCGTGAACGCCATTCGCAACCTGGGACTTGACATTTCGAGTTGGGGTCCGTTGTTAGTACACATTCTTACCAACAAACTGGATTCGGATACCTACAAATCATACATGGAAACAAGGAAAGCACCTCGCGAGCTGCCCCAGTTTGATGAATTCATACTTTTTATAGAAGGCAAGTTCATTGCATTGGAACCTATGACGAAGAAAAAACCAACAACCCCCCAGCCAACAGCTAAGAACAACCCTGGATATTCCAGAAACTTACCATCAACATCGCAAAATGAGGCCAGCGGAAAGTTCAAACGTTTTATTGCGAAATCATTTCCTACAACCACAGAACGCAATTGCCCAATATGCAAAACAAATCATATTCTACTTTACTGCAAAACATTCCAGAATATGACACCGAACGTAAAGAGGTCAACACTATCGCAACTAAACATTTGCGAGAATTGCATGTTTTCACACAATGGAAAACAATGTAATTCAATTAAACGGTGCAAGGTTTGCAATAAGTCGCACCACACGTCGCTGCATGATCTAGTGCGCGAACAACAGAATTCAACACCTATGACGTCTGCAGTTGCAACACCGAATGAACCTTCAACTTCGGACAATCAACGAATGTCAACTCACCACGTGGCGGGCAGCTTCAATGAAGTTCTTCTGGCTACGGTGCAGATGAAGGTGAAAGCAGCAGACGGCTCATTCATCATTTTAAGATGTCTTTTGGATCAAGGATCCCAGACAAACCTAATAACAGAATCAGCGGCACAGCGGCTAGGACTAAAGAGACATAGACAAGATGCCACGGTTTCCGGCATCGGTCTGTCAGCCAAACAAAGTCATGGGACTGTACAACTTTACTGCGAGTCTCTGTATGGAGACCATGCATTTACAATTGAGGCTCTCGTCATGGCCTCAATGATCAACAACTTGCCAAATTACTCTTTCGACAAACAACAATGGTCACACATAAATAACATAAATCTGGCGGATCCAGATTATAACATCTCTAGACCCGTTGACATATTACTGGATGCTGGAGTCTACGCAGATATTATTATGGATGGCATTTTAAGAAGCTCTGTCCACACCCCTATTGCGCAACAAACAAAACTGGGCTGGGTACTACTTGGCAATGTGAAAACTTTCAACTGCCACGCCGTCCTGAATAACATTGACGAGATCGCTCAATTTTGGGAAATTGAGGAGATAACAGAACCATCACACAACATTTCGCCAGCTGACGAATACTGCGAAAAACTATACGAAACCACCACACGAAGGCTGGAGAATGGGCGCTACGAGGTGAAAATTCCAATGCGAGACAACTTTGAACAATACATCGGCACTTCTAAGCCACAGGCAGTCGCGCAATTATTACAATTGGAGAAACGTCTAGCTAAACACGAAAACTTATCGAGCAGCTATAAAGATTTCATGAACGAGTATGTGGAGCTCGGGCACATGAAGCAATGTATGGAACCCCGACAACCTAGTTGCTTCCTGCCGCACCATGGAGTTATTAAGCTGGATTCAACCACAACAAAACTACGTACTGTATTCAACGCTTCGTGTCCAACTAAATCAGGGTACAGCTTAAACCAACTCATGGAAGCTGGCCCAAACCTACAACAAGATCTGCAGGCCATGATCTTACGCTGGAGATCTTATCGCTACGTATATACAGCCGATATCGAGAAGTTTTATCGACAAATACGAATACAGGAAGAGGATCAACATTTACAGAAGATTGTCTGGAGAAACAACCCAGCAAAACCAATTAAGGAATTTCAGTTATGTACTGTAACATACGGGACTAAATCCGCACCTTACTTGGCTATGCGAACTATCAAACAGCTGATTAAAGATGACGGAGATCAATATCCGCTTGCTGCAAACATCTTAAACAACCAATTATACGTAGACGACCTTTTGGGTGGAAACAATGACCTCGATGAAGCCAAAACATCTCAGAAACAACTGATAAAACTACTACAAGCAGGCGGTTTCAACCTGAGAAAGTGGGCTAACAACCATCCTAGCCTCCTTGACGAGTTAACGCAAGATCAAATAAGACAAAACATGCTAGACTTTAAAAACGTACATAACAACAAAACACTCGGAGTACTGTGGAATCCATGCACAGATCAATTTACATTCAACATTACGAACTTAAGCAGTGACGAGAATGACGTCATAACAAAGCGGTCGTTGCTATCAGACCTATCGAAAATATACGACCCGTTGGGCTGGTTATCTCCAGTTACAATGAAGGGGAAACTCATGTTTCAACAACTGTGGAAACAATCGCTCGCCTGGGACGAACCACTCCCACAACAAATACAAGCTGATTGGAGAGCTTTCAGGAACGAGTTACAAGCACTTAACATTATAACAATTCCCCGATGGATCGGAAACGTTCCAAACCAGATTTCTTTACACGGATTTGGTGATGCGTCAGAGAAAGGGTATGCCTGCATCATATTTTGCAAGAGTACTAACGAAGATGGCCGGCCAACAATTCAACAAATAGCAGGAAAAACTAAGCTGGCTCCGGTAAACAAACACATAACCCTCCCAAGATTAGAGCTCAGTTCTGCGCTGTTATTATCAAGACTAATGAAGAAGACCATAGACTCACTTAACAATCAGACAGTACAAATATACGGGTGGACTGATTCAACTGTGGTTTTGGGCTGGCTACAAGGAGACATAACGCGATGGAAAACATTCGTTGCAAATCGAGTGAACCAGATTACTCAAGTTATGCCTGCAAGTTGTTGGAGGCATGTGCGTTCTGAAGATAACCCAGCTGATTGCGCCAGCCGAGGCATATTCCCCGCTCAACTTATATCGCATCATTTGTGGTGGCAGGGTCCTCAATGGCTCAAGGAAGATCGATTAACAGACAAAACAGAAAAACGATTTGAAGACCCCATCGAAGAGAGAAAACGAAACAAACAAACATGCACACTACAATTGACGTCACCGGTTATAGAGACCCTTCTGAACAATAACAGCTCTATGACACGTGTTGTACGAACGCTTGCATGGGTGTCACGTTTTATCAAAAATGCAAGCAGTAAAAATAAAACGAAGTTACCGCACCTAACAACAATTGAACTGAAGAATGCGCACACTGCAATTATGCAATCAGTGCAAAACACACAAACACTTTGCAAAGGAAATTGCACAACTACGAGAACGTACAAGTATAACACCTAAAAGCCGACTTTTACAATTAAATCCTAAGTTGGACGGAAACAACGTGTTACGAGTCGGGGGAAGATTGAACCATGCGAAGATAACCACACTACAAAAAAATCCCATCATACTGCCACCTAACGACAAGTTAACGGAGCTGCTAATTAATCAAGCTCATATAACAACGCTTCACGGTGGTCCAAGACTGACACTTTCGCATCTCAGAGATAAATACTGGATACTGAGAGGAGTTAAAACAGTAAAAGGGCGGTTGGTTAAGTGTGTTAAGTGTCATCGCTTTAAACCAACAACAAACAACCAAGTGATGGCCGATCTTCCCGCACCCAGAGTGACGCCGTCGAGACCCTTCACCCACACAGGCGTAGACTTCACCGGCCAAGTGGAAGTCAAGGCAAACAAAGGGCGGGGGATCAAGACGACCAAGGGATACATATCGGTGTTTGTCTGCCTAGCGACCAAGGCAGTTCACTTGGAACTTGTATCGGACCTTAGTTCTGAAACATTTCTTGCCGCATTCAGAAGATTCTGCGCTCGCCGAGGAACTCCAGAACATCTCTACAGTGATAACGGAACAAATTTTAAAGGGGCAGCCAGAGAATTAATGCAAGAAAGAAACGAGGCTCTCCAACATTACGTGAACACTGCCCTCATGGACACCCTAACAAACCAAGGCATTGAGTGGCATTTCAATGCACCAGCGTGGCCGACTGCTGGTCGTTTATGGGAAGGAGCAGTGAAAAGCACGAAGGCCACACCAACAACAACTCAATCAAACCCAGCACAACATAAGAAGAAACCAGTCAGCAATTTTATTTGTTTGGTGCTACTCCTGCTCACAGCCTGCATACCAGCATCTGCACAACAGAAGATAACCGAGCTTACTCCAGACAAATTGGTTTATTTTGATAAAGTATCCGATATGCAGATAATACAAGACCAGTGGAAGATGGTGGTCTATTACAATATGACCACTTACTGGCAAGGTTTATCAAGCATCGAAAACTATGTGAATCATCTTACAAGCCTCTGCAGCCAAGAAACGGAATTCATTACCATCGCCTCTCAACTACAACATGAACTAAGGGAGCTGCACCATTACAACAACATAATATCTACAGAGCACGGAACGCGCGCAAGTAGATTGAAACGAGGTCTTATTGATGGTGTAGGATACGTGGCAAACTCACTATTTGGTGTCCTCGACGAGAGATTCGCGCAGCAATATGAAAAAGACATCCAATTAGTACGTGCTAACGAAAATCATCTATTGAAACTTATCAAAAACCATACCTCCATAATGGAGGGCGAGTACAACCTTCTACAAAGAAACAAACAAGTGATGAAGCAACAGTTCTCTGCCATCAACAAACATCTTACGGAACAAGACAAGCACATCAAGCTCGACCATCATAACGCTATGTACATAACAGCGACTGCACTCGCCGCCAACATGGTCGTAGCAAATTTACGAAGCGTACAACAAATGCTACTAGATTTGATAACAGATGTAAAGGACGGACGCGTTGATATGCACCTGCTAAAGCCAGATCAATTTGAAGAACAACTCAATATCATCGCGGGCCAGCTTCCGGGCGAACTGTCTCTCCCGTGCATTAATAAAAGGCATTGCACACAAGAAATGTACAAGCTATCACGCGTACATGTGCAACTAACAAACAAATTCCTTTTATTCGAGTTCAAATTACCTTTAGTAAACACGGAACATTACGAACTCAATCGAATATTACCGATCCCGCAAAAAACTTCAAACACAATTCAGCAGATCGTGGAAACATCGGAATATCTGGCAGTAAACCTCAAGAAAGATGCCTTGATACGTTTATCATATCAAGACATAGCAACATGCCTACAGATAAACGAAAAACAGCTGTTATGTAGTGTGAATCTACCTATTTACAACATGAAAGCCGACGCGAACATATGTGAAGCACAATTAATTAACAATAAGAACTTATCCAGTTGCAAAACAATAACATCGGAGTGCGCCGACAAATGGATCCGATTACACAGACCATTCGCCTGGCTGTTCGCGTGCTGTGAAGAGTGCGCGGTTCGCACTTTCTGCCCAACTGGCGTGACGTCACTATCGATACGTCGGGCCGGAATCATCACTTTGGATTCAGGTTGCATGCTCAAAGGAGATAAAATAACAATTCATTCTCACAACAATTTTCACAGCGAGATGATCATCAATGAAGATAACTTATACGTGCAAGAATCAGCAATAAATCACATCATCCAAGCAAAAAACTACAGTTTTGCTCCTGAAGACCATATGGAAGCGCTGAAGACGCTGAAAACCAACATAGAAACAGTAAAAGCCCAACAAGAAGCCATAAAAGAGATATCATCATCTCATGATACTCATCACTACACCTTTATGTCTTTTATTGGCATTTGCATACTTGTTGCCACAACCTGGACCGGTCTGTACATAAGACGAAGATTTTGGAACACCGCAGCCCAAGTTATCGCCCAGGATCACGGTTCAACGAAGGAAGTCGACAACTCGTCGTTTCGGCAGCCTCGTGACTTCGACAGTGTTAGCGAGGTGGTTGTACATGCCCCAAAACATGTTAACAAGGCAACATCGCCTTAATTTATTTGTTGTTTTCCTTTCTTTTCTTTAAATTTGGCAGCATGTACGAGCACGCTCTACATTTATATTACGCTGACGACGCACCGATGCATGCGTCACTATAGTTTACCTAAGACATTTATTATAATTACTTTTTAGTGCAATAAACGTACTCAACTTGGACGGACACATCTTTTACTTAACATTCCGTCCTACTAACAAACAATCAACATTCAACATAAATACATGTAGGGTGTGGTAAACTATTACACCCTACACAATGCCTATATTTAAGGGAAATTAAACACCGTGTCTTACAGTCCATGAGAACGTCGACCTTATGGAGCCCGGTATATTTGCTTTCTTCGGTGTCACTTCTGCTGTCTTATCTAAATCTACCCCGTGGTCTTTTAGTTTTATTTTTCCCCGGTCGTTCCCAAAAGTTTGAAGACTACGAGTATGTTATGCTCTTTCTTACCTTAACAACCTGCAGTCAACAATTATATGAGGTAGAGACAAGGTTGCTTGGCTTACCTGAGAATTAGGACGCTGGTAGCAACTATAGTGTAAGCAAGCAGCGTTCCGATGGACATCATGTCAATTAACTGGTTCAGGTTGAACACGGCTGCCATGATGGCTGTAAGAAAATAAAATATTTTTAATTTATTTTTAAATTGTTTTTAAATAGTTCAAATTCAAAAATATTCGATGAAAGTACTAGATACAGTTCTTGCACTGCCGACTTAACACACGAAAAATGTAGGCGATATTTAGGCCAATTTGATTGTAAAATGTTACCCCGAATTCAGTTTGTTTATTCTCAACAAAATTACTAAACTACTGCTCCACCACCTCAGCTCCTCTATAATTAACAATCTCTTCAGTAATTCACTCACGAGTAACGCGTAAAAACCAAAATTTTCAACTAGCATACCTGACAGCAATCCACTGAGAAAAGTTGCGAGAAGCGGCGTCTTTGTCCAGCCGTTGATAGCTGCCAAAGGCCTGAACAGCACGCCGTCGCTCCCCATGGCGTACAGCACTCGCGGCAGCGGGAACATGGCTCCCAACAAGCTGGTGCACAGCGCGAAGATGGCTCCTATCGTCACGATCCACTTGATCACGGGCAGGCCAGCCTCCGTGAACACGTGGGGGAAGGGCGCGTCAGCGTCCTGCAAATTATGACAATTAATCAAGTTCTGGCAAAGTGGAGAAGTCAGCAGCTAAAGTAGGCTTAAAATGTCATAATTACTATATCAAATTCCATAAGAAAATATTTTTAGTAATGATGTCAACCCCAAGGTATAAATATTGTACCTATTTAGTAATTGGTCACGATTCATCCATTGACCCTATTATTTGCTATATTTACAACAACATTTTTTTTCAAAAACAATATGTTACTTGAAAACGGTTACAGATATTAACATATTTTCTTGGAGAAAAATAAAGTACCTGCTAAAGATACATAATCTTAAATTTTCGGGCTGGGCCGTCGTCCCTTTCCACGGCGTATGTTGATAATTTTGCATAGCCGTTTTGCCAAATTAGTGCTGGTAAGGTATTTCTAGGTACTTACTACCAAATTTTGCATCGATCGGTTGAGGTATTAAACCGTAAAGACGAAACAAACAACATTTCTCTCGCGTTTTTAAGATTATACTTTAAATTTAGATTGTAATTTTCTATACATAGAGTCTTCTTACAACATATTATCTTTATTCTCGCAAGGTATTAGTTGCCATGGTTCTATTATAATAGAGGTTTCGCAAGGAAGATACATTTCCAAGAGCCTTGAGAAACAGTTTGCTAAAGTCTCACAATTAGATTATTAGTCACGGCAATAAAAAGATATTTGTCGCTAAAACGCAAGGTCAGTTAGTATTTTCACAAACAAAGACGAGTTGACTGATGATAGATTTGCAAAGTTAAATCAACTAAGTAGGTGTGAAGATGTTATTTAAGGCTTACGAACTAAAATATCGTGATAAGTCGGACGTAAAATACCTGAATTGGCAAATCCAGAAATAAAGCCTCGTTGCATTTGTGTGGAAATAAAAGGTAACTAACCTGCAAATAGTACGGCCACATCATAGTGAGCACCGTCGCGATGCTGAAGTACGACACGAATATAACCACCAGCGACAGTACAATGGACAGCGGGATATCCCTCTTGGGGTTCTTGGCTTCTTCCCCGGTGGTGGCAACGCAGTCGAAGCCAACGAAACCGAAGAAACACTTGGCAGCCCCCGCCATCACGCCGGCAACCCCCCAGGGCATGAACCCGCCCTCTCCCGCTTGGCTGCGGTACTCCTCGGGAATATCTTCAACCTTGATACGCCAGTTCGCTGGGTCACCTAAACAAATGAAGTGAAGTTAATTTTTGACATATAAAATGTGAAAAACGTGACCTATTTTTTTTTTACTAACGTTGAATTACTATTTATTAGCAAGTAAAAACAGAGTCATCTTTAACATTTTTTTTTGTAAAATGGCCCTTTATTTTTGCTTGCCAGTGAATGTAAAAAATTAAGTAATAACATAACACTAATCACAAATTTCATTAGAGACCTTTAGGTAAATGAAACCAATCTTTAAGTACCCTGTAAAAACCCTGGACTGAGATTCTACACGGTAAAAACAATTGCCTTTGACGTGTTTCCGTATTGTCAACGTTGTGATAACTCTTATGTACCTACATGACAATAATGGCGGCTCAGTTAAAAACAATATTAAAACGCGTCAAACGCAATCTCGTTTTATCCCAGTAGGTTCTTTCACTGTTTGCCCACAACTTGGTTTAAAAACGGCCGTTTGGCAAACATGAGTGAGGAACTTACTCTTGACGGCCCCAGCGATGATCACAATGATGACGGTCATCAGATTCAGCGCCGTGAACACGTTATTCAGCTTCGTGGACTCCCTCACACCGAACGCCAGCAGCACTGGAATTTTAGAGACGGTTACCCGCAACGGGTACTCCTCGGGTCGGGTACTCCTTCGATTATTAGTTACCCGCAAAAATATGATTGGTGGATTGGATGAATTTCTGCCGTTTGTATACATATAGAACCAAAAAAGGGGCAAGTTATGGATAGGTATCTAACCAATACATGTTGCATGCATTTCTAATGATTTGCTAGGTACTTAACTTTGCCCTTCAGAAAATAATGAAATTTGAAAAATACATACTCGTTATCAGCAAAACCAGCACAAATGCAAAGAAGTCCGGATAATCGGCCATGAAGGAGATATTGATGGGCGCCCACGTCGTCATAGTCTTGGCCATGGTGTTGTTGCACAGGCTGTCGATGTAGTTGGACATGCCCTTGGCCACGCTGGCGGTCCCGATCACGTACTCCAGGATAAGATTCCAGCCGATAGTGAAGGCGATGAACTCGCCGACGCTCACGTAGCTGTACACGTAGGCTGATCCAGCTTTGGGGACGCGCGAGGCGAATTCAGCGTAGCAGAGGCCTGGAAGGAAGGCGGATTTGTTTAAATGATTGTAAAAGTGAATATTTTAAAGGAGGTTCGACTCTGGAGTAATTAAAGTCTATAATAACTAAATCCTTCACTTTCATTGATATGTTCAAAGATGCAATTGCTTTTAAAAAATCCCTTCGGTGTTTAAAACCTCTTTAATCCCATTCAGTCTGGAATGCTTTCTTGGTTTTCGTAAATAAGTAGTCTGCTAACTTACTCACTTATTGAATCTTTCAACGGAAACTTTGGCGTACACGTAAATTTAAGTAGGACAAGTTTTTAAGTATCCTTTGGTGAGTCCGCGTTAATAACGCAATTAAATAAATGGCTCAAGTGAAGAACTTCATTTCACTCAGTACAGTTGACAAAGCCCACGTGAGAAGCATTTTCTTTAACAAATTTAAACTACATACATTGAAATCCGCAATAATTTGCGCATCTCACTCAGACGCCAAAACAAAAACTTTATTGTTTTAATCTCCTTAAACCAAAGGCAGTTTCAACGTGAGATATGTACTTAGGTAAAGAAAGAGTTACGATAATAAAGACTTTACATTTTATAACAAGCGATATTTTTTATCACCGGTAACAGAAATTGGTACAAAAAATATAAGATTAATTTCGGTGGCAAGAACTTTAAAACTTTTTACTGGCTCGTCGTGACAAGTATTGCCACCCAAAGATATACCTAAGACTATTTCCAAAGTCATCATATACATCTCATCAATATACCAAAGAGACCATGCCAGTCCCAATATAAGAAATTGTTGATCTCTAGTAATTTTACCTGTATAAAACTTACCAGCAAAAGCCGAAGCAATAGCGGCAACCAAGAAGCTCAGGGTCACCGCTGGCCCAGCGACAGTTTTGGCCACAGCCCCGGCTAGCACGTAGACCCCGAGACCCAGGGTGCTGCCGACGCCCAGCGCTGCCAGGTCGAGGAGGCCGAGGCAGCGGGCCAGCGGCGTGGAACCGATCTCGTTGCTGTCCTCCAGCCGCTTGCAGCGCCGGAGCACGTGAAGGATCCTGGTGCAGCTCATCTAGAGATTAAAAAGAGAGTTACATAATGGGATTGATAATTATTAGGCAACAAGTGCGTCGTTAGTATTTTAATGTTATTGTGCAAGTGGCTGGCGCATATTGAGTTACTTGCGCATGTTTTTTTGTTCAGCGACTCGCTTGAGCTCAAGCATACCGCTCGCGCAAGCAGCCCGCGCCTTTACTTGCTCCAGCTACAGGCACCTTATACTTACAAGCATCATTAAAGACACTGACATGGGAGTCAGGATAGGGTAGCAAACGATATTGTTTATCTAATTAAGTTTTTTTCAGGGTCGTGAACCAAAACCCATCCTTTATAAGTAGTAAACTAGTAATAATAACGTTCAAATATCGGCTGACCTTTATCTTTCTATTAATGTTTGTACAACTAACAACTTAGTGATTATTTATTTGTTACACAAATCCTTGTCGGCATGTAAAGTAGACAGATCCGCTTGTATTGCGATTACAAGTTTTATCTAAGTATACACTTGTCGACTGCCAATTCTCCTTTAAATACCTTTCAGCTCAAGACACGTGTAGGCACTTCTTCATGCGTCGACTTAGGTAGAACATAAATATAGATAATAATGATTTACTTAAGCCTGAAGAGTTCCCTCCTTTTACAATGATAAATAGCAATTCAGAAGACAATACCCAGACCGCACTTGAACAGACCTATCATATTGAGCCAAGAAGTTACTTGTTTTTCATAGATTCATACACTTTACACTAGGGTTGACGTCGTTACTACAATGACAGGTTGATGGTTATTTGTAGATACTTCTGGTTTATCTACATAAAAAACATAGTATGTATAGCTCCGTCAAAAAACACCCGAAATTGGCAAATAAATGCGATAAATCGTATAGTCTGGGTTCGTTTTTTGTGGTAGAAGGGATGACAACTAAAAGTCCCCAGAGCCGCGTGCTTTCAACGAGGTAAGGGTTAAAAGTGCCATTTTGGTTTTTCGTAAATATCTCGAGTATTGATCTTCCCAGAAAAAAAGCTGACCGTAAACAATAAAGCTGATTGAATTTCCTACAATATGGTCTTGTTTTTTAAAACAAAACAGTAGGAATTGTTAGAGGTAAAAAGTTACCCCCTCCACCCAACACTAACACAGAAAACATTTTTTTTTTAAATACTACATGACATCTTGCGTTAACGTGTGAACGTTTACGACTATGTACAATCTTTAGTCTAAATGTTAGTCCACCAATTCCTACAGTACAGAGATGTTTTCCATACTTGACAAGTAAACGAGCATACAAGCCTCTTGCCCCCAATTTACATAGCATACCGTGACAGGTGACAGGTGACAATGCTGTATACATTACCAAGTCCACAAGTTCTACACTCACACTGCAGACTGACGGCAGACTGGGCTTCATCTAAGCTGAGCAGTGTAAGTAAATATTGATGATATCACAATAGGTATCACTATCACGTTGAAAAACATAAATTTCCTAACCACACGTTTTAAACGACGTTTAGCGGCACGTGCCCTGAGCATGACGGTCGACGCCGCGTCCGTGTAGCATGATCCATTCATTAGCCCCTAACAAGTTTGCGACGGATTTTTGCAATGGTTTAGGCTCGTTCGTAATCGGTTATGCACACGAACAAGTTAAAAATAAAAATCTTGATCATTGTACACAGCATCTAATGAATATTTATTTTCAAAACAATCGGTAGCTTAGTCTCTGCGACATTTATCAAGACTAGACGCAGTACACAGGAAAGAGGACAGCATAGCCGCTCTTAAAATTGATAATTTTCTAGAACTTTTTTTTATGATATGCTGAAGCTGACATATTTCACTATCCTGACAATGACAGGTGAGAGTTGACATTTCAGTGTACATGGCGCAGTTTAATGGAACCCGTTAATGTATCCGCGTGTTAACCTTGCAATGTATAACCGAATTGTCTCCTGTCACGTGTCACTGTCAAGGTGATGAAATAGAGGGCTGATATGTAAGTGGTCACTGAAAGCTCAGACATTTGCAATCTTACGTTGACAATCATAAGATTCATAAGACGCATTTGAATGCGTTGCCAACCGTGAGGACTTAAATGGAATACCTCTATAGTCATTTCGAAGGTCACTTCACGGCTGTTTGCCGGCCAGTTTAAAAAGTAAGATAGTGGTAGCGAGCAGGAAGGACTCTGCGCAAGGTTCTTCCACCAATAAGTACCTACTTACGTATATTCGTTTGTATGCATACAAAAAACATAACGTATAAATGATTTAATGAGAATATTGAGTACAAAATATAATATAAATAGATAAATTAGATAAGGGACAATCTCACACAAATTGACCAAGTCCCAAATTAAGCTCTAGGCTTGTACCATGAGTACTAGACAACGATAAACATACTTAAATATATATACAAAATATCAAAGACTCAGTAACAAATATTCGCGCTCATCACATGAATATCTGCTCTTACCGGGATTTAAACCCAGGACCGCTGGCTTCGGAGGCAGGGTCACTCCCAACTAGGCCAACGTGGTGTCAAGTATAAGTTAGGTTCATGCTGTTCTATGGTTTTACCCGGAATTCATTGGAAAACCACGGGATAGATTAACAATTTTATTTATTTTGAATTCCTAGAAAAATTACATGAGTTCAATATCATAATCGTAAAATTACAATACTATCGGTTGCTGCTAACTAGAAGGACAGACACACAATCCATCTCTTATTTTTATTGAATATGTATCTTAGACTAATGCAACGCGAGATTGGCCGTTTGTAAACCTCGTTAATTGCCAGAGCATTCAATATTACACAGCCCTCAGTCTTCCTACAAGGTTGACTGATGATCTAGCTAAATATCACGAGAAACCGCTGGATGGATCTTTTATGTCTTGCCGTTAAATGAACTCAAACTTCTTTACAAGAACAAACACACAGCGAAATAAACTATAATAATAATTTATCTGAAATGACTTGACTTGAGTGACTTGGCGATAAAATGTAGGCAGCAAATGCAGAACAATATGTGTAAACCTATTATTAGGTAGCTATTATGTTGTGTAACATTAACATTTTTAAATTAAATAGAAACTTCCTTCATGTTTAGTCGGTACTTACTGTTAAGCGCAAAATATTTTAGATCCCGACACGTAAAAAAAAGTAACTTACATTAATAAAAAAGAATTCTTCTCTATGTACAATTTAAACAATTCAATTGAAACATTAAAAATAAACTTAAAATGAAATAAATAATTGGATAGTTAACAAAAAGTACAAAATCACGGCGTGACAAAGTACTAAACAGTGACAAAGGCAAATGCAAAATGTCGCGTCATAGTACGATGTGTACATTTTACCACAATCTTTATTACCACTCATCCCAGTGCAAACACTAGCGCGTCTGAGGAATCATTCTAGTCATTAATATTTGGGTTTTCTGTCTGTTGATGCCCTTAAGTTAGTAATACCACCACTAGCGGTTGTGTGTAAGTGATGCTGATATGCCAGGTGTTTCACCAGTAATTAGGGCGGTTTCTAGGCAGCCTATCAGTAGCGACCACGACGTCGACTTTAGCAAATCAGGACCAAGCTGTTTCGTCAACTTTCGTCACCTCAGCATTAGTTATATAAATTTTAATTACCGACTTACCGAATTCAAAAAGGCAGCATTAAATTTGTATTCAAAAAGTATCATTTGGTGGAGTGGAACTGATGATGATGCCCACAGATGGCCACCGGAACTCCTCAATGGTACACTATATTTAAATGGTTTAAATATATATAACTTTCCCGCGGCGTTGCTTGCGGCGAGCATGAAATATCCTGTGGTTCATATTCATTGCAAAGTGGGACTACACCTACTCTGACTGACCTATTATCATTTGAAAAGAAGTAATATTTTGGGGTTTTTGAAGGCGGTATCTTGTTTTTAAAACATTTTATATTTTTATGTATAGTAGGCAAGGTAACTGTAATTATGAAAACATTCTTATTATTATTATTATATTACCTATTGTTTGTTATGAGGTAAGTAACAAGTCTAATCAAAAGCGAGCTTTGTGTTTTCACATTCCCTTGAAGTTATTTATTACGATTGTTGTATTTCTTGATTAGAGTCATTTAATTTAGTACTTAATTCACAGAACGGGATTTTTGACAAGTTACGAGTAACGTAGAATTATCATTCTCTAAAGTATAAGTAGGTGGGCGTTTTCCAAAAAAAGTGTACATCGATAAAGACAAAAGTTAAGAAAATTTAACTTTTCCATTTCGTCACGAAAATTAGCCATACATTTAGATACGTTCATTTTCGTGACGAAATGGAAAAAGTTACATTTTCTTACCTACCTACGTGCCTACAATCGGCCAAATGGAACCCATAGAACCGTTTCACTGTGACATAATTCAAATCGCAGAAGTGCCCAACAAAAATGTCAATGTGACACAGTCGTATGGTGGGTCACGCGCGTTTTGAAAATTTACCCCAATCTGTTTATTTAATAGACCAAAAAATAAATCTGAATACCTAGATCTTTAAGGAGTACCTAATGGAAATGACATATTGTCAGCAATCAAGAATAGGTAATCCAAATTGGTTGATAATGCTTGCCGAAGTTAAGCTAATATTACCTACCTTTGCGATGTCGTCCAACTCAAAAGTAGCTACACATTTTAGTACCTTGTCGCAGCTACTATACACTAAATTCAAACCACTCTCACTAAAGTGAGGTATTAAAATACGTTACTGCGACAAGGTACCTACTAAAATGTACGCCAAACAAACAGGCCATAATAATATGATGGTCCTGAAACTCAAGGACATTTAGAAGTTCAAGATCTCGTTTAAGTACATAATGATTAAGGAGTACAAGGGTAGGTACTATTCTCTTCTGTGCTGTGCTGCGGTATTTTTTCAATTAAAGCTTGTAAGCAGCGGACCTTGACCGAATCTAGGTCGATCAACTATACTAATACTAACAAATGTCATATAAAGAGCAATTTTGAATAAATTGACAAGATCGCCACGGACAAGATAATTTATCCTCATGAGGACAAGAGGCTTGACAGACTAGTTACAAGTGATCTCTTTTCTATTCGGTAAAACCATATTGCATTTGACATGTATTTATATAAACGACGTTACTTAAAATTCAAAGTATTTATTCAGTAAATTGACCACATAGGGCTTCTTTTACACGTCGATTATATGGAGTAAATCTACTAGCGCTTCGGACAAGATTATTGTGGAGAAGTAGCGCCGCAAGAAACACCTGGTGAAGGTCTTGTTTTCAATCATAAAATACAATAATTATGACAGATCTTATTTACTTGATAGTAATGGCGGTCGAATTAAAAACAATTCGATAACATGTCAAAAGCAATATGGTTTAGAGCAGAACACAGCCCCAGTGAACATATTTTTCCAACTAGGTATACAAACTTCTACAATAACCTTTAGAATTTTGAAAGTGACAAGGAATAAGAATTTTTGGTCCAAAGGCTGAGTCAGTGTCACACGGATTAAATAAGAATGGGTAAGGAAAAAAAAGGCGATTACGAGGGTTTCACCTTACAGACGATTTTTGACAACCTCTACGCGGCAATAGATTTACCCGTAACATTGTTCAGACAATACGTCGTCCTGCCCAACCAACAACATTACCCGTGGTATCACCGCCGGTATCGGAGAGTCCCAACGGTGGACAAATGCTGCGAGGACGATGTCGTCTGCGACTTCGAGGCTAATGGTCAGTTCAAAAGAGACAGGATGGTGGATTCCGAGATCCTCACCATCCTGAGACAGCGCTTCGAAGATTGCATGTTGTACGAAGCCCCTGATAACGAGGTCATATGCAAGTACCTCTTCGAGAGGTACAAGGACGGCGAGGAGGCTTGGTTCATCAAGTACGGCGATCTAGGCGCTTACGCAAATGCGAGAAGCTGTTTCATGAAGCAGAAACACAGATTGGCATATGAGAGAAAGAACAACGTCAAGTTACCAAGTAAAGAGAAATTTTATTGAAAATGCTGTATTTACATCTTCGGTCTTAGTTCCCTTATTGGTACTCGAAATGTAATACCTAATGACAAAAAAACAAGAAATATTTATTTGCATTGCTTTAAAGATGTTATTTAGGTTAAATACTGAAATAATTATTTATTTTACGCGTTTATTATCTTATTGAAATCTAGTCTTCGATTACATAATTTAAATAAAATACAGTAATGTAACTTTATTCTTGTAACACCTGAATATTTCGTGTACCTACCTACATACGAGTTTAGTGCAAAGTCGCAGGACACACTTGTTTCGCGTCGCAGAAACATTATCAGAAGGCAAACATAAGTCAAGTGCCAATAAAAACTGAACATAAAGAAAGTGGATATGTTTTTCATTGTTTGATTGTTTGCGAAAGATCCGAGAGACAAACACTGCAGTACAAACTTATTGAAAGCCAGTCACACTGTCTCTGTCGTCCATGTGTTCAGTTTAATTTGTAAGTAAACGTAATAGTGTCAGATTTAGCCACTGGCATGATCGTTTGTAATGATATCAGCGAGAATCATATGAACATCGACCTAGCCCTCTATTCTAATACGGTAAAACTATATTGCTTTTGACATGTTATCGTATTGTCAAAGTTACGATAGCTCAAAGATTTTATACTTTGAGTAGAAGGTCCTTGCGATAGCTCTTATTTACTTGACACTACTTGACAGTAATGGCGGCCAAGTTAAAAACAATATAATATCAGAACATGTTTAACCGAGTAGACCAGAGGCCCAAAAAGAAAAACTTCCGTTCGTCCGTTTAACCTATAGTTCATTTTTACAATGCGCCGTCGGCCAACTTCAATAGTTAACTCTGTTCATATCGTAGAATAAGGTTCATATACGAAAATGTTCCCAGTAAGTATTCAACCTCCACCTCATCTTCACTCAAAATGGGTCAGAACTCTTGAGGAAGTCGGATATCATAATGTCCACAAAAATAAAATTTATCATAATTTAAAAACTAGAGACGTCGTTTTTAAAATGAAACTGAACCAAAGAATATAATTACTCATGTAGAGAACTGAACTGCATGCAATTATAGTTTTTTACTTAAAACGTAAGTTACACGACGGGGAAATCGAAAAAAGCGCTTAATTTTTACAACATAGAGGTATGGATGGCGGGTATTAATGCAAGAATAATCCTTCTTTAGGCACGACTTGAACTTATTTCAAGAAAAAATATTCTGCTCGCTTTCTGGGCTAATACGAGTTTAGAATTTCTTTCACTCATGCATGGTATCAAAGCAGAAATTTTCCACTATTCATTATATGTATGTGTACCTACGGAGTGACGTGTATTATGTTCCTTAAAAACTCGGTATAAATAGTATCAATGTCATATACCTAGTACTGGCAGAATTAGACGACGGTACTGGTAAATAATAATGAAGGCGAATATCTATAAAGAGCGATGCGGGAAGCGATCCGTCAATGCCGAGTAAGGTTATCAGTATTCTACCGGCGCAGAGAAAGTAGTCGCATGATTTCATGGTTGTGTAATATTAGTTCACTGAGAAGTGCTAAAAAATATCCTCACTACGATTTCCTGTTACAGCACGTCAAGGATCTAAGCGTGCGTAATAGAAATCGGAACCATCCAGGCCGATGGAGACGTACATTCTCTTGGTAGGTACTCAAGAGCTACAAAATAAGTTATTACTTTAACTCTGAAAACCATTAGAGCATAATTTTATTGATATTATATAAAGCACACACGTAACCACCGTCCTTAGTGAACGCGAATATAATCATTATGGAACGAGGGACAACGCCCCCCAGCGCTTACAATGCCCCCCGGCGTGTACTAATTTGCCGACAAAAATAATTAGTGACCACTTTCCTTAAAAACTACAAGCGAAACTACATGTAGGGGGCCTAAGTGGTCTCAGACTGGGGCTCGGCTCTACCCCACCACTGGATACCAACTGACCGGGGCGCTCAACTCGGCACCTCCCCTGAGACAGTGGTCATCCGGTTGAATCTGCCCCAATTCAAATGCGACCCACGCAACACGAGACCTGGAATAAACCCGAGGGTCTTCTTCGGGATGCCAAGAAGACTATGGATCTGTGTAAAAGAACCATAACTCCATACACCACGCCAGGACAAAGTGCAAGATGTGACCCGAACACACTCACTTCCAGGAAGTCCTAGTCTACTCGCTACCAGCTGAACAAGCTCAACGTGGCTGCCGTACTTCGACCGCTTAGCACGATGCGCATCATCCAACTCTCCGCGACCCGAGACAACCTGTGCATCCACAATCACTCCAACACCGTCCCTCACTGCGACAATGTCTGGCTTCCTCAAGCCCACTGTGGTCACTAGCCGAGGCTCCTTCTCCACTATCCAACCCTGATCCTCCATTGCTTTCGCAACAAAACCGACCACACAATCGTGGCGTTTAATCCGGCCGCCGTGTGTTCTGTGACACTGTTGGATGGTGTGAGCAGTCGTTTCACGGACCATGCACCCTGCACGGCACTTCAACTCATGCTCACGACCCACCCTGCGGCCGCGTGAGTTCCGCACCCTCGACGGCAAAGCATTAATATGACAGTGCACGAACTGCACGAAGTCCCGACCAGAATACTGCATACACCCCTCCCTCATCCACTTAGTAGACGCAGGGGTACGCGATGACTCACGTAGCTCGAAGCCATCACACGATGTATGCAACTTATTACGCCAATATTGCGCCACAGACCTCCTGTGGGAACTTGGGTTCTCTGCAGAGAACCGTTGGACTTGACGAGTCGCCCAACGCAGCTTATTGCGAACTCGAGTGGTGCCATCATCCGAGATTATCCCGAGCACAAACCCGTGCCCGAACCTCGGTAACAGGTGCCCCCTTACAAGCTCCAGCCGTTGTTGCGGCTTAAGGGGAGCCTTAGTGATATTAACCAAGGCCTGCTGCACAGAATGCTCTAACATCACGCACCCAGACGCCTGGAAGTCAACTCCTAGGTAACGCCAACGCTCCATACAAGAAACTTGCTTAATAAGCCTACCTCCGATCCGAAAAGACTTCTCGGTCAGGTAGTGGAATTTCTTGCGGTGGCCATCAGGCACCATTGAGAGAACAGAACACTTTGAATGGCCTAGGGAGAGACCCATCATCTTAGCCGACCTGTCAACACAATCAATAGACTCTTGCAATCCCACTTTTGAACCTCCGAAGAGGACGAGGTCATCAGCATAAGCAAGAGCGGAAACACGTTCCCCCTCCAACCTATAACCTACTTCTCCGGGTAAAGATGCAAGGATAACGTCCATAACCATATTAAACAAAATCGGGGACAACGGATCTCCCTGACGGACCCCACGACCCACTTTCACAGGAAGACTGGTCTTACTATCCACAGCCAGAACAGTACTGGCCGAGTCATAGAGCCCAGCTATATAAGCGCAAAAGGGTGCTGGCAGGCCCCTCGCTTCCAGCAATGACAACAATGCCGCATGCGACACCGTATCAAATGCCTTGGCGAAGTCTAGCACCGCAACATGACACTCCTTCAGCATCTTCCTGCTATCCCCCAACACCGCGTCCAATACCGCAGTATTCTCCAACGTGCCATCGGCACAGATGAACCCGCGCTGACGCATATCGGGGGGGCAGCAAGCCAACAACCTTCTAGCCAGAAGAGCATGCATATGCCGGAGGGGCACGGACGCGATCGAAATCGGTCTATACTCACCCGGACCTGCAGGGCTCTCCGTCTTCGGCACAAAGATTGTTCGGCACTGCCGTAGTTCGTACGGGATACCACCATTAGCCATCCACGCATTGAAAATTTCAACCTTATCAGAGACAGGAACCTGTCGCCAATCCTGACCAGTTACACCATCCGGTCCTGGCGCAGATCGTAAATCATTGCTTAACGACTTTACCTCCTCCGAAGTAAAAGGCGCCCACAGCCGAGAAAAATCACGTGCACCTCCGTACCACCCTGCGCGACGCAAGTTGCGCAGAGCCTCCGGTGTAGGACCCGGAGCATCAGACACCTTCTCGAGGATAGGACGCCAATAAGCCTCCATCTCCCCAAGTCGATGCCTTCCACTCCTACACGCGCCATCAATTATCTCCGCAGCAGCATGACTACGGCTCTTCTTATAGAGCTCCTGAACTCGGGCATACTCAATTCGCCGCTGGCTCCGTTTCGACTTCCCAACGCTATTCATTCCACAGAGTGGGTTATTCATCTGACGCCGCTCAGCCGCTCTCGCGAAAAGTTGATCACGCCTGGCGACCCTCGCCGCTCCTCTCTGAACGAGATCGGCAACCAGGCCCGCCACACGCGACAGTCCCTCGCTGGTCATAGCAGCAGCGTCATCAGCACCAGGTGACGATCCTAGTGGGTCAGAGTGGCTGACATCTGCTGTGCTAACTTCGAAACGAGACTCAGTAACAAACTCCGCCCGGTACTGACGTACCAAAGCCTTGTAAGCTTCCTGACGCCTCTTCCCCTTAATGCCTTCCAGAGTTCGACCGAAATCCGGCAAAGCATTAAGGAGCTCTAGGTTAACACAACCACCTTGACCTAAGTCCAGGCGGGCTTCCGTCCTAGCCATCAAAGCCACCTCCTCGTCACGCCACCTGCGCCTCAACTGTCTTGGGGCGGCGTCGTCATTGGCCTCATGGGGATGAGCTCGTGCTTTATGCACGCCCAAACCCCTCGCTGTCGTAAATGGTCGCGCACAAACTGGGCAAACAAAACCGTCAACCGCCTGATCCACAGATTCGGTGCCGGCTTGAAAGCCCCGGGGCTGGCCAATGCGACCACCCGGCTCCAGTGGGAGACCGGGGTCGTTTATATTACTATTCAAACGTCTCGGAGCGCATTGTACCAAGGGCTACAGGGACGCTAACCCTTGTAGCCCCGCTCGTACGCAGTTCATCGTAAAAGCCCCAGCCAAAGCGAACTGCTATACTTGGGGTACCCGAAGGTACCCCCATCGGGACTGCTATGGGGAACCTCCCCCCATAACCATACCAAAGTTTACGCCAAATTAGGCGCCGCACACCCCCGAAGGAGAAACTTGGGACAAGCCTGACCACGTCCGTCCCTCCGAGCAGTACTTCGAGGCAAATACTACTGTGAGAGACGACCATGATGGAAAATGTGCTATCTCGCAAAATGTTCAAAGATACTCCAGCGAGAATGAACCCACATCGGCTGAATAACAGGGTCCACAACATGTTTAGGAGTATCCCCCCCCTCTTGTCAGCAATCGCAGCGGTGCCAACGAGCAGGCCAAGGGTAGGAGTCAGGTGCGCAATCGAGCCGTGTCTCGAATCTGCTCTACACCCCTTAACTGACAGTTCCTGTCTCAAGCCCAACACAACCACACAGGTAACCGTAGTGCTAGCCGGCGCACACCAACGGTTAGAAGAACCACAAGACACTGCCAGTGAGTAACAAGACCAACACCATCATCAGGATTTCTCCCATTAAGAGAGTCATAGACATATTACTTCATTTTTAGTGCTGCATGTGACACACAAGTGTGCGAGGAAAATATACCTTATGTATGCAATACGAGTAGTTATAGCAAATATCGATAAAACACCTTTACTATTTCGCAATACCTAAAGCTTAATCTTGTACTTTCGGCATCATAATATAGCTATTCTTACACTGTAGTACCTTATCGCCTTCACGTTTTATTGTTTGATGCGACTGAAAGAAATCCCTATGCTGTATACATATACTATTAATCGATCAAGTATGCATTTAAAGTACACAATTGCCTCTTTCAAATAAATAAAGTCTGAATTTACATAAAGTCTAAAACTTAACCGGCCAAGATATTTATTTAAGACAGTTTGATAAAGCGTCTCTAGACGCATGTTTATTAGTTTTATTTTTGGAGAAGCGTTGCTGGATACAAAGTATTCAGGTATAAACTTTTTTTGAGATTTTGTCTTTTTTTCTCCCCATATTCTCAAAAGTTTGTGTTGTGTCTAGCACAAAAAATGCCGTAATAAGACATATCGCTGAAAGAATACCACGTTTCTCGCTATTTAATCTCCATTGACTCGATCGTGAAGATACTTACGATCATCATAAGTATCGAATCGGAGTCAGGGCCTCGCCGACCACAAAATAAGCACTCGCACACAAACTCTTCGAGGAAGGTACACTAGTTAAACCGTCAACGCGTAAAAAATACGTGTTATTACATGTGGCCGACCTTAGTCGTGCTTGGACAGCTCGTTTCCGCTATATACCAGAATTTTAAAAATACCGGATTATTAATATTCTGAAATGTCAATAATTTTATATTAAAGTACCTATGATTATTATAAATGTATAATCTAGTCTTTTTAAATTCTGTTATAGGTACCTGGAATGAGCACTCGGACGCAGCTAGATCAGGATATTCAGGATGTGAGACACCATAGTATGAGATACGTAGGTACGAACATGTATTTTGTACTTGCTGATAGGTCAACTAGTGTATCTCCGTCAGCGGGTTTTTTAAAAGATTAGCACGGCTGAGTCTGTCGAGGCCTTTTCGGAGGCGTAATGCTAACGGGTGGTTCGCCTTGGTACTTGAATCTGCATTTATAACACAAATTATTTATTCGCCAATGCTGCAGGGCAACACGATTTTAATAAAAACGGCAAACTCAGATAACTAGGAAATGAAGGAAACATGTGCGAATTTGACCGTTATTTTTCTCATCTTAGAAAAAACGTAGTATAGACATCATTGGCTACTAAATTCATCTAAGACGGCACTTGAAAATAGGTTATTAGATACTTGTTTTTTATGTTTGCTGTTTATAACGGCTTCGGAACCTTACACTGAGGTCCAATATGCTCTTGCCCGGTTTTTCTTATGCTAAGTTTAATTAACAGTCTAAGGGAGCGACCACACCGACGCGTAAAATACGGTGACGTTGCGTAAATAAAAGAATGGGTCATACTAATTACATGGCGTCAATTGTGACGGGCCATAATCGACCGTTAAGCTCCAGTGTGGTCGCTCCTTTAACTGAAATTAATTTAACTTCGTTTAAGGCAAAATCGTATGCCAATAAATAACGGTCATTTATTCTAATCTAGCGAAGGCATTCTATGTTAGTCCTCAGGGTTGGCAACGTATTTGCAAACTTTTAATTGGTCACTAACAAACCGGTACCTTAAGCGCTTTTTAAATAAATCTATCGAGTATTCAATTGACAAATCTATTGGAAAATTACGTTATCATCACACTTGCTCGGAAAGGCACTACTTACACGCAGGCATATAGACCAGTTATAGCCGATTTATCTCCCTCGAGAGTTATTTATTTGTATAACTCCCGAGGGAGTTATGACTTTTGTTTAAAAATATAGAACCCACTCATCCTTCATTTCAGAATAAGGAGGTTAAAAAGCAGCCAAGGTTTATTTCCTTTATTCAAAACCTGGCTACAAACCAATCTTGCTGTATATATAACTTATACGGTACATTTAACTGCATTATATTTATATTTTACTTTTATTTCAAATACATTTGCAATTATTTTATCATATTTTAATAATGGGTACAATTTGGCAGTATCGCCTGTCAAGTTTGAAAAGTAAACGCAGTTCTTAGCATTCTGTGGAAGACTTTAATGAAAAAAATACAATCTATTTTAGCGAGTCGCATGCCATACATTTGTTGATTGTTGTTTTCTTTAATACTCTAATTATCTTTTATTTCCTCGCAAATGTACCTAATTAATAACATTGTGTGTATCTCGGGCAGTAAGGGGATTATAAACTCGAGTCATTAAAAGTCTAATAGACTCACGTTGGAAATGCCCTTCTTACGGCCCTTGGTGGACAATGTATTAAACGCCCGCTGTATTGCTGCGTTTTAATGGCGTTCACAAAGTGGCGCGAAGTGAATCAATTGATACGTAACGCGTTATTATCTAATTCGAACGTATAATGACTATACTCGTATGTATAATGTAACGTGTGACGTGATCTGTCTTACAACATGTCTATTGAGTTTAAGTGAATGCAGTTCATTATTCTTCAATATTATGATATTATTATGCGCATGTTGCTTTTTAGGGTTCCGTAGTCAACAAGGAACCCTAGTAGTCTCGCCATGTCCGCCTGTCCGTCGGCTATCCACGGTTTAAGTCAGAGAGTATTGGTGCTATAGTTATACCTTTAAATTACGTCGACAAAGATATAAAATAAAATCTTGAAAAAGAAAACGGTTACCATACCTACGTGTAAAACACAGGTATTTTTTTTTCATTTTGGCATCGAGTGACGTATCATTGGATAGCTCAGAAAATCATTATATTCATTATGTACATGTTAAATATTATCATAAATGTAGAAATTGAAAAGTGACTTACGCTCTATTGGTTCGTAAAGCTAAAACTGTAGTAGGTAATAAAAAAATTAAATAAATATCTTTTATGAAAGCACATTATAATGAACTTAACTAAAAGGAAAACGATCATGACTAAGTAGACTTATTGGCTCCCGAGATACAAGCGACTAAATTGTTTATACCTACTAAAAATCATTTTAGTGCCGTGTTCACCAACAATTAAACGGACGATTAGCAGTTTAACGGGTGTCAGATGTATTGATTAACAGCTGATTAAGACTTAACCGTCCGATTAATTGTTGGTGAACACGGCCCTAAGACCGCACCAAATAACTTTTAATTGAAAATTAGTTCATACTTGTTATTTTTTGAGATTCGATGAAATTTGGTACCTATGGAGAGTGTTACAGATGGGCTCTTTCGGATCATTTGTGCAACTACCCCTCTTAAACACTCAGCTGTTCGAATGTGCAGGTTTCCTCACGATGTTTTTCCTTCACCGTAAGAGCATCGGGTAATGTACTTAAGTGAGAAACTCATTGGTGCATGATGACCGCGGGGGCTTGAACTCCGTGCCTTACGATCACGAGTCGATCCCTTAAGCCACTATAGGCCACCGACGCTCATACCTATGTAAATAGTTAGTGTCCCGGAAAGGACATTCAGTTCTTGAAATAAAATAAAAAAATCCACGCCGACGAAGAGGTGGGCAAAATTTGGTATTAGGTACTTAGTAAGTGCCCGCCTATTAGTTACTCCTTCTGCAATGGGTTTAACCGCTAAACAATATTGATGAATTTTGGTGTGCAACTAAATTAAAAACCCGCGGTAAGGAAAAATAATCTACAAGTTCTGCACTAACAAAGTCACGGGTTCAGTGAGTCAGTTCCTCATGCACCCACATATTCCTCATATACAAGTGGATCCTCCAACGGGACTGCCATTTCCTGAGCCCGATTTAGATCCAGGATGATGGTTCATTTTATTAGCAAATAGGTACGTCTTCATTACCCGACAAGGGGCCCGAGGTCTGAGCCGTACACGCAAAACTGTTGCCGTGAAAAGAATTGCGCATATACTACACAGACTTCAAAAAAAGTACGTGTATGTTTGTTTGTTTGCGTTTATTATTGCTTAGGGCGAGTTGTTTAATCAGTAGTTAAACTAACTAATTGTTAAAACTCGAAAAAAGAATCGAAAATTTGTCACATTTCCTTGAGATTTAACCATTAGTTAAGATTTTTAACAATTAGTTAGTTAGACACTCAACAGCTTTTGATCTCTTAGCTATGTAACGCTCTAAGCCATATTTTATAAGACGGAGTAGGTAGATATACTAAAAACTCGTAACAGAAAAACAATTTCGGAATGTTGTGAAAATTTGACCAACCATGAACTTTACTGTTAGTTAACACAACACACACAGCTTCATTTTAAATACTTAATGTAGGTATGTATTAATAAATGACGCTGCATGTCACAACTCTTTGCGTTCTATTAATAAATACGTATTGCCGCGTCTTTGACATGGTTATAAAAATAGAATTTAGGTAGGTAAATAGGTACCTTAGCATATTGTTTTAACCTTCGGCTACCTGACTGCTACCTTAATAACGTGATTACTGATTTTACACAATGTAATGTAACACTTGTAATATTAGCGGTATCAGTGAACAATATCGCAAATCGCTAATGACTCCATGTCAATACTTCGTTGAAGTAGCGTTTAAAGATAAAACTAAGACAAAGGTACCTTGAAATAATCGGTCATACATTCAACAATAACGGCTAGCGACCGTGATGCTAGTACGGGAAATTATAGATTGTAATTAAGTAAATTCGAGAGACAGTTCAACCGATACAAAACAGTTGTAAAGGAATACATTTTTAATACTTACCTACTGTATTGTAAAAACGAAAAAGTACGTTTAAAATGACCTGGGGAGTGATTCTCTCAATACGGCGCTGCGTCGATTTTAAAGGTGAAGTTTTATCCGGCAAGTTTAAGAAGACCCTTCGGACACTGAACTCGACTCACCTGCCTGCTGCCAAATTGAGAAGGCACGCGCTAAAATGTGTTTTGTACGCTCCGACGGGACTTTTAAACTTGCCAGATAAAACTTCACCTTTGAGATCGACGCAGCGCTGTGTTGAGAGAATCACCCCCCATACAGGCAGCAATGCAGGCAGGGAGCAAATAACGAATAGATCATTTCAAGTCCTTTCGGGATTTAATTAAAAGAAACAGAAGCTCGCTTTTATATTTTACCCAAGCAAAAGTTGCTTAAACTATTACTAGGCAGATAGCCACTTTCTTTGGTCTTACATACGGCAGAAAAGTCCTAAAAGCCCGACACGTTGTATGGTAACCCTAAATCCCAAACAAAAAGCCAAACTGTACCTACCAAGAGCTCGTCTAAAGTTACGTTTGACCGAAATACATAGCACCTACATTCATGCATATTGGGATGAAGAAACTTTATGTAAATGCATTTATTATGCAGCTTCCGTTTAAGACCAAATGCAAAGGCGTGTTTAGACACGGTGTTCGGTGTGATAAGATGTGTTGAGTGTGTCAAGTTCGTGCACATTTTAATCATATTAGCAATAATTAACATAAAAATCTCGTAACAAGCGCCTTGCGCAAAACAGCGTACAAATTAAAAAAGTTCAATAGGTTAAACTAGTATTCCATATAAATAGAAATAGTGCGTAATAGATGTTAATAGGCAATAAACGACGTACCTATTAATAATAGTACGTCTAAAAATAAAACCTGAAGTGTACATTAAAAAAATATATCTTTTGAACAACATTGAATACAATTTCCATGAATTTAGTAAGTATATCGAAAAAACAAAGAATAATTACCAATGGGGATAACAAGATCGTAACCTCCCCTGGTCTATTTTATTTACCTTGACTGAATACTTAATCAACTAAATAGTTAAGACTAACGGTTAACGGTACCTGTTATACTTCTTGGCATTCAGCCGATATTATTTCTAGGAAAATAATTATGTACCTACACTGATAACCCGTAATTGGTACCTAAGCAATGCCATTAAGTCCAACTCAAAGCATTACCTGAGATTGCTAATTAGTAATGAACACTAAGTATGAGCAAAAGTACGCATACAAGTATAGTAGATAGACTTATGTTTGTGTAACTATTTTGGATGCGCGATTTTTTTTTGCGTGGATGTCCACGCTTACTTCATACGCTAAACTTAATATGTTATGAATGATTAAAGACAGGTGACTACGACTATCATACCACAAATGAAAACCTTCTGGTTTGTTTATATTGTGTGCTTGACGATTTATCGTGTGGTGTGCCTACCATAGCCTATATTACTATACTTACATAGGTAGGTATATTATAATCGGTCATTGTAATCTGTAGTGAAGTATTGACCCTGCTTACGGACCTAGCGGTCCCGGGTGAGATCCCGGGCAGTGGCAAATACCTAAATATTACGGAGTCTAGTGAAATTACTATTAACAATAAAATCAAGCAACTAGATTTTTAGATCACCACGAATCATACTAAAATCAAAACGATAATGCTCAGTATCATTAGATCATTACCCATAGTATACAAGCCTAGAGCTTACTTTGGGCCTAGGTCAATTTGTGTGTGTAAGAAACATCACAGAATATATATATAAATTTATTTATAACGTAACGTTGTAGGTACCTATCTCGGTCTAGAACTAGGTTAACTAAAGTCAGATTGACCGCTGATATTTATTTATTACTAGACTAGCGACCCGCTTAGCTTCGAACAGGGCCTCTATTCAAGTGCGTTATACTTATAACGATATCGTTTTTGACCTGTTTCCGTATTGTCAACGTTTTGATAACTCTTATGTCATTTACAATAATGGCGACTGTGACATAAACGATTCTTAAACTTGTCAAACACGATATCGTTTTAACGCACCTGAATAGAGGCCCTGGTAGCTACAAAAAACCAAAAAACCGTCGATTTGATCGCTTCCAAACTTCACAGGATGACTCACTGGCCTAATTTGAAGTTAGCCTGAAAAATTCATCAAATAGACCCAGTTTTGGAGTCAATAAGAAACATACAAATATATCCACAAACACACATCAATTTTTAAATATTTAAATAGACAGAAAGATTACTCTGCTGAACTTTATCTTCTCCCTTATTTATCACTTGTATTACGTTGGTATTTTACTAGGAATTTAAGCACGTTTACACATCACGGAGTCTATTGCTTAATATCATGTGCAATACTACCGATGCAGCTGATATATTGTAGGTACCTACAGTTAAATATGTTGCAACTAATATTATAGTGTATTTGTATCTATTTATTTAGGAAATAACATGGCAAGAGGAGCGAGTTGTTTTTGATGCATTAGGGAAAAACGTTACTTAGTTGTAATTTTTATGTGAGGGTCATTATGCAACAGCACATTAGAGTAAATAAATGTAGGTAGGTACCTACTGTAATTATTATTTCTCAAAAACACTTCATTAGTTTCTTCTACATAAAAAACTAATTCACAAATTTAATGTTGAGGCTTCACTTAAGTATTTGTGCCATGCGGTGATGGGTACTTGCATATTAGTTTTCTTTGTCCATTTAAAGATAAATATGTAGCAAAATCCGTTGGTTACATTGATTTTGTTTAAGATCACTTGGAGGTAATAAGAGGTAATTTGCGGTTGCAAAACACATGTCTAATAAAATAATAACAATCTATGAGGATACTTTACTATATAGTAAAAACAATACTTAATATTATTCCAATGAAGTGGTTTTCCATATGTTTTAGAAGAAAGAAATAAAGAAAACCTTTATTCGTGACATAACAAACTACAGATTAATACGCACAAGAAGAATGTAGCCGGGTATTTTTTCAAAGGAATTGTACCTAATTAAGGACTGAAATTAAGTTACGGTAACTTTTTACATGTGAGTAACGAAAATTAACTATACAAATGGACGACTAATTTTCGTTACTCACATGTAAAAGTTACCGTAACTTAATTTCAGTCCTTAATTAGGTACAATTTCTTTGAAAAATACCCGGCCACGAAATGGTCCCAACTCTCCCAACTCAGCGTAATGCTGGCATTGAAGCCAGTTAGCGCGGGTCTTCCGTTGGAACACACATAATTGTTTGATCACAAAACAAATTATTCAACGAGAAGGAAAAACTGCACCAAATTTTCCATGTCCTTCTTTAAAAGGCGGAGTGGAAAAACTTTTTTTGGCTCTTCAGTAGGTAAAATTGATTGCAAATGGCCCCCTCTACAACCGCTTAACAGGCATGCTTAAAATGACGAAAAGCACTACATAGCGATATAGGGTTTACAATTTAAATTGTCGATCCAAAGTACCCTCTCATCATACGTATTGCGACAAATCACGGGAAAAAAATAACTTACCACTAAATTTTAAATATTGCATTTCTACAACAGTGTTGCATATAATATTTACATAGTGACTCCACAATTAAAATAGTGGATTGGACTTCAATGTATACTTTAGTGTAGGTACAGGTATTATATTAAAGTACAACGTGCGGTATATTCTAAAAAGTACTGCTCTCGTGTCGACCGAGTTACGGAAGCTACCGTCGAAGGCCGCGTCAATGTTTTTCCTTTCCAATCGGAATTGCGTCGGGCCCTGGTGGGTACTAAATTATAAATTTGCTCTTTGACGAAGCAAAACTTACCATCAGGTGGCCTGAGTGCTCGTGTGCCTTCTCCTTGACATAAAAAAAAGCAACGCTTCGGTATAAATACACAAATATTATATACAAAGTGTTTTTAATCCACACACACCTTACGCGACGCGTTAAATTGGCTGCCTTGAAAAAACAAAAATTATATTTTTATTTCATATTGGTCTGTCAAATTAATTTCACAACGAAAGTGCAAGTTTTATCACACTAGATATTTTTTAACTTAGTTAACTAACTTTTCCTTGTAACTTTTTAGGGTTCCGTAGTCAAACTAGGAACCCTTACCTATGGTTTCGCCATGTCCGCCCGTCCGTCCGTCCGTCCGTCCACAGCCTAGCGCAGAGACTCTTAGTACTAGAAAGTTGTAATTTGGCATGAAAAATGTAAAAAAAAAACACCTCCCCTACACGTAACGTGGGGATGTATATTTTTATTCTTGTTTACCCTATAGTGTGGCTTATCGTTGGATAGGTTTTTTGATTAAGTAATCCGTTTATGAAATATAGCACAAATTTTTGCTACACTCAAGTGTCCCCCCCCTCTGACATCCAGATGTCAAAGAAGTGTAGTTATAAATACAACTCTATTAAATTCTAATTAAAGTATCATATTGATTGATTTGTATGTAGGTACTTTGTACAGTACGCGGGTCGTCACGAGGTTATAATATAATATGTTTATCGTTGTCCCCATACCCATAGGACAACCCTAGAGCTTAGTTTGGGACAAGGTTAATTTGTGTGAGATTTTCCCCTAATATTAAAAAAACCATACCCACCAGCAGATCTTTATGACTTTAACGGTGACCACAGTGACAAGAAAAGTTTTCCTTCTAGGAAAACGAAAAGACATAAAATTTTCCTCCAGGAAAATGTATTATCTATCAGTGTCATCTGTAGTGACCTCGTTTTTCACCTTGACATTAACATTACTGGAACAAAATATAAAATTAACCTATTAAGTGGTCACTATACTATTAACGTTGACTGTAACATTTATCTATCAGCTATTTCAATCTATACCTAGATCATATTATCGTTTATAATGTCAGATTTCTTTACACGAAAATTATTCGCATAATTATTTAATAACTACCCAGCTTTATCAACCACTACTTACTTTAAAAATCTAAATAACATTGTTACGTGCGCTAGTCTTAAAAAAGCTGGTTTTATTTACAATGCTTTACATATATTATATGGTTTTGCAACAATCTGCGCCCACACCGGAACTAATCAACGATACAACGCTGCACGTGGTATCGTGCTGTTAAAGGTTTCATACGGTTTCATAATGTCTATTACAATACACTAATAGAATCGAGTTCTGCATCAAGGCCAATGTTCGACTTTGACGGGTAATTGATCCGGCAGTAGGAGATACATAGCTATAAGAGCTTTTTGTTTATACAGATTAACTATTTTTAGTTTCTACCAATAGTTTCTACCAATCTGTACAAGTTAAAAAAGGCTTCCGTAAAACCGACAAACAGAGAAAACTGCAACTTGAAGAGTTATAATGCATGGGTACCTTACTGAGAAGTGATTAATCGAATTTTTGTCTCTATGGGGAAGTAATCGGGAAATGTCAGGAAATGATTCGCGTTGCTTTGAAGTCTTCCTTTGGTATGGGCGCCATACTTTCGGATAATTCGAATGATATCGATAAAGTAATAGGTATCTCTTTCATCAAATAAATACACACCAAATCGCAGAATTACACAATTCTAGAAACGATAGGGAAAAGTCTCTCGACACTAAGGAGAGACATGAACACAGGATCAAGGTAAAAATCGTGAGGCATATTGGCTTTATCCAGTAGAATAGAGGCCTAACATGGTCGTGTTTATCGATGTAGATACACGTAGAAGTGGATAACGCTTCCGTCACTCTCGCACTGACATAGAAAGTGACAGATGTGTTATCCACGTTTATCCACATCGATGAACACGACCATGTTAGGCCCTCAGGAACATATTAAGTTTGCAATCTTCTTCACGTTTAAGTGTCCTTTTAATAACGATGAAATTTAGATTTACCCTTTAGGTAGGTTAGTTGGTTTAAACCCACTGCATTGCGCGCGACCAGTTTCAGAACGGCGCGCATGTTCTAGAACCGAGAAACCATCTAGTAAACTAGAAAGTAGTTATGTTAATATTATGTTACAAATCGCAATTGACTTGTGCCTGGTAGCTTCTCGTTAAAATGGCAGGTTAAATGGTTAGTAGGTTAGAGGTTAACCATATAGTTGTTAGCTTGCTGGAAAGCTGGTCAAATGTGGGGCTAACTCGAACTCCTTACCAAAATTACTCATTAAGATATGATAGTTATCGGCTATTGGGCATAATGATGCCCTCTGAATGGGCTAGAGTGAATCAAAAAGTCAAAAGTCGCAGATAGTGAGTCATCAGTTCAATAAAGTTTTTCAGCTTATAATAGTAATAGTTGTTTTCTAAACTCCTGTTCATCCACATCTGGTAAACAAAATGTTCTTCATGCATTGATTATGTGTCCATACATCAAAGTTGTTTCTCACAACGTAACTGGATATATGGGACACGACCTGGGCTGGGATTCTACAAGGTACCTAATAACGATATCGTTTTTGACGTGTTTCCGTATTGTCAACGTTTTGATAACTCTTATGTCATTTACAATAATGGCGACTGTGACATAAACGATTCTAAAACTCGTCAAATGCGATATCGTTATAACACTGTAGAATAGAGACCCTGTTCTCAACAATTAAATTAGTCACTGTGAACTTTATCAATAAAACATGCAGAAATTTCAATAGCGGTTCGGTCATTCATTCATTCAGTTCTCTTAAGAGTACAATACTAGAATAATCACAAAACAATAGTCGTGACAATGTTCAAAGAATTATAAACATCATGGAGACGTCGGACAGACATAGCGGTATGAGAAAATATTTTTTAAATACAAGCCGCCTAGGTCTATTCCACTATTACGACTTTGTTTGAACCGTATTGTTTTTAATGCCATTATGCTCTTGGGGGTTTGAGGAATGTTATTTCAGAAAATTGATTAAAATTGACACAGGGTTAACTTTGTACTGCGGTTGATTAAATGATACCTATGTAGGCAAAAAAAGTACAGAATTATAAGTTAGGCTTCCGTTTACTTTAAAGTGTGGTAGATATCTCATGTGAAATGTGGCTTCTATAAGAAAAGGACAACAGCAGTAAGACTTTGCTAGGTTTATAATTTTTCATAATTATGAAAGAGGTGTAGTTAGATGCGGAATGCCTGAGTTTGTAACGCAATTGTCCGGTTTTATTTACGTTACGGTCGCCTTTGCTATTAAGTCATAAGAGTGACCACTAGAGCAACCAAATTATAGCAAATAATTTGTGATATAGCCAACGTCGAATGTAGACCCACAGCTTTGGGCCCCTGACTTGGCGGCACAGCAGAGATAATCCTACGACATCAAAACGCAGTATTTTTTCATTTACATACTCATACTCAGGCACCCAATATAGAAATTAAATAAAAAATATTGTATATAGGGGCTCAATTCTACTCAATAAAACCATATTTCTTTTGACATGTTGAAGAATAGAGCCCCTTACCTGCGGTACCGTCCGTGCTTCATTTTGACGCTTTCTACAACCTTCTATACAATACAATCAGTGGCACCCGTGCCCACCTAATACTCGCACTTACAACTTAAAGCATTCATCATGAAAATTCATCATCGGTATTTCACATTTTAAACTACGTCATTATAGTATTAGCAATTGTTATCCTAAGAATGACGTACAATGATACGTTACGTAGACACATCTATCTTTTATTTGTTGGTTTTAAAGATGATTCAGTCATTAATTCGATTATTTAACACTAACTCTTACTCTTACAAAATATTAGACTCATTTAATGCATAACACTACACCGTTAACTATTATCGAAAACGATACAATGTCTAATTGACGTAAGCATACGATTTATCAAGTCTGACGCTTATGTTATATACATTTCCGCGTTATGTTTCTTGTCTAGGCCCCCGGACCCGATATCGAGTCATTACTAATGCATGGTGTCACCGGACCGGTATCTTAACGGTTTTTTTTAATCGTACCTACCCATAAACTGTAAAATTGGTTTTTCACCGCAGCACCTCAAAAAGGCCGGTTTTCCTGTTTAAAGAGTGAGCAAAAGTCGGTTTCGCTGCGAGCGTTAAAAAAAGTAACTTTTTATTTTTTTAAGGATGTTGTAGGCACCACGCGGGGTGCTGCGGGACGAATGTACTACATTTCGTTTAATTTTTACCACATTGTGATTTTTACCTTAAGGTTATATGTTTTCGCTGCTGAGATGAAAAGTTGTATGTGCTCGTGTCCCTCGCTGCACTCAGGAGTCTAACCGGGAATCCTTCGCTTGATCGGGATTCAATATCAACACTCGCAGTAAAAACCAACGTTGCTCTCTTGTT
Organism: Acleris holmiana; assembly: GCA_949316455.1. NCBI lineage: Eukaryota > Metazoa > Arthropoda > Insecta > Lepidoptera > Tortricidae > Acleris > Acleris holmiana. The sequence goes on along the minus strand of OX438773.1, from coordinate 11,962,912 downwards.
GCACAAAGACAACCCAAAATCAGCAGTTCCCGAGACATATATTATACATGAAGAAACCAAATTTTAATAGTAGCGCAAACAGTTTTATCTGTGACAGATCAGAAAAAGCAATATATGCGCTAATATGAAATTGAATAAAAAATAATAAGGTAATCTGTTCCACTTTTTATAACCAACTTATTACTTAGGAACTAGTCCTCAACGAATAAGGAAGGAAAAAATCAGACTTCAGTATCGCAGCAAATATTCAACAACAATGCAATAAAAGTTGAATTTATGTTGCCTTTAAAATATTAACTCAAAGAGACTTATTTTCATGAAGAATATGGTAGTCGCAGTTTTCCTTTTAAAGAAAGCAATAAATAAAGAGCATCGTTTACCTACTTGGTGCGATGCACAAAACAACAGAATAAAATGAAATACAGTAGGAAAATAATTTAGAAAGATTAATATTTTATTAATCGTTTTAAGCGCACAGGCTGTGTCATATACTAATAAATAAATCATCGAAAGCGAGCACACGTCAGTTGTTCTTAACAGTAGCCACAAAAGTATAACTGTACAACTGAAATACATATCGTGTGCACAAGAACAATGAAGAACACATTACTCTGAGCAAAACAAAACATAACCTTAGTTCAGCCCTAGGATAGAAGTAAAAAAATGTATACCGATAAATAAACTAAAATTCAGTTTGATCGAGCAAATTTTGTCACTAAGTAACTGCATAGTCACCTAAGTAGAGCCTATAATAGTATTACAGCTATTTATCCGCGCTACCCGACCATGGAGAATTGAATTTAACAATGGTTAAGTTCGCAACGCCAGTCAATCACAATTTGGTATAAAGCCACCGCGGCGGGCGAAAAACCAAACAATAATAATAATAATAAAAAAAAACTGCTAGTTCAGTGAAGCATTTTAGAAATAACTTTATTTTTATGCTATCTTTTATTGAAATAACCTGTAAAATGTCCCGAGACAGTTCAAGTTTGTCTTTTGATGACGTTTGAGTAGACGGCTCAGTTCTTTACATTGTAATTTGAAACGACAGCTAAAAGTACCAATTTCACCATACGATGTTCAATTTCATCAATGTTCATTCACACATTTTGACAAGGAACTGTTAACGCTCTAATCGTCTGTTAAGTGGTTAAACATCGTAGGTATGGTGAAATTGGTACTAAAGGTTGAAAGGACGACATAAGGAGAAATGACGGTTGCTGAGCGGATCTAAATACTTCCCAACTATATTATAATTAAAGCTCTTTAGATAAAATTTCTAATTGGCAACGGTGGAAATAAATTAGTTGAATTATCACGAAACGTTAATGACGATGATGACTGATGAGCGATGACTAACCCACCGACAACTGTGTCAGCATTGTTAAACTTAAGGTAAAATTAGACGTAAGAATAGGACGCGGCACTCAACGGCGAAGTTTTAACCTTTATTATGATTTACTGCGTAATTAAATGATCCACCCAACACGAGAAAGCCCCTATGCATCTAGCATAGGGTTATTCTGATGAGCGGGATTTAGATCATGAGATGATTTGACAAACAGCCAAATTAGAAGTCACGCAAAGTGCGTAATATTAAAGACGACTAGTTGGACTACAGTAGCCAGTATCCAAGTCAAATCTGACCCTCGACTGTCTCAAGACGAATATTGTCTTACTCTTTGTTTTTTTCCCGCTCACGGCAACGCAGCGCCTATTTTCTCATGTTTTTCTCCAAAAGAAAGAAGACAATTACCTCGAATCACACAATGGCGGCATTAAATAAACACATTCGTTCCAGCCGACAGTAATTAGCTCAGCTGGCGGCACAATACTTCGGACACGGTAGTTACGTGTGACTATCAACTTGTGGTATGCTAGAGTGCCGCTTGAGACAAATTTATTTTAAAAATGTTTCTGTCATCTGTCATTCATTTTTCACTTATCTCTTTAGGATGGACAGACTGAATGTGACATAAGCCAACTAGTAAAAAAAAAAGTTGTTTATTCAGTAAGTAGACCAAACCGTCAAAATTCTACCAGCGCTTCCCAAGAGCCACTGCTGAGAAGAAGCATCGCAAGAAACTCAACAGACAGTTTTTTTTTTTAAATAAATATTGATTATGACAATGATAGAACTTAACCTAGCATTATACAAAACAATAAATAAAAAAAATATACATTATATCAGCTTAGTTAAGCAGGAAAACGTGTCGAAACTTATAATAAACACAAGAGCAAATAAATAAAATAATAAGATTTATACCTACCATGACGGTGCAAGAAAGACTACATGAAATAAATAAATAAAAAAATCGATACATTTTCCTAAAGAAACCGTGTCCCCTAGACTAGATAGGTACTAAGCTATTACGTTAGGTATCTTAGGCCAAGCATTTTCGTCTGTTAGATAATCCTCGACCCTATAACTTTTTCAAGTAGTATTTTTAAAAGAAAGCTGAGTAGTTAGATAGATTGTTTATTGCTCAATGTAATGTTACATACATACATCCATTAATACATACATTTCGAGCATAATCTTCACTACATTCAGTATTTTCTGTAGTTGTGCGACTATGTATTTACATTGTAAGAGATATGTTAGTATTTGCTATATTCGCGTTAATGAGTTGGAACCTCGGGTAGCGACGCAATGTAGGTATTACTCGTAGCAATAAAGGCATTCATTTAGGAAAGCAATAGAGTTGTAATTAAACATCTTCCTTCATATCGGTAAGAAATAGATTCTCCTGCCTGAGGGTCCTCCAAACGACTTTATTTTTACCTTTTACCAATTACCCTTCACATTCAAGGTTTCGAGCTCACTATAACGACCCTCCCTCCTCCTGTGTAAAAAAACAATTAGCCTTCAGGGCCATCATTCATGGCAATTTCAGCGTTCATGTCCATGGACGAGCGAGCAGCATTGTGCCGCCTCAATGACAAGGCTGCGGGATTCACCGCAGACCGGCGACCGCCGTGCGGTGAATTATCACATCACATCACAGCACGTGACTTCATGTGCATTAAGAATTGTATGAGGTGCAAGTGGACAACCTAGTGCCACTTGTGGGATATCTCTACAATAAACCTAGGCAATTTACTATCAAACTAGCTGAGCTGAGTCCTATTTGACTTCACACTACAGTGCAACATTTTCTAAATTAAATTCTCACTAATCTGATCATGTTTTTTACTATATAATTATGTTTGTTGTATTGCAGTGTTTTTGTCAAATAAATGTTATAAATTTGAATTTTTGAAATTTATTTATACAAACCGGTCGTGACATTTACGAACACCACATTTGTTTTTGTCCAAGTTAGTCGAGCCGTTCTTAATTTTTTGCGATACTAAAGCACGGCAATTGTTTCATATGTATACTCGTATATTCTCGTATGTAGATAGATACATAAGTAGCAATGTACCTGAGTAAAAAATCTATAGACTGTAATAATTACTTCTGCGACCAATAAAGGCTTGCGTCGTCGCCACAGTTGAAGAACTGTTCCTTTTGGCGAGGCATAAGCAGTTGAATGCGGAGCTGACTGCCAACCTTTGGAGGTTGGCAGTCAGTTACTGGTAGCAGCAGATTTTTTTATTTTTATTTATGTGATGAACTGTATTCTACGCAATTAAACATTAAGATTTTTAAAGAAATCAGTGCAAAGTACGAGTCACACTGTTATATGGACTCAAATATGGTACTGTACTACGTCACCGGAAAAGTTGAATAACAAAAGTGCAACAGTATGCAGGACAGGCGGCGTTAACGGAAGGAACGGCGACTACGCACGCCGCCTGCCAACGAGTTGCGAACTTGCCCTGATTTCTATACCGAGTGAAACTGTTCTATGTAGCTTCAAAATACCCTATACGGGTATGTCTGTTGTTATTGTTTTTGGTTATATCACAAAGACTTCTATTTTTAACACGCGTAATGATTAACAGAAAGTTAATAACATGTTTTCCAAATTATCCTTCAGAAAATGAATAAAATCTTTTATTAACGAACATCTGTCTATTTTCGTAAACTAACGCGCAGAGTTCATGGACGTTGAAAAACTTACAAACACAAACATACTAACTACCTATAATATTAAAGAAAATTTTGCAAATCAAAAATCGTAAGTATACTGGCTATGAAGTTCCTTATCGTTTCTACATAACATTTTATTGTGTAACTTATATCAAAATCGGTACTTGACGCGGAAACTAGCCCGCCATAAAACACAAACCTATTTTAATAAAAGTAACGCTCACATCTATGACATAATGCAACATTATTTACGAGCTTGTAAGAGTTGCAATTACAACGAAATAAAAAATCTAATCGAATGTGTGTCAAGAGATTGCACGAACGGGCACAACTATTAGTTAAGTGTGCTTCTAATAAATAGAAGTTGGTAAATGGTAAACCACTTGCAACTATTACGTACCTTTTTAGGGTTCCGTACTCAGAGGGTGCCAACGGGACCTTAATACTAAGACTCCACCTGCGGTCTGTCCGGATGTAACACGGACAGACGGAAAATGTAGTGTTCAAAATTTGGCTTGTTCGTTACCCCCTCCAAGTGTTAGGCTATTATCATTGGTAGTTTTGGCCAGCTGAATAAAAATAACCTCGATGCTGTTCAGCCACCAAATGTTAAGGGTATTGCTATCCCATTTAGCTCCAGCGTCAAGGATCTCGTAATTTATAAAAACGACTCCCTCAGTTTGAGAACACATGTCACTGAAATAAGTCGTATCTTAATAAATTAAAGCACTTTTTGCCTATTAAGACCGAGGTATCCCTAGAGCAGTCTCCTTATTTTTCCCTTACGGTGACGTGTTTTATCCAGACCTGAGCAAAGGACAACTTGATAAGATGTATTCGCTTTGTTTTGTCTTCGTAAATATTATCACGTGTCTTCTTTCCGATCTTAACTTAAATGGCTTCCTATTCGTCAACGTCGTAAAATTAGATTTCTTTGTTTCATTTGTAATATTCTGTACGATCCACAATTCACCGAGTACCTAAAATGTATTTTTAAATTTCTGGGTTCCACTTACACCTCTTCACCGAACTGGCTTAATGTCCAGCTCTTCCGCTCTTCAGGCAGCGCGACTCTGGAACGACCTTCCCCTTAAAATTAAGCAAGTTTCAAACAAATATTCCGTTAAAAATAAAGTTCGCAAATTTCTTTGCAGGTATAATTAACATCATCTCGATTTAATGATTGCTTTATCTGTATTGTTTTGTCCTTATCTTCTTATTACATTATACATTTATGCTAAACATGTATGTGTTTTTTTTAGTGCAATGTATGTATTTATATTATTATCGCATATTAATATGTAAGAGTATGTATAGTTAGACCTTATGTTGCACCTCCACTACAATCTCTGCTTTGCCCAAAGGTCAAATGCAATTAGTATATTAATATCATATTCGCAAAACACGATACTCGCAAAACATCATATTCGCAAAACAATATTTGCAAAAGACGATATTCGGAGAACATCATGATATTCTCAAAACACCATTATTAACAAGACATTAATTAGATAGTGTCGACGGAGCTCCGCTACCGCAGAGCTCCTATTTCTGGGTGGTTTGGCCCCCAGGGCCTGCTGTAAAACTAACATAACCTAAACCTACCTACGATTCTATAACCTAATTTCACTATTTGCAAATATCATGTTTTGCGAATATCATGTTTTGCGAATATCGTGTTTTGCGAATATCATGTTTTACTAATATCATGTTTTGCGAATATCATGTTTTGCTAATATCATGATTTTTTTGCGAATATGATATTCTGCAAAGTAAGGTCCAAAAACAGTTGTTGGTAATTCTGTAACCACATTATGCACAAACGAGTAAGATATTTATCAGTATAAATATTAGTGACAGGTTGCAAGCCCATCGCCTAACAGTAGGTACTAAAGCCCTCATTCTCTTATAGTCGCCTCTTACGATAAATACCTAAATAAATATTGTATTGTGGTACGGAACCCTTCGTCTGCGAGACTGACTCGCACTAGGCCGGTTTGATCTATATTTTTTTTTATACCTAACATATATTTATCCGAAATGAAAAAAAAAAAATCCTACTGACTTAACAACAGTTCAGTGCAGTCATTGTCTCCAGACAAAACGCTTTAAGTATCACCTGATTCTGATCGCAATATTGTGTTCCCGGGTATCCCACAGGCTATCATCATCATCATCATCGCGTTATGAGTCTTTAGACTTATCCCTATTTTATCCTTTAACCTACCACCATGCAGCAGTGATCGTACCTATTGTTGAATTCCGGTGTGGAGATACGACAACCAGCAAAATTACTAGCATAGAAGCATTCCGTCTTAGTCCTCAGGGTTGGCAACGTGGTATTAGGATTGCAGTCTTTATATTGTACTCTTAAGACAGTCTTTACATTGTAGTCTTAAGAATGCTTAATCTGTCTTAATTCTGTCTGTGGGTCTCAGATCTCACTTACCATTGGATGGCGTATGCTCTTGCGTCTTAAACTTTCCTTAAAAAAAACTTATTACTATGTAAAAACTTACTAGCTTTTACCCGCGACTCCGTCCACACACAAACTGGTTATCGCTATTCCCTACAAAATAATACCCACTTTCCAGGACGAAAAGTGTCCTATGTTAATCTCCGGTTATAAACTATCCTTCTAATATCACAAAACCCCGTCATCATGGCAGCGTAACAAAAAAGGAATCATTGGCTTTCTTCGATAGGGTCCTATCAGTACAGTGGCTTTAAAATCTAAGTCCATGATCGTATCCATACGAAAGCTTAAGTAGATGGTATGGATTAGATATTTCAGATTTTAAACTCAATATTATATCTTGTTTAGAATATTATCGATCCACTAAACTATCTGTTAGGCCGTTAAATGTAAATAAATTTGCGTTTGCAAGTTTTCATGTAAAATAAAAATATGTAATCTATTCGAAAAGTAGGTAGTTACGTGTGGATTAAATTGAAAATCTAATCTTAATTTAGTTGTCTTAGTTGCAGTGCATTATCTATCAATTAATAATAAATTAATAGCCAATAAAGTGATTACCGTGACAATAATAGCTTACCTATAACAGTTCAAATTCTCACGACTACCTTATATCGTGTTAATATTTTCAAATCACCGTCAAGTATGTAGAAGGAATGTAATCAAATCGTACCAAAACATTAACGGCAATAATATCCGCTAAAGCGTAAAATTAGGAAAAAACAAAAAGTTTAACGTTTCATTGTGTTGTCGGAAAAACAAAACTTTTTGTACACTTACCTTGTTTGGAAAATATCAAAAACCAATGCGGTCATACAGCGTAACACTTATTTTTATATAATCGTCCAAATCAAATAATAGTAAAATCCAAGATTGAATCGTTCAACTGTCACGATTTCCCGCCGATTTAAACTAGCGCCATCTTTAAATTCGACTGGCGACTACCACCCGCGCACGCTCGATCGCACCAACTGACTAACGCTATGAAGGCTGCGTGAAGTCTTAACTACCACAATTTTTTACTTTCGCTTGAATTCGAACAGTTAAAATGAAACTTATAGCGATGACTATTAGGTTTTATTTTGACGTGACGATATATTTAAAGAGGATAAGTATATAAGTATGTGATTTTTGGACTTGAGGACTATGGGGAGCCATTTTTTTTTACAATTGATTTAATATCACAATGAGAACTAAACAAACTATACAATACATACCTATGATAATACACGTAAACTTATTTTATTATACAGACTGAGTTCAAAAAAACATGTAAGTATGTACGTTGCAATATTGTATGAACCAGTAAAATATAGGTAACTTTTGTTTCTGTTACTGATATAGACAATTCTAATCATAACTTTTTTATATTGTAAAACTCTTGATTCAGTTGCAGTAAATACCAACCTCCTTACATTACTATCTTCCTAACATTTTCACGTTTTATTTACTGTTTATTAAGTTCTTATACCTACTATATTTATTTGATTTTGCAAATCAGATCTTATCTCTTACTAGCTACTGCTCGTGATTTCGTCCACGTATTATCGTTATCCCATTGGGAACTTTAATTCTGGGATAAAAAGCCTATCCAGGGTGTAAGCTATCTTCATTCCAAATTTAATGCAAATCCGTCCAGCCGTTGCAGCGTAAGAGTAAAAAACTAACAAACACACAAACTTTCACATTTATAATATTAGTAGGTTAGGATAGGATACCTGAAGATATCTAACTTGACTTTAACCATACATAAGTATTAAACCTTATGAGGACTCAATAATTTTAGGGTTCTGAGATGGATTTCCTTTCAATTTGTTGTTGCCTTTTAATAATTTCTTATCTTATCAAGAAAAGTATCAAAATACATTAACGTGTTAGGGTACAAAATGGCACTGGGCTGCAATGGGTTTACTTAAATTAATTTAAAGAACCCCGCACAAAATGTTCGGTAAAAGCCGTTCGGTCGATTTGGCTGAAATTTTGTGGAAATATAGCCTCTAATACTCTGATGAAGTGTGTGAAGTTGCAACTTTAATTAATGACCAGTTTTTAAAATACAGCTATTTTAAAATACATAATTATTTACGTAGTATTGACGTAGGTATGTAAGTAAACAGTTGCATATCGTCTCTTATCTATTTATCTATGAAGTAGCGAGACCAATTCAAATGACGAACGGCTTAAAGAACTCGTGGGAAATGTCAGAATGTATCCCTGTGCATGGTGGATATCGTTATGTGAGCAAAAAAGATCTTTTATATTTTCTTTGCAAGTTACGGCAAGGTGTTAGTGATGAATTCTTGTGGGTCCTATTTCATTATTAATCAAGACAAGCAGCAAGCCTAGCTGCGAAGCCATAACAAGACAAGATTACATAGAGATGCACGTAACAGATTTTTCCAAACAATTATATAACTCCACACCAGACGTCCCAAAAGCATTAGTGTACAACGATTGTACATATTTGGACATAGAACGAAGTTCTTGTTTCTAGACTTTGCGACAGTCTTTTTGCACTCACAAAAAGAAACATTTAGTTAAGCCCTCAATGTTAGTTGCTCCTAACGGATATATTTTAGATAATCAAAGACCTTACTTCTCCAATGCTAACAATAATGATGCCAGAATTCTCGTGAATGAGATAGATAATGATTTTCGTTGAATGCGTGATTGGTTACAGCCACAGGACATCTTCATTGTAGATCGTGGTTACAGAGATGCAATCCTCAGATTACAGGAAATAGGCGTACAAACAATAATGCCACCTGTTCTAAGACCCGGTCAAAGTCAATTGACAACTGAAGACGCCAATTATGCACGGATTGTGACAAAAACGCGATGGGTAGTGGAAGCACGTAATAGACATTTAAAAAATATATTCAAATTCTTTGGCCGTGACATTTCGACATCCCATGTTCTGAATTTGAACATTTTTCTTTTAATAGCTGGAGCTATAATAAACAAATACTATGGGCCTATTACAATGCCGGATGGTAATGTCCAGTTAGCAAATGAAATGCTTCATCGTGTTGAAGCCGTTAATGTTATACAGGCACGAGTTGAAGCTGAAAATCTTGGCCGGAGAAGAGCACGATGGACTCGGCTAACTGCTGCACAAATACCATTGTTTCCACGGTTAAACCTGGAGTATTTGCATTTGATCACATTTGGATCATTATCAAGTGAAACTGTCTCCCGGATATATACAAGACAGTACATTGCGTCATATTAACGACTTAGCAGCGGAAGACGAAGACGAGCGAGTTTTCGAAATAGATGAAAACTTCAATGAGCTAGGATTTATTAAAATAAGGGCTACATCAAGATTCCGAAACGCAACATTTTATTATGTGTGGATTGCGTTTGATCAAGAACATAATAATGGGTGTGATGACGATCCCATCTTAGGTTATTATTGCACGTGTAAAAGTGGAACAAGAACCCTTGGTACATGCGGTCACGTTACAGCAATATTATGGTTTTTAGGTTTTGCCCGATACGAAGAAAATGTGAAGTATCCGTCGTTAAGAACGCTTTATACCATACTTAACGCAGTCAATGCACAAAGGTAGCCTTGCACAACCATTCTTACCAATCTTATCCATTAACCACCCGCCAAGCAACAGTGTTCGCATTATTGTGTTCCGGCGTGGGGATAAGACAACCGGTGAAATTACTAGCATAGAGGCATTCCATCTTAGTCCTCAGGGTTGGCAACGTATTTGAGGTCTTAGGATTATAGTCTTGAGAATTCAAATGTGTATGGGTCTCAGATTCCACTTACCATCAGGTGGCCTGAGTGCTCGTGTGCCTTCTCCTTAACATAAAAAAAAAATAAAAAACAATAAAAAAACCAATTATATTATATATAAAATATTAAAAACTGGTCATTAATTAAAGTTGCAACTTCACACACTTCATCAGAGTATTAGAGGCTATATTTCCACAAAATTTCAGCCAAATCGACCGAACGGCTTTTACCGAACATTTTGTGCGGGGTTCTTTCAGAACAAGCCATTTTCATTTCGAATCGTGCTTCATATGAAGTTTCAGCATAATTGTACAGCTGCATTGCACAAGAGGTCATCCATATATCAATGGTTGATTTATACGTCCGATTCATTATGCGAATGTCAGTTATTGATAGGTAGTGAGAAAATGTTCAGTAATTGTATTCAGTGGAAGGCCATTGATAACCAATAAAACTATTAAAAACTTGTCAATTGTCCACCTTAATTTTCTTCGCCACTTCACTCGTTGTAGTTAACCTTCAGTCCAAATTATAATCCTTTGTTTGTCCTTATTTCACGTATACACAGAGCAACGGACTGATGTGTTTTTTCGTATAAACGTAGTCAGAGGGCAGGAGTCTACTTTTTACTGCAAATGAGATAGTTTCCGTCCAATTAGCGATAAATGATTCGTACGCGAACGGAATGGTATGGTTATAATTATGTCTTAAACAGACCATGATCCTTTTAAGGCCGGACCCAAGTTCGAAATTGATTAAAAGAATTGTTTGATAGAAAATGAAATTTACAAGCGTATTTAGGCTCCTCCAGAAAGAGTTAGCAGTTTTAAAACCGAAACCACAGGCACAGCTTTTTGCGAGTCGGTGGAACGTCAACAAAGACAGGATGCATTCTGTTTCGTACATTTAGGCCCAAGAGCTTCACCCTTGGTAGCCCATATAACAGACCATTCAATTAACTTAAGTGATGTTGATCACCGCCGGTCACGTCAGCCACCGTGCGAAACCGAGTCACGTCACCTGAATACCCCATCCGTAATTACTGTGACGATTAGTTCCTTCACCCGTCGCCGAGACAAAGCAGAAATGTTCAAATGTGACAATAACGTGACGTAAGTAAGAGGAGTTAAAAGAAAGATTACAATGGAATACACGTGGCTTCGGCAAAAAAAGGCTATGCAGAAAAGGAATTTATTCAAAAGTTAATTCTTTTTAATCGCAATAATGTCACTATACTGTAACTTTTGGGTTACAATTTACAGATCGCACGTTAAATCCAACGGTGACACTAAATGATAAAATATAAATATGCGATCTGTAACTTGTAACCCAAAAGTAACCAATCTTTCTGCACCTTGAATATTAGGAACGAGCATTAGTAGACTTTCAATCACTAAAATTAAATTTCTTGTCGGTCTCACTGTTGTTCCGTTTAGTTCATTTAAAGTACGCAACAGATTTTGATGTGGTTATTACTTACCATATTTAAAAAAAAAACGTCTGGAAGGTGAAGGTACTGAAGGTACATACATATTAATCCCAGCCAAATAAAAATGGGGCGGGTTGTATGTTTATAATTTCCACAAGTTAATCTAGTCTAAAACTATTCACAGGACTACCGACCGAAAAAAGAGACTAAGCTACTTTTAGGCACTCGACGAAAGGATAATGGGAGGGTTCTTAAAACGTCGTTTCGGCTGCAGAGTATATCGATAGTCATGTTGCATTTAATTAAAACTAACAAAAGTACGTAGACGTAAGTCAAAATGAAATAATTGACACGGGCGAAAGCACAACAGCTTTCGTCAATCCGATACGTACTCTTTGATTTCGGGAGTCGTTAGCGATCGCAGAATATCTAGCTAAGCCCACAGATCTCTTGAGACACACGTTGTCGACTTACAAAACTGATAATCATTTATTTCAATCACCTTATAAGTACCAAAAATATTAAAATGAAAACAATTCAGCTATATATTACAAACAACCTTAATGATCATGCAGATAGTATTTGCTTATTCAGTTCTGAAATTAATTCTGTTGTCGTCCTCTTAAATCGGAGTTCCACAGGCTCTCTTCGCACTCAGACTCGCTGAATTCGCTTCGTATCAAAATATATATCAGTACTCCTGAAAATGGCGTCAATCTCGTTTGCCTTCTACGAAGCGTGCGCTATAGTAGGATTCCGGCTTTAACGTGAAAAAGTGAAACAAACAGGACAACATGCAACTTGACAGCTTATTCCGTAAAGTACACTAAAGAAACCTTGAGAATCGGTCAAAATAACCACATTTACGTGTGCGTGAATCCCACTGTTTTCCTACTGATGGACACAGGTAGCGTCACCAAAGGTCTCTTCTACCCCATGAGTAACTTGTTTCAAACCTCAAACCGATGACGAAATACTGACGTCCAAATTCGCCACCTCAAGAAACAAACATTTACGACACCCTTTATCACTTGATCTTCAGAACACTTTTTCACTAGGACCCTAGGTTATCAACGGGATATCGAAAGCCTCCACCTACCTTTCGATCTAACATTCCGTAAAAACTCAATAAAAGTCATATATTTACTACGAGTACATTTCGAAGACGCGTTTAGCGTAATTGGTAGTGTACCTACCTGTCGACGAAGCTCGCGGTCCCGAGTTCAATTCCCGGTATGGGCAAAAGTACTAATAATCTTACTACTTAATATTACCTGTATCTGTTAGGAGCACATACAAAAGTAAGTTAGTGTACTTACTTGTCGTTCGTTGAGTGATATTTTGCACAGAAATAGAGATAGGGCAGTCACACAGGACAGAACACTAATGAGTAATGACATCGCTAGCAATAGCCATAGCTTATGATGTCCAAAAAATACTGCTTCAGAAGAGACAACTAAGCCAGCGACCACCAGCGCCCTATTTCACCACCTGGACAATGACGCGTGACAGGTGACAATTCGGTATACATTGCAAAGTTAACACGCGGATACATCACTGGGTTCCTAGTCCCAAACTACGAGTAAGCTCTATATAAGCTTGTACTATGGGTACTAGACAACAATAAACATACTTTAATATATTAAGAAAACATCCAAGACTCAGGAACAAATACCTACTCGTGCTCATCACACAAATATTTGCCCTTACCGGGATTTGAACCCAGGACCACTAGCTTCGAAGGCAGGGTCACTAACAACTAGGCTAGCGTGTCGTAAGAAGTCTGCTTAATTAAAAACCTGTAAGAAAATAAGGTTATTTTTATCCAACGGCATATGTATCTACACGCAGGGAACGACATAACGATCAAACATTATCGTGTCGGCTGCGGCGTCGCGTGCAATGCAGCCTGCGCGTGCGACGCGAAAACCTTCGCCCTTTTTGCTGTCTATAGTTACTATAACTGCCATTTATTAAGTAATATCAACTTATCCTGTTTGTACTTGGCTTTGTTGATTACGCGATTAGCCTGGTTCGTATTGACTTTGCTCACTAAGCTACCGTCTCGGGTTCGATTCCCGGTATGGGCAAATATTTGAATGATCAGCGCTAGTGTTTTGTTTCTGATTCTTGAATGCTTTAAATGTATTTAAGTATAAATTTTTCTATAATTAGAAACTTTACTGTTGCCTAGTAACCATACTTCAAGCCATAGATTGGGACTACGTCTTATTTTCCACTTATGGCAGGCACGTAGACTGTTGAATTATGTAAGTATAACTTACACATGTGGGCCTAACACGCTGCCACGGGACAAGATTTTGAGATAGGCTCAGGCCTTTAATTCGCCTATTCCATATTACAACGTAAAAATAAAGAGTTAAAGTTTAAAATAAAAGTGTATTTTGTGTGACTTGAGTCTTTTATTACTAAGTAAGCAACTTAAACCCCGGGTGGCTGTCATTTTAATCTATATATATAAAAATCAATTGCTGTTCGTTTGTCTCGCTAAAACTCGAGAACGGCTGGGCCGATTTGGCTGATTTTGGTTTTAAAATGTTTGTCACATTCCAGGGAAGGTTTAAAAGGTGCGAAAATAATTGAAAAATCCACCGGGAAAGTCAGAAATTTGCAGCGGGGCGAAGCCGCTGGCGGGCCGCTAGTTGTTTCATAATAATATTTGACACTAGTTCTCGTTTGACGTAATTCGACACTAGTTCCCGTGGCAGCATGCTAGGCTTACTGATCTCCATTAATCACTTACGGCCGAACCCTATATTCAAACCGAGGATAGATAAGGCTTACTTCGGGTTGAAATTTGACATTTACCCATACAAAATGTGTCAAATTTTAATCCGAAGTAAGACTATCTGTCCGCGTTACAATATAGGGTTCGGCCGTTAATTGTCAGCAACCGCTTATGAGAATAAATAACCCCACGACTCTTTTCCGGATCGCTTTACCCAATCTTGCTTCAAAATCCTATTTATACCTATTGCTAATCTAATAGTATTTAGCTCGTATAATTTCGATATTGAAGCGAGATGGAGTAAAACAAAGTGGAATAGAGGCTCTAGAGTGTACTGTAACAACAATGTAACCCTAATAACTACGAACGTCATCTAGCAGTGACTTACTTTATTGCAGTTTGCCGTCACTTCGACATAAAGGGATCTCCCACTTTATGTTTTATTACGTGTCTGAGTAGGTAGGTAGTTAATTATACGTTTTTCTTATAGTGTTTTCCTTCCCAGAAGTGTTCGTAACCTTTACGTTTATTTTACTCATAGCTTTTCGCCCGCGACTTCGTCTGTGGAGAGTCATAGTCTCATAGAACTAAATATGTATAGCCCTTGTTACTCAGGGAGTGACACACATTTTGAAATTGGTTTATTAATTTTGAGTTTATTCATTACAAAAATACATTTCGCTTTTCTTTATATTATTAGTGTAGATATGCCGAAGTTCTGAAGCATTGCGGTTCTGGGCGTCCTATAATATATAAATATCCGGGGACAATGTCACACAAATTGACCTAGGCCCAAACTAAACTCTAGGCTTGTGCTATGGGTACCAAAAAAAAGTAACTTACTTATATAGAGAAATATTTACTTACTCGTAAATACTAAAACATCCAAGACTCAGGAACAAATACTCGTGCTCATGACACAAATTATCTGCCCTTACCGGGATTTGAACCCGGCACCGCTAGCTTAAAAGGCAGGGACACTACCAACTAGACTTACTTACGTGTTGTCAAAATCAAAGCGTCGTAATGTGGTGTTTTAGGATGAAGCATATTTAAGAACTCCAATTGAAGTAGGGTCGATCTAAAAATATCTAAACTAACCATATTGATACTCGTGATAGATACCGAAGTTAAAATGACGACGACTACAAAGCGATACACGCTACAAACCGACGTTGTTTTGACTGGAAAAGGCTACAGAACTATACATTATTATTTAATCAGAAAATACGCCTTAGACACAAACAGAGTAATTTAATAGATTTCACATTTTACTGTAAATATGCATTCGTTTTAGGCACCTTTGCTATAAATGGTATAAAAAAATATAATGGTATCGTTGCAGAATGTTTACTCAAGTTTTACTTGCAATGGTGTACTAACACGCTGACTACTACTGGTATGCAGTTTAACCATCAAAAAATGTACTTCAAGTCAGTACAAGAATACATAAAATTTATGTAATTTAATTGCTGGGCAATATTCAACTTCGTAGAAAGAAAATTCACTTAATAAATATCAGGGGACAGTCTCACACAAATTGACCTAGTCCCAAACTAAGCTCTAGGCTTGTACTATAGGTACTAAACAACTAAATAGAGAAATACATACTTAAATATATATAGAAAACATCCAAGACTCAGGAACAAATATTCGCGCTCATCACACAAATATCTGCCCTTACCGGGATTTGAACCCAGGACCGCTAGCTTCCGAGGCAGAGTCACTCCCAACTAGGCCAACGTGTCACCAAACTTGATTTGAGGCTTTAAACACGAGCCACATCTATACCATATCTTACGATCTTGGACTTACGAGGTCGTGATAGGACCTTCTGCAGAGTCTATCAACACCATCTTATCCTTTAATCTACCTTCAAGCATCAGTATTCGCATTGTTGTGTCCCAGTGTCGGCATAGGACCAGGGGTAGTTTTGCTCGTTTGCATCCTCCGTGATATGAAAAATCAGGATAAACTTGTGGGTGCTCAAGTCGAAAATTCGAAAATTAACGGTTCTTACATTTAAATACCATTGGACAGAGCTATTCAATGCGCGTCGATCCACCAATCACGATCTAGACTTTCAACCAATCGGACACCAGCATTCAAAAACTTGTGACGGAGGTCAAGTCGGTTGGCTTCCCAACACTGCACAGTTGTTTCGGTCTCTAAAGTCGGGCAAGGAGTGCCTTGTTACTACAGTTGAGATGCGATTGCTATTACTTTACACGAGGCGCTACTACTAAATAACTATACGTTTAATCGATCCAATTAATTAGTAACTATCTCTTGATAAGCACAACTCAAGACACCCATGTAGTCATCGATGAGGAATTTAATCTGATTATCGTAATGAGCCATTAACAACTTCCTTAAGAATGTAAGGGCTAGATAATAAGTAAGTAACAATATTTATTTTAACTATTATTTTACCCTAATAATAACATAGATTATAATATAAATAAATAAGTATAAGTAATTTTTTGGTAAGTAAATCAATCGCAAGTTCATATTTAAAATAGTTAATACGCGTTAACAAAGCAAATTAAGCCAAATGAGGCCGATGAGTGAATAGGTATAAAATATAAGTACTTTACATGTATTGGTGTTTCTTGTCAAGGCATACATTGTTTTTTTCGCATAAAGAGCACGAGTACCCATGGGCTTCTGCTCGGTTTATTTTTCAATTCTGTGCTAAAGTACATTTGCACTTTTTTGAAAAGCTTATATTGTTATGAACTAGGGAGGTAATTACCATGATTTTTACGCCAAGTGTCTTCCTTTTTTTGGAGTTAACAAAAAACCACCATAATTTTTGAAAAAAAAAATGATTTGAGAACCCTGCATCTCGGATGTTTTTTGGAATTTTCTCCAAGCACTTTTGTTACGAGCATTTGCTCAATCATCAGCTATCAAAAAATGCATTATTAGTTCTCAGAGTGAAGTATTTTTCTTACAATTGACCGTTTTAGACCGCCAGCTATATGGGTGGGACAAAATCATTGAAAATTAGCTCTAGTATAATCCCTTTCAAGGAATAGATCTAGTTAGTTACCTGTCACCCTGTAAACCTACCTAGTTTGAAAAGTAGTATGTTAATAGTAGATTGTTAATTTGAAGCCGGCAATAATTATTTTGCAGACGTGTAAAAAACAGGTAAAGCTAAGCTATATTAGTTAGCTTAACATATTGACAACAACACATAGACCAGACATAGACAATGGACTATGCAATAAGTTACAGTACAATAGGTAGGTAAATTTAGCAAATTCATGAATTCCATTCATCTTATTTCGCTCTACAATCTAAGTAAATATCTTTTCACAACACATTCAGTTTCCAATCTGCTGCCAACCGGCTTAACCACAGCACAAAACATACTTAATACCACTGAAACAGGATTCAAAATGACTCGTTATCTTTCGCCGTGATAATAGATTGCTGTTGCAACGTACTTAAGTACCGAAAGATACAATAGCTGAAGATAATAAGTAAATACGGCTCAATTCCGCTATCTGATAACAGTCCAGCGCAGCGGTAATACAATGTTCATGCCTTTACGGAGGTAATTACAATAAAAAACATAACGTTTACTCATACGTTAAACCCAGGATTCTCTCTTAAATTTGTAAAAGCCCTATTGTGTTGATATGTAGCGTTACCTTTCGCGTTTAGGTTCTGTGGTGCACTTGTATTTTGTAGTTTTGATGATATTCTTAAATGTTAATGCTAAGAGATGAGTCTTTCATTTAAAAATATAGCTGGAGGAGCAAGATAAAACCAGTGCGTGTTGAAAACTTTAGTGATTGTGTGAGATCCGTGCCGTAAATAGTGTAGTGTTGGAAAACCTTCAGAGAGGCGTTAAGGTAACTGATTAAATATAGTTATAGCTAGGTAGTTGTCAATTGAACTATGTAGGCGCACTCGCTGGTTTACCCAGTGAATTATTTTTTATCGCGTACATAGGTATATAATCTAACCGTTAAATGATAATATAGAAGGAAAAAGGAAAAGTGGGAGACCAAGAACTAGGTAACCCAGACAAATTAAAATAAAAAGTACGCGTCATACCGAATAAAGAGCCGTGACCATCCTAATAACAGTACTCTGGTGCCCACCCCGGGATGTTGGTTTATTCGAAATTGTAGGCTAAATAAACAGCCCAACCAACAGTATTTCAGGGACTAGGTGCATATCTTTTGACTAAGTGATATTGATGGTCGTGGGTGAGTTGTCCAAGGTGGTTCAAGGTAATCAGACCTAAGTATTCTATATATTTAGCAAATAGCATAATACTTGAGCAACCGCTTTTTAGGGTTCCTTAGTCAAACTGGGAACCCTTATACTTTCGCCATGTCCGTCGGTCCCTCCACAGTCTAGCTCAGATACTCTTAGAAAGCTGTAGTTTGGCACGAATACCACGCCAATAAAGTACCTAGTAAAATAAAATCTTTACTTTTTTTTTAGTGGGGCTTCCCTACACGTAACCTGGGGATGTATTTTTTTTTCTCGCCTACCCCATTGTGTTGGTTTCGTTGGACAGTTCTTTCAAAAATATTGTGGGTTTGTGTAAACAATTTTTTGATCAAAGGATCTGTTTATGAAATATTAAGCTTAAAAGCGCAAATTTTTGTTAGAGTCAAGTGTCCCCCCCCCCCTCATACAGCCAAAACTACAAATACTAAAAATCTGAAAAAAAACTTAATTGAAAGCGCATACCTACGAGTAGGTATAACGAATTTAAAAAGGAAAAGTATCACGACTAAGTAGACATCATTGGTTCTTGAGATACAGGCGATTTAAGTGTTTATACCTACTAAAATCACGTAAGACGGCACCAAATGACTTTGAATAGAAAATTAGTTATTAAGTACTTGTTGATTTTTATGTTTGTAGTAAGTACTAAACGGCTTCTGAACCCTACACTGAACATGGTCCGATATGCTCTTGCCCGGTTTTTAATTCATAAGATCTAGAAAAATTACAAAAAGACAGCATTCAGATATTGGGAAATTATTATATTACTTTGCGGTATATGAAAGGACCGGGCTCAGTGTAGGTAGGTAACCTATACTGCGCGCAAGGGCAGCGGCGTCTGCGCAGCGCTGGTTTTTAGTCCGCTCTTTTCCCTAACTAGACAAGCCTACTATGTACATAAAAACAAAAGTACAATACATCGGCTTCATCTTTATTATTATTAATACAAAATATCACTTAGGTACGTACACGTAGGTATACGTGTAGTTACTCAAACAGTTCAATACCTATTGATAAATAGATACATAACACAGACTCTAAATATTTCAATTATTTTTACTTATTTACTTTGACGATGTATGTACAATACTTAATAAATAATATGAATATGAATAGTACAGGCCACAATAGTACCTTCTTTTATTTTTTTAATTAAAAATTAGTAAGATTAATATTTTAAGATTGGTTTTGACACCGTAAAGTCACCATCAAGTATACCGGAACATACAAGATGCTGAAAACTATCTGGGCTGAGATTGTACACGGTAAAAACGATATCGCCTTTGACATGTTCTAGTATCGTTTTCAATTCAGTGGCCATTAGGTACTGTCAAGTAAATAAAAGTTATCAAAGCGTTGACAATACAGAAACACGTCAAAGGCAATATCTATCGTTTTTATCCAGTAGAACAGAGGCCCAGGGCCTCTATTCAACTGCGTTATAACGATATCGTTTTTGACCTGTTTCCGTATTGTCAACGTTTTGATAACTCTTATGTCATTTACAATAATGGCGACTATGACATAAACGATTCTTAAACGTGTCAAACACGATATCGTTTTAACGCACCTGAATAGAGGCCCTGAACTGCAGTACCCCTACGATAATGTTAAGCACTTTTAGTTAAACTTCAAACTGAACATCTGACATGGCAAAGCATCATAGTGGCAATGGCATTCACAATAACAAGGTTCCTTTCTTTTTTCGGTAACTGTACACTATTCTATAATAATATCTCGGCTTTAGTTAGATACCTACAGATACTTTATAGCTCATTTTTAGGTAAATGTATTTTATGGCAAGCATGCGTTACCTATACATATAAGATGAAGAACCAAAAAAATAATATACTTATTGTAAGTGATTATAAATGGGAAAGTACATCTGTTTGTTTGTATGTTTGATGCGCTTTCACAGATACACCGTTGAACAGATTAGAATTACCGATTTTGTATGCAGATTGCTTTAACCTCAATGAAAGATATAGTGTACTTTTTAACCGAAAAAATGGCCAGTGCCCGTGGAAATAGCGATCACTCCTTCGCGTTGGCAACACATAGTATACTCATAACTACTGAAAATTAGGGTCGTTTAATATAACCTTCCTCAACGCATCCCAGCATTGTTCCGCGATCACGTGTCGATTCAGGTTAGAGTATCTCCCGCGGCAGATCTCGGACTATCGCCTTATCGCTGTTATCAGCCAGTATCTCGGCCGGCGAGCGAGATGACTGTTGTGTTCTTACTTCAAACACCACAACACATGTGAAATACTGCTACAGACAACGTTTGTAAGTCTGTTTTATCTTCTTTAATTGTCTGCACATGCTAGAAGCTTTAAGAGAATATTTTAGAGTAATGTTAACAACGCTACTTAAATGTGAAACTAACATGATAACTCTTCGCTCAGTTAAGGAATTTCTGTCAAAAGGGATACATCTTTCTGTGTAACGAAAACGTTAAAATAGATATTAATCAGTATTTAAAAGTGATAATAGTGCTAAGCAAAGTGATCTTAAACGTTATTTGTGCTACATAGTTGTAGATGAATTTCTAAAGTTAGATGTGTGACTTAAAGGATTTTGCCACTACCCTACCTATATGTACGATGTAAAGAATTTTTTTTTTTTTTTATGTTAAGGAGAAGGCACACGAGCACTCAGGCCACCTGATGGTAAGTGAAATCTGAGACCCATGGACATTTGAATTCTCAAGATTATAATCCTAAGACCTCAAATGCGCTGCCAACCCTGAGGACTAAGATGGAATGCCTCTATGCTAGTAATTTCACCGGTTGTCTTATCCCCACACCGGAACACAACAATGCGAACACTGTTGCTTGGCGGATGGTTAATGGATAAGATGGTGGTAGCGATCCGGACGGACCCTGCACAGGGTCCTACCACCACTAAATATACTAGTTACTAGTTATATTCGAAATCAGTTTAAGTAGTAGCCATTGCACAATGGTAGCACGAATCTTATAACAATTAGATGTGTCGTTTATAAGGAAAAGATAACACGCATTTAATATTAGTGAGTACGTATAACTCCTAAAACTATGAGACAGTGCAGACATGAAATTGGATTAGTTCGAGAGGCTGCTTAAATAATTACAACTGATAAACAAATATTCAACTGTTTAGTCACAATTCAAACCAGAGGCCCTAATTAAGTAAATTAATATCTGAGAACAGCCTCTCACAAGTACTTACCTGTACTTGTATTAAACTATACCCAGATATTACCTAGTCCCAAACGAAGCTCTAAGTAGTGCTTGTACTATAAGTAAACTCACGCATGGTCTGTTAAGTCGTATTTATTTAAGCATTTCCTAATCATAAATATTTTTAGGGGTTTCATTCGATGATTATTGAAAAATAAAGTTATTGTTTCTAAATGGATAATATATCTTACTCTTATAACAATGTTTAAAATGTAGTTTACCTAATTGATTCATGAAATTTGATGTGCAGCTTGAAGCAAAGATGCGTAAACAATACTCGATCAAACGCGCATGGAATTTTTAATCAATAATATCACACAACGCTGTGATTGCAAGATCAAAAGAGATATCGTATACGTTTATCAGGTCTATAAAAGGACACCGAGTTATTCCTTCAGAGGTATGCGTTTCACAATCTATTGATGATGACTATGCTGAATAGGTATACAGTGCATATTTGCCTAAAATTGACGGTTGTTTACTCATGGGCGAGTGTGATAGGAATAAATGTTAATTGATGTAACTAGGTATATTATTCTTATTTCATTTCCGCGTGAATGGACAATTGAATATACGTAAATTTTAGACAAATTAGCACTTACCTATTCCATTCACTGTAGGTAATATTCATAAATTCCATATAAGTATGGCAGCTTAAAATGATTGAAAGTTCTTAACTCGTTCAAAGTATAATCATATCAGTCGTAATTAATATATTGGTAGGGTACCAAATCGCACAAAAACCAATGCTCAACTAGTTTGAAAACTCCCGCATCTACGACTGTGTATGACTCTAACCACAGTATCTATTTGAGCAATACAAGGTAGCGCAATGAAAATTTAACCCGAAGATAAGATTTAACTGTTAGATTACAGCTGTTGAGATTAACTCCTGATTCCGAATACCGCGCGATAACTCGGGTGCCAGTTTTTGGCTATTTCTGTGTTTTTTTTTCTGTAATAGAAGTGTAACGTATCAGCTGATTTTGATGATGACGATGACTTAGGCTTGATAGGTTTTCGATGATTTTTACACATTTTAATAGGTTCCTTATCGTAGCAATTAACTAGGTATCCCGACTTTTGACCAAATCATCATTTAACAAACTACTTATATCATTTTGCAAAAACGTGTTTGTGCTTAATCCATTACATATTTAAAAGGTTACATAAGCTTATTAAATAGGTAATGTTAGACTTTTGACCACTAAAAAATATAATACATACATACATACATAAATCACGCCTGTTTCCCAGAGGGGTAGGCAGAGATCACTTTTTTCCACCTGCTACGAGCCTGACAAAGGTCTTTCGCTTCTTCCACATTTATACATCGAGTCATGCGTGCACGACGATGTCGGGTACAAAAAAATAAAAAACTTTGCGAAATGAAAGTTTGTAAAATGATATAGTTTATCAAATCTAGTTTGTCAAATGAAAATTAGGAAAAACATTAGTGAACCGATTACCTACTTTAAAACCTACGTTGCCGTGAAAAGTACTAAAATGTACAACTTCTTCTGAGTTCGACTTTATCATATTATCTTTTCATTAAGTTAGGTATTTCCAAAAGTTTGACTAAGTAATTAAAACTACCTTTAAGGAAAGATATAAATAACAATAAACAATAAAACTCTATGAAAAAATCTGTCATAAATGTCATTACCAGTCAAGATTTGAAGACGATTTTTGTCCCACTGGACAGTAGACATATAATATAAAAATTGAACTTGAACTTGAAGACGATTTAAAATCAGCTGAGGATTTGTTTGATAATTAGAAATGTAGACCCAAATGGGGTAGGTTTTAATTATAAACCGCCGTCAGGGTGAGTTGACAGGGCTCCGGGGGTGTATGATGAAAACCTAATGTTTAAGTGTCGTACATAATATACTGGCAAGATTGCGAACCATATATAATATATTCAGCGACCTTTATCAAAATTGCTTCTGTCAAAACCAGGCAGTTAAAAGATTCTAAGTAAAATAGTTGACCTTTCAGATGGTGTGCTAGCCATTCCTGATGTGGGTAGGTGGCGAAAGCGCGGGCTGACTAATGGCAGAAGGCAACTGGGGGCTCCGGAACTTGTCGCGGAGGATTCCGGTCCAGTCTGAACAGAACGTACCAAGCAAATTTAACAGGTGGGCTATTACCGATATTCGGACAGACCGAGTGGACTTGAGGCTCCAATGAACCTCAACGAGCGTGTGGGTTAGGGAAAATACCATTTTATTGGCTTAACCAATCTTACTTACAGATGCAATGTATTTATAATTATACATTCTATTTTGTCGGAAAAGTGCGTAGTTTTCTCAGTTCAGTTTAGTACTACTAATCAATAAACGAATTGAGAAAGGAAGACAAATACACATTTTTCCAATCAAATCCGATGTGGTATGATTATGCATCATATCTGTTGCCGGCTGTACTTTTTTACAGTCATGACACATCATCTGCTTATCATGACCAAAGTAACAAGTCCCAACTCAGTGAATCTACCTACGTACAGCGGATATCCTGTAATCCTTCCATCGCTAGAATCAGCTTAGCTTTAAGATGTTTATTTTTCAAACGTATTTCAAAAAAACATTTAACTTTAAAAAAACGCTTTTGTAATTATGCCTTGGTACTGTTGCCTCCGCAGATGTCTGAACTGGTGGGACCTGACTGCGCTGGGGTTGGGCAGTACGCTGGGCGTGGGCGTGTACTTGCTGGTGGGCACGGTGGCGCTGAAGCTCGCCGGCCCCTCTGTCGTGCTCTCCTTCCTCATCGCCGCCTTTGCCTCGCTTTTCGCGGGTTAGTGATTCTATTATGAAATCTCGCTAAGGTCAAAGCAGTTAATATAACGATACATAACTGCTATTCCGCTGTCCCTTTCACTGCTACTTAATAGTGCCCCAGTTCTTTACACTCTATGCTGTTACTCATTTTCAGCAGGGCTATTATTCCTTTAACCTTTTGATCCATGGTAAACTGTAGTTTTACATGCTACAGGCGCCGGGGGTAAAGACGTTACGACTCGTATGCCAAATTCAGGTGCAAAATGTATGAATTGTAAAATAAATTCACGGGAGGATAATCATTGGAAAATAGTTTGGACTGTTTTGCTATTTGATTGGCGATTTGTACGTAATAAATTAATTAGTAATTTTGTCATGCTTACGTAAAATTAAAATTATGACGATCTTTTCACTTTCGACTAATTGAGCTCTTTTTGCCGAGACGTCTTACACAACACTAATCAGAGAACACGACCTCTATTCTACTGCGTTATAACGATATCGCGTTTGATGTGTTTTGAAATTGTTTCTATCACAGTCGCTATAATTGTAAATGACATAAGAGTTGTCAAAACGTTGACAATACGGAAACAGGTCAAAGATGATAACTTTGGTTCTCTGCCTTTTCGCCGACAAATGCATTGTTTCGCAACTTATTCATTTGCCAATCCGCTTTTTTTTCTGTAACTACAAATATTTCAGGATTTTTATTACACTAACCTAATCTAACCTAAGGGTTCTACACGATGGTCCTGAATTAAATCCAGAATTATTTACAGTTTCGGAAAAAAGCAGGTTGTCAAATGATATGTTTGTGAAATGAATTATTGTGAAACATTGCTTATGAAATGATAGGATCCCGATATCTTTACTACCGTGTAGAATCCCAGCCCAGGCAAGACTAAGTTAGGGCTTCCCTAAGAGAATCCGGATGGCTGGACACATTGCTCGTAGAACTAACGGCCGTTGGCGCTGAAAGGTGTTGGTAGGCCTCCCTGAAGGTGGGCCGATTAACTGGTGAAGATCGCGGGATGCCAATGGATGCGAGTTTCACGAAACCGTGGAGATTCTTGGGGAAGGCCTTATGCCCAGCAATGGACGTCCTTCGTCTGACGTAATGGTGATAACCCCTTGTGGTTGCCGGGTTAGCATAGTGCCACTCCATGTCTTCCCATGGATGTCGTAAGAGGTGACTAAGGGAATAAAGGCTGTTAGGCGATTGGCTGTTGGGCTTGCAACTTGTGACTATACACTAGTAAACTTCTTGGCATGATTGTGCAAAACTTAACTACAGAATTATAAACAAGTCTTTTTAGGGTTGTCGGTATTTCTGTGGCTCTGCCTGCCTCACTCTGGGAGTGAAGGCGTGATGTAAGTAAGTTTTGTTAAGCTTTTTTAAAGTTTTGCACCGTTTTCCCCGATCACTGGTGATAATTTAGTGCTCTGTGCATGTTTCAGGTCTCTGCTACGCGGAGTTCGGGTCCCGCGTACCGCGCGCCGGGTCCGCGTACATCTACACGTACGTGGCGGTGGGCGAGCTGGCGGCCTTCGTCATCGGCTGGAACATGATCCTGGAGTTGGTCTTTGGTAAAGTTCTCCGCTTTATACTATGGGCTAGTCTTACGGGTCTGTATGCAGTATCACACTACACATGTATATAGTTCCGGTCTCTATGGGGGTACGTTTGCGCTACGAGTAATGTTAAAAACCTATCAATTTGGAACAGGTAGTGTTTGATATAACTGGTCCGACCGAGACCGACCTAAGCCTCGAGACAAAGGTTACAATCAGTAACAACCCTTTTTTGTGGCTCAAAGAATAAAGGCGCGGAATCACATTTGAACACGCAGCATTAATGCCGAACGCGTGAGAGAGTGGTAACACTAAACTTGTAACAAATTGTAACCTTAGAATAATAACACATTAATAATATAATAATAAATCGAGGCTCGTAACAAACATGCAAAAAATCTCTAATCTGCAAAAACTTGTGACTAAGGTTGTTTAACAAACGCCATGATAAGCGGTGTCTAATTGTGTGTCATGCTCCATGTATGATCTAAGAACTGTAATATACTCTTACCTACCTGATAAATAATTAAAGAGCACTTATAAAAACTACATATAAGAGAAACGGATATGCCACAGTGTCTCATCACTACTTATCCGCCGTTCAGCGTTTATTTAACATTTATTTTTACTCTTACACTTAATTACAATTAAATTAATTTAATCATCAGTCATCATCGTCAATATCTGTACATTTCAATATCTTATCGCTTAAACAACTTTTACCAATTTCTTCAAGCTTTACGTTTAAATGTCAACGTTACTATGTGCTAAAAGTGCATAGATACCTATTTAAATGTGGGTGGTAATTTTTGTATTTTCAATTTTGCAGGGGCGGCGAGCGTGGCCCGTGGACTCAGTTTGTACGTGGACGTGATCAGTGGGAAGGCCATGTCGGCATGGTTTGAGACCTTCGCTCCTCTGTACTCGGCGGGCGTGCTGGCTCCATACTTCGACTTCTTTGCGTTTGGCATCGTTCTTATACTAGGAAGTAAGCTACTATATGGAAAAGCTAGATAATGTTACATTTGCCTTCTAAAACTCGTTACCAATTGATATATACCGATTATGATATGGTTACATTTACTGATGCAAATTTTAAACTTTAAAAATTCCCCGTATTGCGCATAATCAATGTCACGCTGGTCACCCTTAAAAAGTGCGTATACTCTATTGCTATCTCAAAGGGTATACGCAAGCACCTTGTCTAGGAAATCTGACTTTAGAGTGTGTCTAAGCTCTAAAGTGAGATAGGGAAAGATGAACAACGGATGAAGAGTACTATCCTAGGATTTTGACCAGACGTCCCGATTTACCCTAGGTCGGGACGCCAATTGTCCTGATTTCAAGCTCATCACCAGAGTGTTCATGTATAAATTACTAATTTATAACAACCGAGAAGGCCAAAAACGATTTGTCACAATTGGCATTACTAGAAGGCTCGATTCCCGCGATTTTCGTCCCGATGTGAAAACCTACGTCTCGATTTATGATAGACTCAACCTGGCAACACTACTCATGTCTTTACGTTACGTTTGTTCGTCAGTGCTGTTGGCGTTTGGCGTACGTGAGTCTGCCATGGTGAACAACTTATTCGCCATCTTGAACATGGCGATCATTGTGTTCATTATCGTCGCTGGAGCTTTCACTGGTGAGTCGAAGTATTCTATAAATTACTCGCCGCTCAATAATAAGTACTTACCTATTGTTTTTTTTTTTCGATTCCATGCAATTATCCACACAGTTTTACCCAAATTTAAAGGTTATAATTATGTAATTTCCAGCCGACGCGAACAACTGGTTTATTGAGGAGTCCACCGTACCTCCCAGTTACGGGGAGGGGGGTTTCTTTCCGTATGGCGTGTGGGGCATGCTGAAGGGCGCCGCAGTCTGCTTCTACGGATTCGTCGGCTTCGACAGCATTAACTCCACTAGTGAAGAAGTGAGTGTTACAGTGGCATTGAAAAGGTTCTAAAACTTAATTAGCCAGTTTGGTGTTGCAAGGCCTACTTACAGAAGAAACATCTTTTATGTTTTACTTATTGCTGAGCAAAAAATTGGCTTACTCTAGGGATGGTCTGGATTGATTTATCTACAGTGCAGATAAATCAATAAATATAAAAAAGAATAAAGATTTGTCTTATAAAAAAGAAGCTTTGGAGATTGCTGAAGAGATTCTGTTATAGGCATCATGACTCTCCTTGGATGAATATCTATCCAACCATATCCAGGACAGTAAAATTTGTCAAGGTGTTAGCCTACAGGAGATAAAAAAGAAACATGGATAGGTACCATACTTATACATAATTTTACATTACCCTTTATTTTGGGTAGTCGGGTAATGTGTTTCGGGTTCGGGTGAAGTCCGAAACATTAAATCGGAAATAGAAATAAAAAACTCCTGTCCGATAACCAAATTGGTTTTAGACCTAGAAAATTAATAGCAATATTTAGACTATTAGACCATGGAAAGAGATGCCTGCGGAAGTTTTTAGATCTGGCCAAGACGTTTGATACAGTTTTTGTTAGCATCCTTCTGAACAAACTTGATGCGTTGGGATCGACAGTTACTTGACTAACCGCCTTCAAGTGGTTAGAATTGTGCAACATCTCAGTGATGCGTCCTGACTCCTGTATCAGCTTTGAGGTTCCTCAAGGTAGTATTATCGGGCCGACGGTTTTATTGCCCACCAGAACGATATATTAAAACAGAGTCTCCCTAACGCTCATATAATCTGCTATACTGATGATACTGCAATCGTCTTCCACGGCAAGTTTTGGGAAGAACTCTATCGCACGGTTAAAAATGGTATCTTTTCATATATCTGGCTGGTTTGATGGCAACCTACCTACCCTTAAATCTTCGTATGCTAGACGGTGTCTCGCCCTCTCGCACGCAAACACTTACAGCCGCCACACGCACCACATAAACACACACTCTAATTTGACCCCAACATCACTCTCTGCACTCCCAAGAACAGGGCTTTGACAACGTTTTGATAAGTCTTATTTACTTGACAGTAATGGCGGCCGAAATAAAATCCCCGAATTTCGTTTTAACCCAGTAGAATAGAGGCCCAGGCTCAGTGTTATTGGATTAGTAAGAAGAAGCAAGTGAAAGAGAAGAAAAAACCCGAAGGTCGTTTTATTTAAGAGCTATTGCACTGTAAATCGATAAAAGAGAAAGTTAACGTTACCTATTTCAATATACAGGTACAGGAACCACGTCGCTCGATCCCCCAGGCGATTTTGGTGGTGCTGGTGGTGGTGTTTGTCGCATACGCCAGCGTGGCCATCGTCGTCACCATGATGGTGCCCTACTATCTACAGGTGCGGGATACCATTATAACTTTAAATCCTTCCAGTTTACTCCATGTACTGCAAACTAAACCAAGTACTTGACAATGATGCTGCAGATCCTCTTCTCATGTCATTATTGGGCGACGGTGAACACTATTTAATTTACCACATAACCCGCAACCATACATACATACATACATAAATCACGCCTGTTTCCCAGAGGGGTAGGCAGAGATCACTTCTTTCCACCTGCTACGATCCTGACAAAGCTCTTTCGCTTCTTCCACATTCATACATCGAGTCATGCATGCACGTCGGTTTCGGGTACTTAAGATTCGGCCCTTTTCCAGTATTTCCCCGATTTGATTCAAAAAAGTACGGCTAGGGCGCCCCCTTACGACCCTTCCACTCACTTTAGCACTGTAAATTTCTTTCGTCAATCTTTTTTCATCCATCCTTTCCAAATGACCGAACCATCGAAGCATGCCCTTTTCAATTTTAGTCACTACATCTTCTTTCAGACCACACTTCTCTCTGATGTTTTCATTCCTTACAGTTTCACACCACACATACTACGCAAAGAGCGCATTTCTACTGCATTTATGCGACTTTCTTGCTTATCCTGCCACACCCAACATTCACTACCATACATCAGAGTAGGGGCCAACACTCCATTGTGAACAGCCAGTCGGGCTTTTTGTGAAACGCCCCTTCTGCTCACAAAGGAGTGCAGGGCTCCATTTATCTGATTTCCTGCATCCCCCGCAACCAATCTAGCAAAAAATTAAATGGAAGAAATGTGAAAAGAAAATAAATATGAAGAGACTTGAATATGTTTATCAAGCGGGCGTCTTGACGCTGTTGATAAACTTGTTTGCCGATAAGGCTCTCCTTGAAATTAACGGCGTTTTCTATTCAATTGGGCGTCTGAACTAAGATGAAAGGGGCTATCTAAGAAAATACTTGGACCTTTGCTCAGTTATCAAAATCAGAGACAAGATTAAAGATGCTCCATCATATTATATAGTTTTTTTTCATCAATACGTTTACCTTATTCCAGGACACAGTTGCGACAGCCTTCTCGTACGTGGGGTGGGATTGGGCTATGTGGGTCGTCTCCGTGGGTGCTATCTTTGGCATATCTGCCAGGTGAGCATCTGTTTATGGAAAATTTCTAGCTTTTATTCGCAACTTCATAGACGTAAAACTTATTCATCGTTATTCCCAGTCGCGTATCGTGGATTAATCTTGACATTATCTTTTCGTACTATTTAAAGTTAATGGCTTTTGGTCTTAAGTCAACCACAGGCTTTCACGAGGCCGCTTTATGTGCGAAGCCGTGGGCGAGGGGCCGCTTCGCCCACACCTAACTACGTGACTGATTATACCTTTACAAAACTATCCAACCTTTCCTATATAAAATGTATTATGTTATATGTTTTTAATGTGTGCAACATTCTTTTGTCGACCCGTTGATGCATTTATAATTTATTATGCCTTACTGAATGGAAATGAATGTTATTCAAAGGCTAACAACGGAGGGTGTCTTTCTAATTGCAGTTTGTTCGGTTCAATGTTCCCTCTTCCCCGACTGCTGTACGCGATGGCATTAGACGGGCTGTTCTTCCCCTGGTTTGCCAAGGTGGACGCGGAACGCAAGACTCCGGTGATCGGCACGTTGTTACCTGCTGCTATAATAGGTAAAGTTTTTTTAGTATCGCAGAAAAGTAGACGACAAATAATAAGACGAAGATAACTTTTCGTGTGACACTCTTGATAGGTCTGCGAAGGTAAAACTCATTTTAAAGCCCATGCTTTTATTAATACTTTTAGCGCTACTTGCCGGTGTGCTGAGCTTGGAGCAGCTTGTGCTGATGACGTGTGTGGGGACCCTGCTGTCCTACTCCATAGTCGCCGCCTGCGTTGTGGTACTCAGGTAAGGTTTGAGGCTTCGGCTGTCTAGTCTACATGTACGCTTTTACGATTGTGTTATGACACTTGTGACACTGACGT
Source organism: Acleris holmiana (assembly GCA_949316455.1). Lineage (NCBI taxonomy): Eukaryota > Metazoa > Arthropoda > Insecta > Lepidoptera > Tortricidae > Acleris > Acleris holmiana. The sequence continues at coordinate 11,931,319 of OX438773.1, read as the reverse complement.
TGGGCCGTGAATGCTGTTTTATACAAATAAGAGTACAGTGCTTCTATTTTCTTAATGTAGTTCGGCAAGATTCGTTTTTTTATAAAAAAAATAGTGACAAATATACTCTCAGATGCGAGTACGAGTGAGACAGCGACAGCAAGCCAAAGTACATTAAGAAAATTAATGTTTTTAAAAACAATAAACCGCATTCAATATCCATATAAATATCTTTCTTTTCAAATGGTAATAGGTCAGTCAAACTGAAGTCGGCATCCTATAGTCGCGAAAATTTATTTGGCTATCTATATGACGTAATTGACGAACATGCCGATTTTATTTTAGTATAATGCATAAACGCATGACGGTTAATTGTCTTACCGGAAATAAATAGGTTACGGTCGAAGTCAATTTTACCTCATTTCGAAAGACAACATTTTTACCTCATTTCGAAAAAAGGTGCAAAAGTGTAATCATGTATTTGACGTCGACTTTACACTATTGCTGACCATTCTTGATACTATTTAATGGTTGTACAGCCATCAGCAATAACATCTAAGCCAACATTGCGCTCAAAAATATCTAGCACTCTCTTATGCCTCGGATAAGATTATAAAATATTATTTAATATTATCCGACAAAATGTTATTGCCAGTAATTGTATCAAGCAAATGATCATCATCATCAGTACACGTTTTTTTAAGGTACCGTTCAATAAAGATAGACGAATCAATAGGCGTCATGAAGCAGCTTAAGCTAAGCATGAAAGGCTGCGGGAGTCGATCGGCCAGCGCGACCACCTCGCTGTTCGTCAACATAGCACTAGTTGCGTTCAGTAAGTTTAAACTTCATTTAGATAAGAAGGTTGAATAAGTACCCAGAAATAAACGCTAGGTTTTCTTTGAAAAACTGATCAAATACCACGATATTTGAACGAATGAATTGATTTGTTAAATTATTAACACACTGCCCTTGAAGACTCCCCGATGCGATGAACAAAAGACAACATAATTTTAACACACCAAATAAACTTTCTTTGCAGTATTAATGTGCGTAATTGCATCGGTGGTGACGGTAAACGTCGAGCAAAGCTTGGTGTCGTCGTTAGTGCTCCATGCGATCCTGGTGTTCTTACTAATCGCGATGATGCTACAGCCGAAAACTGATGAAGACGTGCCTTTTAAGGTATTTTCCCGACCACGAGGCTTCTTTTAAGAACTTTATTATATTAGCTTAACATCAGATATTTTGCTCTCCGCGGTTTCTGTTAAAATTCACCCAATCGTTTTTACAGGCTCCTCTAGTGCCTGTTATCCCATGCTTCAGTATCTACCTCAACATCTGCCTGATGACCATGATCAACTTGCAGACTTGGATCCGCGTAGCAATTTGGGTTGTTTTTGGTAATATTTACAATCTTCGTTATGATTTCACAGTTAATTTTAGCCAGCGAACAACTACGGTCAAGCTCCGGCCGCCAAGGCGGATCTTATCTGACCTTAGTTGTTTTAATTCTAAAACATTTTAATTGTTGACACATTTATTTTATAGGACCTTGTCGTGAAAAATATCACGTCATTTTGCCAAAGTTCTATTGTGGTTCAAAACAAAGTATGTGAGGCAGTTGTCTCAGGGTCTGTTCTACAGGGTAAAATCGTATTTCCTTTGACGTGTTATCGTATTAATTTTAACTTGGCCGCCATTGCTGTTAAGTAAATAAAAAGTTAGACAATACATATATGTCAAAGGTGATACGACTTTATCCAGTAGAATAGACGCCCTGTAGATATCGTCGAGACGATTTGCAGTTATGTGCTAATCAGGGCCTATATTCTACTGCGTTATAACGATATCGCGTTTGACGTGTTTTAGAATCGTTTATGTCACAGTCGCCATTATTGTAAATGACATAAGAGTTATTAAAACGTTGACAATACGGAAACACGTCAAAGACGATATCGTTATTACAGTGTAGGATTCCAGCCCTGTTTATTTCCAACTAACTTCTACTTCGTCCATGCAGATAATATACAACTCATTTGAGTTTTACATGTACATATAGTTAACCAGGAAGTAAACCAGGGCGTCTAACTAGTCAGGGTATCGCGTTTGACGTGTTTTAGAATCGTTTATATCAAAGTCGCCATTATTATAAATCACATAAGAGTTATCAAAACGTTGACAATACGGAAACATGTCAAAGACAATATCGTTATTACCGTGTACAATCCCAGCCCTGGTCAACTTTTTCTGGAACAAAAAATATTATACGCTAACCCGGAACATGTACTCCCAGTGACGAATTCGTAAAAACGTCGTAGTAATTTTATTAAATATCTTAAAGCTTTATTATTTTCAGGTGTACCAATCTACATTATTTGCGTGTGTTGTTTCAAGCAACATCATCAAATTCACGACGATGCCACAATTCACAACCAAAAGAACGGCAAGCCTGCCGTTCAAATTATAATCGAGTCCCCAACTCCTCCAGATACAATAAATAGAACTAGTAACTTTGGGGGCGACAAAGTACCGACCTTTGAAAAACCTATTGAAATGAAAGAGAAAGTTGTAAAAAACATTATTCAAGAGGAAATGATAGTACAAAATTCAGTTATTATTGAAAATAATGAGGAAAAGGAAGCTAATATAATCGATCTACTTGACCAAGTGCTACAAGCTGAAGAAGATACGTACAGCTCTAAAGAAGACGCATATGGAGAATTGATGATAGAGAAAGAAGATGATGTAATTGTATCAACATCACCGGAGTGTATACCACATAGGAAGAGTCTGAGTGAATTATCTGATGCAGGGTCGGACGCATCGTTGGGTAATCAAGTATTATCTAAATATGACGTAATTGCGCAAGTACATAGAGAGGATTTACCTAAAGTTAGCGAGGAAGACGATCAATATCATCAAGCCGATGTTGAAAACGGCGGTTATGAACAAGTGACTGCGTTTAACGAGAGTGAAACAAATTCCCAAACAGACGAATCTGGGTACTCGGATACTATCGATAAAGCAGCGTTAAGTGAGTCTGTTGAGGAAATAAAAGAGGATGTTCCTTATATACCAGTTCCCCCACCGTTAGACGAAAATTATTTCAAAAGCCCTAATTTCAAGAAATCTTATACAATATCTGCAAGACCGAATAAAATAAAACCTGTAGAAGACGAAGAAAGCAAACCTAGAGAGAGTATTAAATCGAACAACTCTCAAGATGACAGCAATATAATATTTGGTAGCGATAGACAATTACATTTCATGTCCAAATTGAACAATATCTTTCAAACAAAAATAGCAGATCAAGAAGAAGAACAGAGTAGTATTCAGCCAGGCAGACGATCGCTTTCCACTGGCAACGTTACAGAGAACACGGTCTTTGATATTAGCTACGAACGCCCTCCTTTATTTGCTGAGTTAAAGAAGGAATTATTAGCAAGAGAAACTCCGAATCTACGTCCAGTAAATAAGGAAGAAAAAGAAGAAGACTCTGAAAGTGACGAGGAACTAAGCCTAAGCAAAGAAGATTTAAAGAGTAAATTAGAAAATATTTTTGCTGCCGGTGGTCCCATGCTTTTAAAGCCGCGGCTAATGAAGTCAAACCCGCCTACGCCAGAAGAGTCCTATCAAACAGATACCTCTAGCACTGACAGTATAGTCAAGTTACCTAAAATAGAGAAGAACGATACTCTAGGGAGACAAAAAGCGAAATTTGGTGCGGTACTGAACTCTTTTCGGTTGAGTTTAAACAAAGATGATGAAGTGTGAGAATTAGATTCGAACGGTTGATAAATAAGTGATTGGGTGCAAGTAATGCTATTATACTAAGTTTATACCTGTTTGAGTGACTTTGGAAAATAGGGCACTTAAGTCGTTGTTTATATTTAAAGTAAGTTTGTGTGTCTTTTGGTACCTAAATGACCTCATATTTACAATCCAGTTACAAGTCTGGAACGACTGAAACCATTATTAAATAAGCCAACATATTGCTGGCACTAAATATTTTTGAAATCGAGGCTTATACTCGTTGTGATGAAATTATTGCACTATGAAAAACTATAGAAATTTAAGTCAAGCAAAGTTAAGAACCTGCCAGAGATACCTACTAGGTACCTACTCGCGTGTTTTTATACTACTCGTATTTGACTGCTCAAATGCACTCTATTCCTTTATAGACATGAAGTAAGTGGCTGTAAAGTATGTGATCATAGCAAACTAGATATTACCTAATTCATATTGTGACAAAAAATATTTATAGGAAAACGCGTTTATCCTGTTTTATCGACAAAGGTACAGCTTTAAATTCTAACTAATATTAAAAAGGCCGAACCACGTGCACGCGTACGTTACGCAAGCGACGTGACATATTGTATGAGGATTCATACTATACAACGCAGTGGAACGCGCACGCTCACGTGCTAACCCAACCTTTAACCCTCTCGGACGCCAGTGTCAAGCTGGTAACGGCGTCATTGTCGCAAGTTTCGTACTAAACGTACGAAAGTCTTAAATCGCCGACGCTCTCAGGGGCTAAGTATCTTTACTTGCCTTTAATTCGGGCAATCTCAATCATACTAGTTAAATGAAAGCCATTCCAGCACAGTTAAAAACCTCCCTCATTGGTTATTCCATGAATATCATATAGGTTCATTTAAAGACATTAAATATAAGAACATCTTTATAGACGAACTATTTGTCCACTTTGGCTGAAACGATATTTGTGATGCTGACTGTACGTTCATCACGGGTCGTTATTATGGTGGGCTCTCATGAGGCTTAGAATGTGCAAGAGAAATAAACAATTATTTACCACGGTGGTGGTTTCTTACTATGCAGCTTGAGGATTATCATGCGATCTATATGGATTCGGGTATTCAAACCTAGTCGTATGTTTAAGTGCCTTATTTATGTGTAATTTATGTAACTGAGCCACGTTTGACCAGATAAAAACTTTTTTAAGGGATTAAACCAGTTTTTTCGGATCAGACTTTAGTAATATAGGTAATAAAATACCAATTTGTGAAAACTTACTTTTGTTTGTATTTACTGCTTAAGAATGTCAGAAGATTTTTGGCGTGAACTGCAAGTTACGGTCAAACAGACTATGGAGTACAGACTTTAGCAATAGCTCACAGTTATTTATGAGTTTCCATCTAAGTCCTCAGGGTTGGCAACGCATCTGCAGGCTTGATTATCAATTATCATCCTAAGACTGCAGTCTGTTAAATATTATTATTTCGAAATCACAGATTCACTGATCACTGATTTTGTTCGTTGATTCTTGGTTTCGATTCGAAATAACGATATTTAACCTTTTCAACGCCTTACGACAAATGCAAATACGTCATTCACACGCCAAACATGTATAGAAAGTTATCCAAAATGTAACTTAACCTTGACAACGCTGTCAAATACAAAAGATGTCACTCACACGCGATTGACAGTTCTACACTAAAGCTAAAGTCAACTTATACCTCATAGACAATCAGTGGAGTCATTATTAGCTAGCTTTGCAGTTCATTTTACGGTGAGCGTAAAGGACAGAGCTATGGCAGTTATATAGCTTTGTCCTTTTTTCTGAGCGTAAACAGAAATGCATAGTTATGTCATTATAACCCCCATGGTCTATTTTCCAGTGTCAATTATGACGGATATATCAATCGTTGGCGTGAACATGCGGTGTTGATGTCTCAGTCGCTGGCGTCAAAAAGGTTATGAGACAAAAACCCCTATGTAATAACAACCCCTTCTTACAGAGCTGATATTCCTTAAACTACCCAGCTTCCTTATCTTAAATTATCAACGGTATGTCTTTGACAAAAAACTTCAATCACACGCCAAAGCCAGCTTAAAACTATAGACACTCAGGTCAGGTCAGGTTTTCGTTAGGTTATTCCTGCGCTGTCAACCATGACGGAAATATCGGAGCTCAATACCACAGACAGACGCACACATGCAACACCCTCTTTAGGGGCTTAAAACACTATTTAGAGATTTTTGGATTTAAGACCAGTTTTGAAAATAATCTCATCATTTACATACAATGCTTACGTAGAATTTGTACATTTATCATTAAAAAAAATGTATTAGTTCAATACAAAAACCATGTATTGCACAAATGGGACATTAACGTTAAACCACTGAACCGATTTGATGAGATTTGGTATGGAGCCTACGAATGTTTTCAAGTTATTTTTTTTAAGAACAGGGACACTGTGCCGTCTTCGCAATTATAAAGACCTCTCCAATAAAATCACTCATTATGGTGGCCAAATAAGTTTATTTTTTAGAAAAATACTACATGCGAAAGAACTTCAAAAATCACTTTGTTTCGCTAATGAACAGCTCTTTGACGTAGTCTTTTAGCTGCATCTCATTCGCTACCGATAACAGAATATCGTCTATGATCTGGTCTGATACACTGAAAACAAAAACATTAGATAAGTCATTCGTAAGAATCTCAACAGTAGTATATAAAGGGCGAAATCTAACTATAATTTACTTTCTCTTACTTGAGCTAAGTCGTAAACAAACATAGCTCGACCACATACGTTACTACAGTAAGTAATAGACATTACTTTAAACATAATAATAACATTCATTGCCACTAAGAATCGCTCTAATATCCTTAGAAATATTTTTTTATCTATTTTCGTAATTTCTACGAAACTCTCGATCACGGTTTATCCAAATATAATTATGTCAACGGTAAGCTCATACATTTACTACATAGTTTATTACTCCCTCATATGCTTAGACATGTGTCCGTGCTATTGATATTTGTTTGGGTTATAACATAACATTATCTCAAAGGACTATAGTCACGCCACTCTCAGAGGCCCGATTTGACAACTGTCAACTCAGTACATAATGTGTTTCAGGCATGTTTAACGTTATATTTTTCACTACGGTGACAGCTGTCAAATCGGGCCTCAGAACGGCGTGACTATTTAGTAAAAGAGAAACGGCTCAACTTCTAGCTTTGCTCATCATGCAATGAATATGGTCAAACCCAAATCATTTGCTGACTGGAAATTGCAGTCTTTATAGTGCAGCAGTCCCACCTAAGTGGACTGTGACTCGATTGGGTTCTTTAAACCATAAAAATTGGTGGCGGTATATAAACAGGAGCAGGGTTATATAGGGTTTGGAGGATCGGGGGTTTTTTTCTCACCTACTAATCATCTCCCAGGGCTTGCCGACGGCGCTGTTGGCGTACATGGCGCTGGAGAGCATGTGCTGCACGAACTTGGTGCGGTACTGTAACAGCGTGTCCGCCGTCTTGGCGGCCAGGTTGAACGTCATGCGGAACCTGTCCACATCCTTCACATTGGGCTTCTGGCAGAACATGGTCTTCGGCGCTTTCTTTTGGATAGTCTCTTCTAGTATCTGAAATGGAGTTTTGAAAAGTTTACATACAACACTTTTCTTAATTAATTAAATACTATACAATTCGAATATTAAAAAAAAAAATCAGAATAAAGGTTCTTATTTTATTATTCATATGTTTTTGATGCTCCCACCCAAACAGGGGGCTTATTATGTAGGTGTTTATCGCGTGACTAAACGTGGATAGAACATCCGTCACAATTTGACAAGGACAGTACGAGAGTGACGGTTGCTTTATCCATCGCAATAACGCGACATGACATGATTTCATCTGACTATAACAAAATTATTATAAATGAGGGCCGGGCGCTGTTCGGAGTTTGTTAGCCAACCAACCTTTACCTTTTGTGTGAGGATAGATAACCGGTGAACTTACTAGCATAGAGGCATTCCATCTTAGCCCTCAGCGTTGGCAACGCATTTGAGGTCTTAGGATTGCAGTCTTAAGATTATAGTCTCGAGAATTCACATTTCTATGGGTCTCAGATTCCATTTACCATCAGGACACCTGAGTGCTCGTGTGCCTTTTTCTTATCTTAAAAAAAACCTAAAACTACTGTTAAATGTGGTAGTGTTTTTGCCACGCGAAAAGCCACCAATCACCGCGTCAAACTCTATTTTTTCATGCTATAAACAGTGTACGTACCCGTAACAGTTGCGGAGTGCTGGGTGGCCGCGGGCTGCTCCCGTTGAAACACAACAACTGAGCATTCCTGGCTCCCGTCACGCGTTCAATTTTGCCGCTATAAAGAGAAAATATTTAACTTTTAACTAAGAAAAAAAATACAATTATCAATAGTTAACGAGAATTTGACGCGAAAAATGTAAAATAACAGGGGGCTTAGACAAGATACTTAGCGTTAACATAAAAAAAAATTACAATATGTATGGACTTGACATAAGCGCTCGCGGCGACCGTCCGGTAGCCTGCGTCGATCCTACACGTTATCTATAACGATAACGTTCTTTAAATGCACGTTTTCTAGGACCACTGTTATGCTACGCTAAATGCTGGATAAACTCATAGTTATAAAGTGAACCCGTCGCGTTATTTTAACGTCGTAAATTACCATCAAACAGAACTAATGTCAACAAACGGAAACTTTTACAATAGATTAAAATTAACAACACCGGCTCTCTGGCTAATTAAATTCGCAAAGTAACAAATTTACATTAGAACTAAGTACCCATTCATTTTAAACTAAAACTCGTTGACTAATTTAATTAGTCACGAAAGTTACGCGCTCTGTGTCCATGATACGAGTAAGTCCCACTTTTCTGCATTATGAGCAGACTCACAAAAGGTATACTGGCAAGCAACGTCGCATATCATCGTTTTGTACGATTATTGATGTAAATTAAGTATAATTCCCAACATTCTGCAATATTTCGTTATGATTCAAATAATAACAAAAAATACATATTTCTTTAAGTAAATCGTGATAATATGACAAATACAAGTCAGATCGTATCAAAATATTACATTAGGTATACAAGTATTTAAATACCTACACCAGATGAACAGAGCTAATATAATAGATTTAATTTCAGAAATTCACTTATTTTAATTTCACTAATCAAAAAGACGTAAAATTGGACATTAGTTCTCAGATCGCCGGTATTTGACTCCAGCGCCGAAGGAGAGGGCGATTAATATGCGATCTTTATTAATTATTACCGCCAGTGGTGTGCACACAATTTAACATCATCAAAGCCAACCAAGAAGACAAAAGTTTGTAAGAAAAAAGGATACAAAGGCCTCTTAAGTATAATGTCAAGGACTAAATAATGTTCTTATACTTCTTATTTATAAAAGTGAAGTAACCGTGGAGTAGTGAAGACATCCCTATATTTCGAATTCCATTGGCACAGTGACAGATAGGGACAAAGCACGGCTTGCCTAATCCACGGTTTCTCCACGTTTAAGAGTATAAAAGTCATAAAAGTCTAGAAGCAGGTATTTAATTATACTTAATTGAGGGAACTGTAAGCATCTTCAGAAACAAGATTTCAGTCAAATTATAAAACTACCAACTAAATCTTGAGCTGTATACACTAATTTTAAGTTTACAGCAAGCTTAAAAGTTAACATAATATTAGCGCTTCACACTATATTATCTCCATGTAACCAAATTATCGTATACGCATAGACAACCTGGTGACGAAAGTTGGCAATACAACAAGAGGGTGCGACTGGGCGCCTCCCCTACTCGTCTAGACAGATCACATAAAACTCTACAAACATACCCTAATTTTATATATTTGGCCAATGTGAAGTTGAATAGCAAAGTAACCATAGTGTAATGAACACATACGTAAACAGTCTTAAGGCCCATTTACATTATACAACTTTCTTGTACCTACAAGAATCGGCAATAATTGTATGCAATTATTTCCTGCCAATACTTAGGGTAAGGTTAGATTAGGTTAGGTAATTTTATTGTATGGAATGTGCAAGAAATTTGCATAATGTAAATGGGCCTTTAGGGTGCCTTTCCACTAGAGTGCGCTATGTTACGTTGCTATGGATGCGTTTGATATCCACCAATCATATTAATTGGTCCACATTGCATAGCTCTGGTGGAAACTGGTAGCTTTCACATCCTCGCAGCATAGCTGCATACCACATCTCTGGTGGAAAGGCAAGCTATATTTAAGTAGTTAATCCATTTGAACATGAATGGTACAATGGTACGGACACGGCTGCAGCCGGCATCAGTTGAAATCACAACTGCAGGCATTTGAAGGTGTCAACAGTCAGTGGCAGTCCCGTATGATGGCAGCCTAACCGAAGGATTAAGAATTGTCCTATGGGTAAGGACCAAAACGTTGGCAACGCTAACAAAAGCAAATAAAATTTTCTATGAAAAATTTCCATTGTGCGACGAAAATTAGCCATACAATTCTGCCCTCCTAAGCAAAAAAACAGTATCTCAGATTTAATGGCCAAAGCAGATTCAGCCCTAAATCGTTAGTAATAAGGTTCAATTTGCTACAGAAGTTTTGTCTCAGATACTGCATTTTATGTTAGCAGGGCAGAATTGTAAGGATACTTTTCGTCGCACAACGGAACTTTTCCGTCTTCGTTATTTGTACGGTTAACTGCGCTTAACTATGGTCCAACTTTTTGGTCCTCACCCCTATAAGCCCAAGATGTCATATAAGGATTAAGTACAATCATTAACAATTTCTACAAGGACAGAATCGCGAAAAACCTATTAAAATACAACCAATTTTATAGATCGTAATTCGTCACTTTTTTAATAAATGAGCTTTATCTACCATGACGTCCATGATTTAGTTTTTATTCGCGATTAGTTCAATAATTTATTTTAATAGCACATTCTTTTTTCATTTATCAAATCCACTGGTATTCCCTTTGAAACAAGTTAGCAAACCCACTCCTAAGTATAAATACATGACAACAACGCCACAGACACTCAAGGGTTCCAAATACTTGGGCGTTGCTTTGTTCCGTAGGGTATCGCTGGGTGTAAGTGTTACAATAAGTACTCAGCGTGTTTTCAATGAACGCCGCGCCATTTTGCAATAGTTTTGTTTGTTCAGTTAATAGTGAACCAGATAATGTTTATAGGCAGGTGATGTCACCGTATCGATATCACGTTGCTGTGCGGTAACTTTGTTGAACTAATTAGTTAAACATGTAGTTTTTGGATCAGGAAAAACGATTGTTGTCGGGGAATACAGAATACAGTTTAGTTAATGGCAAATCAACGTAGCTACGTGCAACAAAACACGCATGAATAAACCTGAGTGGTGTCGATGTTTGAAAAGTTGGACGTGAGGACGTAATCGTACAAACCTACTGGTCCTCTATTCTACTGGGTTAAAACAATATTCTGCTTGACGTGTTTTAAACCCAGCGTTATTACCGTGTAGAATCTCAGCGAAGTAAGTGACATATTGTGTGTTGTAAGTTAATAGTAAAGATAAAGAGTTACGCGACTTATTAAATGAAAGTTTTTTTTTTAAATAACAACGATTTAATATTATAAACATTAAAATTACCTACCTAATTAAGAACATAAGTTAGTATCTACATAAAGCTATTGTTTAGCCCTTAATAGGGCAGTGGCTATATATTTACCACATTACAATAAGCTGAAATTAAACTTTACTACCTACGTTTTATGATGCAAATTCAATTGTATTTTACTCAAATATAACATCATCTATTATTTCTCTTTAGAGACTTGCGATTCCATCACTGTATTTAATTTTGGTCTAGATTTTTTTACTTCTACGGGGCCCTATTAAGGGTTAGGTTCTTACTTTAAATCAATAACAACATCTGTAAGTTCAGTAGTATACACACCGTACCACACTTAATAAACATTTCGATGACTACTTGGTAGTGACCCTGCTTACGAAGCTAACGGTTTCGCCCGGGTTACGTACAAACAAGAGGTTAAAAAATTAATAAGTTAGTGAATAGGCGCTAGACACGGTACCAGACCACAAAATAAAAATAGTAGGTACATGAAGTTGTCAACAGGAATTGACACAATAACCCGCCTTCGGACGCAGACGGGTAAAACGAAATTAAAGCAAAGTTACTAAGTAATCTTGTCGAAGATCTATACTGTTACCAAACAAAATATGCAGTTTTTAACGCTCAACGGCGCCGTACCACAGCGTACCACCCATGCCATGCTAACAGGGAGTTCTTTGCCAAACGGAATCTGAAACTCTGTAAGCCTTATCTCTATCAGAATATTCAGTTTCTCCTCTAGAGCAATAGAGACAGTATTAGAGAATTATCAAGTTGATTTATTCGAATATACATAAGATTAGAAACTAGTCTGAGGCAAACATCTCCCCCTTCCTTGTATAGCCTGCACGGCCAAGGTCTCGGGGTGTATCAGCGTCGATATTTCCGTGTCGTGACATACCACTATTTGTCATTCGACGACCTTGATTTATTCCATGTTTTGCGAAGTTCAGAAGTATTTAAGGATCTGTTTCATGATTCTGTGATGCTACTCAACTAACGCAAACATATTTATATTTGAAAAAATAGCTTCCTTGCAGTCATGCTCGTCATTCTATTATAATGAGTTACAGGAGAACTCTTTATTTAGCGATAACACCACCTCATAAAAGTATGTGGTAATTTTTAAATTATATATTATACTAGCTTTTGCGCGCGACTCGGTCCGCGTGCGTAGAACTCGTTTATCTCTATTTCCTCGGGAACTGTCCACTTATCCAGAATAAAAAGGTAAATTTCATCCAGATCCGTTAAGCGGTTCTGGCGTGATTGAGTAACAAACATCCAAACTTTTTCATTTATAATATTAGTATTTTTTTTGTAATAAGACTATGTAAATATCATTATAGGTACTTAGGAAATGACATAAAATTACATGTTTTTCCTCCTTCCCCTGTAACAAAAATAGCAGTAACTGAAATTGCAAAATACAAGAACTAAAGATAAGGACAAAGTTAGAGGTTTATTCGGATATAATGAAGATAATAATTGTTTTATCTGTAGAACGTTATGTCACTGAATACTAAAATTAAAACAAATAAGTAGCCTTCTACATGTAGGTAATCAACTGACATATAGACAGGAGCGGAAAAGTGACATCAACTGTATAAAGAACAAGGCCGTCTCAATCTAAAACGCATTGGGACAACTGGATTATCTTATATCACCAGTTTCAGTATTTTAACGGAATATGACCGACATCGTGCCAATGTCAGAAGTATAGGATACTTGCTTTATAGAGAAATATTTTAATTCCACTGACTTCGGTAACGGAATACAATAGACACTTTTACAACCTAGCGTGAAAAGTGAAACTTCCCTTTTACATTGCTGCGAACTCCTCCAACTCATTTTCATGAAACTTAGCAAAGCATTTTTCAAATAAAGAAAGCGTATTAAAATCGATTTACCTCAAGCAATAACAAACAGACGCAGATCAGACAAATGTTTGAAGTATTCGAACTCGTAATTAATCGACGCAAGCGCAGGAATCAGCATTTCTAAGGATCGACTATGCCAAAGCTCAATCCGCTGGAGGGGCGTAAATTTATCTAAGTAACAAATTAAATGGCGTTCTTTTGTACTTGACCTCACTGATCAGCATAAATGACGCGTTAAAAACTAACCTACGGTGTGGTCGTTCCATTAGGTACCTACTACCCACTTGTAGTAAAAAAACATTAATATATTTTCCGTGTGGTTGCCGGGTTAGAATAGTGCCACTCCATGTCTTCCCCTGGATGTCGTAAGAGGCGACTAAGGGAATAAGGGCTTGTAGTACTGTTAGGCGATGGGCTTGCAACCTGTCACTGATACACTGGTAAACATCTTAGCCTGATTGTGCAAAATGTGGTTACAGAATTATCAACAAGTTTTTTAGAGTTGTTGTTAATTCTGTAGCTCTGCCTACCCCACTCTGGGAATGAAGGCGTGACGTTATGCATGCATGCATACGTAGTAACATCAAGTACGTTATTTTAATAACACAAAAGTAAAAACAGTAGGTATTAATTGTCAATCAACTCGCCGCAATCACGCAGGGCATTGAAATGCGAAAAGCATAATGCGTACTGAAGTCGTTGAATCAATAAGTTCTTATGGCCTAAGAGCACGCGTGACCTAGGTTTTGTATGATGCCCTACTTTGGGGGCCTAATGGTACGTTAACTACTACTTCCCAGGCGAAGGTCCTGAAAACATTACTATTCTTCAATCCGTAATTAGAAAAGATTTTGCATTTATACTTGTGTGTGATGGATGTTTCCGCAGTAGAAGGTTATCCCAAAGACAATTATGTATATCGGAAGTCGATAAACGAGAAGTCCCTATGACATATATAAATTGCTACGAAAATTCCGGGTTCTGCTTATAACTTATAATTATAACCCTCCTATATCATAAAGTCCACCGGTCTATTACCTTGATGATCGAGGTTGAGTTACACGTAAGCTTGTAACTTAAGTTGGAATTTATTAGTAGTACATATTGTTGGAAACATACAATATACAAGTAACAAGCTTTTGTCAAACGGGCTCCAGAAGATTAAAATGTCGACAAACAGACTTCTTATCAAGTAACGACTAGAGTCATAATCAAAAGATTATTGCATTTGTAAGCGTTTTTATTACGAAAGAAAAAAGTTACGGTGCTTAACTATAAGAGGTGGCACCAATTCCATAGACGCGATTGATCCTTTTAACTCTACCGTCCCTAAACAGAAATTTAGGTTCATCAGGTCAGTAATCTGTTACGACCGGTTAAAACAAAACAGATTTTCGTCATCGTTTATACAAAACCCATCCGAATGTGAATTACTTTATTGCCTTCAAATATTCAAATAACTCTATTATCAATATAATTTGATTCATATCAATTTTCCTTACGTAGGTACCAACGTATCACATACTGTAATCTTTACACAATAGTTCGAGGAATCACCGATAACGTTATATTTTTATCTAAATGACATGCACACAAAATCTACTGGCATCTGCCCGCGACTTCTTCTGTGTAGGATCTGTTTATCGCTTCTTCCTCCGAAACTATAAGTATACCTTCCTGAGGTAAAAAGTAGCAGTTTCTGAATTTAACAAGAAAATTTTGTATAAAATTCTTAAAACCATTTCTCAATACATTTACGAAAAGCCAACATACATATATACTGGATAAAGTAAAAATAATCTGCAGCCTTAAAGGTCATGAAGTACCCTATCCGAAAGTGGTGTTTTTCAGATATTTACAATTAAGTATCAATTACCTATCTCTAAACTCGTCGTGATTCGGACCGATTTGATGAAACATACATATTTGGAATATAACTTTAAGCCTTATCTTTGGAATATCGTCATAATATGCTTCATTTCCCATTAAATCTATCGCTGGATTAACTTCTTAAGATAAACTGCCTAAATCCATTTATTACGATACAAACAATACTAATAAATACCAAAAAACCTTTTACTACTTCTTCGCCTTAAAAATAAACTGATGTATTTAAGTCATTAACTCAAAGTCATTATTATAACATTATAAAAAAATTTAAAACCACCTTCAAAATAGCAAGAAATAACTTCGTTTAAAATAGAAGGTAGGTCAGTCAAACTGAATTCGGCTTTTGGTTATAAATAATGTGGGACGCTGACTTTAGTTGGTTATTACTTGCGTTTTTGAAGGCAGTTTTTTTTTTTTTTATCATTTAAGTACTTTATGTAATACTTTTTAGTGATTATAATGTGCTGCAATGTTGTCCCACATCTCAATTAATAAGAAACAAGCTACGCTGCGGGAAAGTCTTAGTAATATATTTAAACCACTAAAATGTGCTTCGTCATAGTCTCTCACCTCTCTTAATCGAGATATCAAATCGCCGCCCCTGAAAAAGGTACCGATGAGGAATTCTGGTGGCCAATTGTGGTCTTCATCATCAGTTCCACTTCAACAAATTATACTTTTTCAATGCAAATGCTGGACTTGTTACTGAAAATACTGAAATCGGTAAATCGGCCTTTAATACTTGAAGAGTTCCCTCGATTGCTCCAAGATCCCCTGACGTCTTGACAATGGGACTAACTAGAAAGTCCACCAATGGGGTGGCGTAATTAATTCCCTATCCCACACCACGCAGCTATCCTATTATTGGTGGTTCTTTTTCTTCGTTGTACACTCAGCTTGCTCGCACAGTCCTGGGAAAAGCCAGACTTACATGCAGAGAGGCGATTAAGAAATAATATTTCTGCAGGCGCTTTAATAAATAGCCTCGCAGTCGTTTGTTACTAAATGACGCATCTGCATGGAATAATAACGACGTATACGATATGAAGAAATAGTATTTTTTGGAGAAGAAAAAAAATAAATGGATACCCGCTGTAATAAGTGTTTGACCCTTAAAGGCGACTATGTTAAAAAAAAGATACCTATACATAGGTATATATGTACTGTCAAGGGCATAAATATATATATACGTTCCCAAGAGTCAAAAATATCTATACACTTTTATGCCACTGGCAATAAGGTCCATGTATACATATATTTGACGCGATGGCTGTATAGATATTAATGCCCTTGACTGTATGTATATAAATATAAAATTGCAATAAATAGTCACTTATTATTATAAACTTACTAAAACTAAAACTAAGTATATAATTCCGCTACGTACATAAATTTCGATTAGGTAAACCTAACCAACTAAAGTGTTTCATTCACTACAACGCAATTAGCATCAACGACCATTTTCCGAGGAAAAATCTTTCTAGGTATAACAAATTATAACTGTTACAAATCGGTTATGTTTGTGTGATGATAAGTCGCAGAATGAAATGTTTCGTCGCTTTTGATCTTAACAGTATTGAAATAAAATTGAATAGCGACAAATATTTTCATTTCTCGAATGAAAACATCAGAAATGCTTTACAAAAACTTTATGTAACTTACGTAGGAGAACTGCCGCCACACAGTCTTCTGAGCAGCCTGGACACCTCGAACGACGACTCGCCGATGTTTTTAATCTCACTCTAAAA
Organism: Acleris holmiana; assembly: GCA_949316455.1. Classification (NCBI taxonomy): domain Eukaryota; kingdom Metazoa; phylum Arthropoda; class Insecta; order Lepidoptera; family Tortricidae; genus Acleris; species Acleris holmiana. Next base: position 11,914,412 of record OX438773.1, on the reverse strand, counting down.
CAAAGAATGCAATAATTTTTAACACCTGCGGAATCACTCTACTAACAACGGAGAAGCTCTCTTAAATCAACTATTTAAAAAAAATCGAAGCGATCGTTTGTTTAATAGTCTAAACAGCGAAATTAAATAAAAACTCTTCCTACGCCGCTAATAGTCGCCCGCCGCGTTTACACTATATTCCTTTTATACTAATGGATGGATTGTATCACAAAGAAGTTAATAATAAACAATTTGAAAACCCTTATATGTTTGTATTTTTTTCCATACAACCATAGTCCCATTATAAAAGCTAGTAAGGAAAAACACTGCTTGAAATCTGACAAGGAAGCCTAGATTCGACAAACCATCTGCAAGATGGAACACCCCTAGTACAAAACTATGGCTGAAGAAAATAAGATTTATAAATAAATATATTCGACGGCTTTACTTAGCCTTGAGCCCTTTAATTCAATCCTACTGCAGTTCGCTGTTCGGCGACACTAGTACCGTGTATTTTACGCCAAAATTTGCGTAAAATACACATTTAAAGTGTTGAATGGCAACCATTAATTTAGGTTTTTGTAGATTTACCTTACTGGTAATACTGTTTATTTATTCTAGAAGATAGCAACCCTCTCACGTACGGACGTAACTCAAGACTAATTACTTAAAATCACAATAAAAAGTAAAGTTTACTTATTTTTTTTCATTCCAATTACCCTATACCTATAATAACAAAAAGCTTCAGAGCGTTACGTAAGTACTGTCTCAGGCGTTTAAGCTCAATTTAACACAGACACTACCAATCCTGGTTTACGAATTGAATAATGCGAATGTGACTTTACATGGACCTTATACCTCGGCTCGATTTTTAGGACCGAGTGTTCGAAACGACGCCGACGTTGGGCTAGCGGTAAAAAACGAATCGCATGGGAAATAACGTCATAACAACCAATCCCTCTGTGAATCACTCCTCTTTTGGACAGCCGTGTGAAAATAAAATAACGATTTATAGTTTTATTTTCATTTTTGAATAAACTTTCGATTTTAAAAATCGACTCGCTGCGATTAAACGTCTTGTGGCCCTTTGTGGCTCAGTAGCCGGTTAGTTTTTCAAACATTGGCTTGGATGCGGTCTCGCGTTTAGTGAGTCATCCCTACTGATGATATTATAATATAAATAAATGTAAAACTTATTGAGTTTGTGAGTTTGTTAAGCTTTTACGTCTAAGCCGCTGATATTCAGTATGACGATAACCTGAACCCTGGGTTGGACCAATAACAATGACGAGTTCTACGAGAACGACGTTGCGGGCGAAAGCTTAATGCAGTTTTCGTGGTCCCACAGCTACGCAAAGCTTAGCTGTAATTAATTTGCATTTTGGGCCATTTGACCTGCGAACAGGTAGCGCTTTGGTCCTGGCCGCCATGACATCAGTGTCGGGATCGAGTCGCGGCATCTAAACAGATTCGTAAACATCTCCCGTCGCGCCCTGTAAATGCAACCATTGCGTCATGCCGCGATAACGCCGCAGTGCGGGGAATTGAAACAGTACTACAACATGGCTAGTGTTACCTTAGTAATTAATGATCTTCGACCCGATAGAACCTTCATGCCTAGTTATCATATCACATAATCTACTACGATCTAGATCGTTGGACGTTCAGTCACTAATCGCAGTACTGCTTAGGTCATTATAATATCAACGCGGGTCAAATTGATTGCCGGTCGAGTGCTACACCGTGTAACATCTCGTATCTAACGACAGCTACGCAAGTCATAAGCCCACATGCTTATTACGTACTCACATCCTTTTTTTACTTTTTAAGGATTGGTAATGGTTATGCTAGCAACAGATTCCTAAAAAGCCGCTAAACAACATTGCCATACTGCGTTTAATACGAGTCCTGGGCCACAGCACAATTCGCACCGCCCGCTTCGCCGGTAGTCTTGGACGCGAACCCGTGAGGAACACACGCGAGTGACGACCAGTCCGCCGACCAGTTTGATAGTTTGATAGTATGGTGAGTGTTTGTAAACTTGTCGCTAGAACCGTCAGGTTTTCGTGATTTTTGGTTGATGAGGTTCAGTTTCAGTTATATTTTAATGATTATGTTTGTAATTCTGCTGTCGGAATTAACAAATATACATAGAATTGAATATACTTAAACTTCTTATAAACTTCAGAGACTAGGGACTATTAAAGGGATAAGTTCGCCTTTTTTGTAAAATTGTCTGTGATATGGATTTATTTTTATTTTTGTACAGTTAAGAGTAGGTACAAATACATACTGTTACATACATACTATGTCTGTAAATATACATTAAATTGAAGAGGATGGAAATAATAAATAACCCAAAGTGTGGTAATAGAGACACTTAATTTAATAACCACGAAACGTAAATAAACAATCAACACAATACGTTTGCAATGACTAATGTTCTCCTTTTGGATACTTTTCCCGTGTTACTCGGAACCTACTACTTTCGCGGAAAGTATATTTTAAGGTAACTTAAAGCAAAACCGTTTAAACTATAACTTCATTAGTTTTCTTGTAATTAATAACTATATATAGTTATTAATTACAAGATGTATATATACATCGATTTCCAATATCATCAGATATTTAGCTTCGAAGAATATAAACTTGCTGATGAAAAAGAATATAAAAGACGAGAACTGTAAGGCCGCACTTGAAGTATTTTGGACTAAATATGCATGCCGCTGTTATTCCACTGATTAATATGTGTTTTCGTGAAAGTTGCGGGAAATTCTGCCAGATTACAAGAATAGGCATTTCAGTGGGTAAATAAAACATACCAGAATATAGGTTGACGTGTTACCGTTCTGAAATCAAAATAAAAACGTTTACAGTGTCGTTAAAACTAGTAAAAAAATTAGGCCACGAATTTTCATTTGCGTATTTTCCTCTTCGTCGTGTTTGTCTATTTGTGTTGAGTAACAAATGTCTGAAGCAAACAACAATTTTATAGTCTGAAGCAAACAACAATTTTATATTCTGAAACGACTGTTGTCGTCCTTTTAATTGATATGAAATAGCGCTATATATAAAGTAATACAGTGAGAAATTCCTAGCAATATAGAAACGTTTCAAGCGCCGTTAGGTGCAGTAGGTAAGTGGTTGTAACATAATAATTTCCGGAACGGCTACAGCATATTTCAACTAAAATTCGACATATATTACCAGCAGTTTGACCCGTATTCAAATTTATTTAGGTAGGTTGGCATCATGCTACTTTTTATTTAATTAATTCCAGCCGAGTCTGAACATAAGTAAGCAGATCCTCAGTAAGTCATTTTCCGAAAGCTGACGATCTTTACGGCTATGCTCAATATTAAACTACTGGTAACTATTGCTTTCTTTGATCGTCCGTGACTAGTTATAGAGACTGTTAAATGATTAAATGAAAGAGATAGATTGAATATTAATAAAAACAGCCGTGGGTCGTGTCGCAAACTGGAACCCTACAATTCTTTGAAAAATCCTTATTTTAAGTATGGTTTAATGTCCTCTCTCGACTATACCTAGCCTGTCGCATTAAGTGAAACCAGAGTTTATTTTAGCCAACCCTGTGTTTCTCCTTGTCCACTACCAGAACGCTGCAGTCAAACAATGACCACAAATAACATAAAAAAGTGGTCTGCCTTAACGAAACCTGACACCTTAGCGGTTTCGATATTGATATAGTTAGGTTATTTACCATGTCGTGAACTCTTACTATATAATTTACATATTTTTTCCGCATAAGGAAGGTTAACGGGCTCACAGGCTATACGGTCTATATAGAGGAAAAGTCACTATTGTCATATAACTTACAAATAACAATAACTTAGTGAGTTTTTCCTCTATATAAACGATATGAATGATATGATGTTAAGTGTAAGTTGCAATCTATTGATAGATGGAATGCCTCTATGCTATTAATTAACTCCAACACACAACACTGTTGTTCGCGGCTGAGCCTGAACAAAGAGACCCCAGGGGCACCTGGCATTTGGGCCCGACACATCTCGAAGCCATTCTGGAAAGCCGGGCTTTTGGGCTTATATGATGGTTCCACCAATGAGGCCACTAGGCTGGCGAGGCCCCTAGGCCAGGCCCCTCTAGGCCTAGACGGAAATCCGGTGTTGTTTTCGGCATAGGAAAGGGAGTAAGAAGATTTTTACCTAGTCTGCAGAAATAAAATTCTATCGAATTTGCGTAATTCCCTTCCTCAGACAGAATTTGGTCTTGTAATTTTGGTTAGGTATGTCTAACTAGAATAACGGTAATATAAGTTTACTTCTGCCTGCATCAGCGCTTCAATCAATTTAATTCCTCAAAAACCTACATGGGCTCCATATTTGGTAAAACCTCCTTAAATTCACCTATCTGGTTTTCGATCTAACTGACAGACTGACAGGCACCCACGTTAACAAGAAACAAATATTAATAATAGAATGATTAACGGTGCAAAAAGTTATCAACTAATTTATCTATCGAACATAAAATGATTTTGTACTAGTCTTGCTCTTTAATTTGGAATATTACCTAAAGTTTTTAAAGCCAATGGCGTAACATGTTAGTTCTCTTCTTCGCTACCTCGGAAATATGTGAACGGACATTAAAGTTTGATAGTTGCTAACAAAATGCGTAAAGTTAAATAACTATAAATGATATAAACCATTACACATCAAATTACAACACAATACGATTATTGAACTTTCTGACATCGTTATTTCAATTAATAAAAGCGATACTTTCCGTTTCTATTATAAGACTATTTTATTCGCGATCTCGTGAAAGTCAATTTGAAGGTTAAGAGTCCACACGCAATGCGAAAGTGGTTCGCATAGTTCAGTTGCATTGGGTTTAGCTGTCATCGCCGTCATCACTAAACAATGCGATGGATATTTTGTTCCTATACAATCTATTTCGGTTGCTATATAATATAATAATAATGACCAAAAAGATTAATGTTTAGTGCAATTGGCCGGCCGTTAGTATAGTTAACAATATTTGACACGCATGATTTTGAGTGATGGAGATTATATTTGCGCCCGATGTTGGAGATACGAGTATGACATGAGTGCTAGTTAAGTAGGTACTGTACTAGTCGATAGAATGATTAACAGTGAAGTTTTAATTGCAAAATTCTTTTCATAGTTCGAATTGGTAACAAAATATTAAAAGTAATCTTATATATAAAAGTGCTTCTTGAATATAACATTGTATTAGTCGGGGGATAATAGAAAACGCCAATCTAAAATATAGGAATGCGCATTGCCACTTTTTTTTTTTTTTTTTACTTATTCAATAAAGTATTTTATTTATTCAATTTTAGTTATACATACCTACACCGTGATTGGTAAGAGATAAACAACATGTAGCAGTCTTTCAATACCGAAAAGAAGACTTAAATTTCTTCTCTGCTACATAAAAAAAAATGCAAACAGAACATACCACCAATAGCAGTTTACTGATAAAACAGAAACAATATGCGTGAGATGAAAATAACGCGTCGACACAATCAATGCCAAGAACTCAATATAAAATCGATAACAAGATGCAGAGGGTACGGTCACACGGTACAAAAGGTACGGTCGGCGTTTAAGTAGCCACACACTTTAGTGCTTTGTCACTTTAACGTCATGCTTGATCTGCTGTACTAATCCCAATGATGTTAAAGTGACAAGGTACAAAAGCGTGCAGATATTTATAAGGCCGACTGTACTATCGCGATATAATGGAAATCACCGGCAATTTTGTAGCTAACCCAGGAGGGATGTTTAAAATATTACATATTTTTTTAAAACATCCTTGACCGATGAATATGAAGTCCGAACTCGTGATGAGTAAGTTACCTAATTAAAATATCTAATATGGTTAAATTAAATAGGACTGCATTTTAACGTTGTCAAATCAACTCAGCATTTTGAATAAAACAGTAACTAAAGATGAGTCATGTCATGTCATGACTGCACGGATAAGCTTCAGGGAACTGACACCTGTTAATCTTCCTTGTATCAGTGAATCGTAGTCCACCTGGCTTGTATGAATGCAATCACACGTACACACAACAATAACAGTCGGTTTGTCATCACACGGTTCGATAATTTTTGCAAGCTCCTGATAGATACTTAACGGTTTTGCTACTATGCAACAAAATTTTGACATTTTATTAACCTAGTTTATCACGGACTCGGTGTTCGGTGTTTGGTCCAGGGTTCCATTCTCGGTAAGGGCAAATGTTTGAGTGATGAACGCGAGTATTTGCTCCTGAGTCTTGGCTGTATTTCATGTATTAAATACAAATTAAATAGGTTAGGGGAGACATGTGTCACTACCACAAAATGCTAACTCCCGCTGCTGTAAGAAATGCTTGTTGACAAAATGAGAATCTTACAAATACATTCATTCTAATTATGGATTGAGAGTTGATATAACAAGGGTAAACCGATCTTATACAAATAAACCAATTAGAATTGAAATAATATTGTAATGGACAGTGAAATATAAACTCATGTCTGTAAACTGTTAAAGCTACTACAGTACTAATCCGTAGACTTAATCCTTGCACATTTCACAAACGCTTACATTATGAGTATTATTATATCGCATAAATCAGTCCATTCTCACTATGCACGCGGCACTGTTCGTCGGAACAATTATAAATACGAATCGTAATACGTGGGTTCCGTACGCCTACTCGCCGATAATTTCCGAGCGAAATACAGTACCCACCTTACTAATTTTATCTTGACTGCCTAAATATTCAAAGGGGTTGTATAAAGAACCTTCTTGAACAATTCAATATTTGAGATTACGATTACGCCTGTAAACTGCCAGGGTGGCTAACGCAGTTTGCTCATAACTTCTTTCTTGCTCGGCAATCCCTTTCTACCAAGTCTATAACGAATGAAACGCAATGAGAGAAATGCGAGGAAACACAAGTTGTCCGGCCAAATTGTAGTCAACGGGATTCTGCTAGTCCATACTAAACAAACGTAGTTTTACGATGTGTTATTTTTACACCAATGGTTCTCGTAGCGCACGCTGGAATCCTAAACTAAACATCTTAGTCATCTTCTAATAACGTTGGCACTCTCTTCGGCCGATTTGTCACTTAGAGAAATAAATCCAGGAGGAATTCATTGTAACATTCAGCTGGACAATCGGTATGACGAATAATTGTAAGCAAATTAAAAAAAAACCGTCATGAGCTCATAAACGCGTTGCAGAGCTAATGGAAAACTATAGATTGATCCAAAACCACTTTCATAAAACTAGGAACCACCACTGCCGAATGCACACCCACACCAACTTTCGAATAAAAAACGGCTTTAATATCGGTTCACCCGTTAGGCAATGACGATGACACAAGGACGAACTGACAAAGTGCTCCGGCACTTATCTCCGGCATTTATGGCTATCTTTGCCAACTGGATATTAAAACAAGGTTCAGAGGCAAGAGAGAAATGCCAGTTATAGTGATGGTAAACTAAATTAACCTTGTCACCCACCATAAGTACCGCTACATTAATGTTGTGTGAGAAATTTTATTTCACTTTCATCAGAAAATTTACAACCTTCAATACATGATTTTCTAGAGATTTACACATTTGATTATTCAGTTTTTGCAAATGAAATATTGGTGCATAAGGAAATATGTAGATGTTTATACTTTATCGTCTTCTTCGATCGCCTTTCTTTTAACGACTGCGTAGAGAATAAAAGCATTGACACTGAAGCACAATTCGTCAAGCGACTTTGACCCAATCTTGCGCACATTTATATCAATCCGCGAGAATTGAGTGGATTCTGGAGAGAGGTCGACAATAACGCCCACGCGTGGACTATTCTCGTCCTAGTTTTAGGCGCGCGCGCAGGGTTGCCGGGTACAGTGTAATGTGGCGTTATAGACAATGACAAGCATTCAACAATCAGAGAGCAGAAAAATGAGAAACTGTATAAAGTGATATTGGCAACATATTGTGGTGGTTACCACTAAGCATTGTTGTAGTTCCACTCGGAGATTTTTTTTTTTTTTTTTTGTGGGCCCATTTACATTATACAACTTTTTCGCACATTCCAAACAATAAAATTGAGGAAATCATAAAATTAATCAGTCTAACCTTAACCTTACCCTAAGTATTGGCAGGAAATAATTGCATATAATTATAGCCGATTCTTGTACAAGAAAGTTGTATAATGTAAACGGGCCTTTAGAGTCGATCGATAGATTGTCGACAGATACAAAGCTTTTTATTCTCAATTTCACATATTAGTGAAATCATGAGTGGCTATTGACATCGCCAGCAACTAATTTGCATCAATAAATTATTATGACAGTTTTTGATGATTTTATGACTTATGCAAATACGCATTCTAAAGGTTCAAACTTCGGTCAGACGCTCAGATCGTTGAGTCAGGGTCATTTATTACCTACATCGAGATCTAGTAGGTATAAAATCACCATTATAGGGAAGACCGAGGAGAGTTGTAACAGAGATAAGTTGTGACAAAGCCGATTTATCTGCACCTATGACAGTTAGTAAGCTGAAAACTTCAGGCAAACTGCGGAGTGTCGAAAAAGCAACGAATTGGCGAAGTTGCTAACTCGATAAATTGTCATAGGTTCAGAGAAATTGGCTTCGTCACAATTCACCTCTGCTACAACTCTCCTCGGTCTCCCTAAGCTAGAAATTGGGCCCAACAACACTGCAAATCACACGTCGTATCCATCTTATGTAAACAAAAAATATTCTGTAAGGAGAATTAAGAACCGATTACCAGTAGCTCCGAACCCTGACATTGGCTAAGACGTCCTTCAGTACAAAAGCATATATTGCAACCACTGAAAATGAACAATGGATATGTTGACGACGTGTCCCCATCATGTGACAGCCCTACCTGCATCAGTTGCATCGGGAAGGTCAGAATCGTTACATCTCATCTGGAACGTTATTTGGCCGAAAAGCGCTAGCGTATACGATCCAGATCGCAAACAGAAGGTAGCGATGGAAAGTAAACTATTATTTACGCAGAAATGGACCTTATTGCTCACACAACTATACAACAAACGAAAAACTTTGAATTGATTGAAAATTACGTCTTCATTAACACTTGAAAAATCGAATTTGACACAGAGAAAAAAGTAAGACGTTTAAAATTGGATTATTTAGGTAAGGCCAGCTTCTGGTGCCTTTTTAGATAAATTTGAACAATTGTTTTTTATTTGATTTACCTGAATAAACTTTCCGTTGCCAAACTAGAGTTGTAGACAACTATCATGCGAAAATGGAGAGTTGGATTCTATAAAATTAAAGAGGGTAGAGGAGCTTAGATATAGTTTATTCAATCCCTGGGTGCGATAAAACAATTTTCCTGTAGATGGAAAACGGTATTGATAAATGAAATCCACATAGCGATATGGTTTATAAGCGACTGATAAGTGTTATCAACCAACCAATATATTTTCCTTTAGTTATCGACGGCGTAATTAATAATGCTGTTGCTTAAGTATTCATATTGTAATAAATTATATACACGAGTTTTGCTTTCGATTAAACAAGTAAAAATATACCACCTTATAATTCTCAACTTTGCAACCCGCCAAATTTGGCAAATTATCTTATCCAAGCAAAAACTAATCTTAAATCTAAATCAATCTCGCGTATGTTTTTTTTTTTTAAATAAAAGAACCATTTACATAATCTTTGGAGTGTAGTTCGTGATTCGGTACGGGAAGCAGTAAATTTTCCAAAGAAGAGTATTTCCGATCGTTGAAAACACGATCTGCCTGCCACTCTTAAATTACACACGGCCAGGATCTGATTAAAGGATTCTTGTTACAGCACAAAGAACGGCTGTGATCTCAGAGAACAGTTTTCATACAAGTAATTAGCGGATCGTGGCAATGCTTCGCTGTGAATCTTGTAAAGAGTAAATACATTGTAATGAAGTGTAGGTGACGTATGTTTACGAATACATTTTGATGTATTGTACAAACATTTAGGGCTTGGCTATGTGCATCACAACCATTCTTTGGCTACACTAACATCTACAAGCCAAAAGAGAACACAAACTATGCCGGATTAAATACTTAGGTACATTACAAGGCTTTTGATCACCTTTCTAAGAATCTACAGGAGTTTAGCTTGTGAAGAGCGCATCATCAATTAGCTCATCACCCTTACTGCTAGACGTAAGCCAACCGTCAACTGTGCCTGTCTTGTCTAATTCACATCTATCCACTGTCCTTTTTAGGGTCCTGTAGGTACCCGAAATGTGTTAAACGGAACCCTATTACTAAGGCTACACTGTCCGTCCATTCGCGCGTCTTGTCTGTCCTAACTTTAAAGAACTGTATCTTTTGAACCGTAGGAGATAGCATTTTACTTTCAGAATGTCTTACTACAGCGGATTTCCTAACAAATAAGAAAAAATAAAGGAGGTATCCATAAAAACAAAATCTGTTTTTTTTTCTTCATATGTATAGTCACCGTGCAGCGAGGTGATGCACTACGCGGTCTTCACTCTAATGCATTAAAATGTATTATGGCGCGTTATTTACATACTAGTTAGTAAACTAGATGTAAATAACCACAGACAATGACAATAAACACACCCACCAGCAATGAGTTCCAACTGTCACGTAGACAGGTACAACACGAGTTATCCCGCGGCACAAACAATACATCAGCCTATAAGTGGACGTCCAATTGACATTGTTTACAGAGTGGTCACCACACTTGACGATTATTGGCTTGATGCAATGCGCAAGAACAACCAATTAACCGTAGGGAATGATCTTTAAGATAAGGAAATGCCTTTAGACATCTATAAAAGAGTAAAATATAAATACCTATATATTTATAAATCTATATTTGAAGTACGAAACATGTGGATGGGCTTGCATCTAGTTGCATTTCCAGTGCCGTCTACACAGTGAGAGATAAATAAGATAATAAGGAGGAAATAAAGTACCTAGAGTAAAAATTGGCAGGAATGCAAGCTTATTTACAAATGCCCATTTAGAATATTATTATTTATTTATTTATTTATTTATTTATTTATTTATTTATTTAAGAAACAAACAGTCGTTTACAAAAAAAAGCTTACAGACTATTGCTTAAAATTAGACCTGGAGTTTCCTTAAAGTACAATAAATACAGTCTGTGACCAACGAAGATACAAAAAAGGAAATTAAGATATTTAGAATTTTGATAGATATATTTTAGTAGATATATGTTAACGAAAAGCATTTTTAAGAGCAATAATAGTGCAGTTAAATATATCAATGTTTTCAAGTTTCCTGTTGTCGTTAAATAGCTTGCAGGCACGCCTCATGAATATATTTTGTATATATATGAATATATTATATATTATTTTAGTGGTGGTAGGACCCTGTGCAGGGTCCGTCCGGATCGCTACCACCATCTTATCCATTAACCATCCGCCAAGCAACAGTGTTCGCATTGTTGTGTTCCGGTGTGGGGATAAGACAACCGGTGAAATTACTAGCATAGAGGCATTCCATCTTAGTCCTCAGGGTTGGCAGCGCATTTGAGGTCTTAGGATTATAATCTTGAGAATTCAAATGTCTATGGGTCTCAGATTTCACTTACCATCAGATGGCCTGAGTGCTCGTGTGCTCTCCTTAACATAAAAAAAAAATCGAATATAAAATAGCCCATAAAGGGGGAATGCTCAAGGAATGCTCCGATTTAAAGCACAAGGTTTTGAAAATCGCACCAGTGAAAAACGCAGTAACCAGGGAAGACAACGCAGATAGGGGGCCAACATCATACAGAATAAGTATAACGACTAAGTTAAAATGACACGGTAAAGGGACCACCGCAATTTACATAATATTTATGTATTTAAAATATTATAATAATATGTATATGTTATAATAATATGATATTATCAAACTAAGAACATTTTTGACAGACACGTCATTTTAGATTAGACTGGCATTCGAAAGTCGGCCATCATTAATTTTGTTAATTTAACTGTACCTTTTTTAATTCAATTAAGTGTGTATTTCGATATGTACATTATTTCTACTATTTATGAACCATTAATGACCGTGGTGATATCATGGCGATGTTTACTTAACATCACAATACATTACATCGCCACTCGCGTTATGCATATTAGTCAAGAAATTATGATAATCAAACTGTATAATATGGCGTTTGACAATTACATATTGATTATTATGTCCCAAGCAATTGTTTGTGTGGACGTTTATACGTGTTTCATAATTGAGATGTATAGATCTGTGTTTAAATGGAAAATTGCGTGTACCAGCAGTTTAAACGTTAGTCACAATTACATTCGAGATAAAATCTGAACAGCTTGTTATATTATCTTGGTTGGGAGTCGTGGCACGAGAATTAGGGAACTAGGTCCTTCATATATAACAAGAAAACGCTCGCGCCCGACTTCGTACCACGTTCTTCGTTCGTTCATTCGTTCGTTCGTTAGTTAGTTTAATGTCATTTTCTAAAAATCCATTCTAAATGTTAATGCACCCCTATGGTAACCCAAGGAATATTCCCTTCGAATTGCAAATCCATTGGTTAAGTGGTTTAGTCTGTGCGTTGTCTGTCAGTTAGTCAGACATTCATAGAAGAGTTTTAGAGTTTTATATGTATAGAATAAAATTAAGAATGGACCTATAATCCAGCTGTTGGCAGTGAATGTATTTAAATGAAATAATTTATTTCTTATGAAAATATCCAACAAAATTCGTTACAATGATCTGCCAAACTGCGTAACAGTTTGTTGGCAGAACTATCTACCGAGCCCCGAATGTTGCAAGCTACTTTAGATAGCCGTTCAGTATATTTATATATAAGCCTAATATGTATGGGGCTGCCGTCGTGGATACTAAAGGCACTAAAGTAACTGATTAAAACCGTCTACGTTTATGTCTAGAAGAACATAAGAAATCAAATTAAGAGGGATCACATAAAACAAAACGAATCATTTTAGCTCTATACAGTGCCAACAATAAACAGAAGATTCATTCCATGTACATAGCAACCTAAGGGCTATAAAGTCCTAATAAAGAACCTATTGAAGCGCTCCCAAGTATATGGACGCGCCTTGACCCAACTGCTGAAGGCAAGGAAGCATGCAGTAATGCAACCGTCACCTTATTGCACTCATTGATGAGAGCCACGAAAGTGTGCCGAATGGTTATGGGACAATGGGTCCAAGGCATGATTTGAATGTCAATAGACTTTAATTTAAATGCTATGAGTGGATTGTCATATGCAATGATACAAGCAGTACTTATGCATCGATCTCTGGTCATGAATATCGCTTATTGCCGAAATGCTAGGAATTTATAATACCAGATTCAGACCAGAATACCAAAACTATACATTTAACTTACGGCATTTGATAATTACTTTGAATCTGGGGTTTTGGCAATGTGGTAAAAATAATAGTTCGGTATTTTGAATATGCTGGTATTTTGGGAATGAGCTGAGGAATCTACGTATTACAATACAATACAAATGTTCTTTATTGCACACCACATACAAATACAGCATGAAAAGTAAAATACAAATAAAAAGTTACTAAGTGAGTCAATAGGCGGTCTTATCGCTAAGTAGCGATCTCTTTCAGACAACCTTACAAAGAAGAGAAGTTATAAAGAAACAGAAATAAATTGGTAGGCGGTGCAAACTAAACTAATTAAAGAAAGAAATAGGTATATATAAAAAAAAACAAGTAAAAATAAAAATAATACCAAACATTCAAACGACATATTACCATGGGAGTCTTTCCTTTTTAATGTTCGACATCAGTTATTATGTCTTGAACTGCTTGTAATGTAGTTGTATTAATAAAGTGTTAACATACATATGTACATATTTATTAAAATAAAGGTGAGCAAGCAAATTTTGTAGATATCACTACCACAGTAACAATCAGTCTATATTATGTTTTTGTTTTTCACCGCTGGTCAAGATAAGTAGGTAATGTTGGAGTTCTCGAATTAGAAAACCTCTGCGAGACCCGTTTTTTTTTATTGAAGGTTCCGAGGCGTTAAAATAACCACAACTTAAAAATATGTCTATTCCTCGAATCAGTTTTGAATGGACAGTCCATACTAGTAAAATATGAATGTCACTGAGCTGTAACGCTCTCAGGTAACTCACAAATTATTCTAAAATGACCCCGAACCAGTAACGCTTACACAACCCACCCACTTCTTCCTGTCGGAAGGAATTTGCATGGGATGATGTCATATCACACGAAATTGATTCTTATCGCCTTGTAATTCGTATGCGTTCTACAACGCGCGTCAAGGTCAACTAAGTGATTAGGTTAGCCGAACCTTTTATTATTGATTTTGCGATGATTTTTGGCTTTGGCGTCATGAAAGGCTAGGCTGATGACAACACCAAAGCTTTATGACAAGAGCACACACATCAGTAAGGATGAAAATAACCGATATATAACCAACACCCATAAAATAACAAAGATAAGATGGAAAGATAGTAAGATTTCACCGAACCTACACCCCCCGGAAAGTTACGATTTCTTTGTTGGAGACTCAACAATATATCTATAAAAAAAAATATTTCAAAAAATAGTTTGGCAAGTTCATAACTATAACCTGTATTAATCTAACTAAACTTATATCCGAGACAGTAAAAAATAAAATTAACCTGTTTTAATTTTGTAAAAATAGAGCAAAAATGCTATAAGTATTATTTACTTTGGAAAGCTCAATTTGTGTAAGATTGTCCCCTGATATTTATTTATTTTAAGTACATATAGACTCCACTTATTTTTGTTCCCGCGTCACGAAATATATTGAATTGAAATGAATTGCATAATTCGAGTAAATTAAATCATATCGGTTTAGTTTTGGTACACGCTTCATGTCCATATATTGAACTGAATCCAACAGAAAATGAACAGGATATTTAAAAATAATTTTAACTACGAAAACAATTATCCCATTTCTGATAATATTTTTTATGTTCCAGATACTTTCTCTTTGGATTTTAATTTCGGTCATTGTGTCTGATGTCAAACAATACATTTTCATCGTAAACATTGTTATTACATTTTTTTTCTGAAAAGTACAAAGCAACTTCCGGTATAATATACAACGTGTTACAAAATAATCCGTAAAAAAGAAATTACAAAAGTAGTGTCAACCCTTATTAAATAACGTCAGTTCAGTATCTTAGGTATACAGTATAATAGGGTTGACACTACCATCGTAATTTCTTTTTTACGGATTATTTTGTAACACGTTGTATTGGTGGTTCAATAATAAAGTAAGTCAACATAACGGTTTATAACTGTTTACAAAACATATAGCCCGCTATCGAATATTTCCAAAAAAATCTTAATCTTAATCCCTGCCTGGGGTACCAGGGTGTATTTGCATTGAGCGGACTATTTGTACCTACATTCAAAAATACCTCTACTTAATTTAGCACTAGGTAAATACAACGAAACTAAATATAACTTTACTAAAAAACTATAAAGTAAATATATATTTTGTTATTTACTTGTTATGGTTGATGGCATATCCACTCTTTTTCCTTTTATAACAATTTATTTAAAGAACGCCCGTATTTTTTCTCGATGGGGACGATTTTCAAAGAACCCTTTCTTGCACCCCTAGTTTCCTGTACCCTCTAAATTTCAAGTCCTTATAGATAAAGATAGTTAAAAAGTAAAGTGCCTATTCAACCAATGACTTTTTGATAATTATACCTACTTACGAACAAATAAACTGCGGTATGGTTATAATGACACTCTCTCTAAATTCATATACTTTTATAGCAAATTTTGTTGCAGTCGAGCAAGGACGAGCCCGTAATTTGCAGCAGCTGCAACGCTGCCATCAATGGTAGAGTAAGTAATCTTCTTAATTATATTTTCTTCTCACCTCACCCGCATCCTCCCAAATTACCAACCATGGGCTCATCCAAAAAAAATATCGCGAGCAAAACCGGGTCGAAGGGCCCACTTACGCTTACGTGACCGATATCATATTTTAAAATACCAAGCTCAAGATAACATGTAATCTGTATATGTATCATCGTTTATCTACTGATATAGCTGTACAGGAGACCCACGATCAACGTGTTTTTTTAATAACAATGACACGAACTTTTTTTAAAGTGCTATGCTAGTTTCGTATATGTGTTCAAGTGGACGATTGTACACAATGTTGTAAATTTTGTATGATAAAATTAAAAATGAATAATATAGTGTCGGGTGCAAAATATTGGAAATATAAGGCAATGACATAGTTATCTCATAATCCCCATTCATAGTCACATTCACCTCGTAATTCCATGAACTGTGATCGCTTTTTAACTTTGCGAGAAATTTGTATTTTGAGGAAGTATGTACATAAATTAGTACGATCCTTAACGATTTATTACGGTAATGTTTCGTTTTGTGGTTGGTATAAAACCATTATTTCAGTATCAATTACAATATTTTACGTTAATCAGAAGTGTAAACCAGTCCTTAGATGGCTAAATTAATTACCTTTTCACAAGGAAACTATTAATTATTAAAAATGTTTCCATTTATATTTATTGTTTAAGCGACATTTTTCCTTCAAAAAGCTGGCACTTTCAATTAAAACAAAACATTCTAAAAATATCACATGAACAAAAGTGTTTCACGATTATTTTCAGCGATGTTAAAATAGTAGTAAACACAAACTTATCAGTGCTGGTGGATATATTCGGAACCGACTGTTCGTAATTTATTTTTTGGTAATTATCTGCAGTAGTGTCTCCTTTTACGACTGCAATAATAAGTTGGCACCACGGATAGGTATGCTAAGATTTCAGTGGTTTCAGTGTAGGTAGAATGAGTAGTATCTCCACAAAATCTTTTTAGTTCCAAATTCTGTCAATAGTAGTTTCCAAGAGGAATAAGTTTTTTTTCTTGACTTTAGAACCACTAATGACTGTGACCAAACGTTAAAATTAAACCACCTTGACCGATATGAACTCTACTAAAATTGCTGTAGCGTTCTCGATGTCATTGTTTATTTTTACGTGGGATTCACAAATGTACCTACGTCCACAGAACACTAAAAATAGTGTATGAATAAAAATAATAATAATAAATAATATAAATTTTATGGCGGTAAAAATATACTGCACAAAATTAACCAAATTAGGAAGTCGATGTAGGGATCTGGAGGTTTGATCTAAACATGGAGAGACTCGTTATGTAGATACAAGTAACTAGAGCCAAAGCACTTTGTGCCTAGATTCCCCACTTTCGTCCACCGCAGTAAGTCTGTCCTAGGTCAGTCTAAAAATAACTAGGTTAGGTTATATGTAAGGTCAGGTCACACATATTTCAAATAAAGTAACGGCATTTGCATTCGACATGCGATCAGAGCATGCCACCAAATTATTTTAAAAAATTTACCAAATATTTACAAGAACTAAGTTATTATTGCACTGCATTTTCACGCTATGTGCGAGACACTCGCAGCAGTAACACGCAGAAGGAAGCATACTGTAAATCCAAAAATATAAATGAAATTGTCAATAAAGTCGTTCTACAGATCGTGACAGCGCTGAACAAGAAATGGCACCCTGAGCATTTCCAGTGCCAGACATGCCACAAGCCGATTGACGGCGCTAAGTTCCACCAGCACGATGGGGGAGTCCACTGCGTGCCGTGCTTCACGCAGCACCACAGCCCGCGCTGCCACGGCTGCGGGGACCCCATCACCGACGTATGTATCAGCACTTTTGTATAGCACGGAGAAGGCAATAAAAACACTTACCACCTGATATCATCAGTATCAGTATCAGTAACGTCTATGGCCTGTGGACATTCGCAATCTCAAGACAGCAAACCCAAGAATGCCATACCATGTCTAGGGGTGTCTTGCTATCTCGCGGACTAGTTGCCTCTAAGTATAATATGCTAGTGATTTGCCGGCTGTCTCAACCCTTTACTGGATCACAACAATGCGAGGACCGCTGCTTGGCAGCAGGTTAAAAGGTAAAATAGTTATAGCGATCCGGACAGACACTGCATCAGGTCCTAATACTACATAACACTTGTACCTACCAGTTTACACATTCAATGCCTTGCTCCGTCATGACTAGACCCCGCTATCGGAGGTGCAACTTGGTAGCTGTCAAGTTCTTAGGGATGAGTAAAAATATTTATGATGTCGATATCAATATTCTTACTTTTTCTGTACAACTAGTTTTATATGTAGGAACCTATACCATTTTTAGACTACAATTAAACAAGTTTTTTTGGATCCATGATTAAAAATGAATAGATAAGATATTGGGTTTATTGTTAAATATATCATGACTGCACTAGATTAGGTACTGCAGATAAACTGGAAAGAAAACTGATCGTTTATTAAGAATACGATAGTCAATATCCCTTTTGGTCGACATAAAAGAGAGATTTATTGATTATTTAAAATTTGAATCATTTATGAATGGTTCGTGCTATGAAGATAACGATAATTTGTTAGTATTGATGAAAGATTGAAGACTTTTATTTATAGTAATGAAAAATATTTAACACATTAATTTTGTAATTATATAGTCCTGTTTTATAAAATGAACAAGTTTAATTAAAGTCCTAGACCCTCATTATGGTAAAGAAAAAATATCGACATATAGCTATAATTATCGACATATTTCAAAATAATTTTAACTCATCCCTAAGAACTTGACAGCTACCAATTTGCACCTCCGATAGCGGGGTCTAGTCATGACATGTTGTGACTTTCGAGATTTGTCAACATGTATAGTGCGTGACACGACAAAACTCCATTGGTTCTAAAACACAGACAATCAACATTTTGTAATGATATTAAGAGCGAAGTCGACTTGACAAAATCATCAACTGATGTACGAGATAAGAGCATAAGATAACGGAGTAATTACGGTCAAACGCATAAGGTAAATTATCCATTTAGAAAAACAACTAGGTACCACACGTTATACGTAAACCTGGAATCTATAATATAAAAATGAATCGCAAAATGTGTTGGTAAGCGCATAACTCAACAACGCCTGGACCAATTTTACCAATTCTTTTTTTTTAATGTTCGTCGAAGTCCAAGGATGGTTTTTACGGCGAGAAAAAATCGAATAATTTCCGGGAAAGTCAGAAATTTGCAGCGGGGCGAAGCCGCTGGCGGGCCGCTAGTAACAAATAAAAATACGGGATCTCTCTTTAGTCGTCGGCTATACTGTTAATTCATGTATTTAACCTTTTCAACGTTATGTCAAATACAGAACCAGAGCGAATGTCAACTTTGCCTCATACATACTCAGGTCTATTTAGCGCTGTCAACCATGACGGAAATATCCGTCAATGGCGTTGAAAAGGTTAAAACGTACCTCTCAGCCAATAGGAAGTTACCAACACGCATGATTTTATCCTGCTTCTGTAGGACTCCGAAAGTATTACCCACACTTGATGACTAAATGTTTCGGCGAAAATGACGTGTCCAGTGTCAGTGATTCAATGTCAACACCTTAGCAGGGTGTTCCAGGCTCGTAAAACTATTTAACAACTAGCGTTTATTGCTCCGTAAACGGCAATTGTGTGTGGAATTGCTATTACATTGTTGGTTTAGGTCCACGCAAGTTGTAATTATTGGCATCCGAGAATACGGCACCTTTGTTCGTTGACAAGTTGGACCATTAATGAAGCTTAATGTGTCTTAAGTAAGGTTTAGCTGGGTAATAATAATAACTATACTAAAACACGTTAGGTATACAACTTCTATGACTTGAATCTCATCTACATTCGTAACACGTTAAGAAGGAAAAATAGGTACATTACTTAATTTAAGTTACTTGGTAAGGATTAAACATCCTTCCAAATCTACTTATGTATATCTATAGTCTATTAGTATTAGATTATTACCCTATGATAGCAAACTAATCATAATCCCTTTAAAGAACAACTATTTATTAAGCCAAAAAAACATAGATACGATCTATAAATCTTCCAAATAGTGTTGTCGATAGAACTAATCTTCGACCTTGAGTCATAGTTAACTACTCGAGCAGCTGATAGGAAAAAAAACAATTAGAGTGAATCACGCATACGCCTTGATCCATAAATGGAGTTTGATACGGTTAGGTGTCGTTATTGTTTTACAAATGGAAATGAAAAACTATTTACAAGACATTAGGTTGTTGTGGGTTAGTAGTCAGTAATAGTAGTTACAAAAAAAAGACAATCGTTACTCGTTTTAATATTATATGTAATATCACTTATACCTACACACTTATATATGTTCCTTTGCCACTCCCTAAACTCATCTCAATGTTAAAAAAGTTGTCTAGTTAGCTCCGTTTTGACAGTAATAAACTAATAAATAAATAAATAAGTTAATATTCATTTCATTAAAACATTATTCTCGGGCGTGTCTCACTAAGTAGCTTAAATAAACATTACATATACATTAATGGCATAATAAGTAAGATAAGTAATGACACTTTATTTGTTTCGCTATGTGTGAATAATCGATTGTTATTAATTATCCATGACCATTTGCTACGTTATTAATTAGATACCTGTTTGTAGCAAGTATCTATTTCGTTTACCGCATTCAGACGGTTTGCTACACAACTCAATCCAGTTTAATATTTCACTCTATTTCAATATTTTTTAAGATTCCAATCTAACACGAGGACTAAGTTTTGGGGGCGAGTGACATAATATATTTTGAAGTTTACTTTTATTTGAATTTACAAAGCGATAATGCATTTTGAAAATTAACATGGTTAGAATAAAAATAAAGAAACAAAGCTTTTTGTAAAACAGGTAAAGTGCGTTCCCGCATGTTCCTATGCCTAAAGGATAATTTTTGTCTACGAAAGACACATTTAGAGAAAAACAATTGCCGTCAAGGAAAATGTCTAAACATAACACAACGATTTATTTGTCGTGGCAAGCCGTTTAAACTGCTCGTTGTTTTCAATCAACGTGCCTAGTCATGTGGCTATGTACTAAACATAATTGCATCTTAAGAACGGTTCTCCGAAGAGTTATATTTAAGAGGTAATTTTCTTTGAAATTTTTGGAAACAGTATGTTCATTTTGATTTATTATGATTATACCGTTAAAATTATTTGATATTTTATCGATTATACATTATTGATTTAAAAAAGCTATGAATCTACTGTTGACAATGTCAGTTTACAAAAGTAGGTACCTACACACTTGGTGTAGGCTATACAATTCCAAAATAAAGTGTCACAATATAAGTTCCTTTATCAAAACTAAACAACTACCCTTTAGAAAATGCCGCTATAATTATGTCCGAATGACTAACGTTGTAAAATCCCCACTGCGTAGCCTTTTTACAAGATGACTTTTTATAAACAGCTCCTTCCTCATTAGGCTCTACCGCGATTAGTAACAGCTTAATAAAGTCATATTCGTCACCAAATCTTCGCCCACTATAATCAAAGCAGCAGTCGGCTAATTTACAAGGCAAGGTGTCCGGCTTGCCATTATCAGTGTTTAAGGCGAAGTTTGTAAGTTTGATTGAGGTAAGAATCAGCATTGCTCGTAACATAACCTAGATTACATACTTAGGTCGCGTGTTTTACACATCTACGATTATATCTATTGTAATACGATAGAGTTACTTTTTTGTGTTTGTATGATTAAAAAAAATCCTTAACTAAAACCAACGTACGTTATCCCTGATTCATTATATTTAAATTGGAGCAAGGCGAGTCGTCAATTGTAATATAAAAGAAAAACCTTAAAAACCCCCAAAACCCTTGTTTGTTTGTATGATTAAAAAAACCCTTAATTAAAACCAAGCTACGTTATCCCTGATTTATTTTATTTAAACTGGGGCGAGGCGAGTCGTTAATTGTAATATAAAAGAAAAATGCCACTTTATTTTGTATTTTAACAGTCTGTGCCCAAATTAAGTTAGCCTTAAAAGTCGTGTTAACGATTTAACCTTCCATCTACGAGTACATCATAATGTACTAATTTATTTCCGCTAGCGATTTACTCATATGATTCATAAAATTAAATAACCAGAAAAGAGAATGACACGACCTTAAAACAACCATAACCTTTTTTTTATTGAACTATTTGGCAATAGCAGGAGTGGGATTCGCGAACTCTTTCTCTGTAGCAAAAAATAAAGCACAGTCTCGGAGTATAGGGAGTACAGGGATTCTATTCTACTAGGTAAAACCATATTGTCTTTGACGTGTTATGGTATTCTTTTCAACTCGGCCGCCATTACTGTCAAGTAAATAAGAGCTATGGAAACACGTTAAAAACAATAAAGTTTTACCTTTTAGAATCTCAGCCCAGTTTGCTCACAATGAACAAAAATAAGAAAATATTTCACAACGTATTGCGCTAAAAAAACACCTGTTAACCATATTTTTATTGAAAAAAATATTGAATTAAGACTCGTTTTAATTGACCTGTCAAATAAGACCTGAGGTTATATCGCCACCTTAACTATAGTTTAAGGCCGGCGCTGAGTCAGCGCTGTGTCGAGTAACCTTATACGGGAGGAAAGTATTACTCATTAGTTTATGCTTCCTCAATATTTCTAAAGGTTATTAACATTTATGCAGAGTAGTTTATAGATAGCACTTATCATTTGAATTATTTTGAACCTAACATCATTGACAGAAATTTGGTAGTTTTTGTTTTTTACTTTGTTAGGAGAACAAATAGGAATTCCGATAAAAAAGCGATAACTCTCAGTGAAAGCGTTACTTCTATTAGTATTCAACAAAAACACAATCTAAACAAATAAATATCGGGGGACAATCTCACACAAATGACCTAGTCCCAAACTAAGCTCTAGGCTTGTACTATGGGTACTAGACATCGATAAACATACTTTTATATAGAGAAATATATATATACTTAAATACGTAGGGAACATCCAAGACTCAGGAACAAACATTCGCGCTCATCGGACAAATATCTACCCTTACCCTGCTGGCTTCGGAGGCAGGGTCACTTCCAACTAGGCCAACGTGTCAATCATGGTTTTGTCACGGCGCCGGCGTAAAGATTTTTATATAAGTATCTATCTATCTATCACTATACTTATAGAGCGCATGAAGATCGCGGTTTTTTTCTATAACGGAACCCTACAATGGGACAGCTTGTTGCCAGCGGATCTCCAGGACGATCGCGTAACGCCGGCCAGGCATTATTGCACTACTTATGTAGTGCACTTTACGCGACCGCGGCCTTGCAATGCGGTCATCGCTTCTTTCGACGCGTTTGGATTTTTTACACCGGCATAACTTGAGTGACTAAAACAGTCTTATAAAAGGTACAAAACAAGGTTAATGTACTGTTCCATGTTCTGCTTTAATTTTTTTTTTAATTTTTGGTGTTCAATAAAGAGTATTTGTATTGTATTGTATTGTAAGGAAATTTCAATAACCAACATGAATGAGAAATTGGCTTTGAATCATTGTAAATATTTTAAGAATGACCACTGTGGACGTTGGGAGAATGTTTAGCAGTTTAAAGTGGATATTTTCATCTTGAAGGCAATCATTAATACCGACGAATATAGAAAAATAATATATTGTATATTATGAAAACTATTTTAAAATAAACATATAAATACACGTTTTAATTTGTTTATTTTTTTAGTAAAAATGTGGAGATAATAAGTCATATTTATTTATGTCGAATAACATTTAGCTTTTGGCAGTAACATCCTTATCGATAAAATATTTTGCTAAGTCATTTTTGTATAGATGCCTTGAGTTATCCCAGGTATGCATATGAGTAATCAGATGGGTTTCCAACTAGACACACTAACATTTCATGTGACAATACGGTAGCTCCCGTGCTTGCGCCTACGCTTTTAAGATCATGGGTACAAATCCCAAAGACCGATGACGAAACGATCCCGCGGCGCGCGAGACATGTCGCCGACCATCTGGCGAGACCATTTAGTCGACATGACCCGACATTTATCCACATACCACATTCACACTGCCATACACGCCGTCACATTTGTAACAGTTTCTTAACGGTTATCCATGTTTTTTTAAGTATTTATTGGATTAACAAAATTGTCCTTGAAATGTGCGATCAAAACTGTAAAGTCATGCAAAGTGCGAAGTTCGAAAAAACGAATAAATCATTCGACGAGATGACTACAGATAAGTTCATCATTTACACTTTTTAGGGTTCCGTAGTCTAACTAGGAACCCTTATAGTTTCGCCATGTCCGTCCGTCCGTCCGTCCGTCCGTCCGTCCGTCCGTCCGTCCGTCCGTCCGTCCGTCCGTCCGCAGCCTAGCTCAGAGACTCTTAGTACTAGAAAGCTGTAATTTCGCATGAATATACATAATAGTCACGCCAACAAAGGAAAAATATAATATGGAAAAAAATAATTTAGGGTCAATCCCCTACACGTAACGTGGGGATGTCTTTTTTTTCTCGTCTAACCCATAGTGTAGGGTGTCGTTGGAAAGGTCTTTCAAAAATATTACGAGTTAGTGCAAACAATTTTTCGATTATGTTATCCGTTTATGAAATATTAAGCTTTAAAGCGCTATTTTTTGTTAGAGTCAAGTGTCCCCAATACAGCCACAACTACAAATACAAAATATCTGAAAAAATCTTAAATGAAAGAACATACAACGAATTTTAAAGAAAAACTATCAAGACTAAGTAGACATCATTGATTTTTGAGATACAGGCGATTAAAGTGTTTATACCTACTAAAATCATCTAAGACGGCACCAATTGACTTTAAATAGAAAATTAGTTATGACTTGTTGATTGCTTCGGAACCCTACACTGAGCATGGTCCGACATGGTATTGCCTAACAGTGATTTTGGCTTTCTTAAAAAATGTAATTAATGTACAGTTTATTTTTTATTTTTATGTAACGACTAAAATTAAGATACATACATACATACATAACATCACGCCTTCATTCCCAGAGTGGGGTACGCAGAGCTACAGAAATACCAAAAACACTAAAGACTTACTGATATTTCTGTAACCACATTTTGCACTAACAGGCTAAGAGGTTTACTAGTGAATTAGTGACAAGTTGCAAGCCCATCGCCTAAAATTAAGATAAGAAAGTGCTTTTGCCCATTAGTGGACCGTATGGCCTAAGTATACAATAATTGAGTTGAGTGCCAAACCTTAAATAATACCTAATGCCTCATTAAAATAACTGACAAAATTTACCTATATTGCCAGAAACATGTAAACATACTACTTGTTAGTCACATAATGAGGATTTAGTCTACGGCCTAGTCATTGTTCCAAACATTCGTGATGACATCATGAGGAAACAAAACAGCGTCGCGCGCGCATGATTTACGAAGTCAATCAATAGCTAATGATTTATAGTCGCTTATGGCATTAAAACGGTAGTCATTAATGATCGAGATATTTATGAACGAATCCAATCTCTAGTAACTCGCAGGAATACTTCTATTTTTATAAGCTTTTATTTTACTTCATAATAATCTACCACAGACTAAACTATACATTCCAGTATGACATGGCTCCTCTCTAGTGTATAAAAGAAAGTCATAACAATAGTTATCTAAATGTACTCGTATAACATTGTGTTGGAAAAATGTATGTGGAGATATTTTAAACAACGCGATATAAAATGTGGGCATAGACGACGCCCTCCTCTTATCTCGAACCCGTAGCTCTCGCGTTTATGAATCTCCTAGACTCACGCCGCGCCGAATCCATTCTTCGGAACAAACGTGTTTTAAACTAACTTCTGTCCTCGACTACGTCCGCGTAAAATTTGTAATTCACTACACCTCCCATTTTGTTGACCATTCTACGTGAACAGTGTTTTTTGAAGGTATCCTATGTGTAAATTCAGGATATGCGTCCAGCCGTTTCGGCGTGATCAATCACGCATACATTTGCAAACTTTCGCATTTATGGCTTTTTAGTCCCGAGTTAAACACTCTACTGTTCTCTTCGAAAGCAAGAAAAAAAAATAGGTAACATAGACAAGTAAAAAAGTATAACTTAATAGCGCTATCATTTTTACTCACAACCTGTCACTGTAATGGAGAAAGAGAGGTTGTTTTTGGGTTTAGAACATAGCAAATAGTCCATAGACAACCAACGAAGACTGAGGTGGTGGAGGCGGTATGCCCAGCCTTCCCTCCACCGCGCACTCCGACTACTTTAATTGATTGAGTGTTCTCATGATATAATTCTCTTTCAATTTTTGAATAAAATTCAATTGACCAACTAAAGTTGCCTCGTGAGAACACCACCTAAGGGCTGAGCTTGAATTAATGTGTATACCTATTCAAGAAACGGAAAATAAGCGAGAAAAACAGAATGTGTCACAACATTTACGGACTCACAAAGCCTATGCCCTTGACTAGAGCTAACTGACATGGGTAAGGACCAAATAGTTGGACCATAGTTAAGCGTAGTTAACCATACAAACCACAAAAGTGGAAAAAGTTCCGTTGTGACACGAAAATTATCCCTACAAATGTATGGCTAACTTTCGTGTCACAACGGAAAAGTTTCATAGAAAATTTAATTGAGTGAGTTAACGTGGACGACTTTTTGGTCCTTACCCACATCTCATAAGTAGAATACTATCTTAGGTACAATCCTCAGCATCATTGCTCAAAGACGTGGTAGAATTTCACCAAATATACCTAGCTGCCGGTAGGCAGTATAATTTTTATTTTTAACTCCAAACAATTTGTTACTCACACTTACTGGTTAAGAAGATGTATGACAGGAAGGGGCCGGATTTTCGGGGGAGCTTTTGACAAGTTGTAGAGAGACTGTTTGTCATCATGATGTCATCGACAAATCAATAGATTTTTTAATTAGTATATTTATTAAATAAATCTTGAAAAAAATCGATGTTACGTACTCTTTTCAGCGGTCGATGTTGAAAAAAGTTTCAAATATCGGTAAGTTTTATCCGTTAAATTGTTTTATTAAAATGAGTATAATCACGAAAACCTATTCATTTTATAACTTGAAAAAAGAGTACCTACTCATCCCTTTGAGACCACTTAACGTTTTAGGTGGCCTGAGTGATTGTTTGCCTACCCTTTGATATAATTGAAAATATTATTTAGTTAAAATATGACGTAATGTCTAAATGGAATACCTACTGATTGAGGTTTAAATACTCACATGCCACTCTCAACACATTAAATACTTATACAGAGTTGATAAGGTAATTAGGTACTTGCATTGATAATATCTATAACATCGATTAACAGTGGTGTGCTCTCCCTACAACTTATCAAAAGCTCCCCCGAAAATTCCGGGTCTTAGACATGACGTATGAAATATTTGACATAAAAATAAAACGCGAAAGACACAATATCATGTCCATTTTGAATGGAAACCAGAAACCTTAAATTTATCATTATATTATTCCACATACATTTTTATAAATAACAAACACATGAATTATTTATACATATTCAAATTAACAGTTTTAAAATACCCACGATTGTTTCCCATTAATTAGCCACTCACTTGTTACATATTCTATTTCAGCGCGTGATTCAGGCGCTGGGCGTGTCGTGGCACGCGGACCACTTCGTCTGCGGCGGTTGCAGGAAGGAACTAGGAGGAGGTGGTTTTATGGAACAGGTATTACGGTTGTTTTTTTTTACTTTTTACAACTTTTACTGGGTTGTTTTCTTTGACATTTTTACTTCTTAAACTAATGTTCACATTTTACTAAGGGCTTAAGCAATTAATGATGTCCCGTTAAAAGTGGAATTCGCTTCATTCGTTTTTATTTCCGGTATAACTTGGGCAACTTCAAGGGAAGAGAGATTGGGCTTGAGCATTAAAAGAGCAGGATTTATCCTTAAATAAATCGCTACTCTCTATAAAAGAAATTGACAAATATAAAACCCAAACGAATACAGAAGTAATAACTGGCTCTGACTCTACAAAGAGGTATTTCATTATGATGTCCAACATCACTACCCTTTCACAGAAAGTCGTACGTATAGTTTAATATCAATATGGGCTGAACTTATTAGCAATCATACTTTATCGTTAATTTTGCAACAGCCCTTACAAGACTGTGTAGTGTGAGCTGCACTCACACTTGCTCACCTCTCTGGGATGTTACATAAGAACTGCACTCTATAATTATAGGCAAAATAAACGCAACTATGTCACACAATAACTGGTTATAGCGTTTGGTAGCCTGTGACGGTGGTTTAGGACGTTCAAATTTCCTAGGCACCCACCACCATTCCTCTTCTACCACTCGCAACTTTCCTTATTTTTCTTTAAGACCTAACTGCACCAGCAGTACGAGTACGAGGGGCAAACCGAAATGATCGGGAATTTAAAAAACTATGTACACTGTATATATAAATTATGTTTTATTGTTTCTCGAAGTATTCTCCGTTGCAATTGATGCACTTTTGCATTCTTTTAAACCAGTCATTGAAACAGTTATTCCAGTTTGAACTAGACATTGCCAGAATGGCCGAATTATAGGCTTCTACGGCGGCTTCTGGGTTTTCAAACCGCTGACCACGCAATAAATCTTTAATTCTAGGGAACGTAAAAAAATCATTTGGACTTAGGTCAGGGCTGTATGGAGGATGAGACATCAACTCAACGTTTTCCTCGTTCAAAAACTGTTTAGTTGTATGGGCGGTGTGGGAGCTCGCATTATCGTGGTGTAAGATGACGCGGCGTGTCGGGTTCCCTCGGCGAAGATCGGCCAGCATCTGTGGCAAACAAACTGTGATATACTAATCAGCGGTAACCGTTCTTTGTTCTTGTAAAGGAATTGTGGCAATATGTCCTTTTTTTGAGACGAACGAAGCAACCATCTTCTTCGACACGCTGCGGGAACGCACAACTTTCGTTGGTTTGACCTCGCCATCGAAGACCCAAACTGCCGACTGGTGCTTTCTTTCAGGCTCATAGGAATAAATCCAGGTTTCGTCACCTGAGACAATATTATAAACAGCTTTTGACTTTCCTCCATTGTAGCGTTTCAGAGTAGATCGGCACCAATCAACACGAACCGCCTTTTGCTCTTCTGACAAGTTATGGGGTACCCATCGGGAAAACAATTTTCTGACACCCAACTCACTATGTAAAATAGTATGGATTGCAGTCATTCCAATGCTTATGGTTGCCCGAATCTGCTCGTATGTCACATGTCTGTCTTCTTTGAGTATTTTTTCCACAGCCGCGATGTTTTCAGGCGACACCGCTGTTTTCGGCCGACCTGTTGAAGGTACGGTGCTGAGAGAGGCACGACCCCGCCGAAACTCTGCATACCAACGATATATTGTCGTTTGACTAGGTGCTTCAATTTTATATATAGAAACAAGCTCATTGAGACTCTCATCTGGAGATAAGCCTCGACGAAATTTGTGATAAATAATTGCACGAAAATTTCACGCGTGAGCTCCATTTTGTTCACCGACTTGCCAATTTGAAAGTGGAATAAAAAAAATATTACGTTATTTTTTTAAATTGTTAAAACGGCATCGTGATTGTCAGTGGCCAGTACCAGTACGCATATGATAAAAAAGGTTTTAATGTAACTTAGTTTAAAGTACTCTATTCCCGATCATTTCGGTGTGCCCCTCGTACCTCCTCTTCCCTGTTAACCAATATCATATGACACGCACACATGCTCGTCTGTCTTCTCACATAAGTTTGTTGTTTACAGGCGGGCAGGCCTTACTGCTCTGGTTGTTACGCGGACAAGTTCGCAGCTCGCTGTGCTGGCTGCAGCAAGCCGATCACAGACAAGGCCATCATTGCCCTTGACGCCAAGTGGCACCGCGAATGCTTCACTTGCAACGTGAGTACTGAGTACCGTACCGACGCAAGCAGTTACTAGTAATCACGGAACACAAAGGATTTTTAATCTACGAAGCCCCACCCTACTAAATAATTTTGCATGCATTAACGCAATTATGCAACGTCAGAACAAATTACCCTATCCTCTTTGGTTTCGAACTTCCCTTTTCTGTGACCGGTAAGTTCTACATGTTACTTTTTACCCGCCTTAGTGAGGCCGGACTACAATGCCAAAGAAAACGGGGTATTAATTATTCTACTTACTCGTTATTTTATTTGTGTCAGAGGTAAATAAATAGGTTAAACTCATAATTCGTCTGTTCTTTACTAATCGCACCAGGTTTAAGTACTGTTTAAGTACCATTGACGGTACTATCCAATGGTACTACAGTAATAAAGGGAATAAAACACCTTCAACAACTCTGTACCAGCCGCAACTTTCGGATTTAACCGGGTTCCATAGCCTACGATATCTTCCTCATCCCAAACGTATACTGATAAAGCATACCACTCCACACCAAAGGATTTAAAAAGTGTGCGACAACTCATTTAAAATAAAAATTGCTTCTTTTACAGAAATGCAGAAACCCCGTGACGGACTCTACCTTCTCCGTGATGGACAACAAGCCTCTCTGCGGCAAATGCGCCTAAACTACAACCAAATCACTACATTAACCGCACTTACATAATGTAACTGAACTAAGTATAAGGTCTAATTTATAATGCCCACCAAATACATAAAAAGCTTGTAAACGTCAAATAGTACAAAATGGACGTACTAAATGGAAAAAAAGGAGTTGCGACAGTTTTATGTTTGTAAACTAGGATGGATAAAAAAAACACTAAATTCGAAACTTTGGATGCCCCATCCCTTTCAATCCTCATTCGAGACTAAATCGGAAGAAAGCGATGGATAAGATAACGTCAAACTTTGTTTCAAAACGGGTACTGGTGTCTTCAGCAGAATTTGATTCCAAGAAAACTGGTCTGTTATCGACTCTTTCTTCTATTTACGCGTAAAAAGCAATGCTAAGGTACAGTTTGAATTTGAGCGAGAACTAAATATGGTCAGTCTCTTTTATTTAAATATTTTACAAATAACTGTAGGGTAATTAAGAACCTTTGAAACCATATAAGGCTTGAAATATCAAGTTTTACTTTGGTCAGTATAATAACCAATGAGATTCGCTTAAAGCAATGTATAATTAATCATATTTATTGTTTTAATTATTTGAATATGAAAATGCACAAAATGTTGAATAAACTAAATGTTAAAAATATTTTTAAAGACATTTTTAAGGTAAGTTAACTAAATCGCTAAGGCATCCTAAAAGGTCTAGCTATACCTGTAAGGTATTTATTTATTCCGTATGTATTTTTTTGTATTCAGCAAGAGCTAAAATATAGTAAGCTTTTCTTGATTTTTCAATAAACTATTTTGATTAAATTTGTTTTTTATTAAAATTATAAACGTCATGACTACGCTTCATTGTCATAAAGAAGATGATACTATTTATTCCCGCTATTACTGCTCATAATAATAATATGGTTCTCCTCCTTAGGCATAGTATTTTTTGGAATAATCCTATATTGCCACTGGGCGGTCACTGGGCCCTGGGTTTTGGGCGTTTTCCAAAAAAAGTGTACATCGTTAAGGACAAAATTAAGAAAATTTAACTATTTCCAATGGAAAAAGTTAAATTTTCTTAATTTTGTCCTTAACGATGTACACTTTTTTTGGAAAATGCCCTCAATACACACTCTTAAAAACAAAAGTTGTCTCTCCTGTGGTCAATAGTTAAGTGCTTGTGTACATATAAGTTATGTTTTATATGATAGGTCTAAAGCAGTCCTGACGGCGTTTTTGCGGGAATGGGCTTTGCCAGAAAATTAGGCCTTAAAAACGTTAACTTTCGGTGTATCCACAGGAAAGACGGTAACCTAAATCTGTGTATGACCCAGTACTAAATACGCGCAATGCGGTAAGTTCTTAAATGTGAGCGCGATGGCGTCTGTACACACGCCGACTGAAGTGGGCATAACGTCAAAGAGTTGACTTGAACTTGACTCGTGATACCCGTATCATACGTATGTACTCGTAAGTATAGTCAACCAAATGGATTTCTGGGCCACTATGGAACTAAGTCAGTGACATAATTAATCAAGTTCAGCGGTTTAGCCTTGAAAGCGTAGCAAACAGACTTACTTTCACATTTATAATATTAAATATGGATTATAAGTCATTATAAGTAGAAGTATGGAACTATTGAAGTGGTTAATGTTAATTCATTAGTTAATAAAACTAGGTGGGAATAATGTTCCCGATTGTCACCAAACCACAAGTTCACAGGCCAAATTTAGCCTTACGGTGGTACCTATTTTTAGGAGAAAACTACTTTTGAATAAATATTGAATCCAAGTTATCATTTCAGCTCAATAAATAACTCTCATATAATCAATGAAAATTCGGTAAAGCTAATAAATTAACTAGGAATTAGGTTTAAATTATTCCTCTGTATCTAGATATCTCCTGTTAAATAACCCCTCGTCTGTCTTGCCACAGATCTGTCCCCAAAATTTGGATAGCGTTTTTTGGTTACTTATTTTTTCGGACTTTAACATTACTAGAACTTGGTGTTTTTTTAACCTCTGACAGGCGAGGGGTTAATTGTGACAAGATTTTAAGTTATATAAAAGTAACGTTCCAAATAACGGAAAATCGGGATATTATTCAATTATGGTACTTTGGAATTATGAAGTGAAAACCCTTCGTGTCGGATTTAACCAACCAATTCAGCAGACTGTTAAATTCTATAGGCTATTAGCCTATTAGTTAATACTACACGTTTACAGCCGCATAAGTCTGTTTGTTGGTTGGTTGCAACAAAAGTAAGAGCACTAACTTAGTTACCTAAGATTAAAGCCCTTAATTAAATACACTTACGAATTTTCTTTCTCCTTTCCTATTATCTCTGCATTGAGGCGACAACACTTGGGGCGACTCCGTACCCAATTGACCCGCAACAGTTAGCGGCGACTGAGAATCAGGTAAAGGAGATCTACCGCTGTCTTTCTTCTCGCACTGCACTTTGATGACAGGTGACAACACCGCCTCCGATGGCTCTTTGAGAGCATGGCGCAAGTCTAACTTGAGGTCCTCTTGCGAGATCGCGGGCAGAGCGGACGGAGACATCGGTGGTCTGGGCAGCGACCTGGGTGTTTGATGTTGAACAACGTAACTTTTGCTTTTGGGCAAACCTGTGATTAAAAAAAAACTGGTCAAGTGCGAGTCAGACTCGCGCACCGAGGGTTCCGTGCACAGTAGGTATTATTATATTCAGATTTGAATTCGATGTCAAATCGAATCAGCGCGAGTCCAACTAACGCTTATCTATTTTAAAGTATTTGTTGTTTATCTTCAGAGTTTATACTACAATCATACCAAATTTGACGACTATATGTTTCGCCGTTTTAATGACAGCAAAAACCCCCTTCGTTTCTTTTGCAATAGAGAAAGACAAGTGTTTCTTAAATTTTCTTTATTTGTTAGTAAATCCGCGGTAATATGTAATAATCATATTCTGTACGGGTAGCACAAGTTGTATTTTCTCGCTTGTCGCTCCGTGCGTCTCATTCGTAACAGACTAGATAGAAAGGGAGATCCGAGCGACAAAGAAGTCGCGGACAACTTGTGCTAGCCCTCCTGGAAAATAAACCCGCTTTCTACCACAGTTCAATACAGCTCTTTATAGTTAGTACGAATGGTAGGACAGCGTAGGCATATTAATAGCGTCCCATTGGGCCCCTTCGAACACGAAACCCTAAACACTTATTAATAAGTAAAGTTAAAAACCAAAAGTCTGGTTCGGTTAAAAGATATTAATTTTAATGCGAATGATTTAGTATAGTTTATTTGTTATACATATCACACCCGCAATTTTCATTATGCATACGCCCTAATTACAAACTTAGTGCATTTATGTACATATTTGTTTGATAATAGATTATATTATTCTACCTAAAAAAGAAATTCTCTAACGCAAATTTCTTTTTGCATCTTTCCCGAACCATATTTCCAGTCATACTTTCCGATCCGGATATCTTCTAGTCGCAAAATTTATAATTAGGTCGAAATAGGTAGGTATAGTTTATATGTTAATTGTGGTAGGACCCTGTGCAGGATCTGTCGAAATCGCTGCCACCATCTTATCCATTAACCTACCGCCAAGCAGTAGTGTGAAATCACTAGCATAAAGGCATTCCATCTTGGTCCTCAGAGTTGGCAACGCAGACTCTGCTTACCATCAGGTAGCCTGAGTGCTCGGGTGCCTCTTCATTGCAAAAAAAAACAGTAGCATGCCCGAAGGGCCAAAGTACCTAGAAATAGGAACTCCGCGAAGTGGGAGTTCAGTTGACACTATTAAATTGGTTTCTGGAATGGGAAATAAAAGGACAGGAAAAAATGCGTCAGGAGAAAAACACGACTGTAAACACTTAATTCAAGAAAAAATGCGAATGGAAATTCTGTTTCAAAGAAGTAATTAGTTTGGGGAATTTATATAATAATAATTCAAATCATTTCCACCAATAAGGATCGTCACCAAAATTTATTTTTATTTTTTAGTAACAACGTCTGTTGACTGCTGTCACAATGTTAATTTAGAGATTCGTATTTTGTATGATGGCATATATGTTGCCGCTGTCAATTACCCTGTTAACAAACATTAAGGAATTTCGAATTTAAGTAGGTATTGGGTTATTGGGGTAAAAATATGAATCATATTCCCATCTGACTTTTTCTTCGTACGTAGAGCAAGACGCCTGTAGGAGCCGACTTCACTTTTAAGACAGTTTCGTTTCAGGAGCCCTGTTCGTATACTACTATTTTACCTTTAGCAGTAAAAGTAACGTCGCGAGGCGAGGGGTATGGCGAGTCTCGTGGGGTATGCCGCGGCGTCACCTCGCTGCTTATGTGGGACGACGTGCACTGTACAAAAAACGTATACCATTAAAACGTAGCAAATCATGTTAACTATTCAAAAATTCAATCTAGAAAAATTCAGATCCCTAGTAAAATGGTTCCTTTGGCACCCGTTAGGTACGGAAATTAGTGGGCTTCAGTAATACCATCCCGACGGCCTCGACCATGGTGGGTATGTTGTCGGACTCCCGTGGTTTCTCCCGCTTGGTCTGCCCGTTGCTCGGCGCTCGCATCAGCGGTCGTCGGCATCTGCCAAAGAAAGATGCCATCAGGGGAGCTTCTATGAGAAGAAGAATCGACCATTGGTTGAAATCCACATCTCGTCTCCAATCAAACGTTCCGATTTGAAGGAAACCCTGCCGCGTTGACAACCGGAGTGGACCTACCTCACAACCCCGCAAGGCTCGTCTCTGCTCTAAGGGCATCCGAAAGGGGAAAGAACGGAAGGTACAGTCAAAGACTTAAATTTGGTACCACCTTAGATCCAAAGTAAATCTGACATTCTACAGCAATAAGGTTGAGTTTCCTCTAAGTAACAAATGACTTGGAATCTCTAAGGACATTGACAACTTCAAGTAGTTTTTCTCAAATCGGTCTCAAATTAACGTCCTTGACCGTACCTGTGCTCGTCGCTTTCACAGTACTTTTCATGTCAGGCAGGAGCCGCATACGGGTTACGTACAGTACCTCAATTAAAATGTTAAGCACTTCAATGCCTTGCCTGATGATTTCAAGCAACTTACAAATACAATTTATAAATGCGAGATTATTGAATACGTTAGGCATGGAATAAGGCATGTTTCCATAACATTTTATATATTTTTTTGTAATAGGAGTAAATAATTATTTATTTCTTAATATTATCTGAAGTAAATTTGTTTAGTCTAGCTGAATACCAATATTGCATGAGTATGAACCATAAAAAAAATATTCCACAGCTATGATTGCAACAGATTTATCCTTCGCTAAAATTCCGATCCCCGACAATAACTATAACATGCTTTTATCAAACTTTGTGCTTAGTTCAAATCTTGCAAATCGTTTTTGATCTACTTCCCGTTATTAAAATGGATAAAATTTGAAATACTTAACAATATTTTGCTGTCGTTATTTTGTAACCCGTACTACAAGTGCATCCACGAGTTTAAACTCGTTGGATTAGTCTCGATAGGCAGCTGATGATTACTGTTCAAAATAAATCGGTAAAAACGCTGGCCTCAGTAATGTCGTTTTTGACAGAAACTTATTTTTTGTAGGGTGGGGATGTATCTATTTTTTTTAAAGGAAATTTAAGATTTTAGATCAATTTAAGCCTCTTTTTTATAGTAGTTTAAGGACCTACATTTCTATTAAACGAAACATAACCGTTTTAACTCGTTTAGTTGCAATATCCCCGCCCCACCTTATCTATTATTAATATTATTATTTATTACCTAGGCGTCTTCTTCTTTTGCGAAACATCCACACCATTTTCTGCCTTGCTGCCAGTTCCAGCGGAAGCATCGTTGAGTCGGACTTTCGACGCACCTCTGGTAAGCAAGGTAAAAGTCAACAGGGTAACAGAAACTTTTTTTACATACATACTATAACGCCTTCATTCCCAGAGTGGGGTAGGCAGATACCAACAACTACAAAAAGAGTTGTTGGTAATTCCGTAACCACATTTTGCACAATCAGGCTAAGGTGTTTACCAGTGTATTAGTGACAGGTTGCAAGCCCATCGCCTAACAGTAATAGAAGCCTTGATTCTCTTAGTCGCCTCTTACGACATCCACGGGAAGATATGGACGGTTTTTTAAATGAAGAATACTTTGTTTACAAAATAGTAATTAGCTAAATATAAAACGTTTCCGAGGTAAACGGGGTGTACTCAGAAAGGATTTCTCTCAAATCGACCACGTCGCGGTCGTCCTCAACAATTATTAAAAAAAAAAATTCGTTACAGCCAAGCCGATCCACAAGTCTACATATAACTAGGGTTAGGATTTTGGTTCCACAGTTCTAGAATCCATGGAGTCGCTGTTTCTTTATTATTGTATACATTATTTTGACGACTTGCTAGCCTAGTTGGTAGTGGTCCTGCTTCCGAAGCTGGCGGTCCTGGGTTCAAATCCCGGTAAGCTGAGCCTTGGATGTTTTCTGTGTATTTAAGTTTATATTTCTCTATATTAGTAAGTTTATCGTTGTCATAGAACAAGCCTAGAGCTTAGTTTGGGACTAGGGCAATTTGTGTGACATTGTTCCGTGATATTTATTTATTTATACCACCTTCATTTTGACCCTTAAAACAAACGGTTTAGTATTTTCAGAACTGTCATACGAGTTAATCTGAAGTGTTGACCCGCCCGCCTCGAACTTGCTTTTATGCCGGCATTACACACTCGCCGAGATACCTCGAAACTGGCCAACAGCGGGTCTTTATTATTTTATACATCGTTTTGACGACACGTTTGCCTAGTTAGTAGTGACCCTGCTTACGAAGCTAGTGGGCCCGGGTTCAAATAGAAAATTTGTATAATGACTGCGAGTATTTGTTCCTGAGTCTTGGATGTTTTCTATGTATTTAAGTATGTATTTATCTATACAAGTATGTTAATCGAGCTTCATTTGGGGCTACTTGTCCCCTTAGCTTGTCCCCTTACATGTATTATTTATTTATATATATTAATCTTGGCGTTTAGTGAACACTGGACATTCTAATTTGTATATTAAATCGTAAAATGTTTTAGTAACAATTGAAATGACGTAGATTAAAAACAAAATTAATTGAATGTGTTTATAATTTACGTGTTAATAAATCGTTAGTAAAAGATGCTTAATATGGATGGACAATCATAGACTCGTTATTTGGTTACCATGGCTACGCATAATATGGACATCAACAACAGCGTTTTGTAGAAAAGTGAGCCATTGTTTATTTTTGTCATTATCATTTGAAGCTTGTAGATAAACGTATGTATGCAACGGTACATAATTAGGTCTAAATACTCGTGCCTGCCATTAGAGTGCTCGCTTAATCTATCTCTATAACAAAATTAATTGAAATCGGATCTGCGGTTTAGCCGTGAAAGCGTAACAAACAGTCAACCAGCCATAAAAATAAAAAACAACACTTACGACCACACTTAATGACACAAGTTTGAAAAAGGAATGAGTTAATTGTGTCTAAAATGTATCTTAGTATTATCAAACCGCGATTAGAATAGTCTTGGCCGTAACAGTTTTGTCATATAAATACGTCAAAGTTTATATAAACTGGCAGCTATTCCAAGTGTAAACTCATCGCGGTTGAATAATACGACAGTTACGACTTTCGTTTTACACACTCCTACTGAAGGAAGTAGAGTTTGTACTTAATGACAATAATGACCACAATTGATTTTTTATGTTTATTAAATCCATATTTAATGTTGGCATGTGTTCGTGAATGCGCTAGTGGGGCGCTCGAGCTCTACTATGGAAGCCTTATTTATTCACAAGCTTTCGAGCCGTTTGCGCTGGCGACGTTATGTAGACGTTGGACGCCGCGTCTAGCGTTATGTGTGACACCACTTCCTAGGAGCATGCCGATAATATCCTCACCCGGATTGAACATCTTTGGAGCTGGAATGCTTAGAGTTGACTCGAAGTTTTTCCAGGGAATACATCGACAGGCGAGTGGCGGGTTCAGTATCTGTTCAAATAGTAAATTTAGTTACATACGTCGCTCATTTAGGGCTAAGACATTTGGGAGCAATCCGTGATTGTTATATTTTAAATGGTTTTTCAAAGTCTTATTTGTATTTCATGACGATTACTATGCAAAATGCCGCATACTATAAATAAACCTCGGTGGACGTCTAAAGGTCATTCTCACACAAAAGACAGTTCGATAAATATTAACTAAAGTAGAAATTTTAATTTGAGAAGCCAGTTTTGACAATACAAATACACAAATGTTGCCACAGTAAGGGTACACTATCGACATTGTAAATAGTTTACACTAATTTATAAAGATGGATCCCCTATGGGGTATTTTCACGCCATAATGTTATTAATAATATTATTAATGTTGTTATGTTGTTGCCCCCGTGTGGTTGCAATTTTAGTCAACTATAAATCGCG
This sequence comes from Acleris holmiana, assembly GCA_949316455.1. Taxonomy (NCBI): domain Eukaryota; kingdom Metazoa; phylum Arthropoda; class Insecta; order Lepidoptera; family Tortricidae; genus Acleris; species Acleris holmiana. Next base: position 11,875,474 of record OX438773.1, on the reverse strand, counting down.
TGGTATATAACTGGTAGAGAACGGCATTCAATTCGCCTATACTTAATGTATTCTTAATATTAAATTTTAAAAAAGCATTAAGGTGGATTCACAATGGATATTTACGTACCCTTAAAATTTTATCATTTACCAGCCCGATTAGAATACTAATTTAACTCAGAAAACAAGAAAGCACAAGGTAATAATGCTTCGAATAGGTCTTTAAATTAAATCGTTGCATGCACTCTGAAAATTAGAAAGTACAATGTTATGATGGTTCGAATAGGTCTTTAAATTAACCGCATGCAACCTCAATATAAATTCACTATCGCACTGGGCAATATGTCACACAGGTGTAAAATTGTCACATCGGGCGGCCGAAGGTGTTTCACTTTCACTCATCGGACTATTATTTCCGAATACGACATGGATACTACGCAACCTATAGCTTCACCGCCCCAGCCATCGACGTCTAGCACTAAATCTCCTCCAAAAAAAATACACCGCGCGTTAAGTGAAACTTAGAAATTTATAATATCGCACGTTTTCAAAAAAGTGTATAAGAAAAAGTTGGTAGAGCGAAAACATATCCAAAAGGTGCCGCATATCGATAAGATATATGTGAATTGATGTGTGCTTGAAGCAATGCCGATTTTTTTGGCATATCTAGAAGCTCAATATGCATATAGTGTTGAATGAGGAAAAAGAAAATGCTACTTTTAGTTCTCCTCAAAGCCAGAACCATCCGCTTTTAAGACAAATATGACGAGATCACATTTTCGGCAATACGTCGCAAAGCGCACGTATTCTTTCGTAATAATATAATAGCAAATTACCTTGTAAAAGTAACGAGGTAGGTACTTAACTAAAATAAAATAAAAAACTATAGTGTCTACCCCACGACCGACCCCGATCTATCCCGTAGATCCATTACCATTACTTAATAAAGTAAAGTCTATTTTGACGGGTGGTGGTTATTCACAGGATCGTTTTTCCAACGCGCGTTAAAAATAAATGGGCCATCTAAAACAACGTATTTTTAACATGCTTTAAAATACATTCGGGTGAATAAGGGCTAAGTGCAAAGCTTACTTAATGATTGGATAGAAAATGGCAAAATTATAATTCACATTCCTGCTTTAAAGGAAGGGAGCCAACTAAGACCTGACCCACCAAATAGATAGTGTCGATATTGGAACATCGAAATTTCAGGCAATACAACTTCAACAAGTGTCTCGAATAAAATTTTCTACTTCTAACCCCAAGTAATTTCTTACCAATTGATTATTTTTATCCTTTCAGTGCTCTAAAACCACGGATTGCTCTCAAATGCCCTATCCCTACTACTCATTACAACGCCCCGGCACTAGATCCGCGCCGCCTCGGCTCAAAGTGAAGCATCCATTTTGCAAGGTCAAGTAATAACAATGGGCATAGACCAAGAAAAAAATACCTCGTTTTTACAGAAAAATATCATTTTAAGAATCTAATTTCATGGCAACCACTTTTGCCTTGTTTCCTTCATACTGAATATTTTACGACGTTGTGTCTGTAATTAAGTTATTATTTTATTTAAATTTCAAATCAAACAGAATAATTACACAATCTTTATTTTTGAAACTGAGAATTACTGTTCTTGTGCTGAGCGATCACTATTATAGGGGAAAAGCATCGGTAAGTAAGCTTATCGATACAGGAACTCCTTATCTCTCATTTAATTTCGCTGCCAAAATTCTGATTTCTGGTCATGACATGAGTTTTAGTTACCCAATCAAGTAAAAAAATGACAAATGCATAGTTGATGAAGTCGGTTAACAATGGATAGTGTCAAATAAATTATAGTAAACATTAGTAAGTAGACTGCCATAGGGTCGATGAACCAGCAGGTACAATGGGTATAAAGATAGAGTTCAATTTATCGATGGTTAGTTCTTTGTAAGAAAAATCTCAATTCAGAAAATAAAGTTATCATTTTCTACTCACTCTGTTTCGCTCCGTTCTTCGAATTATGCCCAAAAGATCTCTTCTTTCCAGTTTGCTTCGCGGGGTTCTTTCTACCCCGGGGTGAAATCTAAAATTTATACAAATTATAGAAAAAATTAATGTTGGCCGTCATGCGTCATTGAACCTAAATAAACCAACAGGAAATTATGTGAATATTTATTGCAGACGGCAATGAAAGCTTGTGACTGTTAATGGTTTTACCAAATAATAAAATACAAATTGATTTATTAATTATTACAAAGGCAAGTGCAGTATTGTACATTTCTAACCAAAATATTTTTATAACTTAAAAAGCTTTATTTCAATAAAAATCACATTGATGGTCGTAACTACTCAAATAACTCCTTTAACGAATTAGTCGAGATTAAATTAGCAGTTTAGAGTAGGAAGAAAATTAAGGTGCTCAATACATATAATACATTTGATAGCGACATGAAACTGTACTTGAATGGCACTAACATGGATATAAGATCTTATTCATTGTAGATACCTATATAAACTTACACAATTATCATAGCTCAAGTAATGGTTCACTCTCCTCAGGTAAGCGTCGAGAACGCCACCCAAATTCTGACAGGTTTGTCGGAGCTCCTGTGGTCAAATACAATTATTTGGAATAAACATTACCTTCATATTTGTAAAATCATTATTGGGGTGTGAGCTAACACACAATTATTCAGAACCAAATTGACGCTCTTATATCACAGTATGAGAAAAGACGTCTGTGTGAGAAAAGACGTCAGTTGCGATAAATTTTAAAACATTTAAATATTATAAATAAGATACAAAAACATCACCAACTCAGTGTGGCAAGGCCTCACCATCATCGCAGCCAAATAATTTGGCTAGTGGTTTGATTTTGTAATCCATTGACCTAACCGTCAGGAAGCAGTGTTCACATTATTCCGGCATGGGTATAAGACAACCGGTGAAATTACTAGCATAAAAGCATTCCATCTTAGTCCTCTTAGTTGGCAACGCATTTGAGGGGGGGGGGGGGGGGCCCTTCTGACCCTTACTTTCGCACTGTATATCTCCTTCGTCAATCTTCTTTCATCCATCCTTTTCGAATGACGAACCATCGAAGCATGCCTATACATCTTCATCCAGTTCACATTTCCCTCCGATCTTTTCATTCCTTACTCTAATCAATTTGTTTCACACCACACATAATACGCAAAGAGCGCATTTCAACTGCATTTATAAGACTTTCAGCCTTGTCCTGCCACACCCAACATTCACCACCATACATCAGAGTAGGGGGCCAACACTCGGCTAACTAAAAATAGATGTGATTGATAATAACTAGAAGTCATCGCCCGATGTGTATTATTGTATTGTTTATAAGAAGTCAAAGAAACAAGTATAATGCGTGTTTATATGTTTATATGAGCTACCAAATGGGTCATCCTAGATTGTCCTAACTATAGTTAAATTATAATCAACCCAGTGCCCACTTGTAGTTCCCTTAGAGTATTGATCCATTTAATAACCGTAACAAAAACTCAGGTACCCATAGTACCTCAAAGCCTAGAAAATTCGTTTGGGACTAAGTAAGTCAATTGGTGTGCTATTGCCCCTAGATTTTATTTATTTAAATATATAGTTACCTCATTGTGTACCTCCGCAGGGCTGGCGCGGTCGCCATCGACGACCAGAAGAGCAAAGTTCTTGAGAGAGTCCACACACTCCCTCAAAGGGGCCTTCTGGGTGAACCACTTGTGAAACACCTGCATATAGATAGAAAAAACCTACTGGAAACTGGAAGTAACGAAACCTTTATGTTCAAGCTTTAAGAAGCAACCTTTGTGTTTAACAGTATCCCTTTCAGACCCAGGTAATACGATCGTGCGGGTTGTCTACATTTGAAAATGGATTTTATTCTGTGATCAAAAACAAATGAAAGTAAACTAAAAACCGACGAATATACGCATCTTGAAAACAATAGTGGCCTAATTCAGAAATTTGATATTTCGAATTAGGTCTCTATAGTAATAAACTTATGACTTGAAGTTTGAAAGCTGAAATTTTGAATCGGTTCACTATTGTTTCGAAGCTGCGTATGTCCTATAATCAGTTAATTATGAAAATTTATTATTATCTGTCACTTGATACTAAGCTGGGTGCGAAAGCTATACGTGGAGGCGAATTGGGCCATAGGTCTGGTCACAACTATGGGCGGATGGCAAGCGGCGAAAAAAAATGTATATGTATGCACAAAACATGCCACGCGAGGCGATTTCTATAAATTTGTGCTTTCCGCTCACCGCAGCTAGCTTGTTAAACTAGGGTGACAGTATACACAATAGTTCATCTTCAAACAAAGGTATATTTCACTGCTTACGTGTGTGTGTGTGTACCTCGATCATACAAGCCGCAAGGCACCACATACAAACATAACAGACCAATTCGGTTTAGTCGGGGCAGCGCCATCGGCGCGTTTGGTGGCGTGCGTAACTACCGGATAACGCGCATCGACGCAAAAATTCTGTCACGTGTCATATATGGACAACCCTAGCGCCCGAGCGGTAATAGGTAACAGAAACTCCTAAAGGAAAGAGGGCCGGTGATGACCTTTTTTTCTATTTATACCATGCTAGAGTCATTGCCTAGACTATGACCCAACCCAGGACAGTAATATTCTATTTTAGTGGCGACTTTATGATTGTGAAAGGACGTAATATAAAATAGACAACAAAAAAACATACCTGCAGCGCCTGAAAAAGATTTTGCTGGAAGGAGACAGCTCTGACCATCTGCGAGCGCAGGAAGGTGTGGCGCGCGAACGGGAGCGCCGCGTTGTTGTGACGTATCATGTCGTGTATCTAAGCAGGACGGACAGCATACGAAGGTAAAGTGGAGAGGACGATAACCAGCATGCACAAAGATCTAGCGAAACAAACCGGATATTACCGGAGACGGACCGATGCTAGTTTAACCGGGGTTGTTCTTGGGTCATTCTTCTTTTTACCGACAATTGCCTGTCCTCATTTTACCATACGTTATCAGTTAGAGTATTGATTATTAATGTTTTAGTGTTTGAATATACGTCCAAACATTTATTCATGTATTAGTACTAAATAATCTTTCACTTTCTCTATCCAGTTTTTTTTTTATAAGTTTGTTTTTCATAGAATCGCGTGACAGAGTGGTAATAAAAAAAATTGTCTCCTCTGAAAACGGCCACTCTGTCACAGTATATTCTGAAAAACCACCATAAATAAAAAAAACATTATCGCCACCGAAATAATCATTAATTAGTCCAAATAAAAAATCACGCAACGTATTTTTAAATAAAAAATTAAAACCATAATTATCAATAGTTGAAAAACGCAAAATATAGAAAAGGCACGATGTATTGTCGGTAAAAAAGTAGAACGACCCTCTTCTCTCGAAGGTTTGATGAAAGTGGTTAGGCTATTCCCATGGTGCCATTAGGAATAACGGGGGTTTTTATCTATCTACCTATTAGGTGCTCGATTGACTGGTTGATACTTGCCAGTAGGTCACCCCATTAAAACAATTGAAAATTAACCTTAAATACTGCCGGTTGCTGTAGAATGACCAAATCTTGTAAAGCACTTTGAGACACACAGTAATAATTAGTATGAAATAGGCCAAGAATATTTTCATTTTGTATGAAAACAGCCAGTCATAAAAGTGATTATTTCTGAGCACTGTTAAAAAAAGGTCATTTAATATAATTTTATTAAAAAAAATATACTATTATTAAATAAGTTTAAAATTCATTGCGTAATCAAAATCATCATAACTATATAACACAACAAAAATTCTTCAAAATGAATTTGACTTGCACGAGGGACGACAAACTTTATTATTTACCCGTAATCAATAAATGTAAAGGAAATGTGTGTGTGACATATTATTGACTATACATACCTGCCGCTTGAGCTGGTACAAGTAGATCCGATTGTAGCGCGCACAAAACTCGCTGCACTGCCGCTGTAGCTTGGGCAGATCTTGCGGCTCGATCTTGTTCAGGTCCTGGCCTTCCAACGTAGTGCTAAACCAAACAATACCCTATTATATCTATTCTCAAAGTGCGTGCAGAGCCCTGGGGCTTGGTGGGAAAACAAACCTAAGGCACAAAACACGCCATGAGGCAGCACGCTGCTTATAAAATTCACTATCATACTAACACCTAAAATTCAGGGCTCTCTTTTCCATTGGACACTCTGGGCAAGGTTCCAGGGCCCCGCGACCGATGGGGCTTCCTAGTTCCTGCGAGATCACCAACCGATAACAAATAAAGATAAGCCTCTATAATAAATAGTTTTAACCTTTTCCACGCCACAGACGGATATATCCGTCATGGTTGACAGCGGCAAATAGACCTGAGTAACGTTGATATTAGCTCTGGCGATCATAACAGGGCTTCAATAGGTAAAAGGCGGCACTACAAAAACTACAAACAACGGTGTTTATTTCAAAATTTTTCGATTTTTATTGAAGAACTAACATACAACTATTCGTTTATCATGCGACTCCGCATAATAACTATGTAGTATTTGAAAAGTGTTCCAAAGCCTAGAATAGAATAAACTTTATTTTTTATAAGTAACGTTACAATTGACTAGCCCTCCAAGTTAAGGCAATATTATTTTACCTATATGTCTAAGTAAGATATAAGAGTAAAGTTAAAGGGGCTCGGTTCAAACAAAAACTGGCTCACGCTTACGCTATTTATTATATTTACAACGTAAGGCTAAAGGATAGGGATACGAGGAGGGACCGTTCGCTTGGAGAATGGTTTAAAGAAAGAAAGAAAGAAATTTATTTATTCCGCCTCATATTAATTTATTTTCTTTTTTCGTTTGCCTCTTTCTTTTTTGTCTCCATAAGCAATTTTGCCTGCTCGCAGGCTAGGCAACATAGGATTATGGTGGTTGAGTTTATTATATTTATCACCAGAGAGTGTAAGTACGAGGATTTGCTGATCTTTTAGATTGCGAAGCATATCTTTATGAAGGTCCCTGGCAAAATTTAAAACTGTTCTAGTTGAAAAATATTTTATTACATAGCTAAAAGACCTATTCTGATTTGGTGTATAATTTAATCAGTTCAGCTCTGACTTGGCCAGTTTCTACTTACATAACAGATAACAGTTCCAGGTTCACTTTAGACTGCAGCTCCTTAACTTTAGCGCGGTAGATGCTCGTCTCGATCAAGTTAGTTACGTTTTCAGTCGATTTATCTGCAAGTAATAATTTAATTTAATGTACCTTATTGTTTAAAAATAGAGGATTAAATAGCGTTTTCTTTGAAATTGGTTGACACATTATCGTTCTACGTAAAGCGTATCCCCTATTTTAGTAACATTGCAACCTTTTCGCCTTTTATATTCGGCAATATTTCGCCAAACGAGAACCTGAGGACTTAGGAGGATAAGGAGATGCTGGAGCGAATCAGATAATTTATTTCAGGCTGTCAGGCAGCAAGACCTAAAAAAATGTATATGAGTGGAAGACCGTTCTACGAGTAAGGCTATACTTTAAAATTAAGGTATGGAACGCTAAAAAATGTTACCTTTGCCTGGACTCTCTGTCGATTCATTGCCGGGAGTACTGTCTGGATTCTGGTTCTCCCGCACTGTACAGGGACTTTCTACAGAGTCGTTGATCACGTCCGCCTCAGCACCTGATTAAAACTTGATCATCTAATTGCATTTCCATTTGAAGGGTCACCAAACAACACTTAGTCATTATTCGACTTCGAAAATTTGTCAAAATATACGCGTGAGGCTCGTTGACAAACTATTAGTCGCTTAATTCTTCAATTAAAATAAAAGTATTACGTGAGGTGTTTATTCGGGTCACTAGTAGAGTGACTAGATCGAAACATTACCACATCGTAAAATGACCACATCGCTTGTAGCCAACATCTCAAAATGACTGAGTCGTAAAATGACCACATCGCTTGTAGCCTACTTCTCAAAACGTCCGAGTCGCAAAATGACCACATCGCTTGTAGCCCACATCTCAAAATGACTGAGCCGCAAAATGACCACTTTGCTTTTTTCATTTTATGCCTGTCTTAGCAAAGTCGACGCAGCCCCGCCTGGCGGGGCTGCTATTCTTGGGAAATTTGCCCTTCGGGCATTTGAAGTTACCTAACGAACCTAACCTACCTAGTAACGCAAACGAAGTGGTCATTTTGCGACTCAGACATTTTGAGAAGTAGGCTACAAGCGATGTGGTAATTTTGCGACTCGGACGTTTTGAGAAGTAGGCTACAAGCGATGTGGTCATTTTACGACTCAGACATTTTGAGATGTGAGCTACAAGCGATGGGGTCATTTTGCGAGTCGGTAATTTTGCGACCGAGTCATTCTACTAGTGACCTGTTTATTCTTATACCACATTCATACTTTTTGTAATATAAAGAAAAAATAACATATAAGAATGTTAATAGTTAATTTGTTCTTTTCCTCGTAATTGTTGTAAAAATCACCATGTCTGCCCAAAGTGAAATTTATGGATCTATATAAATTCCATACTTTCCCGCCTCTTTAAACTTTAACTGCGTCCTTTAAGTTTTTGAACGTTAAATATATTATAGATAACTTTAACCCCCAGGACCGGCCCTACCATAAGGCGAACGGAACGGTCGCTCCAGGCACCAAGTCCTAGATGGCGCGTCAGTGGTCAAGAAATGTAATAGCTGGTATAAAACAGGGGCAAACAAAAGGGCACCACAATTGGATCTGGCTCAATCTTAAAACTTGCCTCAGGCCATTACTGCTGATCCCTCATAGCATACAAACATAGCCTTCAATGTGAGCATGACATATTCAAATTTTCATGTCTTTTTTAGGGTTCTGTGGTTAACAAAGAACCTTAAAACATAATAAATAGTTTCGCCATGTCCGTTTAACTCAAAGACTTTTGGTACCTACTACAAAGGTGTAATTTGGCATAGTTATATATTTAAATTACGCCGATAAAATTGTGAAATCTTGAAAAAAATGTTTAGTTATTTTATTTATAACATGATCTATAGAGTAAAATTTTATATTTTTTCACTTTCCGCGTACTTTTCAAGACAATTTGTGGCCGGCAACTATTGCCGACTTAACCTTACTTCGTAGGTGAGCATTTCTAAAAAAGTTTGTACATTTCATTCACGACTTCAATTTGCAAAAAAAATTGCAGGTTGGTAGAGTGAATGAAGCTGAGCCTAAATAACATAGTCTCCCAAAATGTCCTCATACATTTGTATGAAACTTTCCTTTTTTGTTACTAACTTTCTTTGGTTCGTGGTAACAAAAAAGGAAAGTTTCATACAAATGTATGAGGACATTTTGGGAGACTATGTTATTTAGGCTCAGCTTCATTCACTCTACCAACCTGCAATTTTTTTTGCAAATTGAAGTCGTGAATGAAATGTACAAACTTTTTTAGAAATGCTCAGGTATATTGGTACCTTATTGTAAATACATTTTCACGGTAAGATACCTACATATCTATCTCGCTCATTTAGAAGCTTTCTATAGTTAATACCTGAGACTTCATCCTCCTTTTCGTCATCGAATATGTTAATAATGTCACAGTCATTGTCATCGTCATCAGTGAACGAGACCATGGTCTCGCGGGGTTCTCGCATCTCGAAGGTAAGCTGCTTCGGCTCCTAAAGGAAGTGGAGTAAATAAACGGAGCAGGAAAAACAGTGTACAGTCACCCCACAAAAATCTTGATCACAATGCTCGTCTCAAGGTGCGTCAAAAATGACATTTCTCTATTGCTTGACGTATCTTGTGACGATCATCTAAGCCAACGTGAGTTTATTAATATGGCACTTATAACCTTGTCACTGTGGCTGTCGTTATCGCTGCCATTTTTGTCATTTGACGTTGAGTTTGAAATTTATTAAGACAAGGCACTAAAGTGCTTCCAAATTTCGTTGTCATGTCCTATTACAGGCCCGGCCAGGCAGAGCATCGCATTGCGATAGTGCCATGATGAGATGATATGCTACTACCGTTTATAAATAATGTATTACTTTGAAAGATCTATTATTTTTCAGTATCATCACTTAACATGATTTATTAATAGTTACGATACTATCCCAGCAAAATACATCAACGGCACTAGTGTGTTTTGTTTTTTAGTGGTTCTCAGATATAGTTAACATCAAATATATCGGTAGGTATATACTTGAATCAATTGAAACTCTTTTATATTTTTCGAATAGTTTAAATACTAATTACTCTTTGATCGCCCATCGTGTGAGAGCATACAGAGTACTCAAAAATGTTTCAAACACGGTTGCCTTAACAATGCAATCTAGGTTAGATAATTATAAGCACCTCATAAGTTCCGAAATATTTGATGCAGTATTTCCAGAGATTAAAACAAGCAAATACCATAACAATAAATACAATTAGAAGGGTAATTTCATCCCCACCACGCTCGCTCCCGCGTGGCCTGTCAACAATCCAAGACTACTTATCGCAACAACACTAGAGGGTTGCCATGCCATGCCATCCAGAATCGGCGCTTGAAGTTAACGTGCAACAATATTTCAAATGAATCTCTCAAAGGCGCCACTGTCTACGCAAACTGTGGTTTTTGTTATAATTGTTAGTTCCGTATTTGACAACGTAATTTACGATAATTGTAGGACGATATAAGTTTGAGTAACTAAAGAGCGAAAGAATAAAATAATTAAATAAATACATTATTTACCTGTGCACTTTTTGTTTAGATTGAACAATACTTGTTTTAAAACACTACCTACAGTAAAAAATGCAATTCGTCTTTAGGATCGTGCTCTTGGTATATATTATTAGTATTATTACGTCACTGATACGAGTGACGTGAGTGAGTGTTTTTGCCCGTGTGGTTGCCGGGTTAGAATAGTGCTACTCCTTGTCTTCCCGTGGATGTCGTAAGAGGCGACTAAGGGAATTAAGGCTTCTTGTACTGTTAGGCGATGGGCTTGCAACCTATCACAAACACACTGGTAAACATCTTAGCCTGTTTGTGCAAAATGTAGTTACAGAATTACCAACAACTCTTTTTGTAGTTGTTGGTATTTCTGGTAGCTCTGCCTACCCCACTCTGGGAATGAAGGCGTGATAGTATGTATGTATGTATGATACGAGTACCGGATAAGCGTTTTATTTTAAAACTGCACCTTTTAACTGAAAACAGAGATTTGTCAAGGACACCACTGAGACGTAAACTATTTAGGGTACTTTTTATCCCACTCCGCTTGTGTAAAAAAAAGCTATGGTTTATCATATAGTTTTACAGGTTAATTATACTAGTTCGTTGCGGGCTCAGTTACTTTTATATACTTGTGACAACCCTAATTTTGCGACAGGCGAGAGAGGTAAGGCGGGGCGTGGGGCGATGTAGGTACCTAATTATTTAACGGCTTTGCTGTCAAATTCATACAACGACTCCGAATATGCCCTTCTAATGGTATTTTTTCTTATGCAAATACACAGATTTACCTCTTTATAATATTAGTAGTGTTAAGACAAATGGCAGTATCTCAGGCAAAATTCCTGTAGCAAATGCAACCTTATCAGTATCTAAATAAGATTGAATCTGCTTTGGCTATTGAATTTAAGATACGGCAGTATTACAATTGCTTTAATGTAGGACGATTCCTGTGGCAGCTCATATTAACACGTATTACCCTCATTTTTTAGCTTTTCATAAATACTACATTAAAACAAACCTTCCGACGACGTGCAGTTACATACTTTAATTATTAATCACTTATCTTTATAAGCCTCGCTTGAGAGTATGAGAAGTGTTTGAAATTACGAAATACGGCTATCGTAGGGATGAGCTGCGGCCAAATTGACAGAATCATAAATATAGAAGTAAACATTGCCTTAAAATTTTTTTCCGTTTGTGGCACTGGGTGGCCAATTGCGCCAAGGAGGTTTAGAACACCTAGTTCAAGGTGGACCAACCTGGTAAAGGTCGCAGGAATCCGACTGTCCAGCAGTGGACGTCTCTTGGCTAAAATGTGGATTGTGGTCTAGAAACTTACTTTAACGTCACGATTCACTTCGTCTATCTTCTCACTCTGTAGACTGTCGAGCTGGTGGTCTATAAGCTCCTTCAGACAATCTTCAGGAAGTTTCTGAAGAAATTGGTAAGGATCATCTAAAAATATAAAAGACACGTCTTCTTTAACCCACAACTACAACCACTCCAAATAGTGAAACAGGGTTCAGCAATATAACCTATACTAATATATAAAGCTGAAGAGTGTTTGTTTGTTTGCTTGAACGCGATTATCTTAGGAACTACTGAACCGATTTCGATGAAGTTTGGTATAGGGATTTAAATGTCCCGTGGAAGGACATAAGATACTTTTTATCCTGGAAAATAGAACAGTTTCTGAGGTAATAGCGATATACGAGGTATTTGACATTATATAGCCATAATTCCGAGTTAAAAAAAACCCGAATACCTATCATTTGTACGACCGTTTAAAATTCCAATCTAACATTTTTCCTAATTTTCTGAATTCCAAGAAAACAAATCTCGATCGGAAATACACAGATTCGGAATATTGATATTTCGATAAAATGAAAAATCGGATAGGTACATGAAATTCAGAATTTTGAAGTTCGGGAAAAATATCTCGATATAATTATAATGAAACATGGAGCATTGAAATTAAATAATCCATGATTTAGTATGTAAAACCTAAAATAAAAGGTAGGTGCGACGACGAGCGAAGCAGGAGGAGTGTGTTAGGTACAATTCCGACCAAAACACGCCAGAACAAAGTTCCATGCATCATACTTTTCCTTTTAAGAGGTCGTTACAAATCGGAAATATTTCGGAAAAGCGGAATTTAAAATTTCGAATAAACTAATTTTCAGAATAATGGAAATTCGGTAATCGTAATTTTGAAAATTCGGAATTGCCTGTTTCGGATTTTTATTACATCGAAATTGTAATATTCGGAACTACGTAGAATTTTAAATAATCGTTTGTTTTTAAATTCGGAAATAGTATAATCGTGATTTGAATAGTAGGAATTTTGATGGAATGGATATATGAAGAAGAAGAAGAAGCGAAACGTTTATTTAGTGTCTATAATAATTACAAACAAAGTGCAAACAACTTACACAACTATTTTTATCAAAAGACACTAAAAGGACGACCAGCTCAGCATTAATGCTGCAGCATATAGCCACAGCGCTAATTTACAGCTGGACCCACCGATACGACATTGATTAACACTAACAAAAAGTCCTTACAAAGAGATACACCACAGCAACAACGAAATCCCCAAGGCAACCAAAACATTATTTTATATAAGGTGATCAGTGAAATTCGTATATGAAATTCGAAATTTTAAAATTTGCCAAAAATTATTTCTTGAAAATTATAACTGGCTTAGGATTAATTGTTATCAACCTGTATTTAGTAATTTAAGTTTCTAAAATATTACTACAAATTGTTTTGAGGGAAAGAAATTTTAAATTCATTGTCATATTTTAAATCCAGATTGAAAAATGTCTATGTCAGCTGCACCAAAAAGATGGGTATTGTAAATTGCTAACTAACACAATTAAATATTCTATGAAACTTTTCCGTCGTGCAATAAAAACTTACAAAACAATTGTAGGTATACTTACCTTTTTTTTTGGATTTGTTGTGTGTATAGTTAATTATGATTAAGTATTATTCAACTTTTTGGTCCTCACCCATAATGCAAGAACTATAGTTAATAACCCCTAATTGTTGACTTGCTAATAATATGTTGATTAGGTTGAACTGCAGAGCACTTCATATGAGCTCATTAAAAACCTATCTTTTAAACAGTTGCTAAACAGAGCCTTCAATAACCAACCGCATTAAGTACCCCTTAACGCATAGCATATTGAAAGTGAAACGCTGTCTTTAAAGTACATTTCCAAATTTGAATTTTGACAAAGCTTCAAATCTTACTGCATGAATTATAAGTTTAAAATTTACTTAAAATGTATGTTTGAAAATGAACCTAAGACATTGCATCATTTTTCTTATTTTTTTGATTAATTATACTTCAAATCATCAAAAGGACCTATTTAAAAATATAAAACATGCATGAAGGCTGGCTTACTATGCGATAAGGGGTTATTACAATGCAGGTCAGAAGTTTATATTCTGAGACAGTTGAAAACCTTATGAACGTAACAATTTTACCTTTTACTAATAATATACATGAGAAAGTTTAGATGTTTGTTACTCAATAACGCATGAGACATAAGCTAGCTTTATCCAAAAAAAATAGCCAGTTCCTCCGGGTATACTGATAAAAGACTTCTACACAGTCAGAGTCGCTGGTAACAGCTAGTAGAATAATAATGACAACCCTCACCGCAGCAAATGCTGTTAACTATATCATGCTCCTTGACAAACTCATCCCAGATCTTAGATTCCAGATCCTTGAGACGTTCTCTTTGTTTAGTCTTCCAAGCTCGAGTCAACTCGCCACCTTCGACATACTGAAAATGAAATATTTTACCAAGGCTAAGCAAACTCTGGGACTGGGACTTGTTGAAAATATGTGAGGAGACTAAAATGTACTTTTAAAATATTTATGAATCCAAATCAAAACATGGCACAGGGGCTCTATTCCACTTGGGCTAAACTAATTGTTGCCAAGTTAAAAACTATACGATAACAATACGTGCAGAGCCAAGTAAAATAGAGCTCTAGATCAACCCCCGCGAAAGCGGAAAGAAAGCGGTATCTATCTATCTGATAATAAAAGGGTTAAAACTGGGTAGGTATTACCTACATCCCTTAAAGTTTTAAAAAGAAGAGAAAATCAGCAAAGTCATTATAATTTAAGCCTCTACTCGGCTTTAATTATTATCACTTATCATATTAGTCGCGCGAAGCGTACTCACTAACCTGCAACTCAACGACTTCGACCTTGGTGTCAGGCATGTAAGAAAAGCCTCTTAAGCATGCTTCCATATTGACTCTTATTAATAAACAAGAACTATAAAAAATATGTTGTAGTTGTATTTTTATAAAACTTTCCACAAATTCGGTAACGTCTAACAAAATTTGAAATCTGACCGAATACCGATTGTCAATTTTGACATTTGTTGTGTTGACTGTTTGGTTGCTTTACCAATATAGTAAAACAGTAGTTAATAGTTTCTAAAAAAAGGTTAATTATCATAATAGTTAAATTGTTTCACGAAATACAGTTAATAATATTTCAATTAAAAAAAAAATATTACTATTTTTGAGGAACCTTTACTACCTACAATATTTATTAAGAGAAATTGTAATGACTTGCAGTCTGAAGCTAGGTAGTTGCTATGGAAACATGTTGTTTTGTTTTTGTCAACAAATCGTTCGTGGTAAAATGAGTTCAACGATACCCTTCTAATCTGTGGTTCAACGTAGGTGGTAAACTTTACCAACAAATATAATATAACTTATTTCGTCGGTTTACTTCGGTATACTTGATTTTGGATAATGTTCATTCCAAACTGAGGAAAGAGCCATTCAACTTATCTTTGAATTGTACCTACAGTGCGTTCGCTTATCTTGTAAATCGTGCGGGTTTTGCGTGATTCTAAATTAGTTTTATTGTGAGTCCTGCATAAAATACAAATGAAAATATGCTTTTCACCGCTCGTAAATTTGGCGGTATGGGAGAACCGCCTATAGCAGCTCACCAACCTTTGTCTAGACATTTTCCTCAATGGAGTAGAACTGCTATTTTAACTTATGGCGGAGGTGACGATGAACAAGCTATTCAGGTAAGTAAAATAAAAAAATATAAAGGCTTAAAGTTATAGAGGTACAAATACTACAAATACGCGGTTATTCATGTTACTTATTATGCATGTGGAAACGGTTACCTAGCTAATAATAATCTAAGGTACGAGCGTCCCATAGGCTGACAGATTAAGGTGACAGAGTTCAAATTAGATTAATTATGGAATTGTTTTTTAAATAATAAAAATCTCGGAAATTATGCTTTATTGGACTTCATGTTATACCTACCACATTATATACTCCAAATAAGCTCTAGAATCGATGGTTAAAATTTGGCGGGTTACTCGTTCCCACCCTGTATTTGCCATCTATGTTGCACCAATAAAAATAATTATAAAACTATTAAAAACAAACATTATTAACAAAAACTACAAACTCAACATATGGCTTGGCAACGTATTGCGTTTCGACCTATGTTAAAAATTTATTGCAGATTTCTTTTAAAGAACTACATTGGCGGGCAAGTGGGCCAAGCCCATCTACATAGTTCATTGGATTTCACCTCTGGGGCAGGGCGGCTGCATTGTTGTGTCTAAATAGAAGCACAGAAGTTTCTGTATGTGTAAAGTGGTTGGTAGGTAGGTAAATGCCAGACGGAAATTACGAAATGAAAAAGGTTCCGTATGTGCTATCTGGCTACGGAACTCTTAAACAGCACGCGATATAGAGTTCTTGGCAATGCACGTGTTATTAGATTTAATTGTCAGTAAAGGAGAGTATTTGGCTGCCAACAGGTCGACGTAAAACGTACGTATAAAATAATGTAAAATGTAATTGAGTTTACTTACTGACACATTTATATTATTATAAGGTTATAACAATAATAATAATAAAGAAAGTCTCATTCAATTAAGTTTTTTTATAAGGCAGGTGGGTACCTAGTTCAAGTCGGTTAGTAAGTATTCCTACTTTTTCATTATTAAATGATAAATGATAATACTGGAAAGGTACTGGAATGATAATATTGAAAAGGGTAATGGGTTCAAAAGGTCACGATAGGTGGTAACATATAAGTATTAAAAAATTATAAAGCCATCTCATAATCGTTGGGACGGAAAATAAAAATAAAAGTAGGTATTTCACGTATTCACGTCATGTTAAATAGTTAAATCATGAAATGAAATTCAAACGTTATCCTGCGTACATAATAGGTAAGAATTTTGTAACTCTTAAATTTCTTAATTCTTCAAAATACCAATTGGCCAAAGTTATAAACGACTTCGAGGATGACACGCCACAAAGCCATCAGCACAGTTGGCAATGTTCCACGGCAGTGAGGCACTGACAACCGTGAGTCAGCGGTACGACGGACGCGAGTGCGTCGGCGCGATCGATAGACACTGCACCCCGCCCCTGCAGCCCCGGGCAGTCGCTCAACAACGAACAAACCCGGATAATAACCAAAAATAATCAACCAGCCCAGTTCAAGGCCGGTCGGCAACCTAAACTACCTCATATCGCGATTATAACGTGCAAGGTCGAACGCCAATGTTGGTTCATCAGTGCAGACGCGTGCGTGCCCCGAGGTAGTTCATAACAAAGGTGTTCCGATTTGCTTCGGTGGGGGCGCGCCGGCTGCAGCTATGGCTTCCAAAGTCCTCGTCCCTACTGGACCATTTACTAAGCTGCAAGTAAGTCCTGATAGAACTTGGTAGAAATAGAAATAATCAAGTCATTAAGAGTTCATGTCATGCTATTAAGGTATGGTTTGAATTTTTTAGATTGAAAGTAGGAAAAAAACAACGTACATAATGTTATTCAAAACTAATGATGGAAGTAGCAGTGTATATACCCACTGAAATACATTAAAATTCAGTGAAAATGTTGAAAAGCCAGCGTTCATCACTGTGACACAAATAAATGGTAGCGGACAAAAACACTATCGCAAAAGCGATTATGCACTAATATATGTGAGGTAAAATAAGTGGGTAAAAATGAATGTTCCATAATTATAAATATTGGCCAAACAAAAAAAATAAAAAACCGAGACCGAGCGAATTAGACTCGCACAAAGGTTTCCTTCCACAAAATATGAACACGAATATGTCGTAACACTCGTAACACAACATAATTTAACGAGATTGATAATTTAACGCGATTGCTGATAGAAGTCGGACTAATTATAATGTTTGTTTGGGTATTGTATATTCATATAATTATCACGAAGCCCTGAACTTTACGGCCTATATATGGAGCAATTTCTTTATTTCGTACGGGACGTCAACCAAAGATCAATTTTACTACAGAAGAGTTAAGTTAATTACGTGAAAACCGTTAACAATGGTAACAACAAAGTTTTTACAGTTACTAGAAGAGTTTTACGTGATTACATATTCTCAAATAAATGTATAATTTAGATAATGCCAACCTCCGAATGGCGCCGTTTTTCCAAAGTATATTGAGTAACCCAACTGATTTTAATCGTTTCCACCTTCCACCCAGTTGCATAAATGTTTATTAGCACCAATACCCCTTTAAAATAAGTACCAAGCTTTCGTCACTTTCTTAGGATTACCTACCAAATTAAAAAAGTTTCTGAACGTGAGTTAAAGCGAAATAAAAATGAATAAACGTTTGTGCACCTGGGCATTTAAGTATTCCTTAATGTCTGATTGTCTCCAGGTAACGAAAGTTCCGGTTGAGCCGAGCGGGAGCGGCTTTGTGATCGGTGGCGATGCAGTCGCCAGGGTTGCTCATTTGGAGCACAGCGTGCGTTTCCTGCAGGA
Organism: Acleris holmiana; assembly: GCA_949316455.1. NCBI lineage: Eukaryota > Metazoa > Arthropoda > Insecta > Lepidoptera > Tortricidae > Acleris > Acleris holmiana. The sequence continues at coordinate 11,856,981 of OX438773.1, read as the reverse complement.
GCAGCATCGGCAGATGCTGAGCGGGCTGCATACAGAAATTGAGGCTCTCAGGGAGAGGAACAGAGGTAGCCGTCACGCTTAGCCATTGGTAAAATTTCTTTCTTGATGAAGGTCGGTTGTGATTCATCTCACGGGTGTAATCATACACAGATTTTATTATTGGCAATTGTCCCAGGATCCGTTATAATCATGGTGAAGGTCATGTTCATGTTCCAGCTAGCATAAAATGCAGTCGTGAATGCAAAGCCTTGTGTAAATAGCTCTCTTGTCCGGAAATGTGACGTACTTACTATGAAACCCTCAAAATATATTCAAAAGATTACCTACTGCTATACACAGAACACTAATAATCTTGTAGGTATTAACCCCTTGCTCGCGTGTAGCAAATTATCGCAATAAATGGTCGAGAATAGCAGGTAATCATCAGATTATAATGAATGCCTTAACTGCTTCAACGCAAATAAGGCTGCTCTTTGTTACCCGAGTCATGTAATGAGGTCTTTTCAAACAACGTTTTAGCTAGAGGTCCTGGGTTCAAATCCCGGTAAGGGTATTTCTGTGATGGATCAGAACGAGTATTTGTTCGTGAGTCTTGGATGTTTTCTATGAATATAAGTATATATTTCTCTATACATATAAGTATGTTTATCGTTGTCTAATTCCCATAGTACAAGCTTAGAGCTGAGTTTGGGCCTAGATCAATTTGTGTAAGATTGTAGTTAGTTGTTAGTAGTTCTTATGTTTCGTGAAAGGTTCTGTATCATTACGAAGAGCATGGACGAACTAAACATCGATGCTAAAAGCCTGTAGGTAAATAAAAATATTAACGCTGTTCGTTAAAATTCTGCTTGTTAAACTTTATAGCGAGTATGAATGAGGATATTGAGGATAGCATGTCGACACGAGGTCAAAGGCCTTCGACAACATATCCAGCAACAAGATAACACAGGGGTTTTCCGATCAAGTTACTTGATGCTTCAATGCCAGTATCCCACTTTTAGTGGACCAATTGACCGATCAAAAAGGGACCCAAACCTAGCATCTAGTGAGCAGTTTTCTCAGCAGAATCAGTAATGTAGGTAGGTATAGGTGCATCAAAAACAGGACAGGAGCAGTGGAAAAATAATTATGCTTGAACGAAGTAGGAACGAAGAACTTGTACGTCGTTAAGTTCCGATAAAAAGTCATAGTACCTAGAACATGCAGTAAGATGTATATTTTGCTACCTTTTAAAGCTCAATATAGCCTTAATTCCAGTCGTGAGCATTGGAAGCGTATTATGTGTCATTCGTGAGATTGTTTTTTATTAGGTACCCTTTACATGTCTGGTCGATAGTTATTGATCCATGTCTATGAACTCTAATGGTGTTGACATTACGTATTAACAAAATGTAGAAACGATTGATAAAAGGAGGACAAGCGTTTACGATCGATACGTACCTATACATAAGTAAGTATAACAATAAACCTGCAACAGTTAATTTCAATCAAAACTTTATGAACATTTTATGTAGTAATGTCGAAGTTCACTTTGTAATTGCCTACTTTTTAAATGAAATAAATTGACTACTTTTTTTTTAAATAGTTTTTTAGTTTTAGAAAACATTTGGTTAAATAGTTACTGTAAGTACCATTATTAATTTTGTTAGCAAAATATTTTATCAGTGGTATTGTTAAATTAAGTTAAGATTTTAATTTACAAAATATTGTCTACAGATCTCCAGTTTCAATTGATATTCAATAAGGAATCTTCATCGAAAACATCCTCGCCTGTTATTGAAGAAAACGCCGATGACTCAGAGGTAAAAAAATTGATGATGACTTGCGAAAATCGGAACTGTAAATTATACTTCCTAATATTATGACTTTCAACATTATGGCTAACACTACGTAATAATGGTGAAAAACGTTAAGAACTGTAAAAAAACTAAACTTTCATTTTATGGCAGAGAATGTAGACCCACATAGTTGTTATTAGGGTAGCTGCATTGCCCATTCGTCAACTTAGCTCATAAATAGGTACCTACCGCTGAAAGGGACCAGTTTCAGGAAAGTTTGCAAGTTGTTTTAGAAGTGTCGTTAATACTCTCTTTTCATTTACGTGAAACAAGGTCCCAGGGCGCACACCAACATTTCAGACTATAGACACAGATTAGGTATACTACCCATAGGTACGTGTGCTAAATCGGTGCACGTCCTAGGGATTTGATATCGATAAATAAGATGTCGATATACATTATTTACGAAAAATCTCTGCTACTCTTGAGATAAAAAAATCCATTTCCAGTGTCATTTAGTCATAGGTACATACATAAGTGAACATAACATCCAGGCCTTTATTACCTAAGTGGGGTAGGGAGAGCTACAGAAATACCAACAACTCTAAAATCACATCTTGATAATTCTGTAACCACATTTTGCACAAACAGGCTACGATGTTTACCAGTGTATAAGTGACAGGTTGCAAGCCCATCGCTCTTTATTATTACATTTAACCAGGCAACTACACGGCATAGTCATAGTCATAGTCTTATAAAAGGTGAATAAATCACAATATCGTTCACGATTCTGAAAACAGGTTAATGTAGTCATTTTAAATATTTTAATAATGTTCCGTTGACCACATTGGACGTTGAGAGACTGTTTAGTAGGTAATTGAAAGTGGAAATTTTCACCTAGACGGCAATCGTTACTTAGGACAAATCTGGAAAGAAACCAGATTGTTAACTATGAAAAATATTTGAAAATGAAAAAAAATCATTTGTTTATTTTTTTATTTTAAATTATAAAGAGGAAAAATAATATTAATTAACATCCTGATCCTGACAGTAGCATCGATATTATTTTGTTGTCGCAAAAACATTTTGCTACGTGTCACTTTAATATTGGTGACCTGAGTTATACGTATGGGTATAAGTTGGTATAAAAGTTAGGAACCACTGAATAATATTAACGTTATACAGGAGGCGCATCTTAACCTCGAGGTGAGCCGCCTAGAGACCGAGGCGGCAGCGGCGCGCGGCGAGGCTCGCGCTGCCGAGGCGCGGGCGCTCCAACTGCAGCGACTGGTCGACACCCAGACCGAGTGAGTGCTTTAAACTGCCTCCATAAGGCAATCTTTGAAACGCTACGAGTTATACAAGACTTCGTGAAGGGTCCGTCTGGATCGCTACCACCACTTTTCGCGCGGTCGACAAAAAAAACGTCCATTGACTTTTACTATCGGATACCCTATTTCTATTCGATGCATGCTGTCTAATACACATCTTGTCCAATACGCGTTTTGTCAAATTTATTGACGCATTATGTCCAATACTCAATTTGTCCAAAACGCTGTATATCCAATTTGCATTCTGACTAATAATCATTTTGTCCAAGAAGCAATATGTCCAATTGAATTGGACGGTGTCGATGGAGCTCCGCTGCCGCGGAGTTCCTATTTCTGCTGCAAAAGTAACATAATCTAAACCTACCTACGATTTCATGTTATGTTATATTATGTTAATGAGAAGGCGCACGAGCACCCAGGCCACCTGATGGTAAGTGGAATCCGAGACCATCATTTGAATTCTCAAGACTAGAATCCTAAGACCTCAAATGCGTTGCCAACCCTGAGGACTAAGATGGAATGGCTCTATGCTAGCTATTTCTCTATGTCATAACAAAACCGACTATTATCTATAACCATAATTTTTTACGTGTTCTTTTTACGAGTTGGATATATTACGATTTAGACCTTCTGCATGATAGACATTATGCGAAATAAACATTTTGCGTGTTGAACGTTAAGCGTAGTGGACGTTCTGCGTTTAAATTAAACGTTCTGCGTGTTGGACTTTCCGCATGTTAGACGCCATGCGTGTAAGACTTTTTGCGTATTGGGTACTCTACGTAAAGGGTAATTAGCGATTTAAATACTTTGCTTAATGGACCATTTTTAAGATTTGACAAAACTCGTATTGGACAAAATGCGTATTAGACAGCATGCGTTGAGACTTAACCCATGATGCTAGCGGTCCTGTGCGAGCGTAACGGCAATACCATTGTGGGCGAGTGACAGAAATAGGTAACAGTAAGTCAATGTCTAAAATTCTTCATGTTCGGCGCCCGCGCTTTAGAAATTCGGTATGGAAGGCGGACAGCCAATGAAATTACTAGGGTCGAAACGCATCTAAGCTCTCAAGAGTCATCCCATTTGTGCATGCTTCTTAAGGTCAAATTGCCAACAAGTAGCATATTGCTATGGTTATTAAATTGGACCGGCTTGACTTAAAAGCTGATTAAAAAAAATCCATTGACGTGACCTACCGACGAAAGCCTAATGATTGTCGGTGGTCGGTTTGTTTAAAGCAAGCTCCGCGAGCTGGAGGTCGCGCCGTGCGCATGCGAGGCGCACGAGTCCCGCGCGGAGCTGCGCGCGCGGCTGTCGGACGCGGAGCGGCTCGTGCGCCGCCTGCGCGCCGACGCTGAGCGCCAGCGGAGAGAGGTACAAGGCGGCGCCGTCACGAACCTACTGTTCGACGGCGCACACGCACGCCACGCGCACGTACGTCCACCGGCACACTACGGTGCCATGGTATAATAAATAATGCTAACAGTAGAGAATCTCTTTTGAAAAGCGAATAACTTCGCCTGAGGCATTTTCACGGACGAAATAAATATACAAAATAATTTACCTTTTCGCAGGCCTAAAGAGCAAGTACAATGACCCGCCACTTTTGGTGTTGCTCACGCACTAATATTTTGCGTTATCGATGATGAAGACGAGTAATGACGGGTCATTGTATGAAATTTTGAGGGCACCATAATTTAGGTACCTACATATATTAATTTGAAACGCTATTTTTAATGAGAGATACACAAAGTCGAAAACGATCGTAGCCACCGGGAGGCCACATATGATAAAGTCGCGGTAGTGTTCCGCGTTCTGGATCTCAACCTTTGTGTCTGTTCTTTGGAAATATTCAACTTAGTCACGTTTTCTCGAGACTGTTAAATGTGAAAACACGATTGGAAACAAAATCCACGATAGTTTAATTTTTCAAACATGACACATTTTTCGCATGTTTTTGGTTGTATCTTGGAAACCCTGAATCTATAACGATGATTTTTGATTCAATGGTTGAGTATTTATAACTTCTTACTCCTGGTAAACCATATTTTTAAATTGATGTTGTGATTTTAAGTAAACAGCAATTATTTGAATTTAAAGCTGCAATTAAGGTTCGCGCAATCTATCTCCATCTCACGTTCTTCGCGCGGAAACACATTAAGCTATCTCTTTTGATTCTTGTGTGGGCGTGGCAGCATATGTGGCCTCTTAACGCTCCGTAGCCTGTCGGTTAATAAGTTGACCTTGACATGAAGATTCGCTACTAGTTATTTGTTATACTATGACGGTGGCCGGTACTAGTAATACTTGCTTATTTGCCTTAGTTATGGTACCCATCACGATTTGGCGATGATCGGCAATCGTATGGAACGCGCATCGGGCATCTCAGCCAAGATCAGTATTAAGGCCATAAGAATGGTATTACATAATATCATGGTAAAAATGAGGGGAAATATGTTAAGAGTCTAGGTAAGACAGATATTTACGATGCTTGTCTTCGCCGAATACTTGATAGCCCTTGCATGATAAATATTCGGCCTTTACGGGACTTTATTTGATACTACGACCGATAATTTTCATTTGAAAGAATGAAACGGGAATAAATTTAAAAACATTAGATTTTTTTGATATATACCTATTTTCTAGGTAACCTATTGTGTTTCAAATATTTTTTATCAGGGATTTGAATTCACAAGGTACCGCTATAAGCAGTTCAGCTGTCTATACGACAGCGAAAAATCGCACGTGCCTACCTTCTGACTTCAACGCCCATGGCGCTCACAGCGCAGCACATGCTAATACAAATCATGATCGGCCCTGAATGACACTTACTGCATAAGTCAACCCCCGCAGCTGCAATGCATGAAGAACTCCCTGCACGCCAGCCTGCGCGCGTCGGGGCTGGAAGGAGGCTACGGCTTCCAGAACAACTACCACTTCCCGCCCGTACACACGCCGGACTTCTGGAGGGAGCCCGTCAGAGAGTGAGCACCAATCACTGTTTCAATTGTCGGCTACGTTCCAACAGCCCACCGGCCCTTTTAGGTCGGTCAGGTTATCTTATTAGAACACAGACAATCGGTTTCTCTTACGATTTAGGACTGACGGAACGAGGGCGATCTCGTCTAGATAGTCCGACGACATTTGTCCAAACCCGCTCCAAGGGTCCAAAAGTGACATACCTTTTCATGCCACGACTTTTTGCGGCAGGGGCCTGACGATCGGCGTCACTTGGCGGTTGCTCGGTCGGTCATTTGAAAAACCTATGAGTGAGTAACTGAACGGGACCCTTTTCCGTTAATTTGACTGCATGAAGGTTAAAGGTTATAAAAGTTTGTCATACTCGTATATACATATATTGTTGTATACATTGCTCGGCGTCCTTGTGTGCGCATGTTCGCTTCATAGGCACAGAAAACATGACCATTCATTGCATTTTTTACGGTATTTACCCAGGGCTGAAATTCTACACGGTAAAAACGATATTTTCGTGTTTCCGTATTGTCAACGTTTTGATAACTCTTAGTAAGTATGTACTTACAGTAATGGTGGGAGGGTTCGTACTAAAACACTACTGGTTCCCCTACTACACTATAGTCCAACTTCCTAGTCCAGGCGGTCACTAGATATAAAATAAAGTAAAAAAACGCTTATTACCCCTTTTTTCCAGAGAATTCGTGATGATGGGGCGTGGGCGTAACACGCGGCGCCCCCTGACGCTGCCCGAGCTTTCGGGCCAGCAGATCCACCGCTCTACCGTCTATGCCAATCGTAAGTATTTCTACTAAGTATACCATTTCATTAAAACAAAAACTATTTCCGGGTCGAAAGCAAAGTTTAGTCAACGGGTTCTAGTAGGCATTTATAAGAGGAGAAATTATTATATTGCGAGTTATCACAAAAGCAGACGCACAAACCACACTTCCCACTTCGGTTTCCGCTTCCAAAGAAAACCCTCAAGTAAATTTCTGTTAGGCTACGGGAAGCCTGGCAAATTGTAAATTAAATTAATAAATTAATTGGTAAACTGCAGCAGCGGACAATGTATCTACATACGCTCTCCTACTAACCCCGTTAGGGCTATCGCCTTTTAAAAATAAAGGGTTACCGGTAAACCTATAAGGGTAACCCTTTCCTATAGCTAAGTCATATTAATGAGTTATCAATTGAATGGGGTAAGCAAGTTATTTTGAAATGCGTAAAAGTAATTATGCAAAATAGAACTCAATGCATATTGAGTCTCACATTTTAAAATAATGTCGAATTTATTTATAGTTAAGTGGTCATAGCCTAGTAATGATGACCAATGCTTTATGTCAAAAGTGAACATTGGACGAATGGAGTCGCCTTTAACATTTTTACATTGTAGGTACTTATTTATTCATCATCATCATATCAGCAGAAAGACGTCCACTGCTGGACATAGGCCTCCCCCAAGGCTCTCCACTTAGACCGGTCTTGTGCCTTCCGCATCCATCGCGATCCCGCGATCCTTACGAGGTCGTCGCTCCATCTTGTTGGAGGCCTACCAACAGCTCGTCTCCCGGTCCGTGGACGCCATTCGAGAACTTTCTGGCCCCATCGGCCATCAGTCCTGCGAGCAATGTGCCCCGCCCACTGCCACTTAAGTTTCGCTATTCTTCGGGCTATGTCGGTAACCTTAGTTCTACTGCGGATATCATCATTTCTGATTCTATCCCGCAGAGAAACCTCGAGCATAGCTCTCTCCATAGCCCTTTGAGTGACTCTGAGCTTTCTTATGAGGCCCATCGTTAGCGCCCACGTCTCAGATCCGTAAGTCATCACCGGCAACACACACTGGTCAAAGACTTTTGACTTCAAACACTGCGGTAATTTGGACGAAAAGACACTGCAAAGCTTCCCGAACGCTGCCCAGCCGAGTCGGATTCGACGAGTGACCTCTTTCTCGAAGTTGGACCTACCTAACTGGACCGTTTGTCCCAGGTATACATTTGAAAGTGTTTGCATGTTACAGCGATGGTGACAGACGCGCGGCCCCGCGCGAACGGTTACGACAAGAAGAAGCCCGTCAACGATGTCCCCAAGACGCCAGAGGAACCTCCAGGTAAAAGACTCGTGCTTAAGTAAATTAATGGGACCACGAAGTTCGTACGGTCGTTTATTTCAATTATTTCATTGAATATCGAGAGCCAGTTATGAGTTTAACCTTTACAACGCCCCAGCCAACAACACAGCAGACAGTTGTTCACAAGAGATTGTACAACTTTTCGAGCCAACCCGGTTTTTGTTCAGCAAGTCTTAAAAACGCTTTTGGGTTCGGGTAAGACTGTTAGACCCAAGCTCCCAAACTCCAAAGCTCGCAAACTTTTTTTAAAATATTGCTTTTTTGTACTTAGACATGTTGCCCGTATTTTTATTTACTTACATTAAGAATTTGTTTTTTATTTTGGTTGTATTACAGAAATGCACTGCTTAGGTCGATTACGCACGAACGATACGCTCAAAAAGACAATAGAGGACTCGATCAATAACTACCCCGAGTTGAAAATCGTAGTTACAAAAGTTATTCCGCGTCAATTGGGTGAGGCATTTCTTTAGTTTTGTATGCTTTTGCATGCATGATATAAGTCTTTGATTATTAAAAACTAAGTTCCTCACCTCGAAAAAATTGCCAACAATAACTATTTGGTTCCTGATTCTGGGGCGGTAGCGGGGTTAACGAAACTCTGCAATCTTGCGCTTTAATATAAAATTCACATCGCTATACTTACACAAATCGTAATACCAACAACAATTTACATATTGCATAGCCTGCAATTAGTGGATTTAAGAATAGAGTTCGATAATACATAATAGTAAAGCTGGTATAGGTACATACTTTAACTTTTATTGGTTTAGACGATTTATTCGACTAATGTCTATATTGAAAAATGACGAGGTATAATAATGCCAATTTTCCAAACATAAAAAAGTCGAAATATAAAGATAACGACGAAGTAAAACAATGACGAAGTATACTAATGTCGAAATGGAATTAAGACGAGGGGGGATTGGTGGAACAGGGGCTAGGTAGGTTATGTTAGTCTTGCAGCAGGCCCGGAGGGCCAAACCACCCGGAAATAGGAGCTCCGCGTGAGCGGGGCTCCGTCGACACTGTCTAATCGATTTCGAAGTGTCGACGGAGCTCAGCTACCGCGGAGCTCCTACTACCCACTGTCGTAATTTTTATACATCGACAAAAATCAGATGGTCATTGTTATATGTCGACATTTTTATACATCGACAAAAATAATTCTAGTCTTTGTTATTTTTCGACATTATATAAGATGTCGACATTTTTATACCTAGTCTATTTTCAATATTGACATTAGTCGCCTAACTCGTTTCGACACCGTGAAAACCTAATTCTTAATTCTTTGTCGCAACGTCACCAGAAAGGGACTAAGCTACTAAAAACCGTGAACCACAAAATCTTTCAAATATTTTAGTTATAAGCATACATTCATTAAATCATGGTTGTTTTCCGTTAGAGGGGTAGGCACAGCACAGACTACTTCTTCCCACCTTCTAAAATCATGACAAAATTTAGTTTCAAGACAGGCAAAATTACCTCTAAAGGTCAAAGTAAGTTTAAAGTCGCTTTGTAGGCTTCGCAGGTTGATTATAATAATGCCTGTTTCAGGTGTGCATCAAGGCGCAAGGTTGCAAAGTCCAGAAAAGCTTAATTTTTAGGCTTTCGAACCCAAAGGGTAAAACGGGAAGTCACTTATTAAAAGTCCGCAGTCCGTCTGTCCGTCACCAGGCTGTACCTAAATTTTCACAGATGATGTATTTCTGTTGCCGCTATACTAAAAATACTAAAAACAGAATAAAATAAATGTTGCTCGATATAAAATTATTAAGGCTTACAACAATACTGCTTTTTTCGATCTTAAGAGGCCGTTGTGAAATTTGGCCGGTTTGCTTCTTTTCGTGATTTTATAGTTAAAATACTGCTTTTCTATTACCTACTTTTAATGCACATCATGGAATATCATTTCAGTTATGATCGAATAAAGGAGCTAATTTAATATTATTGCCGAGAATTATAATGCAAGATTTAGGTTGTTTTAAAACATTATATACTGCTATTTTTTTCCTTTTTTTGATGTTTTTTTAAGGTAATGGATTGATTTTGAACTGAAGTTTATTACCATTGTTTTATTTTATGAACGAGTTAAGTATTCTAAACTTTTTTTTTACACAAAAAATGTATACCTAAAGGTGGTAATAAGTAATTCATACATTTTTTAGACGAATACCTAAATAAATAAATTTTATTTTTTCACACCTTTTAATATGCCATATTCTAAACCTCTTACAGCAAAATTCACAAAACAGTAGCTAGTTGCAAGTCAATTAATCAAAATAAAATAATAAAAAAACAAGAAGTAGCATACATTCGTTGAAAATCGAAATTATCTTTCGTGTTGCGCATTAAAATTTGAAGAAGTAAAGTATTTCAACTTTAAATCACGTAAATCAGCGAAATCGGCAAAATTTCGTATACGGCCTCTTAATACCTACAGACACCGTGGTCACAAGTAGTCACAACAACCCCGGGACAGGTGAAACTAAAAAAAAGGTTATAATATAGTGTCTTATGTTGTATAGATAATGGTATGGAACCCTTCGTGCGCGATTTGGACTCTCAGTTCGCCGGTTTCTTAAAGCAGTCAGTGGGTAATGGATATATATACCCTATCAAACATATATTTATTGTACTTTGTTCCAGCAAGCACAGCGGTGGTGACGGAGCGGCGCCCGCGCCGACACAACCACCGCAAGCACGCGAGCACCGACCACACGTAACTCGTGCTCTCCTACATTAACGCAATTACTAGCCAAGCGGCGGGGCAGGGACGGTTGGTGCGTGGCAGTTCACTTCACTCCCAATCATCCGTTAACCATTTGGACCTCACAATCTGCAAGTTACTTCATCGGATTTTCGTGCTGCGGCTGCCGAACTGTCAGCAAGTTATTTTGCGATTTATATTTCCTTTGGTACCGGTTCGTAGCTAAAAGTTCGTAACCAGCCTCAAAACGGGGAAAAATCCCATTTTGTAACTAGCTACTAAACGGGACTTTTCCATTACCATGATTTCCAACATGAAAATCGGATGAGCTGGCTCGTGAACACGGTTCAGTCGTCCTTGCGCCTTCTCGCTGTTGGTTGCAATTCTCACAAATGTAACCTAATAGGTAAAGGTAGACGGTTTATTTCCATTAAAATTTAATATTTAAAGCATTTATAGAGCTGTTTTTAGACTGTTTTGTACTATATTTATGAAATAAAATACGGCCAAGCTTTGCTAACCGTATTTTAAGTGCATTTTTTGCTGCTAGAACATAATCTGTAAAAGCATTTCAATGTGATAGAAAACAGGATGTACACCTTTGAGAGTACTGTATTTGTGCCAATTACAGTCATTAGGAAACTACGAATAGCTAATTTATCTACAAAAGTAATTACAAACAAAATTAAGCTTAGGCCATAAAACATAAGTGACAGAATTAGGCGCCACTTCATATTGGAGTTTACTTGCAGCTAACTCATTTCATGACATTGCATTATTTTTGGGTCACTTTATTCATGAGGTACCAAATACACATTTCATAATTTTCTAGTTTTTCTTAGCTATTTATTAAAAGGTAAAGTAATTTTAATTACGTATACAATTCAATAAATGTAAAATTAAATGTACCAAGCTGTAATATGCACCAAGTATTTCTTACTAGTATAAAAATTCAATTCTTAATAATGTACAAGTTCAATTGTATTATTCACTCTATATTGGCGCTCTGTATCGAACTTGACGCTGAAGTAAAATCGCCTTAATAAGGTTTAGTTTAAATTCTACGCTTTTAGTATTACATAACCTTTACCTTTTCAAAACACAAATTACGGACAAATTTGACCCTAGTATAGGTACTCAAGTTTTGTACTTGATATGGTGTTGAAAAGGTTAAGATTGCGTGTACTTATTGAACTGGGCAAGCTAGAACGGTAAATACTACCAGGCATGATAAAAAGCAGCAGGTAGTTATTAAAAAAATATTAAATATTATTTGATAATAGAAACCACTCCTAAGTCTTCTTAAACTTTTGAAATGAACTTTATAAAATATAGGGAGTAAATTTAATTTCATAGTCTCAATCTATCTCCACCATATTTTTACTCGTACCATATTTTAGACATAATTTTAACTAAAATTAGCGTAGCAAATTTAACGCTATTGCAATGTATTGTATAATGCCTTATATTTCTGCAGCGTTTACATTAGTAATTGCAAGAGATAGAACTAAATGATATCATCAATTGTATTCAGGTCTAGAGTTACTAGAGTTCGAGATAAGTGGTAACAGATATGTGGATAAACTACCTCGAAACACAATACCGTCTCCGCTACGTTCCGTCATTATGTAAAGCAGAATTCTTATGTACCTGTCAAAATTAGAATATATTTATTTTAGTGTGACCGCACTTTTAGATTAGCCGGACAATGACAACTTTATTGGCAATCACGTCTATCTGTCCTGCTCTAATGTATTAGAGCAGGATAAGATGGAGCTTAGCTTTAATATTGATGGTCCGCGGTTACCCCGCATTGAAAATATGTGAGAATTGCAATTTTTAAACAGTATAAATTGTAGCCTTATCCAATATTAATCTAAATATTATAACTATTAAAATATTATGAATAATTATTGATATGATATTATATTTATTGCGACTTGATGGGTTGTTTTATTTTTTCTATATATGCTATTTATGCTAGTTAGGCTTATAAACAAGGACCTAAAGCGACAAAGGTTTATCATTAAAAATCATATAGATTTTAGCTAATTATTATTTATTGATATTTACATTAAACACCTCATATAATTAAGTTAATAATCTATTAAAAAACTCGTTAGAACTACCATAATTAAACAAATTTCCTAAAAACCAATGTAAAGATCTATTTACAGTATCAATATTCATCATAAAAATGTTCTTTACATCATTCACTTTTAAAGAAAAATGGTCTAAAATAGCACTGTACCTCTTATCATTAAGTTCTATATTGGCTAGTGTTCTTATTACATAGACAAATTCATAAAAACTGTCATTCACTATTTCCATGGATTCTGTGGAGAATTCTAGAATGTTCTGGAGAAGTTCTTCATCAATCATCTCACTGAAGTCATCGTGGCAGGACAGCACAAATAGCAGGTGAAGTGATGATTTCGTTAGTTTTTTCAGTGGCAATGCCGAAAGTACTTGCGAAATGTGTTCTTGACTGTAAGCAAATATATATATTTCGTTAATCCATACTTATATATATATTATAAATATGAAAATCATTTTGTCTGTTTTTTAAGCTTTCACGGCTAAACCCTTGAACTCCTAGAAAGAAAATAGGGTACTTTTTTCCGCGAGAAACGATAAAGTACTTCGACGCGGACGGGTCGCGGGCAACAGCTAAACACAAAAAAAAACTCAAAATTAATCTTATGGTTGTGTCATTGTGTTTATCATTTTCTATTAATGTCAAATATAAAAGTTGTCTAGTGAGTCAGTGACCGCTGAAAGGCATCCCGAATTCTAACATTACGGCAACACACCTTACGATATGTCTTACTTCGTCAGTCCAACAGATACATATATCTATTAATGGCGTTAAAATGTTAAATCGTTTAACACAAGTTCAAAAGGACCAGTCTGCAGAATCTTTTAGGATGGTTAGAGCCGTGCTTTAATTACGATTTCGTTACACCTCCACCATTGTAAAAAATAAGAACCTAAAATCATCCTCCATCTGATAAGCAAACTGCAAAAGCGCAATCGCGGCGGCTTCCCTGGTGTCATCCGCGGGTGACTTCATCAATGCGGCCAGTTTGGAGATGGCGCCTTGTGACGTCATTAGCACGATAGCCTTGGCGCCGGATCCCGCGGCATTCCCTAATGCCCACACGCATGTTATCTGAAACAAATCAACTCGCGTTACTTTAAGCCACCTTGCCTCTGGCACTTTTAAATAGGGACTTTGATTTTGTAAGTGGAATAAAGTCTCATTGGCTCTGTAATTTAGCAGATCATACCTGGGTTGTTTTGAACTAGTAGGTATATAAAATGACAAGTGCTTGTACAATAAGGCCGGTATACTCATCAACATTACCCAAAAACCGCGAAAAGAATGTTCTCACTCTATGAGACGAACTTAACGCGGTTTTTCGTGACCTCAGAAGCTAAAATACTATTGTACTCACTGCTAGCTCCGTATTAAGGCTGTCAAGTGCTGTGACCAGGTAGGGCCCTGCACTTTTAACCAAGGTTGTGCAGGCACGAGCATCACCAAGTGCCAAGTTACACAGGCAGCCTGCTGCTGCAGTTTGCCTATTTGCTTCATGCCCTGAAAAGGAATCAACCTTGGAAGACAGTTTTGTTTACAGACTAGTGTAGTTTTCCGATTGAATGGCATTAGGCAAACTTAAAAAAAAATACAGTGATAGTTCATCACAATGCATTTTTAACGTAATGGATGAAATGGATGGAAAGAATAATATTAAATATTTTTATCAAAAGACGTGAAATCGGGTTTGTTTAGGGCCTCTACAAACTACCCTTAGAATATATGCATGTGTGTTAGAGGATGGCTAGAAATAGGAAAGAATGGAAAACTCCACCAACAAGAGCATTGCTCTTAAGTAAATGATGATGGAATACACACTCTGTATGTGCATTTATTTACAGTACATAAGCTTCACATATGAAAAAAGCCAAAAGAATGGCAATACCGGTATCATTTTATTTTATTGTGTGCCTTTATTTTAATAAAGATTTCACATTCTCAATTTATTTGTAGTAACATAATATTAACCCATATCTGTGTTATGCAAAAGGTTGCATGCATATGCAATACAATTATAAACCTCTTTTATTTGTAATAGAAAAATATGTTATAATTTACCAGTTAGTTCTCTCACTAGTGCCCGCACTGCACCCTGTGTGTTCAGCACCACTTCGATGTAATGAGGGTTATCCAGGAGACCATTCTTTAATGTATGGAGTTCGGTGGTGCTTGTGGACTTTGCTTTCAATTTGTTTGCTATATCTGCTATAACTTCTTGTGTAACACTGTAAACAGATTTGTCAAGGTGGTGTTCAAAACCCGGCTCTTTTATTAGGCGTAATAAATAGTCCTTGTTTTTTGTTGAAATTTAGAGATTATTAAATGGAGTTCCTTTTTTTTATAGTCCTTTTATGTTTAGTATAACTATTATACATAGGTAGTAGATGGGAGTGGTAGTTAATGTTAAGTTTTAACTCAATACATACTCTTTGCTATCGATGTCTCGACGACCATCCGTTTCTTCATTCCGGTGTGTGCGTCTGTTGACCGTCAGCACAAAACGGGCACTTTCCCTGATCGACTCCACGGGTTCTTCCATAGTTACTTAAAGAAAACAACAAATTCCTTGCTACATTATACTTCACCAGTCTTCAAAAGAATACTTTAGAGAAACAAAAACTAACCATATTTACTCAAAAAGGTATTTTCTCAAACATGCTCAGAAAGAACCCTTTTCCGAATGAAACACAGGTACGGAAAGTACCTCATTTTACTCTTAGGGAGTAAAAAACCATATGGAAATATGTTCCGTCCATGTCCATATTTTATTTGATAATGATCTCTATTGCCTGAAGAATCAAATTGACCGTGAAAAAAATCCCATACGTAGGCGGCGCTGGGTCGACGGTGCGGTGCGGCGGCGCGCGACGAATCATTGTGAATTCTCAATACTGTCTTGTAGGTTTCAACAGGAGATTCTCTTTCAATTGGTCAATATTTTTTTACAAATGCTTCTAATTATGCATTTCTATCATTTCCTCTTATTTATTGAGAAAAGCATTATATGTATATGCCTCGGCCAAAATGAGATTGCCCCACCCGTATTTTAGCAGGACTCGGTACCTAATGCTCGGCCTGCTAACCACCTCGTCGGGCAATTCCTTACTTTCCGCTCCTAGGCAATAATGTACTATTTTAAGCGTTTCGTTAATTTATACTCACCTTAAACTTGCTTACTTGTTTTTTCATGCCAAACTGCAAGAGCCAGCAGCTTGATTTTTTCCGTTTAATTTCAACTAACAGTCAACTCGTGAGCTTGAAGTTGCAAGACTTGCAAGTGTGCAGATTACAAAGGTTTGTCTAACTTGCAAAATAAACAAAACAAACAACAAATGCAAACATTAGGAACGCATCAAATTAACGAAAGAAATTAATGACGTTTAAAATGTCATTTTGTTTTGTTGGGATAGTGCAACAGGTACCGTACCTACCAAGTAAGTTGTGTAACTAATAAATTCTATAAGGTAAAATATCGCGCGTCATAACTTAAAAAAGGTTTATTTTTGCAACTTTTTAATTTTGCTACTTACGTATTGCACTATCTCCCCCGATTTGCGTTTCGTTATCAAATTACTCTAAAGGTATTCCCCATGCATCTTTTCCTGCTTTTCTCGAATCGAATAATGAATCGAATGAATGACTTTTCTTTTTTTTCTTTAATTCTATATGAAGTAAATAACGTACAATACAATACAAAATACTTCGTTGTACTTACACCAA
Source organism: Acleris holmiana (assembly GCA_949316455.1). NCBI lineage: Eukaryota > Metazoa > Arthropoda > Insecta > Lepidoptera > Tortricidae > Acleris > Acleris holmiana. The sequence continues at coordinate 11,840,231 of OX438773.1, read as the reverse complement.
GCAAAAACAAAACACAGACCCAGCACATTTATAAATTAATTTATTTTATAAAAAATAAAAGTGGATCAGTCAGAAGTCACGGATGATTTAGTTCAAAGACTACTATTGTATACTTGGGTATAGACTGGTAACTCTGCTCTTTTTTCTGTTCTTGCGATACCTACGTGCTGCCATCTAGTTCGTCTAGTTAAAAGCTCAGCTATGCATATGTGTGTGTAGGCACGTGCTTACACATAACCACATACGTAAGTTATTCGCTGACCCCTTTATTCATACAATATCACAACAGTATTTAAAGACCACTAATAGTTAAGATGCGTTGTTGGCACACATTAACTATTATAATTTAAACACTGTTCAAATATTATATGAAAAAGGGGTTAAAGGTTGATTTAGTGTAAGTAATACAAAAAAGAACATATCAGGCGTGATGGCAATATTAATTACCTTGAAAACTGATAAACTCCAAAGAAAATAGTCAACATTGATCTAAGTAGTCAACGCGATACGTTTTGGTTAATTGAATAAGTTGGCGCAGTTACAATATAATTATACTTAAAACACATCGTTCATTCGCGAAATGATGAACTTTTTAATTACCTACTTATTAAAACGGTTTGCCGTAAGTATAAGTAGTGGCTTTACCCATTTCGCAAATGAGCGACGGGCATTTAATTAATACGCTGCGCCGCGCCTGATCAGTTCTTATTTGAATAAACCAGTGAGAAGTTGACATCTTTTCTGCCATCCACTGAATACAGGATCCCTTAAGAACGACAAAATTATAAGTCCCGTGACATCCCTGGCGAATTTCACCAGGTTGTAAAAAAAACCATTGTACAGACCATTATTTTCCCAATGGTTTTTAATAGCTTATATAACTAATTCTCTCTGTAAGGATCATATATTTAATGGGTCTTCCTTATGCTGCGGCCGTATCTACTGGCATCTCATTTTTAACAAAGAAAGAAAGATACTTTACAACAACGTCTTAACTACTTTTAACACGAATATTTTTTAAATCCCCAGATGAGGTCGCAGCGTACTTATTTTGAGATTTCGAGGAATGCAACTAATTACACGTCATGTAAACATATGAAAATGTAAATAAATCATTTATTACATTGAAGTTTATTGTGTTTAAACCTAGTAGGTACAAAAGTATTTGTATTCGCATTAAAAGTATTTGCAAAATCCATAACAATAACATAATTTGAGTAACAATTTAATGAAGATACGTTTTCAATACAAATTAGCATAATTGTGATGATGACCCATATTGAACATGTAAACCTACTCTAGTAATAGAGATTGTAAATCTAGAAATTAACATAAAGTGAAAAAATAGTTACGGACGTCAGACCTTAAGGTTCCGAAAATTGAGCTTTGTTATTAAGCCTATTTTTAGATGGGTCACTTTTTTACGACTATGATTATAAATTACTTCATTTTTTCCATTCATTTAGCACAATATTTACTTAAGGTTGGCGTCATGGTTGGGTATCAATTTGTAAGGGGCATTTTCAATGCTTACTAAGAATGTTGCCTGCCGTAGACTCAATTCACCTGGGTTAATTCACCTGGATGAACTAAGTGCACTAATTAGTAGACGTAATTCACCAGTATTGTTTTTAAAAGTACAATGTTTTATTATCAGTATACATAATTCACCTTGGTGAATCCAGTATACTAAAAGTGTACTTGATGCTCCAATTCCAGCGATAGGTGCATTAGGTATACTCTTCGTCTATTCTATACACCCAACAGGTGAATCCAGTATAGGTATTAAAAGTGTACTTGATGCTCCAATTCCAGCGATAGTGCATTAGTGCAATGATTCGATATGCGATCTTTTCGCATTTTCGTTCCTGGCCACTTAAACAACCAACATAAAGTGAAGTAGGTACATTATAATTAATAAATGTCATTTATTGTCTTTCATTACTGTCTGCTTGTGGATTGTCGTCAAGAATCAGTTATGAATGAATTTACATTTATAAAAAGAGGGCGAGGTGTAGTCCTATTAAACGAAGGCCGACAATTTTACAAAAAAAAAAAATACGCCAGTGGTGCAATTTGGTGGCGATGTTGCAACAGGAAGTGTAGTGGTTCTATTACTATACAGGTATTGTATTTGTGTTATGTAATGTCAGGGGGTTTTATCCGTGTAACTATTTTATTGATTGTAGCTATTGCCCGAAGTTATTGACGGCGACGCGGGTAGCCTAGTTGGTAATGAGTGTAATGACCCTGCCTACAAAACTAGCGGTCCCGGATTCGAATCCCGGTATGGGAAAATACTTGTATGATGAGTGCGAGTATTTCTTCCTGAGTCATGGATGTTTTCTATTTATGTATTTAAGTATGTATTTCTCTATATAAGTAGGTATGTTTATCGTTACCGAGTTTGTATGCTATGCGGCTATAAGTAGTTTAAACCTAGCTTAGTTGTTCTCTATTATGTTTTTCTTACTTTTAGAATGAAGAAATAATCAAGAATGTTTTGCACGAAACGTGCTGTGTGCCCGATCCAGCCAAAAATGTGTGGGCTGAGCAATTGCAACTTTGTAAGGACAAAATCTGCACGACAGACGAACCAATACCTAAGTTGTATGAAGCAGCCCAAGAATCTTTAAAAGATAATGGATACGATCTCGTATGCGACGTACCACCTCTAGATGATGTTAAAGCTGGGTTATACAGAAAACGAAATAAATGTCTAGGTGTCCGTAAGGTCGCATATTTTAAAGATGTTGGCAAAATTGTGATTCCAAAAAAATTTGAAGATTTTATGCTAGCTGATTATTATGATACTGACGAAATAATAATTATATTCTGTTCAAAAAAAGCTATGACTCTAATGGAGGGTTTGAAACATTTTTTTGGAGATGGGACTTTTACGGCATGCGTACCACCGTTTACCCAAATTTATACTATCTACGGAGATTGTGGTAGTGGCTCTAAAACTACTAATATATCGCCACTTGTTTATGCTCTGATGAATAGAAGAAGCACCTTATCGTATCAAATTTAGTTCCAAATGATTAAATCAAGAATACCCGGGTGGAATCCACAGAAATATACGTGTGATTTTGAAAAAAGTGCCATGAAAGGCATTGCTACCGTTTTTCCGACAGTCTCTGTAAAAGGCTGTTATTACCATTTCCAGGAGAGCTTGAAGAGAAAAGCGAAACAGTTACAATTGTTTAAAGACAAAAATAACCGCCACTGCGTATTTCTGTGCCGAAGTTTAGCACTTTTGCCTAAATATAAAATTATTGATGGCTGGCAATATGTCCAGAGCCAGTTTGCAAAATTTGAACACCTGCAACCTTTTTTAAAGTACTTTAAAAATCAATGGATGAAGTCAAACCTCATTGAAGAATGGTGCGTGTTCGGTGAGAGGCACCGTACAAATAATTTTGTTGAAGGCTGGCATGGAAAGTTAAACAAAAGCATCAAAAGATATAATAAAAATATTCTAGACGTAATAGCAGCTTTTAAAAAAGACTCTTGTACAAAACGGCAACCAAATCTACGTAAATTCAGTAGTCAAATCAACGATAAAATAATCCAAGACGCTCAAATGGAATTGTTATATGGGGACATTAGTGTGGGTCATTTTTTAGAGATGTTACGATAAGATATGTCCATAAATTGAAATTTACTAAATGTCATTTAATAATTATATGTACTTTAATTTATCTTGGTTGTTTAAGTGGCCAGAGGCTATTATACTCGCATTTATCAACGTGATAAAATGTGGACAAAACAATCATCTTTTTCTAACAAGTTGGTAAGTGCGAGAGTGACGGTTGTTTTATCCACACTTTATTGCGTCGATAAACCCGACCATATTAGGCCTGCAGAAACCTGTGTGAAAAGATCGCATATAGAATCATTAGATGTATTAAGTAGACAAAGGGTATACCTAATGCACCTATCGCTGGGAAGTGGAGCATAAAGTACACTTTAAGTATACTTGATTCACCTGTTGGGTGTATAAAGTAGAAAAAGAGTACTATTTACAAGCGTCAGGGTATTTAAGTCTACAAATTAGTGTACTTAATTAACATCAAATCACCTATGGGTATTCAAATCTACTAATTAGTGCACTTAGTTCATCCAGGTGAATTAACCCAGGTGAATTGAGTCTACGGCAGGGAATGTTGGACGTTGACTTTTATATCCGACTTTTGCAGTGCAAGCTTGTCCCAAATAATAAAAAAAACACATCTATCCTATTTGCATGATAACTTTTACACCTCAGCAATTGTCTAAGCTAAACATTATGATAATTACAAATACAAAACTGAAAATAGAGAATTGTGACAATCAGAAATCAGCACATCGACGAAAAATGACTAATTTTTAAATCAATTTATGGATCGATTTAATCTACGAGCGGGCCCACATTTCGGATTTGATTAATTTATCATAACGCCTTTATCATATAAAATCCAAAAGGTGGGCCCCCCGCCGATTAAATCGTTGTGCAAAAAAGGTGACCTGTCGCTTCGCCTAGTTTAATTACGCAGATTTTCGTTTCGCAGACAACTATTGGCAGACCTTTCTTTTGGCCGAGTAACGTTTGGTATAATTTCGTTACGCCTATTATTTGCTTCGCCGAATAGTCGGTAGACAGTAAAGCGATACGCAGAGTTACGTTTAGTCGATTGTTTATTTCGTAATTGTTTCATTTTACCGAACAACTGTTCGTCGATACATGATATAAGCAGAGATGTGACATGGCATCATTATTGTTTAGTAGATTTAAGGTTCAGTCGATTTTGGTTTCGGCATTTTTCAGTTAAGTAACTGTACAACTGTTGCATTTTTATGGAAGACTAATCAGGGCAGATCCGACTCGGATAGGTTAGGTTAGAAGGTCAAGGCGGGAGCCAAGCTCCGAGGTTATTTTTTTTTTATCTCAGTAAATAACAAACACAACAAAGTCAATTTAAAAATAGATAAATTATTAAGAGTGCGCCGAGGCAACGATACGTAATTACGAAAAAAATGCGTTCGTTTGATCGCCTGCTGCATTGTTTTTACTGAAGCTTTAGTTATGCAATTCATATGTAAGATATTTAAGGAATCACTCTATTTATCATACACTTTAGAAACACGATTACTTGTACTTGCCTCGATAGAATTTTGTTTTAAAGATACCTCTACATAACAAAATAAACACTTAGTACGGCGTAATTACTTCACGGAAGATCATCAGTTTTGGATTTACAACAAAACTACACGTCTTCTATATATTCTACACTTTACATTTTTAAAATGTGTTTTTATTTTACTAATTTGAAGGAAATACCTAAAATCGCACGCGTTTCGTCCATTTTAGCCAGAGCCGTCACGTTTCCCCCATGTCCGCATTAGTCCTGCTTCGGCCGTCGGACGTGGAGGCTGTGTCGTTTGTTGGTTGGTTGCGTTTATCGCGATTTTTGTGATTATTCACTTTATTTTAAATGGGGAACAAACACAACCAAAAAAAAGCGGCCAAGTGCGAGTCGGACTCGCCCATGAAGGGTTCCGTAGCAGCAAGTAACATAATATAAAAGTTCGTTGTAGCTTTGATCAATGTTTTTATGACGTATTAAAAAAAAACTACTTACTAGATCTCGTTCAAACCAATTTTCGGTGGAAGTTTGCATGGTAATGTACATCATATATTATTTTTACATTTATCATTCCCTTATTTTAGAAGTTACGGGGGGGGGGACACACATTTTTCCACTTTGGAAGCGTCTCTCGCGCAAACTATTCAGTTTAGAAAAAAATTATAATAGAAACCTCAATATCATTTTTGAATACCTATCCATAGATACCCCACACGTATGAGTTTGATGAAAAAAAAATTTTTGAGTTTCAGTTCTAAGTATGGGGAACCCCAAAAATTTATTGTTTTTTTTCTATTTTTGTATGAAAATCTTAATGCGGTTCACCGAATACATCTACTTACCAAGTTTCCACAGTATAGCTCTTATAGTTACGGAATAAAGTGGCTGTGACATACGGACGGACAGACGGACAGACATGACGAATCTATAAGGGTTCCGTTTTTTGCCATTTGGCTACGGAACCCTAAAAAGGAAGAGAAGGGGTTGGCAAAAGCACAATGCTAAACGCTTGCGTGAAGAATTGAAGTAAGTTAAAATCGTAAACCTACTGATAGTGGAGTCGTTCTAAGAAACCTGATTTGACAGTTGTCAAAATGCCACGCTAAGGGAGGAGAAAATAAATCGGTAGCAACATAGACTGATTTTCGAGATGTATCGATTTGTATTTAAGACTTTGTAATCGTTTAGTTGTAGTCTTGATGTCTTTTTGGGTCAAAATTGGTTTATTTACACAAGTAATTTTAAACAACACGCGAAGTTCTTTCAATTAGTAGGTATATAAAAAATACACTTCTATGGTGAATATTTACCAAGATATAGAAATAGTTTAGCTGTAAAAACACATTTACAGGCAAAACAGGCTTTTTAGAACGACCCGAGGTTTTTTTACTATAATTAATTATATAATATTGTTACTTCTTGGGATGGTTTCAATATTTCTAGAGCAAGACATCTCCAGAAATCTGAAGACAAAGAGAATACTCCTGTTGCTTCGTAAGTATACTCAGTACCTAACAACTATATTTCAACAAATGAGTAAAATTGCAAAATTATTCATATTTTTTTATTTATAGGGTTAATGTTCCAGTTGATGGCACTTCGCTACAAAACGAATAGTTACCTAATAACCGGTGAGGTATGCGTAAAAATAGTAAGAGGTGCATAGGAAAACATTTAATAAATTTAGTATAAATTTCCTCATTATCTTTATATTTTTTTAAAATTTACAGGGTAAATGAATTGGTTGACATCGATTATAAAATTTACCACACAATGGAATTGTAAGTCCCAAATACGAATTATTTTTAAAGAATGAGGATTACAAAATTTCATCCAAAAACCAATTCTGTTAATAAATTAATTATTGTTAAATCAAAACATTCTGTTTTATTACAGGATGCCAATGGACCAAATTTCTTGTCTTTCAGTGGATGGAGAAATAGACAATGACATTGCTTACTCACATAGACAAAATAATGCCGTGAAGTAAAATCCGATATTCATTGTTGTTGTTTCTTGTGTCAAATATTTTTTTCTAAAGATACCTGCTTACATTATTCATTACATTATATACATACATACATTAAGTAAAAAAACATGTGACACACACATGACATGACATGACATGTGTGTGTGTACATTAAATATGTGATTGATACAGCGGCTTTAAGTTTTTAGTTTTTTAAAACATCAATTTAGTTTTATACTTTATAGTGATCAGAATCAGACATTGAAGTTTTTGCGGAAATAATCATGGATAAACATTCGTACATAAGGGTCAAACTAAGACCCTTTTTTTAAAGACGGTTAAAATACCAAACCTTCTCCTATGTGAAACAAATACTTTTCTGAAAACCGCATTAAAATCGGTTCAGCCAAACGTGAGATAATCGCGGACAAACATACATACATACATACAGGTCAAACTGAGAACTTCCTTTTCTTTGAAGTCAGTTAAAAATAATAACTTGAAGAAAGGGTCGATGACTGGGATTTTTGCCCTACTTAGCCGTTCTATTACTTTACATTAGGTATTAAGTTCACTTTAGTTTGTGCTTAGAATATTGTCAATAAAGGTAATTATGTTTTATTTAATTTCAATATACAGTCAAATTAAATCACGGGGTTGTTGAGCCACCACCAGAACTCTGTCCTAATGACAGCGTCAAGTCACGCAAAATAAATTATTTACGTCAAAATTTACCGTCAACTTTCTATGAAAGGGTTCTCCCGGTAACCTTCGGAGAGGGAAGATGGCCGATTGGAACATGTACATTAATATTTTAATAAAAGTATTCGGAATCGATTATGTTTTTTTATTTTGTAAACATTGGTAGCAACACTAGCAACCTCCGCGCCTAGTGGATCGGCGCACGGCTCGGCAGGCGCGGCGCGCGGCCGGCGCATGGCTCCAGCTCGCTCCTTGCTGGTGTGCGATACGCACACATACACGGAGTGCATAAAATACCTAAAGTTAATGAGCGCAAAAAGCTCGGTGCCCCCTTAATAAACCGAGCAGTTACTTAGGGCAAATGATACTAAGGTTCATCGTAACTTGACTAAATGACAACAATAATAACATCAAAACTTATGCGGGTACATAAGGAAATCACGAAGAATTTATACCGCCACTAATCAGTGTTTATTACACGGCATATAAAACCACCAATGATGTCATAGCGTAATCCAGACACATTCGCAGTATTTGATGCCATTCCCAGTGCAAAACGAAAATGTGGCAAACAGTTAATATGATGATGAATAATAGTTGAACCGTTTAAAAGCGAACAGTTGTTCGAGCAAACATTCAAAATGTGTAGTGATTAATAGGCTTAACGAATTTCTGCCAATAGTGGTTCAGGTTACTGACTCATAAGCCAACTAAAACAGCTGCTAAAGGTTGAGTTACGAAACGTTAGTCTGCGAAACAATACATCTACGAACAAATCCATCGGCGTACCGTTACTCGGCGAAACGTTGTCTGCCAATCAATAATCTGCCAAATAATTGTCGGCGAATCATTAGGTAACCCGTTGCGCAAAATGATTTCAAAGTTAGTCCTTTTTGGTCGGTGAGGTTTAAAAATTGCCCCCCAGAGAGTCGATTTTTGAATGCCACTTGTGATTATTTGACTTTTGTAAAAAATAATGGGTGCCAAAAGATTTTAAAGTAAATTTGTCAAAGGAGCTAAACTCTTGAAAATGGGAAGAACATGAACACTCAGTCTGATCTCATAAGCATCGAAAATCTTGCTGAAAATTATACAAAACCGATTGCGAAATAAAGCAGAAGAATTAATTGGCGAAGACCAATATGGATTCGGTAGAAACAAGGGCACAAGAGAAGCTATATTGGCTTTACGAACGATAGCTGACAAAAGGATGGATTTGGGCACATAAGTATATAGCTTCTTGATTTGGAAAAAGCCTTTGATAGAGTTGATTGAAGAAAGATGATGGGAACACTAGGCAAGCTAGAATAGATTATAGTGATAGGTGGATTATCATGGCATTGTACAAATATCAGGAAACGGTTATGAATATCGGGGAAAAACCAGGAAAAGCAAGGATGAGCTAAGGAGTGAGACAGGGTTGCACGATTTCAGCATTTTAATTTTTATATCACTACATAGTATAAAACAAATTCGCTTTTTCTGTCCCTATATCCCTATGTATGCTTAAATCTTTAAAACTACGCAACGGATTTTGATGCGGTTTTTTTTAATAGATACAGTAATTGAAGAGGAAGGTTTATATGTATAATACTTTAATCCGGAGCGAAGCGAGGGCGGGTCGCTAGTATTTATATAAAGTCCCATTAATAAAGTCAAAAATGATAATGTACAGGCAGTAAAATTTAATGGACATAATGTCATGCAGATGGAGTATTGCACTATATGCAACCGAGGCGTGGACTGGACTCTAATACAGGGGGATAGAGAGAGGCGGGAGGCGATTGAGCTGTGGTGCTGGAGAAGGATGGAAGGCATTGGTAGAACGGAGATGGTATCCAATCAAGAGGTATTGGCGAGAGTAAAAGAGAAGAGAAAGATATTGGAGTGTGTGGAGATCCAGAAGAATTGGGATGATTGGCCATTTATTGCAGCACGACATGCTTATTAAAAGGGATCGTATCATAATATATAGAGTTCAAAATACCTAATGGGTCATAATACATAATGTTCATAATATACTGGGTGGAAAAAATGTATGGGCCCTGGAGGGGATCTACCTTAAATTATTAAGTTAGCTCACTTTACTAAAAGGAAACATTCCTTTATTTTTTAAAAGAAACATAACTACATTCAAAGATCTTTTAAAATTCACCTGCCTCAACCGGGAATCGAACCAACTAAAATTTAAAAAACAAACTCGCGCTATTTTTTTAGACGAATTGGGAGCATTATTGTACAGGATAAAATGTATCCAATAAACATTTCACCTTACACTCATCTGTTGTACGAGATACCCATCAAATTGAATATTTATTACAAGTTCTTTATTAATAATACCTAGTACTGTTCATTTACAAGAAGTAAGGGTTGCGGTAGAAAATGTTATTGGGAGCAAACACCACAACACTTTGCAGAGGGCTGGCTACACGAAATGAATTTCAATTTAAATAGTAATTTTGTGTATCCGGAACGAGGGGATCATTTCGAGCAACTTATCAGTTAAATTATTAAGATTCTTTTCTCTTCTTAATATCCGTCTAAGTTATAAAAACGTTTCATGTTTATGTGTTCTTCGTATTGATGATAAAATAAAATTAATATTAGTTTTCACTTTTTTAACAATAATCCCACCGATTCGAATAATAAAATGGAGATATTACGAAAATAGTTTATTTTTTATTTTTAGTTGGTTCGATTCCCGGGTGAGACAAGCTAATTTTAGAAGACCGTTGATTACAGATATATTTCTTTAAAAAATAAAGGTATGTTTGCTTTCAGTAAAATGACCTAACTAAAGGATTTAGTTGGGACATTTTAGGCAGTAGTTAGGTAGTTCCCCTCCAGGGCCCATAGATTTTTTCTACCCTGTATAATGGTTTTATTTCTGAAACCGAATACTTTTAGGAATTTTTAAAAGGCCATTACGTAGAGCCCGTTTGGTTAGGTTAGGTTTGTTTCATAACAATTCTGAAAAAATTACGGTTTCAAAAATAAAACCATTATACATTATAACCAAACCAAAAACATTAAAGAGGTAAAGATTGAAGGAAAGAGTGATAGAGCAAGACGAAGGAGAAACTACGTGTCGTTTGTAAAGAGAGGTGAAGGAGCTGTCAGAGAAAAGAGAAGATTGAATGGAAATTACTCCACCGACAAGAGCAGCAGGGCTCTTAAATTAAAAGAAGAAGAAACAATAACTGATGGGGCGGCGACCCCCTTTACGAGTGGGTTGGATGGACTCGTTATTAGGACAGGCGTGACCTTCAAAAATATATACATAAACAAATCAGTAATTCTCGGCCATTTTGGTGTGCTTAGGCAATAAATTCATGTGATTCAAAAATCGACCCCTTCTGGCTGTTTCCAATGTATTTAACAAAAGTTCCACTTCCCCTATCTTACAAATCTTACTCCACTGTTATTTCATACTTGTAAGTAACTTATAACTGCACCGTAGCTTTTATTTTCATTTACTCGAAATTCCGTTCCTTTCTTCAGGATTAATTTCGTGAGTAGGTAGATAGGTATGTAAGTAATACCGCTGATATTTTCATGCCTCCCTTTTCTTTGAAATGAGTCGAATTTATATAATTGTCCACAATATTGTACGAGTGCACCATGTAAAGAATATAATATGGTTTCTTATTTATTAGTATTATTAGCATTTTCCCCTTTTCGTGTTAATTTTCCTCTTTCCCATTTAAATTGCTTCTATCTTTTAAACAGGACCTGCTTGTTTTGTCTGTGTTATCCATAGTTTTATTTAATTATTTTTTCATTTTGATTATTGGTTGCAATCCTATGAACCCTTTCTCAAACGGTCAATTATTTTTCAGCTTGACATTCCCGGAACAAGACCATTGATTTTCACGACGTTGGCCAATACATTTCGCTAATAGATGCTTGGAAGGCGGCGTCAAGGCCAAGTCTATAAAATAATGACAATAAACTCTTTTTAAACAAAGACTCACTAATCTTAGAAATATTGTTTTTTATGATGATCAGCCATGGTGTTCTTTGAGTTGGGTATTTCGCTTCATCTTCATCATAAGGGAGGCGCCACTCACTGTTTTGCTCTAACACCCGTTACATAACGGAAGTACCTACAGCAGGTCTTCACTGCAGGTCATAATGTCAATATTTTCTTTTTCACGGATTATACCAGACAGGATCATTGTCTAAATAAGTGTTCTAGTTATAACTGGGTCATCCTTCCTTGCTCTGGACACAACACCTCCTCCAAGAATCTCTTGTAACCTAGAAATAATAAAACCAAATTATAATTATTATTATCAGTCCTTTAGTTATTTTATATTAGATTGCGCAAAGTCATTAGGATGGTAACGAGTTTACGGTCGATTCTAAAAATTTATGTGACAATCCAGATATCGGAGTCTTCCTATAATGATTCCTTTTTAGGTACAATTTTGAAACGTTACCCTTATGATAGTGGTACGAGTAGGTATCATAGTGTGTCATTAAAGCGTTTAATCTAGAAAATTTATTTTTCCCTTTCAATGCAATAAAATAAGTCGAGAAAATTTAAAATTACATCCACACATTTACTACCCGTCACTCAAATGTAGAATGAGGCAACTACACAAACAGTTATCTTTGTGGTCATATTATACACTAAGTAATAGCCGTTGCCCGCGACTTCGTCCGCATAGAAGTCGTTTCTCGCTATTCCCTCAGAAACTGTTAAATCCCGGGATAAAAGTACCCCTATGTTCTTCCCTGGAACTCAAACTATCCCCAATTTTCATCTGAATCGGTTCAGCGGTTTAAAACTTAACCAACAGACAGACTGACAAAGTTTATTTTAACATTAAAATGTATCATCTAAATACGGATAGACACCTTTCCAAAACGAAGACCAAGCCACCGCGCTCTACGACGACATGACAAACATTTAGTTTGCTGTATGTAGTTTTCCAAGGAAATTAAAAGAATTACGTACCTACTTAAGTCCCTAGAGACAAAACATAGAACTTTATGCTGCCTATACGTGGCTTGTACGTTGGCCATGCACCGCTACTGATAGGGAGGATGGCCCTATACTTACTTGGACACGGGACTAAACTACATAATAGGTTCGTGTCGAGTGTCTAAGTAGTGGCAAATTTAAAATTTAATTTAATTTAATTGGTTCTTTTCGTATTTTTTGCTAATTTATTATAACTATACTCTTACTAACATAATCATAAGGACAAATCACAATTGTTACCACAACATATGGAGAAATCTGAAATAAATGTATTTGAATTGAATTTTAGGGTTTTTTACCGTGAGCTTGAGATGTTTGATATGAGCTTAAACTTTACCTGTATTTTAAAGCCAGCGACGCAAATTTACGGCACTAGCGTTGAATACCCGCAGCCAATATATGCAGCATCCACTACAACAACTTTCTTGTTCACCACCATCGACGCCTTCGAGAAAAACTAAATCGCATGCCGTTGAGAAGCCTAAAATAAAATTCTGTGTTTTCAAATAGTTTCCGGACGAATGTTAACAATTCTAAACTAATATTATTAAATTTTCGAGTGCTTTTACACCACTTTATCTATAACTAGCGACCGGGCAGGGGCTTTGCCCGCTGCATTTTTTTTTACATGACTTAGGGGTATGAAAAATAGATGTTGGCCGATTCTCAGACCTACCCGATATACATTATTTAACTTGGTGTCAGAAGTGAGATTTTGATCATGTTACTTCTTCACCAACCAGATTCAAAAGGCAGGCTAATCCAGAACCAGGAAACAGGTCAAGATCCATAGTATAGCTTGCCCCATTAACGCAATATACCAATTTAAATAGATAACACGAGTCCGGCAATTCATATCATAAAAGACCAAAACCACTCCTGCCGTCTGTTAAAACATTTAAAGCCAGGTCAGGCCAAATGTTTCAAGTCATTATTATCAAAGAAAGAAAGAAAAGGTAAGATAAAGCTTTGTTAAAAGGAGTTTCTGCCAGACTTTTTCAACTAGCAGAAAATAGTCACTCGGCTGCCACCTGCGAAATGAAGTTACCGTTTTTTGTGAAAAAAAGAATAGAAATCAATCAGTTGATCGGGCACAAAGGTCTACTCCCTACTAAAAAAAATAGTTTACTAAACATACTTGGCTGGTTTAACGTAATCGGCCCTCAGGCCATTCCTATTACCTATGTTTGATAGTGCTATTCATTTCTGTTTCATTTCTGTTTCCAATCTCAAAACGAGCAAATTACTTTCCCTTACACTGAGCTAAGTAAACACAAAACCGATTGCAAGCGTGTTATGTAGGTATCCTAAAATTCATGTAACAGTAAATAGTTAAACAATAAGAGATGAACATTACCTATGTTTGGAAAGCCACCTGTATGCAAATAGTATACAGAGGCACTAGGAATACCGGAAACCAAGGTCAGCAGCAACCACCACCACGAGTCTCTCGATCTGCACCCGTTGCTGTCGCTACCGAGACAAACTTAAGCCAGAAATAAACCTAAAATTAAAATGGGTGTTTTTTGAGTTACTCCTGTGTGGAACACATGCAATGATTATTTATAAGGTACTTAGCCAAATTTTACAAATAATAATGTTTTAAGCGTTAAATATAATGGAAGCGCTCTTGCTTGGAATAAACACAACGTATACTAACCACCCTCTAAGACATGCCAAGTCCATCCCACGCAAGAAAACACATAAAATTTATAAAAAAATAAAAACATTTGGACATAACATGGTAAGTATTATGTAAGTAAAGAATTGTCTTACAAAATAGAATAAGGAAATTTTAGTTCAACATCATAGGAGCACTATTCCATTGAATGAAGTGTTTAGTAAAATACAGAGGCACTAGAGTTTAATACTCGCCAATGTGAGCAGCAACCACCACAACGACTTTCTCGTTTTACACTGCCATCGGCGCCGCAGGAACCATCCCGTGCCAAAACAAAGGACCTAAAAATAGTTGTTTTTTTATGTTTTATTTCATTTTTGATACGTGACTTGTTCATAAGCCACAAAATAATGATCTTACAAATTGAATCAAAGATATTTAAGCGCAAAATAAAAGGAACACTCTTTCTTGTACAAGACAATGCGCCAACTGCACGGGTCTCTTGTAGTTCTTGTACCCTTTAAAGCATGCAAAGAGAGCCCCATGCCAGGAAATTACCTAAAAGTAAACAATCAATTAAGTTATTTCATCTAGGATACATAACTTGATATTAAGGTAGGTAATGATGGTCTAACAAATTGCAGTAAGGATATTTCCATTTAACATAATAGGAACACTCTTTCATTGATTGAAATAGTAAATACAGAGGCGCCAGGATTTCATACTCGCAGGCAACCAATGTGAGCAGCAACCACCACAACAACTTTTTCGTTTTACACTGCCATCGGCGCCCCCGGAACGATCCGGTGCCAAATAGGACCTAAAATTAATATTTATTTCGTATTTCATTTAATATACGTTACATGCTAATAAGCAAGTAAATTATGGTCTTATAAAAAGAAACAAAGATATTTAAGATGAAAATAAAAGTAACACTCTTTCTTACCCAAGACAAAGCACCAACTGCATAGATATAAAACATGCAAAAACAATTCCATGCCTGAAAAACCTAAAATAAATATATAATCATCTGGGATACATAAAATGATATAAAGATAGTAAATGATGGTCTTACAAATTTGAATAAGGAAATCGAAGTACAAAATATAAACACTCTTCCATGGACTAAAATAGTAAAAAATGGGAATAAACCATTTTTATTTCAAAATTATATCTTCTTATTTTGTTAGCGTGACTAATATTTGTATATTCATGCCAAATTACAGCTTTCTAGCACTGAGAGTCTCTGAGCTAGGCTGCGGACGGACAGACATGGCGAAACTATAAAGGTTCCTAGTTTGTCTACGGAACTCTAAAAACGATAATCCTACATTACTTAAGAGCGTATAGATGATACCGTTCTAATGAGTATCTAGCAATTTGTTTTCGGTGCCGTAACTATTCTTATTAATGAATAATCAATATAAGTAAATAAATAATTACCTAATGATATAGGCATCATGAGGATTACTAAATACTACACCTGTTTTAAATTTAATTCCGGTGGTTTCAGCTATTTCAGAGAAAAAGGGGCTTGATGTATAGACGCACAGACGGACAGACCAACAGATCAAAGACGGGCAGACTGATAGACGGACTAGACTGATAAAAAGCATAAAATAAATACTCCTATATACGTAATTGTTTATTGGCTTTAGGTATAACACACTCGTACGTATAGGTTTAGTAAGTCTTACATAATTAAAATCGTATATGTATTTTCAGCCTTTTTTTATTCTTTCAATTTTTGTACTGTAAAGTGTTTACATACATAACTACATAATTATATGTAATCAAATAACACCGCATAATATACTGAAAGGTAAAGGTGATGGTCAGAAAGATCTTTACGTGAGAACGTATCTTAATTACAGTTCCAAGAATCTATTTCAGTAAGTAAACTTATATAATGCCCCACTTACCATCAGGCCTTTTGCATCCGTGGTAAGATATTCTAGACTCGAAAACAAATAGTCGCGCTCGTCACACACATAATTATAACCTTATATCGTAGGGAATCGAACCCGGGATCGCAAGCTTTGTAAGCTTCTGCCTATTGCCTGCCTGTCCAGTTACTGGACTACCTGCTGTAGGTAGGTAGTGTCGCTTAACTACCAACTGGACTAAGCGTGTCGTCTAATTTTCTTATTCGGCTTGTCCAAGGCAAAATCAAAATACAATCGTGCACCCTTGTTGTAACCCTGTGACAATCCTATTCGTTCAAATTATCTCCATACAATTTGGAGCACGCTCTCTGTAGGGTTCCGACGCCGTTACTACAAACACAACAAAACTACCGGTCTTTTCTATTTGAAGCTCTTTGATGATCTCTTAGGTGTTTAGTTGGTATAAACACTTTAGTTGCCTGTATCTCAAGAACCGATTCAATCTACTTAAATTAGGTAACAACACCAATGTTCGACACTTTTAGCTGACATGCACCAATAATCGACAGAAGCTTTTAATTCTAAGATCATAGGGAAATTGATTGTTGCAAAACAAATGAATAAGTCTTATCTTCTTTGAGTAAGAATCAATGTCGAACATTGGTCCTTTGTCGACTACTGGTGTCTTTACCTTTCGTTACGTGCTTTCTTAAGACTTTTTTCATAATTTTAGTACTTACAGTTTTGGCTGTACGGAGTGGAGACAATAACTCTAGCGAAAATGGCACTTTTAGAGTTCAATTCATCCAAAACGGTGCCCCAAATGATAGTGTTTTATCTACCTACCTACACGTAATGTTTTTTTCATAGCTATATATAATACAGGGTGTTTTTTTGGTCAGCAACTTCCACAATAGGGGTTATATTCATGTTTCTGAGCTCAAAAAAAATATAATTTTTATATATCACCTCTCGTTTCTGTAGCTACGAAGGGGGTAGGCCGCTTATCGTCACGATGTTATTGTTTGTTACTACCCTCACAAAACTGCGCAAGCGACGTCAGTTTCGTGTTTGTGTCGAAGCGAGTGCTTGTTAAGTAACGTGTTACAACAATTTTTTTATTATACTAATTGATAAAAAAAAGGCTCGGCGAGAAAAAAATACTTCTGGACGATCGTGAAATGTTTGATGTTGTGAACATTTACTTTGTGAGTAGTCAAAACATTGCTAACACCGTTAGGATTTGGACTGAACGATTTCCTAATCGGCAGGCCATTACGCGCTACACTGTAAGGTCTATCGTTAGCAACCTATTACGAGTGGGGTACTTTTGAAACGCCACGCCATGCTCAAGGAAGAGGCCAAAGTGGGCTTGCAGTGGGTTTTAAGCAGGCTATTCTCCAATTCAGGCAAAACGCCAAAGAAAACTCTTGCGGTTTTGTAATCCATACCGTTATCTGTAGTTAAATGCCATTTCAGAACGATTTTTAACAACAATAATCTACAATTTTTTAACCTAAACCGTGTTTGTAATCTTTGACGGTCCTAAGCCCGTAACAAGTATGAAGGGAAAGATGAATCATAACATTGTGCACGGGGATTACGTCATTAAAATCTCGGTAAACACGACGCATGGTAACCACAATTAAGAAAAATAATGGGAATAATTAAAAATGCTATTTCTCTGACTTCCTTAGGTTTTTTAATTTTTTAATAAGATATTCGGATTCAGCATTAATTGTACTATCTCTCCTGCTTTGGAAGTTGTCGACCAAAAAAACACCCTGTGCATCACACGGTGTTGTGAAGAAAATAATATAACCCTTCTTTTGTCACTAATGCCATCATTAGTCTTGACATCAGATAGATAGACAGACAGACAGACAGACAGACAGACAGACGGACGGACGGACGGACGGATGGACGGACGGACGGACAGACGGAAGGACGGACAGACGGACAGACGGACAGACGGACAGACGGACAGACGGACAGACGGACGGACGGACAGACAGACAGACAGACAGACAGACAGACAGATAGGCAGACGAATTTATAATATATCAATGACCCGCCCTCGCTTCGCTCCGGGTTATATTATACCTACATTAAGTACTACAAACATAAAAATCAACAAGTGTAATAATTAATTTTCTTTTTAAAGTTACTAAAAGTAACAAAAATTTGCGCTTTAAAGCTTAATATTTCCTAAATGAATCCCTTAATCAAAAAATTGTGTCCACAAACCCGGAATGTTTTTGAAAGACCTACCTATCCAACGATACCCCACACTATGGGGTAGACAAGAAAAAAAATACATCCCTACGTTACGTTTAGGGGAGGTACCTTAAAAATTTAATTTAACATTTTAGTGAACCACTTTGTTGGCGTGACTAATTTGCATATTCATGCCAAATTTCAGCTTTCAAGTACTTAGAGTCTCTGCGCTAGGCAGCGGACGGACGGACGGACGGACGGTCATGGCGAAACTATAAGAGTTCCTAGTTTGACTACGGAACCCTAAAAATTTAGACACTTACGCCGTAAACGTCGTTTGTAAAGGTCTATGACATTTTAAAACTATAATTAACTCGAGAGAACGTTTTCTTGTACGAGCGTTTGGCTTTTGGATGTTCGGAGTTAGTTTTCTAGGTCCAATCGTGGTTTCAAAAAGTAAAGTAACTGTGAATTAATGGAGTTTAGTATTTTTTTCTGGTCTCACCAGATGCATAGTTTCCAACGGCCTGTCGGCCTGGTTGAACGCAGCCTAATCTGTTTAAAAACGGACTGTAGGACCGCAGCTTAAGGTGAACATTTCCGAGCATTTCGGAGAACACTCGTTTATATCGCAATTCCCGAAGAAGGTATAAAATATATTTATATATATTCTGGAATAAAGTATGCTATGTATGTTAAATATTATTCAATTTAAATGTATCTGCGGTTAAGTAATAACTAGATTTAGCCTGCGACTACGAGTAGGTAGATCAGCGTAGAACATCGCTACTCGCTATGGTCTATCTCGCTAGGGCTGTATGTCATGGCCAGAGGTGAAGCACGCAGCCTAAATTAGAGCTCGATGCTCTCTGCCCCGACTATGGGAGTGATTTAACACGTTCCCTGTCCGGGTGCCCCCAATGTGGGGTCATGCACCTTTTTTTGCAGGAGTCCGTGCTTCCACTATGGGTTCACATCCCCATACTGAATGGACATTGGTCTTGTGACATTGTCAGATCGTTTTGTAGGGGGACAGTGAACGTATTAAGTAAATTCTATGCTAAAAAGCTGGTTCAGCCATGAAAACATATCAGACGAACGAACACAATCAAAATTTAATGTAGATTAGATATCGTATATCGATCGCTATTCCCTCGAGAACTACAAAACAAATCGGAAATGAAAAGTAAGTATTACTTTGTACTCATCAAAATCAGTTCAGCGAATCCTAACAGACGGAGAGACAGACACATTTTCACATTTATCATATGAATAGTACGCCCATTCTTAGTGAATTGCCCGTTGAATTTTGTCCGAATTCTTTTGGAATCTGTGTTTGACCCATCCATTTGAATTACCGTCTACAGTCCGGTTGTAGCAGCCAGGCACGCAGCACACCTTAAAAGACATCTTTTTTATTCTTATTCTTTTTCTTTGTAATTATCCTGTAGGTGAAATTAAAAATTTGTTGGACAATGACAAAAAATGTCAAGGCAGACAGGTAACTTATTGTGTTGTCATTATTTTCAATGTAAAATAATTTCTGCCATTTTTAAACAGCATATGTATTTTTATAAATAACAATAGTAAATAAATTTTCTTTTTTGTGTTATTATTCAGTATTTAATGGTTCCTAAAGAATGTTTTTTTTTTTAATTCATCAGCAACACTAAAGTTTTAGGCAAGTCCATGCAATAATGAAATATTATTCGCCTAGTAGGGTAGATGGCGCCACCGGCGGGTGGCGATTGTGGCGAACCACCACTAATGTACTAAGTTGCCATAGCATGATTTAGTTTATACTAGAGATAATTATGTCTAACATAACATATAGAAAATAGTAAACAATAGGCGGGCGGTATAATTCACACATTAATAGGGTATGTGTACAATTTTGGACTTGGGGATAGCAGGATAACACGCAGTAAGGACAAAAATATTAAAGTAGGTAACTATTTTTGTAACATGTATGTATATATTCTATTGCAAGGATAAATTATATGCAAAACTTTTTTATTAAGAAATTGAATATGGTAAGTAATGGGAGTATAAAAAAATTGGTTATAAACACAATCAACACTGCCACTTGTACTTATATTTAATATTTATAATTATATTATAACTTATATGTACCTATTCCTCTAATAAATTAAAATGAACTTTAATCAACGCAACACACTTTCTTCTTTTATTGTTTACAGGTTTTAACAACAATTTTAACCTTAAAATGAAGAATATAGATAGTTGTGGGTTTTATTTTGGAGACTGTATGATGAACCGCAAAAAACTTTTTGAAGAAGCAATAGCCAGTTCTAAACATGGAAAGGTCCTATATATTTCAAAAGATGAATTAAATGAACTGCCAGAATTATCACAGGATTTCAGCTCTGTTGACCGCCATTATATGAAAATGATCAGTTTTCTATATGCAAATAACATAGAATCATTAATTGAAACCATTTCATCTTTACCTAAATGGCAAAATGTACCTTCTACATTAATTTTGGAGGACTTAAGTCTCTATTGTGGAAATGATGAAATTCAAAATGCCTGTGGTGTAATCGCATTTCTTATGGACACTGTGCGTGGTTGTGAAATAGTCTTAGAAAGGTCTTGTAGATTGCTTGTATCTGTTTCTAAGAACTCTGTTGGAGGTGAGTATTGTAATATATTAAGTGAGTTGTATAGTTAATAGGATTGTGAACCAAAGCTTAAATCTCATAGCTTTAAACAAAAGCAAAGTATTAGCTCGGGGTGATAACACTGATAACATTTGTCACCCCCGGAATCAAGTCTGATTTCCATGATTCTTGAATCTATAACATATCTAAAAACCATAAAATTTGGATAATGTTTTAAAGTAGAGAAACATCACATTTTGTACAGCTATTCAATGTAGTGTTATGTAAAACACAATCCTCGTAATGTAACACCTATATGTGTATTTTTCAAAGAATTCAATTGGGCACAATTTCTTTGAAAAATACCCATATACTATGTATAAATTTGAACAAATAAACAATTATGTTTTTACCACTATTTCATTAGTCTATTAATTTAACCTTTTGACCACCACACTGTTAAATAACTGCCTTAATTCCTTTGTAGAAGGATTAATTTCGAGTTGAATGTTGGTTGTGTATTGGACGCGTTGGCATGTGAGCCTTGCTATTGGCTGTCACAAATAGATGACTGCGGCGCTCAAAAGGCTAATTGGTTAATCTATGTACCTGATGATGATGATGGGTGGGGACGCCCGGCTGGAACAGGTGGGGGTTGATCAGTCTCCCGGTCATTCCGCCCTGTCCCCCTAATCTATGTTAATTTAATATGGAAAGTAGGTACTTTCCATATTAAATTAATAACGAGCAGCAGCTCTTACCGTAGTACTAACTTGTTTTTATGGCTTAGACAAGACAAACCAGCACTCAGGCCACCTGATGGGAAGTGGTCTCTGAAGCCCATTGACATATTCAATTACTAAATCCTACCATGACAATCTCAAGATTGCAAATGCACTAAATCTGAAGACTTCCTCAGGGTCGGCAATTAAATACTATATAATGGAGTCAATAGGGACACAACCTAAAATAAGGCATAACTTGTTACAAATAAGGTCAAATATTCAATAAAAATAACAATGGTCTATTGGAAATTATTTCAGTCTTATAATTAGTAACACATTAATTTTAGGTTGTGTTCCTATTTAGCCCATTTTACAGTAAACGGAGCCTCTGCAGTAGTCGTCACACCAGTTGTCTTACCCCTACTCTAAACACAAACAACAATGCGTCGTTCAATTTCGTCGTTCGTTCCTCGCTAAACTAGTTGGTCTGTATTACAACTCCGAGACACTACTTTAAAATAAAATTAAATAATTAAATTGTTTGAGTAAAGTCAACCTTATCTACGTTGATATAAAAATCTAACTACATTGATTGCATATTTAACAAATTACGCGCTTATCTCTAACCGGTCGGAAGCTAACTGGCAGTATATGCTAAAGTTGAAGATGTTTCACTCGCCCACTGATGAGAGGTACTCTTCAACACCAGAATTGAACAGCGGTGTGGGAAACGTGAGTAACGTCACTACTAGAAAACGGAAGCAGCATTGTGATTTGGAGGATATGGCATCACTTAAAGCAGAAATTAGAGATATGCTTGAAGGGTTCAAAACAGACCGAGACAGTCAAAATGGTAGACTAATTGAGGCCATTGAAGAACTCAAAACTCAAAATAGGGCTATCATGGACACCAACAATAAAATTGAGAAAATCCTTGAGCATACGACGACTTTGTATGAAAACTTGAGTCAAAGATTTGACAAATTATCCACAGATCATGAAGAAGCCTTATTGAAAATAAACAAGCTTGAGGATCAAGTAGAAGACTTGCAGCGAACCCAACGCTCTTCTACACTTGAAATAAAAAATGTGCCTAGCGTGGAGAATGAAGATCTAATTGGTGTACTAAAGAAGATACACGGGTCATTGGAGGTACCCTTCTCGGTAAACAATCTGAAGCAAGCCTGGAGAATGAAGTCAGCACAAAAGAACATAATAATGGTTGAATATCAGACTTCGCAACAGAGCGGGGAAATACTTAAAGCACTGAAAGATTACAATAATCTGCACAACGAAAACAAGTTCAATACAAAAAGTATAAACTTAGAAGGAGATAAACAACCTATATTCATATCGCAATCCCTTACGCCTCTTGCAAGAAGACTTCATTACGCTGCGCGTGACCTGCGTAAGAACTACAACTTCAAGCATTGCATACCAAATTATTCGGATACAAGGAGGAGACATGACTTTGTATATTTGGTTCCACCACACAAAACAAAGTTCTCTAAAAAATTTATGACAGTTCTTGGTCCCACTTTATACAATAAGCTGAGCAAAAGCATACATCTACGGTCACTTAATCTATATTCTTGTAAAAAAACACTAAAGGAATATTTGCTCAAATTTAATTATGAAAGAACAGAGCAGCTCATGAAACCTATGGTGTAACACACACACATACATACATGCACACACACACACACACACACACGCATATACACACACGCACGCACGTACACACACACACGCGCGCACGCACATTCACATACTACCACATAAAAATAATTAACACCTTGAAAAATAATGTTTCCTGAATAAGTAACTAATAATTTTATCTTAAGTGTTTGCCTATACTACATGTTTACTAGTTAAGTCTGCCCGGCACTCGCCGCAGCCGTGTTGCTTTTGTGCACTATTATTTTACTTGTATACCCACCTTGCTTAAATTCTATAACTTTGGAATTAGTATAAGTGTTGAAACAAAATTGATAAGGACGGTGAATCCTGACCCACCGTGATACAGTTCACACTAGTACGGGGGCCAGATGAAGCTTACTTTCATTTTACTGTTACCGCTAAGTATCTCTTAAGTTAATGTAAGCAGAATTTTGTACCATTTATTAGCGCAATAAATGATTTATTATTATTATTATTAATGCAAACAGCTGTTTGGCAGCAGTTAAAGAATAAGATAAAGGTAGCTATCCAATAAAAGTTCTTCTTTCTTTCAATCCCGATGGACCCTGCACCCCTCGTATGCAGAAGGTGAAAGAAAAAACCAAGTTCTAGTCTCTTCATACTACAATCTAGTGTGAAAAAAATACTGAGCAGATCTGCTCCTAAGCATATAAAGGTTAAACTTGGGTTTATAGTTTGAACATTCGCTCTGCAGCTGATGATAATGCTGGCCTTTGATGCTTTCATAGAACAAAAGGTACAGCTAAGTAACATTAAGGTAAAAAAATGTGGTTCATCATACATGTATCAATAAGGGGACACTTCTCATTATAATCAAGTTTTTTTATCCTGAGGTACCTATCTCACCTACTTATCACAATCAAAAAGAAAACATATGATAGGTATGGTGTCAAAAAGATGAAAAATACTGTTAACTACATATATTTATTTACACTGTGTCAACATTTATTAGCCTTATTAAATAAATACTTGGAATAACAGGGTAGAAATTGATAAACCATCACAATTTTGTCAGATCACCTGAATTTTAGTACAATATAAAGAACGAAAAATACAAATATAGAGAAAAGAAATAGGTAAAAGATGTAGTAGTTGTGGTTGCCTTTTCCTAGTCTTAATACTCGTCCCATCGTCTTTCCGAGAAAACCAGAGCTTCTGTCGACGTCATCATCCAGTCCACGTAAAAGACCACTTTGACTCCGAACTTCGTTGCCTATTTCGATAGACATATGTTTCAGAGTGGTGATCTTACCACTAAGTTCCTCTGCCATTCGGTCGTTATCGTGTGCGACTGCATCATCTTCGGCAACCTTAGGAATCGGTTGATACTGGTACCCATCTCGAGCTCTCCTCATACTGCTCCGACCCGCCGTGGTGCTGGTTTATTCTTCAACTTTGAAGTCAAGCCTTGAATTGACGAAAGTATCAAGACAAGTGTTGAAATCCCTTGAAGTTAACCTCACAGTATGTATTCCTCCTTCCTTTCAATATAGACCAATAAATAGGCGATCTCCAGTTTTTCTTAATAGAATTCGGCCACTTTCTTAAGATACAACATTTTTTTTCTAAATACAGTAATTGACAGTTAACTGACAAGTCATCAGCTGCGTTTTGTTACGTTGCATCATAATTGTATCATTTTAGGTGACGAATTTTAAAACCAGCCAAGTGCAAGTCCGACTCGCGCACGAAGGGTTCCGTACCATTATTTATACAACATTAGAATTAGACACAATATTAGCATTTTTTTTCTTTAAATCCACTTGTCTCGGTGTTTATCTGTAGCCAGTTTGTTATGTTATTTTAATCTAATATATAAAACTGTCGTGTCACAGTGTTAGTTACCATACTCCTCCGAATCGGCTTGACCGATTTTTATGAAATGTTATATGCATATTCAGTAGGTCTGAGAATCGACTACTTACTATCTATATTTCATACCCAAAGTGACATGAAAAAAAATTGCATTTTTTTTTATCTAAATACAACTAAATATTCTGTGAATATTTCAATCGTCTACCTGTTGCCGTTAGCGAGTAAAAAACGGCAAAAAAAACCACTTTTGTTGCCATACCTAAATATTTACTTTATTGTTTTTAGTATTTGTCAAGAAGCTTATTTGGTATTTGTTGTTAAAGCCGAGCCACACTGATTCCGTGTGTAGCACCTGCGTGTCGACGCAAGCGTAGACGTGTGCAGCACTGTCACACCGGGTTACGCGCACGTCTGCGTGCACGCAGACGCCAGCTTTATACGACACTGAACTCGACTCACCTGCCTGCTGTCCAATTGAAAAGGCACGCGCTAAAATGTGTTTTGTACGACGGGACTTTTTAAACTTGCCAGATAAAATTTCACCTTTAAGATCGACGCAGAGCTGTGTTGAGAGAATCACTCCCCTGCAGAGAGCGCCACACGCCACGCAGCACACGCTGCAGCTCCGTAACGTACCCAGCCGCCATTTCAGCCAACATACTTGACGGAATGTGTCCAGAACGTAATTTAAAGGCAGTTTTTAATTTAGTTCCCCTTTGATAATGGGATACTTGTGGCAATTCAACAATATTTAATTACAACAAAGAGCTTACCTGGTAATCCAATCGATGCACAGATTCGTTCACACAATACTTTTTCTTAGTCGATTTTTTTATACTCTTTATGCCTTAAGTTGTATAAGCATTCATGTCCTCGCACAATATCAATGAGCTTTTCTTTTAGTTCGACATCTATGATTAAAACCTGATCAAAAACCACGACGTGCACCGGCACAGTTGTAAATAAATACAAGAGAGCAGCGCGTAGTCACGCCGGTCACGCGCAGCACCGGGCTGTGCGTGTCCGTGTCCGAACTTATCCAGTTCGCCGTCTCACAGCGAACGCCTATTAGACACAACGTCATCACTGCAAGCATCGAAAAGACGTTGCCGCTCCGCCCTCTGCACGCGTGCACGCAGCACGCAGCCGGTTTGTCTCAAGAGAGCTGCAATGCGTGCGATACGCATTACGCGCACATGCACGTCACGCAAGTGGTGTGACATATTATATGAGGATTTCTACTATACAACGCAGGTGATGCACACGCAACCGGTGAAACAGCCTGGCGACAGACAGACAGACAGACAGTGGAGTCTTAGTAATAGGGTCCCCTTTCGGTACGGAACCCTAAAAACCATCTTCGGGTGTAGATCTTATTAAGAGTTTTGTGTTACAAACAGAAAAAAACTTATTTATTTGATAAAATATTGTTAAAGACAAAGACACCAGTAGTCGACAAAGGACCAATGTTCGACATTGATTCTTACTCAAAGAAGATAAGAGTTATTCATTTGTTTTGCAACAATCAATTTATAACCTTATCGCATCTTTAGAATTATAGTGACCTTATCCAAATATTTTGACTTTCGATTTAGGTCTCTATAGTACTAAATTTACGACTCGAAATCGAAAGCTGAAAATGTTTGAATTAGGTCACTATAATTCTAAAAGTGCGTTATGATCTTAGAATTAAAAGCTTCTGTCGATTATTGGTGCATGTCAGCTAAAAGTGTCGAACATTGGTGTTGTTACCTTACGTACATGAGGTAGGTAACTGATAGAAATGCACAAATTAGATAGATAGATAGACCGATTACACAGATAATTAAGAGCTAGACTTTATTAACGCTCTCACTTAACCGTTACAAACCATTATCACCCGATTAATAAACACCCGATTGTTTACAATCGCGATGTCCTTGGCTCACGGATCTAGAATGTTCCGTGTATTGCTGTCTCAATTCTAACCGTCTTATCTCTTTTCACGCTCCTTGAAGATTCTCAGTATCGCTTTTTCTTTCTAATCATGCTCTTTTACTCTTAGTGGAAAGTTCGTCATGTACTAAAATATTTCAAAGACCCATAAGGACTCTGGAAAACGCCTGAAAATGGGTTTACAGGTTATAACGTAATCTGATAGAGGTTGGCCTAAAACTTGCCTGAAACGGACTGAAAACATGTTTCAGGCGCTTGAAAACAACGCAAGAAGCTTATAACAACACTGCACGGATAGCACATGACAGCACGCGAGTTATGTCGCCCGCGAGATAGTCTACCTGTCTTTTTCTGACCGTTCTAATTAGACAATGACGGGTAGTCTATCTCGCGCGCGACTTAACTCGCGTTCCGTCATGTGCTAGCCGTGCTGGAGATTGCACGGCGAACAATGTTTTGAAGCGAAGAAAAGTGACTTTGAATGACGTTGCTTATGTTTTTGTCCATTTCTCAAAAACCCAAGATGAAGAAAGACACTAAAGAAAGGGACTAATAACACAAGCGACGTCACTCACGGTCACTTCTTCGCTTCTAAACGTTGTTCGCCGTGCAATCTCCAGTGTCATAATATAAACTTCTTGAAACAACGGCAAGATAATCAAATTATTGATAAATCTACCTATATGATAAGCTACCTCTAAACGATATATTTCAGCCTGCTGAAAAAGCTTTCAAAGTAGCACAAATAGGTAGGGTGACGGCACCAATTATGGACAGTTTAAGCAGACTTGTTTCGATGGTTTGAATTAAGTCATGATTAAATGAACTTTAATAAGATGGTGATATTTTTTTTAAGTAACGAAATATAGGTAGAATATATATAATCAACAAAAAATCCAAAAAATCACATGTGCTTTGAAAGAAAAATACAAATTTGTAAAGTTACTAAATCACCAGTAATGAACATCTAAAATACAGTGATGGTCGACCATTTATGGACAGCACCAAATATAAACATCTAGTTATGGACATACTACTACCAATAACAAACACCCTCGATGGACGAAATTTATTGTTGCTTCCACAGCAAAAAAAAAACAACGTCTTATATCACAAATCAGCTTTAATTGATATTTTTGTAAATTAGGTTTTACAAAAAACTTAAAATTAATATTCAAAATTCAAATGAATTGTCTCATTAGCTCGCATCCCAGGTAATAATATAGTTTCTCCTAAATCGTTTTGGCTTTAATTAAACATAATCAGTCTTTACCCCTTGGTTAATAATTCTTCTTAAACATACCTACTCCAATTAGCCAGTATTAACATCTTTTGAAGTAGAAAAACAAATAACAAAAAAGTGTACAGTCACCAGCAATAATATATTATCTAATATAGCATTCTAAAAAAAAAATCTAAAATTGTACCTCTGACTAGTGATTTTACTTTGTACTTAGGTAAAAAACTTAAACTCGTATTTATATAAACAAAAACTTGAAATCAAAAAAGAAATACTTTTCAAAATTATTTTAATTGTATGTTTTCAGTCTTTAATCATCAGACTTTTGGTAAAACATTATTATACTTTCGACTACCTAATAAGTACAAACTTTATGAAATATATGTAAACTTCCTTCTTAAGGTAGCTTACTTTAAAAAAAAACACGTTCTCTATTTACTGAGATCACTTAATGTATCTTCGAATTTTAGGAGTTCTCTATACTCTACTCTACTTTTGAAACCTGAAAGCCAATCAATATTTGGTACAAAGCGGAAATCGTAGAAGTAGTAAGTTTTTAAATATTGTATATGTTTGGTAAAAATTTAGACATTTCTTTTATTTTAAAGAATCCCCTATTATTAAGAGGTAATGGCTCACTAATTACTTCTATAACGTCTTCGGCTTTGTACCAAATTTTGTCTGGTTTCTCAGGCCACCTAAATGAGTTGTTAGTTGACAAAATCATCGTGCTTACTTCATATTGATCGCGTTCAACTCCCTCCGTTTTCCCAGGAAAATATTCGCCTTCATATTTAACTATAACATACTGTCCTTTAGTAATTATGCGGCTTGATTTTGAAGATACTGACCGACATAAAGGTTCGTCGTCAGAATCGGAATAGTTTCTGTTTCTCTGATTTTTGCGAGGCCGCTTAGACGATCTTTTACCTTCCACCACACCACAATTTTTTCGACGTTTAGACTTTTGTATTTCTTGATTTTCGATTGAACTCTCATTATCATTTTCATTCAACGCACTATTGTCACTTTCAGCATATATTAATTCTACATCCGTGTCTTCAGAAGTTGTATGCTCGGGGTTATTTTTTTTACCTTTGGATTTTAAATTTTGTTTCTTCTTTATCATAGTTTTTTCCTTTAAGATCTTTTTTTCCTTTCGTTCAGCTGCTCTCTTTTCTTTTTGTTCTTGTCTTGTCTAGGCTTTACTAGTCACTGCAAATGGAAGCTTTTCTTTCATTCTTCTTTTCTTTTCCTCTATTTCTCCAGGCCAAAAAAGATTTTTTTTAAAAGGCGATGGAACTGCTACACCTAATGCGGCCTCTAAAGGATGTTTTTGAGGTGTTTTTGGAGGAGACGGAAGAATTCCAGCAGTTATTTGTCTTGCCGGTGCAGGTTCGGCTGCTTCTATGGCTGGTGGAGTTACGGAACAAGACGGAAGAATTTCAGCAGTTATTTGCATTGCCGATGCAGGTTCGGATGCTTCTATGGCTGGTGGAGTTACGGAACAAGACGGAAGAATTTCAGCAGGTATTTGCATTGCCGATGCAGGTTCGGATGCTTCTATGGCTGGTGGAGGTACGGAACAAGACGGAAGAATTTCAGCAGGTATTTGCATTGCCGATGCAGGTTCGGATGCTTCTATGGCTGGTGGAGGTACGGAACAAGACGGAAGAATTTCAGCAGGTATTTGCCTTACCGGTGCAGGTTCGGTTGCATAAATGGTGTCTAGTACCTCCTCAATATGGTGTGGTGTTTTGGCTTGAGTTATGGTACACAATGGAAGAGTTTCGGCAGTAATTTGCCTTGCAGTTACTTGTTCAGGTGACGTTTCAGATTCGAATTGCACTATTTTATCGCGAAGATCTTCTACCCTTGAAACCGCATTCGAATTAAGGTCTTGTTGAGCTTCACTTTCTGTATGACCTGAAGTATGGTTATAATTTTGAACAAAACCGTGTTCATTTAGGTCAACGATTTCATCAACTTGGTTGATGGAAATTCCAGTACTATCAATCCGTGACGTCGAGGGTTGAGCCTCTGTTTGTTCTATTTGGGAGATTGCAGGTCTTTCAGATCCAATTAATTCTTGCTTGTTTTTGGCCCAGATCACAAACAGCGATTCATCTTCGTTTGGTATACTTAATTCTACGGTGTTCCTGTCTTTGTAGTATAAAGTGTGGAATAATATTAACTTTTGTCGTGAATAAACTTTCTATTTCAGATTCTAAGTATCTAAAAAACTCAGTCTGCCTCGGATCAACTTCTTTGTGCGTAGCTTGATAATTTTTGATTTTAGTCATATCAATGTAATCCGGCCCAAAGGGAAGCAAACCTCCTGCTCTAAATCCACTACGAATGCATTCCTCAGATATTGAGGATAATGCATCTTTAAGCACTGGAGCAAAGTGTTATTTTTTAAGAACTTGGCCCAAATGATCTAGTTGCCACTTAGAAACTTCTTTTCGCCAAGCTACTTTTAAAGGACGAAAAACTGCCAAATCCATAGGTTGCAAGATGTGGGTAGAATTAGGATATAGAGCAATAAGTTCTATCCCATTTGCAGAGCAAAAATTCGAGAGGTGTAACGTAAGATGTGATTTGTGGCCGTCTAAAAAAAACAAAATGGGTTTTTGAATACCCTGCTGCTCTAGCCACGGATTGAATATATTTGACATAAACTCGTAAAATGTACTTCCGCACATCCAGCCCGAATCCGATTTTCCAATACCCCAATCTTCAGGAACAGTGGCAGATATATGGGCCGGCACTCTTTCGTATTTAAACACTATCATTGGTGGTGCCAACTGACCGGCGGCGTTAGCAGTGATTAACACTGTCAGGTTGTCTTTTTCGTCACCGCAGAATTTATAAAGATGTTTTTCACCTCGTTTACACAGAACCCGGCCTGGTTTTGGTGATAAGAAAAATGCACTCTCATCAGTATTAAAGATACGGTTTGGTGTATCCAAAACGTCTTTCAACCCTTTGGATTCTAGGTATGAAGTAATTTCACTAAACCATTTCCGGATATCTTCTTCAGTAACTTCATCCCTCGATTTAGTCAGATTTTGTGCTGTCTTTTCTATGACATCAGGGTGCCGTTTAAGAAAGGATTGAAACCATTTTTTTCCTGGTCTGTTGTTTGTAAAGGGGTTAGGTTTACCTTGCTCTGTCACTATTTTTTGAACGCTTTCCATTAGTAACTCTCTATTAACTGGAAAATGCCTTTCACTCATTGCAAGTAACCACCCTACTAAAACGTCTTCTTCAACACTTGTTAGTATAGTTTTAGGTCCCATCGAACAGTCGGCTGGACTTTTTCCAGATACTTTATTATATAGAGTGATTCGAGGAACTCCAAACCTTAACGCCGCCGACGCTACCTTTTCCCCCTTTCTGACAGCTTCAATAGCATGCCCCATTTGCTCAGGGGTATAATCTTTTTTTGGTGCCATCTAAGACAAAATAAGGAAGCCAGTTATAGACATGAAAAAATACCCAGTCTTGGACACGTCGTCCATTATTGGTAAATGAAGAGCCAATGCAAAATTCCAAAAATAAACATATGTAGAATTGCAAAAGAAATAGTTTTAAATAATTTAATCAAAAAACACCAAAAACATAAGCAGATCCAGTAATGGACAAGCTTGTCCATTACTGGATTTTATTACGTTTCAAACCCAGTAATGAACAAAGCGTAATAAATGAGTAAATATGCATTAACACATTAACCTTTACTTACAATTTGAATTGTCAATTCCCAACGTTTCAATAAAATAACACCATATCTCAGTACACCGCAAAGCAAGCAAGTAATTTGCAAAAATATATACTCAGTTTCTTAACGATTTCAACAATAAATATGGATTTTTTCGGAGCAGGCCTGACAACTACATTTCACTAGGCTGCCATATTTGAACAAAATGGCCGATTTTTATGACGTGTGTCACTTTGACAGCTCTAGAGTCTGGGGATTATGGTTCAGTGTTGCCAACTTAAAAATGTCTCAACTGTTGCTTAATATTTTATTTTGAAGGAAAAAGTGTCCATCATTGGATCCATGTCCATTACCGGTTCCATCACCTTATCATACGCCACAAGAGAGCGCGAGCGCCCAGTGACGCCCTCAATACTATTATTGTGTTTTCTACCAAATAAACTTTAGTATTATATTGAGATCGAAGAGCGGTCTTCTGTTGTACAAATGAATATTATAATAAATAATCTACGACCATGGTGACCAGTTTTCACGAGTTGACAACGCCTTGGTGTGTACGGCTAGTTTTAGCAAAAACTGCGCTCTATACTTTTTCCTTTTCTAATTTATTGATCATTCATATTGACATTTTCGAGACAGGCATAGGTAGATCTTGGGGGCAATTTTTGAAGCTCACGGAAGAATAATTACTAACTTTAAAATCAATTTATGCAGCGATTTAATCTACGAGCGGGACCACCTTTTGGATTTGATCGGTCATTGCCCGTGGTCCACCTAATTAGTTCACCTGGACATTTTAGCACCCTGTAACCCAGTCGACGGAGCTCCGCTATCGCGGAGCTCCTATTTCTGAGGTATTTTAGCCCTTCGGACCCCCTGAAAAACTAACATAATCTAAACCTACCTATAGGTTTTTCCAGTTTAGTCTCCGCAATCCACAGAGGTGATCTAATTAGGTGGACCACGGGCAATGACCCGATTTGATAATATAGACGTAATGATATCAAAACGAGCGGGCGCAGATTAAATCGCTTCATAAATTGATTTCAAATTTACTAATTTTTCGTCGGTCTGAACAAAATCGGTGCAGGGCTCAAGGTGGACCGAGGCTTGAGGCCAGGCAAGGGTCGAGGCGTGTTTGAGGTTATATTTTGTATGTTCGAGTTCGTTTTCGTTGACAGGTGTCCAATCAGGCCTCAGAACGGCGCGACTTCAGTGAAATGAACCCAGTTTTTTTTACTTTTGATATTATTATTTACTGATTATACTCTCATTCACTTGATAGTTAATACAAAACATTCAATAATTAATTTAATAGTTCTGTTTATATTTCCAATGTTGCAAGCTTTTTTCTAGTGCTGGTTTTAAATGTTTTAGCTGGCAACACTCCTTTTCAAAATACAAACTACGAACATATTGCGCTCATGTTTGTGTTTATCTTTAAAAAAAGTTATTCCTGCGCATTCATCGGCGAAATCACTACGAAACCGCCAAAATAAAAAAGTAGAAAAAAAATGGACCCATATTAATGATAGTACAAAGAAAGTTAGATTGGACTGTTTTATTTTATTGCTTAGATATACAACGTTAAGTTAATTACATTTGGTTACATGTTCATGGTGATGTACGCGTAATAATAATAAGAGGGCGGGCCTCGCAACATAAGTTATATGAACGAGATTAGTCAAATACAAAACAAAATAATACAAAGACAATTTTTCAAGGTAATCTGGTATTACAAAAAAAAACAAGTTTTTTTAACATATTGGGAGGTGAAAAAAAGAACCGACTGTATTTCATGTCCTCAATAATGCAAAAAGCTGGAAAAGGGGAGTTAAAAAAAGGACCAGTTCCTTTTTAATTTCCCTTCTTGCATAATTAGTTAAAGGAGTGTGATAGATAAACATCAGTATATTGGAGGCCATACATTGATAAACTGATGCTTAAATTTGTTATAATCATGAACCTATTAAATTTTAAAACCAAGAATTAACCAGAATTTAATACATTTTCCGCTAAATTTGAACACGTAATAATAAAAATGTGCTAAAATAAAACCTTTCTTAACTTTTTGGGGAATGTATTGCACCATTAATTGCTAACCACGTAAGCGACCACAAAATTAAATGTGTTACTAAATGGGTAAATTGCTAGGGTGTCCACAACACCAACTACCTATGGCACAAATAACATATCATAAACCTGTTGTTTTACGTCTATATCACAAAAAGCTAATGTAAACCTTTAAAGACCCCTAAAACAGCATTTGTACCAAGGAAAGAAATGTCTAATCGCAAACTTTAATAAAGGCTTATGTACAGTACTAATATAAATCAGTCCATTAATAAAATACAACAATACAATCAATGAGACAACATAAAGAAGTCTTAGAATATAGGCAACAGAGTTACAATCAGACAAACATAATGATCATTAAATGTCACGATAAGAAATGTCCCAGAACCGACAAGTTCCACAAGCTAGCCTCGAGCTTCATTCATTATTTCTAAAATCTACCAACAATATTTACAACAATTGACATCAGTTCTATCTTTATAATTAAATTTCCACTATAAGCCATACATTCTAAGTATCAGAACCTGACAATATGACCACAGGAAATAAATAGTAATTGGAGAGATGGTCTTATTTAAATTTTCTCGTGTCTAGAGAATACATAATGTAGGGAAGAAGGCTACATTCGTGCACCGTACAACATTCAACAGATTCACAACAACACCCTAATATTATTTTTTAATTAAAATAAAAGCATACTGTCGAATATTTGTGGCCAATAAGGTATTAAGACGGCAGGCGCTTAACCTTTTCAACGCCATGTCAAATACATAAGACGTCACTCACACGCCAATGACAGATTAAGGGGCCAACGGCCTTGACGCGCGATTTTCTGTAATTTTCCTTAATATCTTTCAAAGGGAACACAATATAAAAAAACGGGAGTTTTATAGGGGATAATTCATTAGGGCAAAAGTCATTTCGGAGGAGAATAAAAATAACGGAAATGTCAGAAAATCGGGTAGTCCCTTAAAACCAGAGCTAATGGTCAACCTTGCCTCATAGACCCTCAGGTCGATTTTGCGCTGTCGACCATGACAAGACATATCCATCGTTGGCGTTAAACCAGTGGTGCGCATAATATCGGTCAATGGCGTTGAAAAGGTCAATTTCGCGTGGAATAATACAACAAGACCTCGACCGCCTACTATCACCACAAAAGAGACGTATTCACTCATGTATTGGAGCAAGAACTCGTCTTCGAAATCACGCAATTCTGGCAGCGCTAGCCCAACTTCTTTAGATATCTATGTCTATTTACCATCGGGTACAATTTGACCAGAACCGATGGAGATTCATCTAAATTTATTTTCTAATCACCCATTAATTAATTTATTTACTGTATAATTAGACATCAATCTAATGCTATTACTTTATATTAAGTTCCATAAGACTGTCAGTTTAAAAGTTTTGACCCTATTGAAAGAGAAGTAAGGATGACAATAGAATGAAAGAGAAAGCCTATGCCAAATATGCCTAATACCTCGCTCGTTTCCCCGCATTCACTACGCGAGTATAAAATAACAACACAGCCTCTCTCTGATAAATAACTGCATTCTTGGGCAGTAACCACGGGTCTCGAGGCTTATATAAACAGACAACTACCCTTGACATGGTAATAATTATTCGTGCAGGATAAGTAGAGCCCGGAATTTACGGGGGAGTTTTTGACAAGTTGAAGGGAGAGAGCACCACTATTTATCGATGTTACCGACAAATGGATAGTTTTATTAATTTGTATTTTTATTAAATATATCTTCAAAATTTTCGATGATACCTTTTCAGCGGTCAAGGTTGAAAAAAGTTCGACATATCGGAAAGATTTATCCGTTAAATTGTTTTATTTTAAATGAGTATAATAACGAAAAACTATATTTTATAAATGGAGAAAAGATTACTCATCCCTCTGAGACAAATGTATGTATTACTAACCATTTCAAAATATTTTTTATGCGAGAGAACACTCAACACATTAGATGGGATCCTATCATTTCGTAACCAACTTTTCTCAAATTATTCATTTCACAAACATATAATAGTAATTTAGTTTTTAACACTGTTCATTTCTCTAATTGCACCGGTTTTTTTTTTCTCTGTTGAACATGCGGTTGACTGGTAGAGAATGCCTTTAGGCATTAAGTCGGCCATCTGTACTTTTTACATTTATTTGTATTGTGCAAAGAAGATTAAATAAATAAATAATAAATAATAAATAATTTGACAACCCGCGTTTTTAGGGTTCCGTAGCCAAATGGCAAAAAACGGAACCCTTATAGATTCGTCATGTCTGTCCGTCTGTCCGTCCGTATGTCACAGCCACTTTATTCCGTAACTATAAGAGCTATACTGTGGAAACTTGGTAAGTAGATGTATTCGGTGAACCGCATTAAGATTTTCATACAAAAATAGAAAAAAAACAATAAATTTTTGGGGTTCCCCATACTTAGAACTGAAACTCAAAAATTTTTTTTTCATCAAACTCATACGTGTGGGGTATCTATGGATAGGTATTCAAAAATGATATTGAGGTTTCTATTATATTTTTTTTCTAAACTGAATAGTTTGCGCGAGAGACGCTTCCAAAGTGGAAAAATGTGTGTCCCCCCCCCCGTAACTTCTAAAATAAGGGAATGATAAATGTAAAAATAATATATGATGTACATTACCATGCAAACTTCCACCGAAAATTGGTTTGAACGAGATCTAGTAAGTAGTTTTTTTTTAATACGTCATAAAAACATTGATCAAAGCTACAACGAACTTTTATATTATGTTACTTGCTGCTACGGAACCCTTCATGGGCGAGTCCGACTCGCACTTGGCCGCTTTTTTTTTTTCTGAAAGTGTAAATCATTCTTGATTTATTTCAGGACCAACGTATATCATCCCTTATCCATCGATAACATCGATAAACAGTGGTATTCTCTCTCTACAACTTTTCAATAGCTCCCCCGAATATTCCCGGCCCTAATGATAAGGTATATATAAATATTTTCGTGGTTTAAATAAACCTTAACCACGTTCAAGTAACCGCGGCTAAAACTTTCAATAGGACGTATGTACAGAGTACGAAAACACGATACCTGAATAATACTCAAAACAAGTGAATCAGTCTTCAACCGCGAACAAGTTGGCAACGGTCGAGGGATTAATCTCGGCGGTTCACAGTCGGACCACTTCGCAAACGCAAACGTCGCCTCGTTTGGCGCTACGATGGACGCACTTTGGCGATGGTAGGGCGTCTAGGCGCTCGCGTATGACGTGGTCTTATGACGGCGCCGCGCGGGTCGGCTGCGTCATATATGCACCGGCACGTGTAGAAGCAGTGCATCACGACGCGGGAACTCTAGGGAGCACATTTCACATTTGAAGGGGCCCCCGATGGCCGGCGACAGCGGCTCCGAGGGGGGCGAGGGGGGCGAGCGCGGCGGGGAGGGCTCGGGAGAGGGCTCGGGGGAGGGCTCCGGGGAGGGCTCGGGGGAGGGCGCGGGGGAGGGCTCGGGGGAGGGCGCGGGGGAGGGCGCGGGGGACAGCGCGGGCGAGTGCGGCCGGATGGCGCGCAGGTCGTCGGCCGGGTGCCGCGGCGGCCGCCGCCCGCGGACCTGTCGACAAACTTCAATTTATAACGAAACCTAAAACACCTACACTTCATACCTTTATATCATGGGTGAGGACAAAAAGTTGGAAATTACAAAATGGTTATATAAAATAATTAAATCTAACAATATTAGGGTGAGGACCTAAAAGTTGGACCACAGTTAAACGCAGTTAATCATACAAACAACGAAGGCGAAAAAAATATGGCTAATTTTCGTCGCATAAATAAAAATTTCACAGAAAACTTTATTGCGTGGTAACCCACGCAATAAAATTACGCTAACGCGTAGCCAACTTTTTGATTCTTTACCCTTATTTTTTTGGTTATTCATTAAGTAGGCCGCACGGACACTTTTACACGTCAAAATTGTACCAGCGCTTCCCAAGAGGAGACCACTGCTGAGAAGATGCGCCGCAAGAAACTCAGTCAGTATTTTTTTTTAATAAATAATTCTCATGAAAATGATAGAGCTTAAAGTAATTA
Source organism: Acleris holmiana (assembly GCA_949316455.1). Taxonomy (NCBI): domain Eukaryota; kingdom Metazoa; phylum Arthropoda; class Insecta; order Lepidoptera; family Tortricidae; genus Acleris; species Acleris holmiana. The sequence goes on along the minus strand of OX438773.1, from coordinate 11,801,802 downwards.
AGTGCTGAAAATGGCAACTTTAAAACTGCGTCGGGTAATTTATTTTAGAAAATAATGCATTGACCTACAAATTATTTATATACTTTGCGGACACGAAATTTTCTAATGGCAATTTTATTTTTGTTACTATGATTATGATTATGAATATCACAATTTTTAATAAAAGAGTCATGGTTCTTAATAACAAAAATAATATTCTCATAAATAAATAGTGACGCTACAGTCAAAATATTAATTTCTTTAAATAGTACTCTTAAGGAATCACGGGAGTTTAAGTTATTATAATATAATATAGAACGAATAGCCCTTTTTTGTAACACGAATATAGTCTGTATATAAGCCGCTTTTCCCCAAACTAGAATACCGTACGACATAACACTGAAAATAACTATAATAAACTAATCGAGCTGTCTCAATATTGGTATGTAAGCGTAGGCTGCCGAACTTAATTTACCTGCTAGTACTGCTATGGGGACTCCATTGCCCTTTTTGTCTATAATTATCCCTAAGAAAAGTGTCTTATCTACCATTTCTAAACACTCGTCATTCAGAATTATGCTTGATTCTACCGGTCTAACATTAGGAACAAAGTGAACCTAACACATTTAGTTTTTTAGCATTGAGTAGCAAATTATTACAAGTAAACCAACTAAGTTTACCTAGGGTGGCGTTTATCTCACTGTAATCGACGGATTTTCGGTCTACCTTGAAAATTCATTAATTTATTTAAATCTATCATCAGCAAAAAGCACAATATCATCAAGTTTATTTACCGTGTGATGTCTTTAATATAAACCAAAAATAAGGAAGGACCTAATATAGCGCCATGAGGAA